>CM069917.1:8747964-9347964 GCA_036172215.1 Camellia granthamiana
CCTATTGGTAGTTTACCCTAAAAAAATTTCAGTTTTGTACAAAAAAAAAAATCTATTTTTTCAATTTTAAATTTTTTTTTTTTTTCACACAATTTTTTTTTTTTTTTTGTTTTTTTTCAATTTGAAAGTTGATGTTTTAAAGTTTTGAAAATTAAAATAAATATTAAATCATCATGTTCCTTTATAGATAATCATAAATGATGAACAATCATTATTTGAAACGGCAATTCCACCCTAGTAAAAAATTTAATGGGATTTGAACGTTTAAAAAAATTTTAGTTAAAACTTAGGCCACGTTTTGGGAACTTGTAAAAAAAGTCAAAAAGTCAAAAAGTTACTCAAAAAGTTAAAAAAGTTAACACTATTCACCAAAAGTCAACAATTACGGCTACACAACTCCCAATTCGAAGTTTTCCCTACAAATCAATTTTTTACAATTTTTTTATTACACATTTTTCCATAAAAAAGTCAAAAAGTTAACCCAAACATCCATATTTTCAACCTCAATTTTTTTAGTCCAAAAAGACAAAAAGTTACACTTATTTAGGGACACCCCCAAAACAAACCCCTTAATGGAGTATAAAATTCATAAATCCCTATTAATTATGACTAAATTATAACTTATTGTGATGTTAGTTATGACTTATTATAATATAATTTATGATATTATTTTTAATTATAATTCAAAAGATTTTTATTTATCTGTTATGTGTTGTTTTGATTATAACTCTTTTTTCAAAAAAAAAAAAATTATGATTGGAAAATCTAGTTATAATATTTTGTCATAACTAACAATACAAATATCATAACTTATATATGATACACATATTTTTTTTGAGAATAGGTTTGATGATAACCCGTTGAATAAATAGATTCAATTTAATTAACTTAGAATTTTTTTTAAACGTTATGTTTGGAGTTTAAATTTAAGTAGAAAATTTCAAAAAAAGAAAAAACGAAAAAAAATAAGAAGTGACTAGGGAAAATGAGAAAAAAAAATTAAATTAGAAAAAATTCTCTAGACCTCCACAGGGTGTCACCCTCACAATCTCTTTTGGTCTGTGATTGGCCAATTTTTTTTTTTTTTCTTCTCCTCCAATCACCAATCCCTACGTGTGTATGGGGTGGTGGGAGTGGGGGGAGAGGGGGTCTCAATCACTTCCGATTAAATTATATTGTGAAAATTACACACACACACAAAAAAACAAAAAAAAAACAAACAAACAAACAAACAAATAGAGTTTAACACTTGTAACAAAACAAATTCTAATTTTTAATTTTGTCAATTTAAATTTTAAACGTTTGATTTGTTTTTCAATTTAAAACAATTTGCATATTTGCGTTAAGTAAAATAAAAAAAAATTAAAAATCATTTTTTAAATATTTTATGTATATCTACATTGAGTTTTAGTGGACTAAAATATTATTTTTTTTTAAGATTTAAATTGAAAAAATTAAAAATTTATTTTATTATAAAAATCTTGAGTGATTTTTTTTTGTAATTGTCCTAATTATATTTCATTCACATTTTTATCATATTTTTCCTTTATTTTTTAAATTTATAATTTAAATACAATCTAAGTGAGATGGTGACACATTAGCATCTTACATAGTCATTAACATTTTTATATAGAAAAATTATTTATATATAAAATTTTCATACTCAAAACTCGTCTAGAATAATATAATAGTTGTATTTTTAAAATTATGAGCCAAAATAATAACTGTTATAATTTATGTACGGGGAGCAAATATTCCGGCAAGCCCGTACTCCTTTCTTCCAAGCTCCGTTTCTGTCCGATCACCTGCGAACACAACGGCGGTGAGCTACCCGGCGGTGTGTGGCCGGAAAACCCCTCCGACGATCAAGTTAGCACACAACTTGGGATAGAGAGAGATAGAGGGGGAGAGTGTTTGGTGTAAGTATTTTCTTACCAAGTGTCCGTCTCCACGTATGGAGGGCGCAGACAAGCCTATATACCTTCTGCGCCCCATATCCACTCCCAGTCATCTCCTGACACGTGGCTCTGCTATCCCATCTGTCAGCATAAACCTTGTTGAACATCACCTAATCTCAACTGCCAGCCTTCTCTGCTGGAGCTCGGCAGCCGAGCTGCTCTACCCGTGGCCGGGCTGTGCTGCCTACCCAAGCACTTCACTGGCCAAGCTCAAGAGAACCGGGCTAGGCAGCATCTCTGTAAAGCCGTGCCCGGGACATCTCGTGCTCACCAGTGGTCGGCCTTCCTGCCGAGCAAACAAGTATCTCGGCCGACTGCGCTTTTTCGGGCGCCGGTCATTTAACTGATTGTTCGGCCCTCCTGCCGAGCAGACAGGTAGCTCGGCTGACGAGGCCTTTCCGGGAGCCGATCAGTCGACCTAACTAGCTGCGTTGCCTTAACCGAGCAAATTCTTTCCGGACTGGGCGGCGCATGTTCGGCCCAACACCTGCCCGGCCCAAGTCCTAGTAGCCCAATTCTAGGCGGATCGCAGATCATCTCGGCCCAATGCCACATTGGGCTTCCAACCTGCTAGGTTGTTACCTCGGCCCAATTCCAGATCATAAATCTCCCTCTCAATTGCTCCTTAATTCCGTCCGCTGAAGCGTGACTGGGATTACCTGCTCTGACCGGGGTAGCACCTCCTCGGTCCGTAGCTTATTTTGTGTCAACCGGGCTAGCTGGCATGCCTGCCTTCAGACGAGACCGGTCTCTTCCCCGGTCAACGCCCATTCTGATCTGGTTGTCTCTTCGCTTGCTCGGCTGACGCCTCACCTGTCCCCCGTCTCTTCAACTCTGATGCTGCCATTAATGGTGACAGGTGGCACCCTCCCATTTGTCCTCGAGCGGCCAACCAGCCGTCGAAAGAAATTCAAATTTTTGGCGGCATTGCGACGCCTATAAACATGCATCTCCCACCTTCCCACAGACGGCGCCAATTGTACGGGGAGCAAATATTCCGGCAAGCCCGTACTCCTTTCTTCCAAGCTCCATTTCTGTCCGATCACCTGCGAACACAACGGCGGTGAGCTACCCGGCGGTGTGTGGCCGGAAAACCCCTCCGACGATCAAGTTAGCACACACCTTGGGATAGAGAGAGAAAGAGGGGAGAGTGTTTGGTGTAAGTATTTTCTTACCAAGTGTCCGTCTCCACGTATGGGGGGCGCAGACATGCCTATATACCCTCTGTGCCCCATATCCACTCCCAGTCATCTCCTGACACGTGGCTCTGCTATCCCATCTGTCAGCATAAACCTTGTTGAACATCACCTAATCTCAACTGCCAGCCTTCTCTGCTGGAGCTCGGCAGCCGAGCTGCTCTACCCGTGGCCGGGCTGTGCTGTCTACCCAAGCACTTCACTGGCCAAGCTCAAGAGAACCGGGCTAGGCAGCATCTCTGTAAAGCCGTGCCCGAGACATCTCGTGCTCACCAGTGGTCGGCCTTCCTGCCGAGCAAACAAGTATCTCGGCCGACTGCGCCTTTCCGGGCACCGGTCATTTAACTGATTGTTCGGCCCTCCTGCCGAGCAGGCAGGTAGCTCGGCTGACGAGGCCTTTCCGGGCGCCGATCAGTCGACCTGACTAACTGCGTTGCCTTAACCGAGCAAATTCTTTCCGGACTGAGCGGCGCATGTTCGGCCCAACACCTGCCCGGCCCAAGTCCTAGTAGCCCAATTCTGGGCGGATCGCAGATCATCTCGGTCCAATGCCACATTGGGCTTCCAACCTGCTCGGTTGTTACCTCGGCCCAATTCCAGATCATAAATCTCCCTCTCAATTTAAATAAAGGGTAAATTATAATTTAACCCCCTGTGGATTGCCTCAAAAACACGGAGCTCCTCTGTAGTGTCATTTGTAACACTTAAACCCCTAAACTAAATACCAAATTATAATTTTTGACAGATCCATTTATTTAACCAGAGTGTGAGATTCACGAGCATGAAAGTGTAAGCAGCACTCTCTTCTGCCAAAAACATTACACTTTTGGACCAAGTTGAGGAAGAGGGTAAAAAAAAAACCCAGTGGTGAGTGTTAAAAGTTCATGTTGCAAAGACTTGCCGTTGGTGCTGGTGGTCTCAACGCGCATGGTGGTGGTTGTGTTTGAGCTTAGTCCAGTCTGGTTTCTTGGCTGGTTAAGCTTACAGTGTGTAGCTCATGTTGCAAAGAGTCTCTCTTTCTAATTTTCTCTCCATGTGAACTTGCCAGAGAAGCACCAAATAACTATCCCACATGTACAGCAGGTGAATGCCTCACAGTGGTGTGTCATTAGTGTATTCTGTGCTGTTAGACATACAGTTGTGTGTGTGTGTGTTATAGTTCACCATTTTCACCCCTATTTTCACATTGAACACATTAGAAAACCCTTACTCCCCTCATTTTCTCACTTCCCAATCACACCCAAATCCAAATCCAAATCCAAATCCAAATCAAAATCAAAATAAAAGAAAATGGAAGGTCATCCTAGGAGAGCCGAAGCAGAACGATTACTTGGAATCGCCGAGAAACTCTTGCAAGGCCAAGATTTCAACGGCTCTCGAGACTTCGCGATCTTAGCTCAAGAAACCGAGCCCTTATTAGAAGGTCCCGATCAGATCCTGGCCGTAGCCGAAGTCCTCCTCGCCACCCAGAAACGGATCAACAACCACCACGACTGGTACTCCATCCTCCAAGTCGATTTTAGAAGCTTCAGTTTGTTGTGTTTGACCAGCCGTCACCGGTGATGAGGTTGTGATATGGGGATGAGGGTGGTAGTGAAGCTATAAGCATGGTATCCGGCGTTGGGCAAGAGAGGAAGATGGTCCACGTGAACTTGCCAGAGAAGATGGAGAGAGAGAGAGAGAAAGAGAGAGAGAGGGAGATATAGAATAGAGATACGAAGTGATACAAATAAAATGACTGAGTGGAAAATATCTAAGGGCATTTATGACTTTTTATTACTTTTGTTACGTCCGTCCAAAATTACAATTTAGTATTAAATTTAGGGGTTTAAGTGTTACAAATGAAACTACAGGGAGACTCCGTGTTTTTTAGGCAAACCACAGGGGGTTAAATTATAATTTACTCAAAAATAAAAGAGTCACTAGAAGTCAAGTTATTGGAAAATGCTATAGATTTCAAATAATTTAGCAATTTTTTTACCAAACTTCTCATATGGATGTGAGACCCACACAAACCCACATGTGTGTGGGTCTCACACTCATGTAAGAGGTTTAGTAAAAAATTTGATATATTATTTGAATTCTTTAACATAACTCCAAGTTATTTTGTATAAAAACTATGTACAAATATTTTTCTTATGCCATTACTCTTTTACATAATATCACAAGTGTGACCCCCTGAACGTTTAATGGAATACCACATAAATATTTATAGTTATATATAATTGTGGGTGTATGTGATAATATATTATTAAATAAATAATAATAAATACAGAATCTAATTTGACATTGGGTTATCAAATATGGGATTAATTAGGAATTATTATTTGGGGCCAAATTAACAGAAATATGAAATTATAATACTAGTTGGGCCAAATTAAAGTTAAAGATAGTAAATAAATAAATAGGTTAAATAAATAAATGTAATAAAAAAAAATATAGAAGTGATATTAGATATAGTAAATCTTTGAATTAATGGTAATATCTGATTATGTTTGATTTTCTAATCTAAATAATAATGAACGTGTACTGCTGGACAAATGAATATCAGCCATTTTGGACTCTCAAGGCCTATGAGAAGATGAGTCATCCAAATAGGATCATTTATCATCACCAGGTTGTGTGTATATATAAAGGTGGGTTGGGGCTATGAAACGATTAGGACGGAGGGAAAAGAAAAAAAGAAAAAAAAAAGAGAGGAAGCGAGGGAGCAGTCATGAAAAGTTAACAAAAATAGGAAGGAGATAATAAGACTCAATTTTAAAGTGAGTTATATTATACTTTGAGTTACCATAATATATTTTACGTATGTTTTGACTTACCATAATTTATTTTATACAAGTTGAATTTATTAGTTATATTAATACAAGTTATGCTTCATAAATATTTCAATTACGTGGATTAATTTCTGAACTCTATTTGTTAAAATGAAACTCATGGATATGTTTGTTTAAATTTTAAAGAATATTTGACTATGACCTTATAAACAATTATATTTTGCAAGTATCATCATGAGAGTCCCACGCCTTGGGGGAGTTAAATAACCATTGGCCTCTGTTTGACCACTTTGTGGTCCTCTGTTTGTCATAAATTCATTGGCCTCGGTTCTAATTGTCACTTCTGTAATCTCTATTCTGCATCATGGTTATAGTTATTTATTTACATAATTTCTGTATTTCAGTTTCTGCCACTTAAATGATTTATTTACCAAATTAAGTTATGTAAATATTTTAGCCTAACTAACTATCCATGGTTATTTTGTATTCCCTATAGTCTTTGCATAATATTTCTCACTTTGTTGTGTGCTTATAGTTGTTACCCTTTCAGGTGACGAGATGTAGGAGAACCCATAACCTCTCACGTAATGGAACCCGCACGAGAATTAATGTTGAACCACTATTGTGTCTTTCTTTTTTTTATATTTTTACTCCCTTTTGTTCTACTCGAGGCCAGTCACTGCATAATAAAATAATAAAAACCCTATAAATATATTTTCTCTTATTAAAATAGTAAAATTGAGTAATTTCCTGTTTAAATTTTTTTTTTCGCTTGCGCAGCTTAATTTGCTACAAATAGAATAAATTAGTAAGTTGCAATTTTAACCCTAAGCCCCTGAGATTGAGTCGTGACAACAAGTCAATGAAAATTACAAATGAAATTAAATGATGCTTATTATTTTCCATTAACTCAATAATATAGTCCCACATTATTATAATTTAAAATTTTTCATCAAGTGGTGATATCTTAACTTTGATGTCATCATTATATTTGTAGAGGTACCATAGAAATGGAAAACATATGCAAAATTTATATATAACATAACATAAGAGCATTTTTAATGGTGTATTAAATTTTTTATTAAATTTAAGTAAAAAATTGAGTAAAAGTTTCATTTGATATCAAGTATTCTAATGGAGATTTTTAAAATTTCATCAGAACAGTAGTCAACCAGGTGGATGACTGAGTGAATGTCCAGTCAATCAACTAGCCAATGTAAAATTTCTACAAATTTTTGCCTTCAGGTGGTCATCCAAGGGGTCGACCGAGCGGACGATTGGGAGGTCGACCAGCCAATGTAATTTTTTTACCAATTTTTGCCTTGAGATGGTCATTTGGGAGACATCCGGTGGTGAAAATCAAATGACTATGAACAGTGATTTGATGAAAGGCATATTCGTCCTCAATTTAATGAAAGAAAAGTGAAATCCTAGATTTGATACCTATTTGATGAAACCGTTGAAGCAGAAAAAAAGAACCATTTTTCATCAAATTCAAATTACATGAAAATTTTGAGTAACCATTGGAGATGGTCTAACTGCTTTTTGATTTATCATTTTAAATTTGAATCTCAAATAAATGATGTTTAATTACAAATTATAAATTGTGTAACTAAATTGTTTCCTTGGATAAAATCATAGTCACTTCTTTGAGATTCAAAAAATAAATAAAATAAATCTCACAAGATTGAGATAATCACAATAGGCTCTTTTAAGATTTTAATTCAAATGATACTAATTTTATTTTCGTCAATTAATTATTAGTTATATAGATTAAAAAATTATATTATTATTTCTTTTACACTAGAATATATATTTTATCTTATTTATTTTTGTATTTTTACACCATTTATATTAATTTTAATATTTTAATTTTATTAAAAGAAAGATTAATTTAATTATATTAAAATTATATATTTTATTTTATTTTCTCCTAAGCTTAAGAAAAGTTAATTTATAGAGAATATTTAGGCCAAGTTTGGCATCTCCCCAAAAAGTTAAAAAGTCAAAAAGTTACTCAAAAAATTTAAAAGTTATCACTATTCACCAAAAAAAATATTAAAAAATTACTTTTCCACACATCCATACAACTCAGCAATCATGAAAAGCTGGCGCTTTGCAGCGTTTGTCCCAAAAATTGCACAGTTTGGGTGCAATTTTCACACACTATTGTTCGGCCCATGGGGGCCCATCACGGATCCCGTTTTGATAATATGAACCGCTGAATGTGTAGAACTCGTCAAGTACTATATGTCTGGAAAAAATCACATTGATCGGATATCGATAACTACATGATCAAATTAATTTTGTATAAAAAAAAGGATGGTGATAATTAACGATTGAAAAAAAAAACAAATCTGATCAGATAGCTATCGATATCCGATCAACGTGATTTTTTTTAGATATATAGTACTCGACGAGTTCTACACATTAAACAGTTCAAATTATCAAAATGGGACCTGTGATGGCCCCCACGGGCCGAACAAAATCGTCCATTGCAATGCCCGAAAAGTAGCCAATAATTTCTTACCATCAATTCACCTCGCAGATTGTATGACTGTCATATACACATCTCCAATCTTCTCCTACACACTTCTTTATACAATTTTTTAATACATATTTTTTCATAAAAAGTCAAAAAATTAATCCAACCATTCATATTTTTTTCTCAACTTTTTAACCTAAAAAGATAAAAATATATTTATTTACAACACCCCAAACAACCCTTAGTCGTTCGACCACGCCAATTTGGCAATGGTGACATGGCAGTTTTATTATTGTCGTATTTGCTTCCTTTCACATGAACTGACGTTAAGATCTCCCCACTTTTCCCTTCTTTTTAAGAAGGGTAAATTACATTCATTTATTTTAAAAAACTTATTTATCATTTATTTTTTAAATATAATTACAATAAAATGAAATATTATAATTATTATATCGATTTAATTTTTTCATAAATAACATAGACAGAGTGTTTTATCAAATAAACTGTTCAAATCATCAAAATCAAATCTATAATAAGCCCCACAAACCTTTCAAATTCTCTCAAATTTAAAATCTGATCATTTATTTAAGCGGTACGGTCCAAGATCCTTTATTTAAGCGGTACAGTCCAAGATCCTTTCGTTTCGGAGTTGGAGGAAGATGAAAAAACACTATTTTACAGCATTTTGTTTATCACTTAATATGATACACTGACAAGTATTAGTGTAATAGATTTCACATAAACCCCACTACTACCCAGCATGTATCACATGAAGTAGTATATAAAATGTATTTTAAATAAACATGATAAGTGCAATATTATGATTAACTAATTTAGTAGCAAAAACTAAATTAAAACATGAAATGATGGACAAATTCAATAGGTATTGGTTAATGAAATTGAAATTATTTGCATTTTTTTATAAAAATGTACAATAAATTTAAACTTGTAAACTTGTAAGTACATTTAGAACACTTGTTAACAAAATTCTAATAAAAAAAAATCCCTAAAAAAAAGAAAGAAAAAAAAGCAACCTGGTGTGCACTCTCTTCTCCTTATCTTCACATGCCCTCTCCCTTTTTACCTTTCTGTACATTTCAAACTCATCAAATTTCAAAAAATTATTCACTATTTCTGGAATAAGTGCATTTGCTTCTTTAACTTGAGAGTTATTAGTTTAAACAATAGAATCTATCACTTTTATGTTGTTGTTTTCAAAATCTAACCATAATAATCCAAAGATGCAATAATTATGAGCTATATGAACTCCATTTTTCTTCGCTGATCAAAAAAAAAAAAAATATGAACTCCATTTAGGCCAATGACATGTATCAAAATTGAGAAGAGAGATGTATGTAAGAGTTTGATTGATATTCCTTTCAGATCATAGGGGGTGATGGCTAGAGGCAATATGAAAGAAGAGATTCCATTTAGATCACTGAATGACCAATTTGGG
Source organism: Camellia granthamiana (assembly GCA_036172215.1). NCBI lineage: Eukaryota > Viridiplantae > Streptophyta > Magnoliopsida > Ericales > Theaceae > Camellia > Camellia granthamiana. The sequence continues at coordinate 8,757,837 of CM069917.1, forward strand.
ACCCAAATCCAACAAGATATGTATTGACTTGCTTGCCATGAACAAGAAAGAAAAAAAAGTTCTTTACCAATTTGCAGCTACAATCATCCCCACCTAAGAATGTATGAAAAGTTACTCTCTATTGCTTGGTGGATGTAGACTCCACTGTCCACCATCCCCTTAGATTTGACGTGTCGAATTATATCTGAGAACACAAAAACAATCACAGGAAATAAAGATAAAATAATTTGAATAAAACAGACTCTTTAATAATGGGTATTAAGATCTTATATTTTAAGTTTAATTTTAATTTTAATTTTAATTTGACTCTTCCATCCAAATAGTCATCAATTTCTTCTACGTGTACATCTTAGGAGAGTAACATGTGTGACAAAATTATTAATTTTAATCTCCAAGTTAAATAGAAATATCAAATTGAAATTGGACCGAATGTACATGGATCAAATTGTTTAAATCAAAACAATAATGATTAAAATGAAATTTGTATTGAATTACAAGATTATTTTCCATAGTTGATTCTATGAAAAGATACTCTAGCTCGGTGGATATCGACTATATAGTCTCTGTCATCTCATTAGATTTGACAGGTTACAATACAACAAGTTTGACAATACAGAATCAATCACAAAAAAATATAAGTAGAACAATTGAAGTGGAATATTCTCTTTTATAGTGAGCCCTATCATTTGATATATGTAGCGTTAAAATTATTTTATATGATTAATTTTACAATCAATTATGTGACCTTAGACTTAATTGGTTGCAATATATGCAAGGTACCAAGACATGGCCACATTTTTCATAATAATAAGGTAGCCCATAAGTGAAATTGTAAGGTAGCCCATAAATGAAATTGCACCAATGCAAATAACACAGCAAAACCACTCAAGAAAGATGAATAATCATCGAGGGATGGGAAACCAGTGTGGGTAGAGAGAGAGAGAGAGAGACAACACCACATGATATAAAGTGATTGTTAGCTTGAACTGCACAACATATATGTAAGTGGGGGGTAGTTTTGTATTAGCTTTATTAGATCAGATATGTAATGTGTCACTATACACAACCAGCCTGCTCCAAAGTTGAGAGGTATTGGTGGCTCCAACCATAGATGTGAAATTTCATCACCAACTTCTGGCTGTGGCTCCAACCCTAGATGTGAAATTTCATCACCAACCACCCCCATATATGGAAAGTCATCTTCAAATAAAATAAGAAAATTTAACAATAATGTTAATTAAGTTGCAAAATTAAATACAAAATTGGACATAGAAAGTATATGAACAAACAAAAATTTACAAAATTTGTTGGTTAGTCTCGCTTCTCAAAAATCTTGTACATTTGTTTGTTTCATAGGTTGATTTATGTATTTGATTTCTATATTTCTAAATTTATTAAAAAATTAATGCATGTTTTTTTATTAAAATGATGTGACAATAACAATCTTACAAATATAAATCACATCGATGAACTTTTTTTTTTTAAATGATAGGACCCAAGCTCCAACCTCATTCTCTAAATTTTTTGTTTATATATTAACTTATATATGTATATATATATAGATATATTTATCATTTTAGAACAAAGCTGCAATTCAAATATGTCCAAATTAACTCTGCAATTTGAGAAGAAGGTGAGCGGGTTAGGTTGAGCAGGATAAGTAATAAAAATTGGCAAGTCCGCTTATAAACTGATCCAATTTGCTTGTAGGAAAAATATTATGTAGCAAAAATAACGGATTCTGCCTTTAACGTTCAAATTTAATCCAAAAATTATAATGATGAACTCTAATCTTTTTTATCGATAGAGTGATACTACAATATGAATATCACCCACCACAATTCACAAGATAGAGATACATGGTTATTCTTAGACATCATCAGATAGTTAAATAATATTATATCTTAAAGATGTAACTAGTCACAACTTTATCTCCCTATAAAATAAAATAATGAGTTATGCAAATTCAAACTAATTGAATTAAATAGGACCTTTGTCATGCAACCCAGACTGTCCAAAACCTGAATCCAAAACCCTACCCATTTTTCAACATTGTTAATGGTCCAAGTGCAACAAAAGATCAAGAAAGAAAGAAAGAGAGAGAGAGAGAGCGCTTTAATTTGAGGTAAAGAAAGGAAGAAGCATGTGGGTTGTGCATGTAAGAGAGGGGGAATAAAGTGATGAAGAAAAAGGGAAGAGTACGTTTGGCGATCCCGAGGTTGTTTTTGTTTACATGGAATAACAAACATCCTTTGATCTGATCGTTAAAAAAAGAAAACAGACACACAGAACAAACCTAAAAACAAAAGCCCCCCAACCCCATTCTTTTGATTTTTCCACTCTCAAAAAGGAGATAGAGACTATAACAAAACAAAACCACCATAACAAAACCCATTCTCTAGCATATCCTATCATCCTATATTATTCGAGATTTTTTTTTTTTTTTTGTGTGTGTTTGGTTTGTGTTTTGAGATAAAAAAAATTTTAAAAAAAATTCGATGAGAGAGTTTAGAATTTTTTTTGACAACAATGATAGAAAACCCTAATTTTGGAGCTCTAAAAAGAGCTCTAATGATGTAGCAAAAAAAGGAAAAAAAAAAAACACAAAAACATAGGCACACACATCACATCGCATATGGACCTCACTCCTTACCACATCACTAAAACTCTCTTTGAAGCTCCAAAATTAGAGCTCTCAATCTTTATTCTTTTTTTGGTTTGTTTGGTTATATATTTTAAAAATAGTTTTGGAGTTTGAGATGATTTGATATTTTATTGTAGTTGAGTAGATATGTGTAAGAGAGAAAAAGTAATTGATTGATTGATATATAACAGAAAGAAAAGTAATTTTAAAATTTTTTTGAGAAAATTTGTAACGAAACATATTTTTAAAAATTTTCTTTCAAAAACATATTTCAAAACACAAACCAAACATTGTGGGTGTTTGGGAAGTTGCTATTTTAGTAGGTTATTTTAATTTTTGACTATTTTAATACGCTAAAATTTTTGTGTTTGGAAAGATGATTGGATTTTTTTGTAGTTGGATGTGATGTTTGTGAGAGAAAAAAGTGAAATGATTATGAGTTTGATGTGATATTTTGTCTTATTAGCTATTTTAATCTATTTTGTCTTTTAATGCTATTTTAGCCAAAAAAAACTGAAAAACCTTCTTCCCAAACGCCTCCATTGTTTCTAAATCCTTCTATCTTTTTATGTTCTAACATATTTATAATTATTGAATTATGTTTTAAAATTTTGAAATCTTAAAATTTTTAATACAATAGTCTTAGTAAGGACGAGTTAGGAAAACATGGTTGAATGGAAAAAGTGAAACAAACCAAAACATTGATAGCGGTTGAATTATGCTTCAAGATTTCTTTGTTTTGAGATTTTTACGAGTATTTTGAAAGAGACAATCTTAACACATGGACTTAGTGAGGACGATTTTAAAAAAGCAATTTAAGCTTAATATTGAAGATGATACGTCATTGGAATTTTATTTTCATAAATCCTCATGTATTTTTATCTTAAAACATTTACAACCATTAAATAACTTTTTAAAATTTTTATATAATTCAACGATTATGAATGTTTTGACACAGAAAAACAAAGATTTCAAAATAGAAAATCCTAACCCATAGGCTTAAAAAGGATGATTTAAAAAAAGGGGTTTAAATGGATAAAGTGGAACAAGCCAAATATTGAGAAGGAATATAGAATCCAAGACAGATAGGTCCAACTATTTTAGGCTTTTTCATTTTGTTGGGTATATAAATATATATCATTGCTTATCTTTTACTTTAAAGCCCATAAGCATGCCTTTTAAACCTCATTACAATTGTACGGAAATTGGGTCCAATTATTTCAGTTTCAATTGCTTACAAGAAAATAGTAAAGGTTGGTTTCTTGAGCCATCATCCCTTTCTTTTTTCATTTTTTTTTTTTTTTTAATAATCTAAGACATCCCCCGCACAGCCTAATCTAATTGGACTCGAGTTACCTCATATCAAGACAATTGAAAACTAATTCCTAGAGACTTGAAGTTAACGACCAGTCAAGTTTTCAAATAAAGAAAAAAAAATCAAGTAAATCAATTCATTTTCCCTTGACCTTCTATTGATTTCCATTTTCTATTGTATGCTAGAAAATGACAAAAGATTGCAAGACTAGTAGCAATTTACCTAGATGGTCTTTCAAGATTTTAGTTACACGTGTTTGTATACTTATCAGCACTTTCATGTGTTTATTCACATAAAATACATACAAGTTCATTTCTCTATGACTAGGGTTCATCCTTCACCTGTGCATTAAAAAAAAAAACAGAGAGCAAAATGATAATTTAACAACACTTGATGCATTGATTAGGAAGGATAAGACAATGAGGTTCTCATTTCAAAGAAAAAGAAAAGAACCAAAAAAAAACTTCCATAGCTAAAGATTCAAATCCCTTACAAGAAAGGCCCCAAATTGGCATTGCATTCTTTTTTCAGAAGTTAGTTGTCCAATTGAGATGACCTAGTTGAGGTTGCTGATATGCACCCACCTGGGTCCCAGGAGCTGCCGCCGCCACCCCAACTCCAACATTGCCACCCATGGCGGGTCCCAAGTGGTGGGGACTAGCAATTGCCGCGGGCTGTGGAGGAGGATGGTACAAGCCCGGGAACTGCATGTGAGAAGATTGTGCTGCAGCTGCGGCATTGAAGGAAGCAGCATGACCAGTGTGGGACGGCAAGTAAGCAGCGTGAGGGGTTTGACCTGGCATATTGTAGTACGAAGCAGATTGCAAACCAGGAAGCTCCCTCGGATTCTGAATCCAAATTTCAGAAGTCTCGGCCTGTCATTCGAAACGCAAAATGGTAAACCTTGTGCTAAAATTAGTGCTCTCTAACAAAGTGGAAAATGTCACCTGTGTAGTGTTAAAATTCAAATTTATTCCATAACGAGTATCAACATCATATTACAAGAAAGAGAAGCAAGGCCACAAGATACCAAGGCAATGCTTGGCTTGGATTACTCAAAACCAATTTGATTTATTAAATATTAAAATAATTCAATCAACTTTGTGAAAAATCATGTTTAGTTAATGCGAAGGCCAAAAATACCACACTCTAAAATTCTTTGATATATTGCTCCATGCAGATATGCAACATTTCTGCTTAAAAGTCAATCACCTCATGACCTAATTATGATTGAATAATTATTTTCCTAAGCAAATATATAAGATAAATCATTTTAAAACTGGTTAACCAAACTTAATTTTCAAAACAAAATCTTATTTAATCACTATGATTAAATCAGTGAAATTTATTGAAAGCATCTTGACATTCAGCACCCAATGCAGCTAAGATGTTTTCTCGTCACATCATCATTTTCCTAATCAACCAATAAATTGGGTAAATACCGTGGCACAGGCCCATTAACTTCATTCTCAGAACAACCAACCGCTAATAACAGCATCACATGGATAGGAAAAACACCACCCCAAACCAAGCATTGAGCCCCACTAATTTGGATAATTTGCTAGTCTCTACATGCCACTTGTAACTATATAAACTAAAAATTAGTGACCGAGTTATTTGAGGAAATATGTACCTGCGGATTAGGAACATACAGGCTGCCATCTTTGTACTTGAGCCGAGATGAATCATCAAGCCCTGTCGCACCGCCAACTACACCTTGAGCATTCATAGCATATCCGGTTGAACTAGTGAAGTTTCCAAACCCTGTGGGACTACCTCCAGGAACAGGCTTAAACTGCTGAATTCCATACTTGAGGCTATTTGCACCAAGATGTGAGCTACCTCCGGGCATCAGCAAGTAACTGCTTCCATTTGAAGGATGAGGATAGGTAGCGTTACTAGAATAGCCAGGCATGGGCATTGGTGGAACATAGACGGGGGATAGGAACTGGCGGTATGGCATGAGATTGGCGAAATGAGAAACGTGAACTTGTGGATACATTTGTGCCACTGGTTGTTGCTGCTGTTGTACCATGGCTATTGCGGATGTAGGGACACTGTTGGCTGTGTGCGAGCTCAAGGCCTGTGACCAAAATGCAATAATCATTAAATGCTTGATGCCTGGGTATCAATATAAAATGGTGTTTTGATGATGTATAAAATAAAGGGCAAACTTCAATCTACCCCCTCATAGTTTACTCCATGTGCAGTTTGTCCTCTTTATCATTTAAAAATGAGTACATAACCCCGGTGATTTGAGGACTAAAGTACACCGCCTAACATTCCATCCAAGTTAACAACTGTGAAACACATGTACAGACATAAGGGAGTTATGTGCTCATATCCAAATGTTAAGGGGTAAATTGCACATGAAGTAAAGCACAAAGAGGTTAAGTGCATTTTGAGTTCCCAAAAAATGACAAAAATACCTATGGTTACTTATGTATAAGGGTATTTTTAGTCTTTTTACTTGAGCCGTTAACTGTACAAACAGTGCACCTTAGTCGACAAACCACAAGGGGTTATGTGCTTACTTCCAAATGTGAAGAGGTAAACCGCACATGGAGTAAACCATAGGAAGGAAAAGTGAAATTTGCCCTAAAATAACTAATCCTTGGTTTTGCACTATAATATAACATGTGTGAATTGTGTTCAATATTCCAGTAACTAAAAACAACATATAAGGGCATGTCCATGCATGTACATGCATGTGTACAAAAGAAGATGCATACATAACAAATCCAAGAGATTTATGTCATTCAATTTTACCTCCCGAGGATTTTGTTCAAAAGAATTTTACCACTGAGAATTTCATGCATATATGACAAGATTTTCTTGTTCAAAAATTTTTTTTTTACCTCCTGAGGAGACGGTAGACCATGCCCCCTGACAGTCTCATCCATTGATGGTCTGAAATATGGGATGTCATATCCAGTTTGGGGATCATACGCCTGTATCCAAACCAGCAGAAATCAGGATGTCTGATCAGAAGAAGTAAAGAAAAGATATACGACACAAGCTTTGTTTGGTAACACTTGGAAGTTAACTTATTTACTTTATTTGCTTAAAAAAAGTTGGCTAATGGTGTTTGGTTGCGATTTTATATTTGCAAACTTACTCGACTTTTTCAGCTTATTTGGCCCAAAAAAAGTAAGATTTCCTTGAGCTACAATTTTGTAACTTTTTTGGCTTATTGAAACACTGTTTAGGGCATTTTGGATATTTGCACAACAAAAAAGCTATGAAATAGCTTATTTAACAAAATGAGTTCAATTTTTTTCACAGATTATGAAAAGTTGCACTAAACATATTTACAACTTATTTTAATTCATTTAAGCTAATAATCTAAAAAACTATAATCATAAAAGGCAACTTATAAGTGATACCAAACGGGGCCTCCTTTGGGAGAATCAAGAGGAGGTTATTAAACATCAAAAGCCAAACCAAACAACCAGTCCACACTCTTCAATCAATTGACCTAAGGTTTGCAGACAAATTCAGAAGTATGATATGGTATGGACATACCGAGAAATTTGGTAATTCGGGTGCATCTTGCTGGTGTTGTGACTCTGAAGGAGTGTAGGACGGACTGTTGTCACGAACCAACCCAATGTCGGAATAACTGTCCAAATTCGGGGGACTAGAAGACTCTTTCTTATCAGGCATCTGATTATCAGATATTGCACCTGATGCTGGAGAATTGGAACCAGAATTTCGAACTTGATCGTCTAGTAAATCTACGTGCTTGCTGGCAGAAATTTCATCACTGGAAAACTCCGGGGCGGATGCTGACAAACTGCTGATCACATTATCATATAAGCATAAGTTGCAGTTCAACAATAAATCCTCTTTGCTTTAAAAGCGAAGGATAATTTAGAATTTTTTATATCTATTGAAGTAGTAACTTTGTTTAATAGGTAGTAAAAGTAAAAGATCTAGAAAGAGAACCATAACCACAAATATTTTAAATAGGTCTTTCCATCAAGTGGGTGAGCCACATTTGGAGTCACCCCTTTTTATGCCTTACACCTGGTTGCGGAGGAATAGACAAAGTTTTAAAGAGGTAAAGCATCTAGCTTATCGGATGAAGAAAAGGATGAACCAACCTTGTACAGAGTTCTACGGATGAATTTTCTGCACTTCCAACTGTGTGGGACTCGGATACAAAGTCCCTAGAAGAATCAAACTCTGTCCCAAAGCTCCCAAAGGTCAGCCGACAGCGGTCAGACTCAGCCACTCGAATATGCTCCGCAATGATTACATTCTGATTCTCATAATTGTTTACTTGTGACGGTTTATCTTGCACCTGTGCTGCATCTGTTTCCAAGTCCTTGGGATTTTCAGTAGGATGTGGAACGGATTTTGCTGGTGTTCCAATAACTCCAGGACCGTTATGACTCGACTTTTTGCTCAATTTTGGTTTCCACTCCTTATTAGGCTGCGACACTGCACCAAAAGGTTCATATTAAATTTTGACACAAATAGATGCAATCATACAAGGCCAGCCAAAACTGTTGAGACAGATCTAGAAAAATTGGCAACAACTGAACGATTTCCAGAAAGCCAGTCAACTTCAACTTAATGGAAAAAATCTAATCATTTTGGTGTACAGAAATAGTAGTCATCATTTTGAGCCAACGTATATTTTTGAAATAGTAGCTATTATATAATAACATATTTTCAATTTTAATAGATCAGCATATTATAGAAAAGACCTGTATCATACAAACCTAAAGGAGGAAAAAAAAAAAAAAAAATCCCAGGAACCAATTTTATTAAAATCTGAAAGTTTGAGAGTAATTTGGAAAGTCACTTCTGTTTTCAACCAAAAGTAAACTCTTTGCAAAGTAAACAATCAATTGGTATGTTTACAAGAAGTTTGACAATTCTACCTTTCTGGTGACCCACAATTTGTTGATGCAGTCTGTTATTATACTGATTGCTCAAGAAAGATCTGCTGACTGACATGCTGGGCACAACAGAATCAGTTAGGTTAGTTTGACCTGGTTGATCACTTTTAGAAGTGGCAACAAAAGGTCGAAATGATTCTCCAGAAGATGAACCATCTTTTCCCAGATGCAAATTTGAGAAAGAACTGCTTTGTGCAGATGAAGGTGTCACTGAATTTTCATATGACTGACGCCGAACACCTACCACCCCAAATTCACGCTTAATAGCACCAATAGTTGCAGCGGATCTTGAGTCAGGAGATGGGACATGAACAGGATCTGAAGAAGATGAATACACGCCTACAACAGAATGGTTTGATGCCAGGGTTGTAGAATGTGGTTGAGAATCATTTGGCTTAGATCCATGCTCCTGTGTAACAGCAGTTGGAACTGGTGCCCGCCTCTCCTCCTGTAATTCATTCCCAGTAGTGCTGCTTGAATTACTATCCCGGGATTGCCTATGGTGTGAAACAGTTGGCATAGCTGAACCTTGAGATGAATAACGCGCACCAGATGACTTTTGATTGTGAGAAGTCCCAGTTGAGCTGCTGACAAGGCCCATGGGTCAAACTTTTTGCAATAAAACCATTAACAAGTGCAAGAATTGCCAATGCCAACCAAAAGAAACATAATTTACAGCCAAGGGCAGCAATGACTTTATTTCAAATAAGGGGCAGTAATATCTCTTCATTTTTAGGAGGAGTAGGCATAAATAAGCAAGAAAGAAAAGGAAACTGAGAGCTAATGGAGAAACTAATAATTCAATAATTTTCTTCTATACAGAATAATGACAAAACCACACATATCAAACAAGAAGAAAAGGATAATATACAACAAAATATTAAAAAACGCAATATCACTGTATCCTCAACTAAGAAAGATGAGCCAATGACTCTTAGAATTTCAAACAGAATCAAGAGCACCATATTCTCATTTGGAGACTATGGTAACTAAAAGGACAAGGAACGGAACTTGCAATCTTTCTCGTTATAAACTAATTATAGTAGAATGTGCTGATTAAAAGCCACTTTGCTATCAACATAACAGTCTAATTTTTCTGTAAGAATGTAGATAAATGTGCAAAAAGTAGAAAGGGAACAACATATCCACTTGAAAGAAAAGTAACTATAGCATGAAAAGTACATAGGAGAAGAAAAATATTTACAAGAGAAAGAAAATGTGAGCCAGGCAGTGGAGTAAACCAGAGAAGAGCCTCAAACAATTTCAATCTCGGTCTAACTATTTAAACTGCTCTACGGTGATAATAAAATTAGGAAACTGTGAAGCATTTATAGAGTACTGTTAAATAGTAACAAAAAAACGTCAAGTGGTGATGCACAACAAGATTAAAATATAAGCCATACACCTTGAGGAATAGACTGAATGACCCAAAGGCTTATGATAATACATGAAGTCCATAAATAAGAGCTTAGCTTCAAGCTAGAAAGGTCTCATTAATGGGGGTCTAAATGGAGAAAATCGGCAGATCATAGACACTTCTAAGAAGGTTCCATGCCCGTGTCAGGTGCCAGCACTCATTTGACACTCCCAAAGTGTGTCAAACACGATTCAGACTTCTCAAAAAATTAGAACTTGACATGTTTCGGACATTTGAGAATCCATTGCACAGATATGAACATGGACATGAACATAAGTTTTAGCACAGACACAGACACAGACATGAACATAAGTTTTAGCACAAAAAATTAGATCTGGACAAGTTTCCTCTGTAGAAGTGTCCGTGCTTCTTAGACAAATGGTTGATTTGCTGATCATAACAGTACTGTACATTTGATTATAGACATTTTAAGATAATCTAAATTTGTAGCCAGGATTCTGTAAATTGATATGCAAGGGAAAAAAATAAGTAAAGAACATATAAATGTACCCCTTCTCAGAAACATGTGAATTCACTTGCTCACTGGCAGACGTTGAATACTGCACCAAAAGAGGCTTCATCTCTCTATTGGTATTTTGATTTATTCTGTTATCTTTCACAACACGAAATTCCCTGCTGCCCCCTGCAACTAGTAAGATTCCATTTATTAACAAGCACACCACATAAAAGAGATCATGATATGTAGTTAATCAATAGTGAAGATCATGAAGGAAAACCACCATAAAGACCAATACATAAAACAGAAAATATGAAATTTGTAGCATAAGAAGTACTAAACACATGGTATGAAGATACATACTATGGAGCTCACGTAATTTTATACCAACAAAAAAAGAATATAACACCCCCACCCCCACCCCTTTTATAGAACAGTTTGCAGGAGTCCAAAAGGTGAACTTCAAACTTGAAGTTCAACATTATCTAAATATTGTTGTCTATCTAACACCTTTTACATTCGGTAGGCGTGCATGATTTGCTTGCAACCCTTACAGCCTTATATATTTGACTTACAAAGAGGTGTACATTTCAAGATATGATCAATGGCTATTACAAACAATGGTAAACTAGATGCAGAAAATGGTATACGTGAATGACATATTTCTAACTGAATGGCTTATATTGCTTTGCATATGCCCAGGTTTATCCTAGAAAAGAGAAAAGAGACATGCAAAAGCACGACTAGTTGACATCACTTATGGGCTACACAACGAACCGATTCAAACTTAGCATGCTATCATTTGCAACTGATCTACCATTTTCCACAACAATTTCTGCATCAAGTTTGCTTCATCTGAAACTACTGGTCCCTTGACTATGCGTATACGGCCACAAAATTTTATGATACCTTCATATGGTAAAAGAAAAGTTGGGTAAAAGGCACAACAGATGGCTTTTGAGAAGGTTTCCACTCAACACTCAAATCAACTAAGCCGCAAACCAAAAGCAATTGCAAAATATCAAATAATACCAAAAACAACATTAAAAAGGAGCTGTGACATAATCCAAATACATAACGAAAAATTAAATACAAATCCTGCTTACCAGATGTAACATTCCGACCATAGCCTCCTCTTCGAACACCACGATCAGATGTACTGAATTTCATCCCTTGCCCTGCAAACTCACTAGGTTTCCTTGGTTCCATCAAACCCTTGTACCCTACATTCTGAGGCAATAGGTAAATATGTTTGTCAACTAAAATTGAAATGAATGGAAAATTCTCTCTAAAATATAATTAATCCTAAAAAATTTAACAACAAAACCACGAGTGTAAATTAAATGTGCATAGAGAGCTCCAAGAAGACAACTATCTCAACTACATGAACATGCAGCCATGAGCATTGACCACCAACACGATTACACAACGAAAACATGATTAGCTCTAAAATTATTTGTTCAAGCCACTTCACAAAACTCAACAAGAAATTAACCCAACAAATGTTGGGTAAAGACTGTTAGTTCACATTTAGTCAGGGGATTGCTGTTAAAAAATTAGAACATATTTTTTTTCTAGTGTTTATGTAAAACTCTACTCCTTTTTATTACGGAAGACCAACAACAACAGTACCTGAGCCCAAAAAATTACTTGATCTATGATCCACACATATAACTTGTGAGTACTAAGAAGCAATACAATACTACAAAATACAACGCAAGCAATGCGAAATAAAGACCAAGAACAACTTTTCGGTTCTTCACACAAGTAAATAACTAAAAAGAAACAAAAAATTACACATAACTGTACCTCTTTCTTCTTGTCTCTTTTTCTCCTGACCTCATGAAAAGGATCTGGATAAAAACAATAAGAAATGTGTAGCATTAGAGTATTGTAAACAAAATAAAGTAAGAGTAAATAAAACAAACCAAAAGTGTCAGGAAACAAACAAATAAACATAAGTTTAGTAATAGAGAAAGATAAGTTTCGTAATGGAGAAAATTACTTCAAAAAATAAAATGGACAGAAAGAGTCCATGTAAGAAAGAAAACCCAATCAAAGCGAAGAGTGCAAGCAATAAAAGAATAAAAAAACACCCCCAAATGACAAACAAAAAAGCTGTCTAAAACAAATACAATACCAAATTGCGAAGAAAGACTAAGGCAACAATCTTCCAATTTCTCAAACTAGTTGCACCCCTTCGCTAAAAAATCAACACATTTTTCTCACCACATGGTTTTTAAAGGCTAGGTTAAAATGATTTCCTGGTGGGTGTCTCATGGTTACCTAGAAATGCCCTGTGGTAGTTTTTTCTTTCTTCATCTCAAAATGTTATAGGTGGTACAAAAGCCTAAACTCAAGGTTAAGCAATGTACATACAATCAACTATGACTTTTTCAATGCATGCATTTGTTCCCCCCTCCAAAATTATTAAAAGCAATGACCCAATACCAGAAGTTAATTAACCTACTGATTATAAATGAAAGAAGCACCAGAGTCATTTGGTATGGTAAATATGCCCAAAATCATAGTTGTTTATGACCTGCTGCCCAACATTATAAAAGCTAATACAAGTTAAACTCTTAATATGAAGACTATAAGTTTAGTTTGTCTATGATACTGATTCCACTTAGTACAAAATAAATAAAAATTAAATCGTCGTTACAAGTTAATCAATGTTTCATGACAAAATACTTTTGTTTATAGATAAATTAACCTTTATCCAAAAAGGCATTAAGAGAAAGCCACCCATGTACCAAATAATGGCTATATCCTTTTGACAACAATCCACCATTTTAACAACCGATAATGCTATAGATTATACATTTATGCATATATGCATGCGTATATATATATGGGAACATTAACATTAGAAACTCGCTAAATTTGCACGATCGCATTAACCAAATGAGCAATGGTGACTTGGAGTTTATCACCCTTTATCCTCATCTGGAGAATGGTCATTTGAGTTCTTGATTAATGCATAACAACTTATTGCTTGATGGGTATAAAGATAATTCAAAGTAGTTCATCTCCATTCATTAACTGTTCTATTCCAACATATCTCTTCCATAGTTGTCAAATCAGGATTCGTATCGTGAATCGAAATGGTCTTGTACCGAATCGCGAATCACGAATCGAATCGTGAATCATAAAGATTCGGTCATTTTTTCTAATTTACTTAAAAACATATATCTACACATTTAGATGTTAAATATATCTTATGAATATAAAATATTTAGACTTAAATCAATAAAAATGTTATTTTGAATAATAATCACATTGTTTAATAGGTAAGAAGTTAACAAAGGTTCCTATGTAAGATCACCATATTACCTTTTTTCTTTTTTAGATATTTCTTATCAACCATTCTTAATAAAGATGTAATATCACCATCTTACCTTTTTTCTTTTTTAGATATTTTTTATCAGCCATTCTTAATAAAGATAGTGACCAAATAGACAAACTATCAATTTCCAAAGTAACAATAATTAACAACAATGTTGATATTTGGACAATAAGCATATATACTTTTCTAAGTAACAGTGAGCAAATAATAAGAAGGAATTATTTAGAATTTTTTATTTTAAAGCCTAAAACATTTTAAAAAGTATAACTAACCTCACATATGTAATATTCAATTTAATAAAATAGTAATAGATAATTCATAGTGTAACTTTAATCTTAAACATCTTTAGAAAATATATTATGATTTTTTAAAAGGAAAAAAAAAATGAGAAGAAAGGTTAAAAATATGTTGGGTTTGATTGAATCTAATTGGATCCTATTAAAAACTCCATGATCACTAAAATAACAATAAATCATGTATATATGTTCGTTATTTTGGTATTAAACGTTATTAAAAGTTGTATTATGCCATTTTCACTAAAAAGTTGGAGAAAAAAAGAGTCGAAAATATATCGTACACAATAATTTTAAAAATTGCATGAATCGTAAAAAGTGAATCGAATCGTGAATCGATTGTGAATCGTGCGATTCACTAGAGATTCACTTCCAAAATATATTCACCCATAGATTCGTATCGATTTGGCAAAAATTGCGAATCGAATCGTGAATCGAATCGCGAATCGTAAAATTCTGATAACAGAGATCTCTTCCCCTAATATGGCTATCTCATATACTAAATTCATGCTGCTTCCCCTCCCAAGTTCTCCCCATCACCCCCTCTCTCTTTCTGTATCTTCTTCTCCTTTTACTTTTATTTTTCTGGTCTGTACATGCAGGTCCATGAGTGGAATGTCATCAAACAAGCAATAAACCATCCAATCTATCTTTCAATTGCTCCCACGTTGTGCACATTTAGTCTGTATGAAAATCTACATCCACGCACTTGGAAGTCCTCAAATGTAGACCGACAACACCAGTTAATGCCATGATGAAAATACAGATAGTCGTAACTCTGTAACCGAGAGGAGAAACAAATAAAAACGCAACATTGCACCTAAACATACAGTTTAATCTTCCAATACAGTAAAGTTCAGACTTCAGGGCCACCTAACCACAGGACCAAACTCAAAATCCAGTAAACAGGCATCTGCCCACTCCATTAACAGTTTTCCAACATTATCACTAAAATCCCAAACTCACAATACTCCAAAGCAAACCTCAATGAAATGTGATCAAATTCATAAAATCAACAGAATGTGAAGCCCAGTTCCAGCTATAATTCACATGCACAAAGTTCCAATTTTTGTAATCGAACCCCAACCCAGTTATCTAAACCAAACTTCTCGATTAAGCAACAACACAAAACAAGCAAAACCCAAATAATTAAATGCCTTAAAAACATGAAAGAATAAAAAATCAATAAAAAAAAATAACCTTGATTCAACAGCTTCTGAGCAGTCTCGTTAGGATCCATGTTATACTCTTTAAGGGCAGCATATATCTCAGCATCAGAGTGATTATGAACAATCTGTTTGATAGATTGAATGGTTTTAAGCACGGGAGCAGATAGAATTTGAGTCCCACCTTCGATTCGCGAACCGGCGACCATCTCCAATCAAAGACCAAAAAACAGATTGAACAGTACCGAGTAAAACAAAGATATATATATCTTATCGAATGTATGTAACAATAATCAAAGCCTTGAACAGTGATTAAAGTAAGGAAATGATAGGGTTTTGGAATCGAATCAAAGTGAAGGACGAACTTTGGAGAGTCGATACGGACTGTGAAGAAGAGAGAGAAGCATAGAAGAACAGCCGAAACGAGAGAGAAAGAGCGAGGGTTTTCAAAACGCTATAACCCTCTTTTGCGAGGATTTTAATAGGTCGGGGTTCTTTTGAAAATTCACAATTATGGCTTTTTTTTTGCTAAACTACCCTTGTCGTCGACCTAAATTGCGTATATACCCTTCTTCCATTGTCAATTTCCATGATATGGTGGCATGTTTTGTTTAGCGTTTGGGTTTAGGATTTGGTTGGAAAAAAATTTAAATATTATTTTTTTTTAACTATGTATCAATTAATTATTTTTTTTATTTTTAATTATTTTTTTCTCACACTTATCTATTTAATTATAAAAAAAATATCAAATCATCAAACTCTAAAACTATTTTTAAAATATAAAATCAAACAAATTTTTAAATTTTCTAAACTCTTCCTAAAAAATTATTTTTGAAATAATATCTCAAAGGATAAATTATACTGACACCTCATGATATTTCTATTTAATATAGATCCTTCCATCATATTTAAAAAAATTACACTTTACCACCTATTAGATTAATATAAATATTTTGTTAATGTCATTTCAAAGGAAATAATAACCATCTTCTTTAGTTTAACTCATACAAAAAATTAAGTTTTTTTATTTTTCATGTTTTTTTTTATTGAATTTTTTAATGTTTTAAGTAATTTTTTTTATTTTTTACACCTAATCTAGATATACTTAAGAAGTATAATATTTTATGATTTTTTTTTAAAGTCACCAAATATAAAAAAATATATATATATATAATAAAAAAACAAAAATTTGATACATTATCTTATTTTATTGTATTCAATAGATTTTTTAAAAAAAATTTATACAAATTTCAACAAAAAAAATTCATGGTATCTTACCACATTTCTTATAAATGTTTGTGCTTTCTTTTTCAAATAAAATCATTACTTGTTTACGTGGTAAGTCAGGGTACATTAATCTAGTTGAATTTGAGGTAATTGATCTATGCATATCATGTTGGTAATTAAATGCAGATAAAGACTACATAAGTTTGATAGTAGCGTGAATGAATTATGAATGTTGGTAGTTAAGGAATTGTTTGGCTGAGGCAATTTGTTGGTTGGATTGGATGTACATTTCTCAATTTTAACATGTTAAATTGTTAATTTTCATTATTTTATTGTTCAACCAATACATTTAGAGCATTTTGATGTTTCAATAAATTTATCTGTTAACATTTCCACTAGTGGGATTTATCAAAAAAAATATATATATGTATATATTTCCACTATCTGTTAATATTTCCACTAGTGGGATTTATCAAAAAATATGTATATATATTTTCACTATTGGGGGTAATGGTGAAATTTCATTATCTGTTACTACATTCATAAAATAAATTTTCGCTATTTTAATTTAAACTGTAAAATTTAGTTTAGAAATTTTGAACATTTCACTATTTTGATTTAAAAAGTAAAAAAATCTTGAATCATACTTGCATGGGTGATGCTAAGTAACAACCTGGTGGTCAAATTTCACTATTTAACCAATGTACACAAACAATGAAATTTGTATTTTAAATCTAACAATAAAATTTCACTACTTTAGCTAGAAAAATAAAATTTCATTTATGTACTTGTCCAATACAGGAGTTCTAAACATTTCAATAGGATGATAAAATTTTTGTTAATATTTCTATAGTTGTGGTGGAAGTTTTTGTTAAGAAAAATTTGTGATTTTCAAACTTCAATTCACCATAAATTTGAGCATATATTTTTGCTTGTCACATTTTTTATTCTATTTCATGTACATGTTTTTTTTATTAATTTATTGCGTTAACTTTTAGTTTGGACATTAAAATTTTACTATAATTATTAGAGGGCTGCTATACATTATTAGTTTATTTTATTTTATTTTCACCTAGTACATGGCAAGACATTATGGGTTCGTTTGGTTTGAATCTCTGAAAAATTTTTGGGAAAATTTCTCTACAAATGAGTTTTCAGAAAAACTCAAACCAAACATGTTTCCCAAAAAAAATTTCCAAAACTTCTAAACCAAACATGTTTTCCAAACAAATCTCTCTCACACACATATCAAATCAATCACTTTTTCCAAAACTCTATCTCAAAATCATTTTTCAAAACATCTTTTGAAAAAAACCAAACCAAACATGTTTTCGTACTTTTTATCTCTAAAACACATCTCCCAAACACAAACCAAACATACCCTATTTGTCTGCATTTCCTTAACAATTATTTCCACACAAAGGTTTAATCATAAAAATCTACTGTAAACTTAATAAAAAAAAGCAACAATAAAAAAAAATATGTAAAACATTTCTCTATTTTGTAATTTATTAACCAAGTTAACAAATAAAACTCATCCCAATCTCCTTTTGTGGCATTCATATAATTTTTTTTTTAAATTTAAAAAACAGATAAATTTTAAATATAATGAGAATTACATTGAAATAAACATTTTTACTATGAAAAAAAGTTCAACAAAACATACAACTATGACAAACCAAAATCCTAAAGAACTCGGCATCCTTCGTAGGTTGAAATCCTGGGTCCGGCTTGGGGTTCCCGGTCAAAAAAAAAAAAACCTAAAGAAGAAAGACCCAAGTGGGTTTAACATGCCAACAACCATAAACATTGCCCTTTCCATTGTCACCATCTAATCCTGAATTCGTGGTCCTCAAAGTGAGCTCAATTAGATTAATTCAGTCAAGTCAAAGCCTATTTAATTTTCTTCTCTAAAATAAATAAATAAATTGATTGCAGCAACAACATATGTATGCAGTATAATAAATCATACAAATAATCATCATCACAATGATCAGATAAATTCTGACTTGAAATTGCAGCACATGTAGTTTAAATAAATAAATAAAATAAAACAATTCATACCAGATCTTCTGGCAAGGCCATACAAGTGATTAAGCTGCTTACGAAAATGAACTCAAGATTAAACAGATAGCATTTATTTTCAAAGAGATAGCATTTATTTTCAAAGAGTAGCTAAATCTATTTTAAGATGATCAGTCTAACAAATAGCATTGTTTTCAAGTAGTAAACTCAAATGAATAGCATATATAACTATGAAAATGGATTTATTATTGCAATATCTGAATTATCTTGACTACAATAAAAAGCACCCAACAATTTCACATTATCCAACCCCCTAAACAGCTCTTCCCCCTTCTCAAAAAAAGAAAAGAAAAGAAGATTAAGATGAAAAGAAAAGTGGGGAAGGAGAAAAGAGGGAGAAAAACCGTGTGTCAAGATAAAAACACCTAAATTAGAGAAGGAAACACAATCTCGAAGATCACCACCTTATAAGTTGTCTAAATCACAAGTATTGTTCTTGTATCCTGGCTCGGTTCTCTGCCCACCATAATCTTGCGTGCATTTCCCCAAACCTTTCTCGGCTGCAACAAGCATTTGTAAAGAACATTAATAATGTTTTAAGTCAGAATGATTCAAACTGATTTCCTTTATTATATATATGTATTGGTCAGGGATTTTGATTTATTATGAAAAAAAAAAAAGATCAATTAAACATTTCAGCTATGTGCAAGGTTGTGTGAAATCACAAGACCAGGCCATATTGGGGGAAGATAAACCAGGGGCCTTTCGTTGCCTAAGGTGATAACAGGTGGGGGATCAGCTTCACAAGCCAGAACACAACACAAACCACTAAGGGGTCGTTTGTTGACATTGTCAAACAAAAAACAGAAAACAAGTTATTATTTTATTTTTGTAAAAAACAGATACTGAAAACTTGTTAGGTGTACAAAAAGTTTACTAGTGATTACAAGGAATCAATCCAAATCCATGGAATCCTCTCCTAATAGTCAGAAAAAAGGGCCTTTCTAACCATAGACTAGATGAAACTGCAGCCTTCAGTCGAAGAGATTGATTTCTTCCTATACTCCAATTACCCTAAGCTCAAAATTCCAAATTGCCGAACTCATTATTAGCAACTGAAAATATTGAAAACCATTGATAACAAAACAAAGATTCGTGAGTTTTAAGTTTACCACCATTGTATAAATTTGAGTCACCATCAAGTAAGCAGAATTAAAATAAATAAAAATAAATAAATAAAATCGAACTAAATGTATCTTTCAATTCTTAGAATCTTGAAGGACCACATTCTGGAATCTGTAAAGCTATGATACATTTCTACCATATGTTTATATTGGTGATTGAAAATTTCATCATCACGTGCTTTAAGATTGCCTCCAAGTCAATCTCAATCTTTCTGCCACAGTTACAAGTGGCAGTACCAAAATAGGTCAATCACAATGAGCCGTATTTTTCGGTTGACATTCTTGTTAAGTTCTTTCATAATTTACCACTTAGTTTAACACTCATTAGAATACAAGATACCTATATACCTATGACCCGTTTCATTTCTTCTTCAGAAAACACACCATAGAATTTCACTTACCTGAATCGGACACGTCTAAGCTCCCTAGTGCCACCTGGCAATGATCTGATAGTGATGTAGACTCCTGGTTCATCCTGTTCAACCCATTCAGTGTCCAAATCACTGGCATTGCTCATGGACAGCTCCCCCGAGTGATCTGCCTCTCTTGAGTAGCTAGTCCTTGCAGAAGCATCAACTGATGATGTCTCAGTTTTTGCACCACTAATGCTGGAGAGTTTTGGGGTTGAAGCAAGACCACCTGCATCATGGTAATGAAGGGATTGGATTGGGTTGTGGTCGAATGAATCTGATGAAGAGTAGCCCATCCCTGTAGAGCAGTGGAAGTTGCGGGGTAGGTGCTCTTTGCTGAGTGGTGGTGTCACAGGGCTGTCCTCAGCAGATTCAATCTTTAAGTTCTGAAAAGGAAGAGCATGTGTGTCAACACCAAATAGTAAAATATAAATATATCCTTACAATCATCTTAAATGAAATGATTGCATTATGCTTTGAACAGGATTGTAGAACACAAATGCATCCGTGAATGAAGTCATCAGAAGGAAGAAAAAAAAAAGATAGTAGAACGTGAAATAAATTTACAATAAATTATCAATGATCGTTCACATGTAATGAAAATGTATTCGGTTATATGCTCTGAACAAACAATTGGATGTATTTCATATATGACAAACAATGGGGAGGAACAATCTTATTTCAAAGGATTTTAGAAATTATAACAAGCCATAACATGACACCATTCACCAAAAATATGAATGTGCAATTCATTAATTCATTCCTCAAGCACCGTTGAAATCACTTCTTAAACAAGATGAATCCACACCATCTATACATGATATCATTATTTCCAAAATATTACTAGATCTTAGTGGATGAGAAGTCACCTCATCCACGGACCTTGATGGAGTTTGCAACGGTACTGCCTGGTGATCGAACCTCTGAACATTGTATAATTCCATAACCTTGTCATAGTTCTCAGCCCACCATCTTTGAGCTTGCCATTTATTGAACATCTCACGACTGCTCAACCCAACAGAAGAATCATCAGCAGTATTAACCAAAACCATATCTGAAAGAAAGCTTTGGGGTAACAGAATGTCAGAATCAGGAAATTACTTACAATAAGAGGATATACATGTGAACATAGCTGCATCAAACTACTTAAAATGGCTGTCCAGTTGAGGGCAAAGCCATTTAATTGATAGTTATACCCACTTCTAACATGATCATCATGAAAATAATGCCGGTGTCGATATTTTAGAAAATTGAATCACTGTAATTGAGTCACAACTTAAGCAACACATATTAGATATTACCACCATAATTGCTTCATTGGTTATATAAAAAGATCGTTGTTCGTTACAAGCACAGGTGTGCAACAGTTCAAGGCCAGATAGACCTGGTCCAAACTGCCCAACTCTTCTGATGCTTTTTTTGTGGCTCTCAACAAGTCTATTTAACATCTTAGTTTCCGGGTGGTTCAGCTATTTACAAATAGGCAGTGCACAGGTTGGGGTCAACCCCTCATAAACACCCAAGAAAAAAATTTAGAGAAGAATTCTCAAATTTTACAGTTTTTTTGACAAGCATTAAAAAAAAAAAAAATTAAATAAATTAAATACAGAAAGAAGAGAGAAAGCCACTTGCTATTCAAGAATGCTTGAAATTTCTGATTACTTTTTTTATATTCTACAGACCATGTCAATTCCTGTACTCTACTGACAAAAAGACAACGCCAAAAAAGTTGTTTGTCTTTGTTTCCAATGCAGAGGACCTCGTTCCTGTTCCTAGGCTGCAACTTGTGTGGTGTGTGGATGTCTATATTTCTTTTGCTGTTATGGCCAATATAGCTTGACATATGTAGCAAAATGACAAATTGAGCGACACAAACACAATAGACATTATAGTAGTGACAACAATAACAGAAGTACTAATTTCATCCATTGCTTCAGCCAACTGACAGAGGTAAATAATCCACTCCCAAAAGATAGAAAATGGTGCACTGGCTTCTGAATGAACATCCTCGCTTAACAGAGAATTTTAATGTTTACCCAAATACAAATGGATTATGCACACCAACAGGCCATCAGGAAAAATAGTCTATACTTATTAACACTCTTTCTTACCATTCCAATCTGTACAAGTTAGAAGATGTCGCTAAATTTGCAAATTAGTTCTTCACTTTATTAGGCTGGGCAGTTCCTTGTAGTGAACTGGTTAATGTAAAATAAAAACAATCAACCTAATAGTGATAATATAATCATGATGATGATGTGAATTTTGTAATTTTCTGTAATAAATCTCCATTGGTTATCAAATAGTGAAAAACTTAAAATATGCAATCTTACCAACATCCAATTGTATATCTACAATACAATTTTATAAAACCAGAATGCAGCACATTTAAAATATTTACCACCAGTCCATGAAAAGACAAATACTGGTTCATAAACAGGACGTCAGGTGGGGGAAGTCACCTTTTGAGTGCTTTATCTGCATGTGTAGATAGTCACTATCATCAATCAATGAGATTTTTGTCCCAGAATTCCATAATCCAGTGAATGGTGGGTACCAACAATCACATGCACCAGACAAAATACTACTTACAGTACTGTGCTTAATATACCAGATAAGCACCCTACCATTTTTATGGTGTTCATAAAGATAACAAAGTTCTGCACTATGCAGTGCTAAAAGTTCCCAATAAAGCCAACACACTCCAAGGTAAAGCAGGGAGGCCCGAGACTTGCTATATGATGCCTGACTACAGTGCACCACAGACTGCCTATTCTGATCTCTTGAATTTAACCATTTAATATCAATCAAATTCCACATTTTAGTAAGTTCTACAAGAATTATGTATGGTTGATTGATTCTCCTATAGCAAAACAAGAACAATCAGACAGTTCCAATCTCTGATTTTTTTATCCCTTACTTTTTAGACTTCATTGGTTACCAACCCTGACCTTTATTCTACATTGTCAGTGAAGTCCTCACAGACCCATTTGGGGCCACCTCCTGAATTTAGGTTTAAAAGCAAACCAGTGGGACTTCACTCACATGCAAATTCAGGGAAGCCACTTCATTATCAATTAAAAAATTCATATACCAAAAGGCCATGGCCCAACAACAATCATCTCTACCACTTTACCGAAACCCATGTGATCACTTGCAAACAAATCATAACTTTCAAAAAATTAGATCAACAACAAGGAACAAATTGGAACAAAAGTACTACCTGAATCGAATCCGCTTCAGATCATTCCCACCCTGAGGCAGAGAAACAAAAGTGATAAGAACACCAGGCTCAACCTGAGCAACCCATTCCTTAGGTTCATCTTCCTCCATGAACACTACAGACTCGGTTCGGCCACTACCAGAAGCCGGCGTGGCTTCGCCGCTCGAAAGCCCCTTCAGCCTCGTCTCCATTTCCTTCCCCCACAGCCTCGGTGTCGAGCTAGAGCTCCCAGTTCTTCGGTAAGAGCAATGAATCCTCTCCGACACCGACGCAGCCTCCGAATCAGCACAGTTCCTCTTCTGGTTGTGATTCGACGAACCCGAACACGGTTTGCAGTGCTTATAGGCACCCGAAGCTTTCACCGCAATGTCCTTGATCTAAAAACTGAATCAATCAATGCCTCATTTTCGAAAAATTGAGAACATAATGCGAGAATACCTGAGAAGTAATAGCTTTGATGGCTTGCTTTGTTCTTGGTGTAGCGGTGGTGTCCTCGTCGTCGTCTTCTTGAAGCGATCCACCGCCGAGTTGCTTCGAACAAGCAATACATGTCAACATCTTCAATTTTCACCAGTAAAACTGACCAAAAAAAAAACATGAATTACGAGTTAAATTTCTTGTACAACACAGAATTTAGTCTCGTAGACAGTCCATTGATGAAGATCTAAGTGAGAAAATGCTCGAATCAACCAAAAAAACTCGGAATTGTAGGCTACACGAGTTACAACAAGAAATAAAGGGCTCGAATTCCTAGAACAAACCTCTTGAGATTTGACTAACTCAACACCGTGTGAATGAGTTGGATCAGAAATTCAGGTAAGAAAGAGAAAGCTTGATTGATATTGATTCATGAAGACAGAGAGAGAATGGAACGAGGGTGTGGATCGAACGGTCTTTTACATCACCATTTGTATTTCAATTGCCAGAGCGAAAGAGTGAGAATCAAGGACTCACTCCCTCTCTCTCTTACTCTCTAATCTATCTCCGCAAGTCTCTTTCACTAAAATATACTACAAAAACTCTCGCTCGTCTGTGTGGCAGTAAAATAGTCTCTGCATCTCTCTCTTGCTCTGTGAGAGGGTGATGCCGTTGAGATCTTTGGGGATTTCAAAGACTGCAAGTTGGGGGGACTCACTAATAAATTTAAGGAAAATAATAATAATATTAATAAATTCAGAAATTGAGTATTATAATAAAATATTTTTTTTATTTTTTGATTTATTTTTAATTTAAATTATTTATTTATTTTTATTGAGTAACACTAACCATGTATTTTTAGAAATTGATTAAAAGTTGATTTTTTAATTTTTTAAAATTTTTTTAAAAAAATACAAAAAAGTAGAGATGTGATATGTCTAAAAAAACTAAAAAAGGGCTATTTTGGAAAAATTATTAAATTTTAACCTATTTTGAGTTACATCATCTTTCATATTTTTTACATATTTTTTTAAAAAAATAAAAATATTATAGACCCCAAATAATCTATCAGTGGGTGTGGAAGCCACACAAATCCACATGTGAGTGGGACATCTATGTGAGAGTTTTGATAAAAAATTTGGTAGATTATTTGCGGTTAACTCAAAAAAAAAAAAAAATCAAAAAACTAATTTTTAACCATGTTCTCAAAACAACCCAAAGTCAAAATTTTGCCTTTTAACTGCATTGTCAAAATAGGGCAAAAGTCACTATACTCAAGGTAAATACATAGAAAATGTTTAAAATACTCTATCCGTCCCAAAATAATAGTCCATTTTGGGGAATCTAACTTTTTTTTAGTAATACAATTATTGCACTTTAAAAAAATTAATTATCTAAAATTACCCTTTGATAGTACATTTTTTTAGAGATATCAATTGTCATAATTATACTTTTATGTTGTTAATGAATTTTTAAAAAGGGTAAGATAGGAAATTCATATTATTTTTATCCTTAATTTTTGAAAAATGACTAATATTTTGAGACAATAAAAAATAAAATAAAGGACTAATATTTTGAGACGGAGGGAGTATAATTTTTTAATTGAGTTTAATGACTAAAATATATATATTTTTATTAATTTTACTTAATAAAAATATCCAGATAGTTTAGATTGAAAAACAAATCAAAATATTAAAATTTACATTCACAAAATTAAAAATTAAAGATTTATTTTAGTACAATACTCAAATCTATATTTTTTAAAATTTTAATCTACAAAATAAATGATAATTGTATATAATTAAAAAAAATAATTGTACAATAAGTAATCACGTGTTTGGTGTAATTTATTAAATTTTTTTATTTTTTATTTGTTTTTTCATTAAATTTGTTCAACTAATTAAAATTTCGATCAAATCTTTTTAAAAATGTGTAATGTACCTCAAAAAATTACTTTAACCAAGTTTGGTGAAAACAAATATCTTCAATCTTTATCTTTTAATAATTTTATCAAATGTAGGTGGAAAAAAAACTTGCTGAAAATTGATAAAAGATTTAACTCTGAAATTTTTGTTTCTCTTTTGATTTAATAACAGTTTAATGAAAAAATTGGACCTCATTTTATCAAATTTAAAGTTGATGGAGGATTTTGTGAGTTTTGCTAACAAAGCATGAGAAAATTACAAAAGATACATCAATTTTGAAGCATTTATTAGTAAATTCAATACGCTTTTAAGAATTTTAAAACATTTTATAATCTTTTTACATTTTTCCTCACCTTCCCAATATTAATAAGTCTTCCCCAAAGGCCTCATTTTAACATGTGTCCTTAATGTTAGCATCTGTCATTAAAAATTGATAATTAAAGAGTAAAAATTAAAATTATTTCTCTCAAATTTATAACAAATTTTTTCAATTTATTTAATAAGTTACTTTTGCCTAAAAAATTGTAAATAAAAATGACACCATACAGTTTAACACAAACTCTAGAAATAAAATAAAAGAAAGAAAAATTATAAAACTATGCCAAACATCCCTACATGTGTTGCTAACATTAATATTTGAGTGTTATATAAGTTATGTTTAAAATAAATTTAAGCCATACAATGTACTTTTTTGGGTAGTTTTATGTGTTTAGTTGTCCATTATAAAGTCTAAATTTATTTAAGAATAATGATATATAAATAGAAAATTTTGTACAAGTAATTTATACAAAATAACATGGCATATTTGTGTCATTCATTTCAAAAGTAATTTTCATATTTCACTTGTAAATTTTTTTATTAAATTATTGATTTAAAAGAGGATGATAAGCCTTGCATTATTAAGGTCTCATATGAGATTTTAGTTAAAAAGTTAAAAAAATTGTTACGAAAAATTCAATTCATCATCTCTATTTTTTTACACATTTTTTTCTTGAATTTTTTTTGTCTTTAGTATTTTTTTTTTAATTTATGTCAATTTTTTACTTTTTTGTCCATTTTATGTAGATAAATCTAAAAGGTAATTTTAAAAATAAAAAAAAAAAAGCCAAAAAAGCCTACTATTCATTTGCTTATTTTGTCTTTTTTGGATTTTTTTTTAATAACTTTTAATTTCCTGAATTGCCCCATTGAGATGAATTTTCAAAATTAAAACTTTCTAAATTTTTTTAAAAAATTACTAAAAATGAAAATAAGCCCAAACACATACCCAAAAAAACAAGAAAACAAATAATGCAATATCTCTCCAATTTTGGACTCCTAACACCAACCCCTAACGACATAGCAAGCACTCGTTGCATAGTTTTTATATTTGAATGGGATTCTCAAGTTATACGACTTATGACACATCACTAGGGGTTGGTTTGAGGATCAAAAACATTTTCCAATAAGTAAACTCCAAACACCAGTTTAAAAAAAAAAAAAAAAACCTCCAAAAACCAATTCCCAAAAAATTCTAAATAAATTTGGATAATTTAAATTAATGAGGGAGGGGGAGGCGGGATGTGCGTGAGTGTTGTGTTCAGGAAGCGTGCGCGGCGCAACCCCGAGTCCGAGATGCGGAGGAGGTGGTTCCAAAGCAACAAAGCCAAAGCCAAAGCACACAAGAAAAGAACACTGCGCTGGTGACCACTACTGCCCTGTGGTGCCTGTGGGGGCTTCTTCACTCTTAAGAAATCTGTCTGCTTTTCTCATCCCCATCTCTACTCCCTTCATTTTTCTTTTTCTTTTTTTAATAATTAAATATTCCGATTCATTTATGTGCATCTCGACTAAACTCATTATCTTAAAATTAACGACGACCAAATAAATCTCCTGTGACCTCTTGAGATGACACTACTCACTTCATTTATCTCACCTTATCAGAGTTTTAGTTTGATTTTATACAGAAAAAATGTGTACATGTCCAGAAAAATATTTTAAATTTTATTGCGTAGTTTAAATTCATAACTAATAATTGTGAGATTTATATGTAAAATAAATTTAAGATATAATGATTTTCTAATATATTTTTGTAGATGAGTTTTTGTGTACCTAACTAACATCGTTGGGTTTAGGATTATTTGGGATGATCTAAATAAGTATACTTTTTGACTTTTTATGAAATATGGATTGGGTTTGAAGTGATGTGTTAAAGAGGTGATGTGACTTAAATAAAATGATATGACTTAAATAGGATAGTAACTTTTTGACTTTTTTCAAACATGCCAAACCAATCCAAATTTTGTGAGTTTTTTTTTTTTTTTGGGGGGGGGGGGGGTGTTAAAAAACAAAAACTGGTTTAGTGCATTTTTTTTGTTTGGAAAATTTGAATAAATAATAATAAAATAACATATTTTGAAAGTTGTTACATATGATGACTAACGATGAAAGGTGGATGAATATAGTAATAAGAGGTAGTTGTGGTAAATAGAAAATAGTCACAAAAATTAGTAGTCGGAGTGTTGCAAGATGGATAGAGGGCCATCGACAGTCACAAGCAATCAACCGGTCGCCGGAAGGTGCCCGCGGGTTAACTGGCTAATGGCCGACCATGTTGGAGGTCAGTGGAGATGAGGGGAGAGGAAATAGTGAAATTTTATTTTGAAAATAAGAAAAAATAATTTTTAATTTTAAAAAATTTTAGAATTAATATCACTTACCAAAAAAAAGAATTTAAAGTATGACCAACCAAAGTTGAAGTACACAGAATTAGAGTACAAAAAGTAATATAGAATTTTCCTAAAAAATATATTAGATTATAGAAAATTTACATACATTAGATTGTGTGTATATAATTTACTATGTATTCTAATTTTATATAATTTATTATGTATTCTAATTTTATATATATAATAGTGGGGTCAGTTCAAATGAGCCGTGTTGTCATTTATTCGGTGGATTAATTATTCGGTAGTTGCGTATCACCGCATCAACATTAATATTGATTTCAAACCATTAATGATCTGCTATTTAAAATAAAATAAAATAAAAAAGAGAATTTTAGGCTAAGTTTGGTAAACCTCTAAAATTATAGTTTCACTCATTGATTTGAGTGTAGTGTTTGTTTTGAACTTTCAAATCATAATTCTACACCTATTTTTCAAAACTCAATTCAAAACATAACCATTACTTTTCAAAACTCATAACCAAACACATAATTCAAAACTCTTTTTAAAACTCAATTCAAATCAATATTTTAATTTTTGAAATATTTTAATTTTGTTAAGATTTTAAATATTTTAATATTTAAATATGTTACGATTTTTTTAATTTTTTAATTTTTTGAATATTTTTAAATATTACGATTTTAATTTTTTAAATTTTAAAATATTTTATAAAAATAAATTCAAACTCTATTTTATAAAAATATTTTTAAATATTTTAATTTTTTATTATGTATTTGGTTACGATTTGAGTGTAGAGTTGTGAAAGTAATACGGAGTTTCGAGTTCTGTGTTTGGTTATGAGTTTTAAAAATAATTTCTTAATTGAGTTTTGTTTTATGTATTTGGTTACGATTTGAGTGTAGAGTTATTTTTAAATTTAAAATTTTAAAATTTAAAATTATTTAAAATTTTTGAATATTTAAATTATTTAAATTTTTACGATTTAAATTTTTTGAATATTTATTTTAAGTTTTTACTTATTAAATTTTTTAGATTATTTAAATAATTTAAATATTTATGATTTAAATTTTTTGAATATTTATTTTGAAAAAAAATTATTTCCTTTGTAGTATTTTCAATTAAAAAATTGATTAATGTTATTTTCTGTTAATAATAAATTTTTTTAATTGAATTTTAAAAAAAATTTGGTTATGAGTATTGATCAAAATTTTTAATAGTATGGAAGTAGTGTATTTTGTTATGAGTTATAACAATTTGAATTAAATTTTAAAAACTCTTTCCAAAACTCATAACCAAACAAATTTTCTTACTTCACATGTCAAATCAAACTTTCAAAACTTAATTTCACACTCAATTCAAAACCCAATTAAACACTTTATTCAAAAATCATAACCAAACAAATTTTCTACATTCAAATCATAATTTCAAAACACACAAACTCAAAATACAACTCATATTCTTAAATCATAATTAAAAAGTCTTATTAAACGGAGCCTTAATTTTCTCGAGACCCCCACCACAAGAAGGTCAAAAAATATATATATATATAAAAATTATCATTTCTTTATGTTCCAACCTGGATATAATTAATATTTCCATTCCGCAGTTATAATTTTAAGTGTGTATGAGCATCTTTAATCCTTCATTTTTTTCAATTAAATTTGTTAAAAAAATTATATCAAAATCTTTATATATAGCTCACTTTAATGGTGAAAATTAAAATTTTACCATTTTATAAAAATACTTAATTTATTGTAAAAACTTCCATTAACCAATCCAAGTGAAAAAATAAAATAAAATTCATCTTTAATCCTTCAATTTTTAAAAATTAATAAATAAATTAGAAAATTATAATTTAAATTGATAAATTTAAAAATTAAAAATTTATTTATTACAATGATTTAACCTTAACTTCTTCTTTTCTTTTCTTTTCTTTTTTATTTATAGTTTTTCTTTATTTATTTTTGACAATGTTTCAAGGCCTATTATGGAGTGCTAATGATTCATGATGGGTGTGGGAAAGACATGATGGCTTCCATATCACATGGTGGACATATACCCAACCAAAATAGCTACATAAGAGGCTAAGAAAGAAGATATCTATCTATCCGTCTCTATCTCTCTCTTTCTATCTACTATATAATATAGCAATTGATGCCTTTTTAACAGTAATTTTACTGTTTATTTGTGGCTCTCTATTTATCTTTCCTTTTTTTGCCCTTCAATTTATGTTATGGATGGATGTTGTACCATGGTCAATCAATTTGTAATTTTATCTGTTAATTTTTTTCAGCTTCAATTAGTGAGAGATATTTCCTTTCAAATGAAATTACCTTTTTAACCCTCTATTATGTACATGTTGAAATCACAATTCTATTCTATTTATCATTTTAGGCCCTATTTTGTAATTTCATTATGTTTATGATTTGTACATTATCTTAGAACATCCACATCAGGTTCTTTACAATGGCTTTGAAGCTATTGTAGAGAGCAAAAGCTATAAATACGTGCTCCATCAGATTCTCTATACCAACTGAGAGGGTAATTTATATGTAAATTGGGCCAAGCTGGATGATGGGCTGTTCTATGGGCCGTGGTGAAAAGGGCTAAGTAAAATGGACCACAGTCCAGGTGTTAGCTCGGTCCAAGTGTAGAAGGGACCTAGCAAGTGTTAGCTCGGTCCAATTGTGATCACGATCACCACTATTGGAGTGAAAATAGTTATCTCGGTCAGAGTATTCGGAGCCGAGGTATGATGGCTTCACGTGGTGGACCTCGCTCTGGTTAGCACGGTGGTAGCTTGCTGAGGACCGAGGTTAGTTCGGTCTCAATGGTCACAACCGAGGTACAAACAGCTAAAGAAAGAAACGAGCTGAGGCGTAGCTCGGTCTAAGTTG
Organism: Camellia granthamiana; assembly: GCA_036172215.1. Lineage (NCBI taxonomy): Eukaryota > Viridiplantae > Streptophyta > Magnoliopsida > Ericales > Theaceae > Camellia > Camellia granthamiana. Next base: position 8,789,362 of record CM069917.1, read on the forward strand.
TCATTTCAGCGTAACAACACTAGCTCGGTCATTTGGTCGCGTTACCGAGCTAGGACCATCTCACTTGGTTTATGCAGTGAGGGGGATGTGAAAGGATAAGCATTATCCTTGAAGAGTATGATTCCTAAGAGGACTCTACATGGAAGAGTAAGAGTCCTACTAGGATTATGCGACACGAAACCTATAAAAGCTCATAACATCACCTATGGAGAGGTAACAGAACTTTGATTCCCGAATACACAGAGCTTTTGTCTATCTGTCTAATTTGCTGACTAAGGCATCGGAGAGGCATCCGGCACACACCCGTCGGCTAGCTTACGTTTGTATTTTCAGGGAGTAAAGCGACGACGTTCGGAGGAGCGCAGACTTGATCAACAGGATTATACAAGAAGGTTTATTTCTTTCCCGTACAATTGGCGCCGTCTGTGGGAAGATCAGACAAAGAGCAAAACCTCTTGATCAAGTTTCCCTCGCTAATTGGGAGCAATGGCGCACAACGAAGATTTGCCGCAGTCCGCCATCGACGGACAAACCCCAGAAGGGGGTGGGAGGCGCAAAGGTTTGCCTTCTATCCCTCCCATGGCAGATTTAGAGCCCCAGCGACAGAACCCCCGGAGGGATGCAAGGGGGAGGCGGAACAACAGCCCCCGTCGCTCTCGCTCAGAAAGTCCTGAAAGGCAGAGGCGAAGAATCGACCCTTAAGCTCTGGAAGATCGCGTAAAAAAGCAGGATGAATTAATAAGGAAGATGGCGGCGGATATGGAGGCCATGAAGCGCCAGATCAAGGGAAAAGGGGGTGGCGACAGGAAAGGGGCGCAAAGGCAACACACCCCCTTGCCACTCGGAGGATCGTGGTAGGTATACCACACCGTCACAAACAGAGAGTAGAAGCCTCAAAATAGGTGATACTCAATCCAAGACTTCCAGGACTTGCTACTCCAGGTCTGAGAGAACGAGAACTGAGAGTTCATACACTGAGGGAAGCACCTATCGGCCTTCGCGCACGCACCAGACATCATCCAAGCAGACGGAGTTGCCTAGATCGTTCGACTTACGAACTGTGCTAGAAGAAAGGGCACGGTGGAAAGAGGATACCAGGGCACGCGACCCGCGCAGAGTCTCAGCCCTTCAGCGGTTGGCTCCTCGGACACATGGAAGCATCGAGGTAGGAATGCCAATAACGCGCCCTGCTTACGAATCGACAGACAAAGCCTTAGCAAGACTGCAAACCTCGCCGTTCATTCTGACAATTGAGAACTCGCCCCTACCTTCCGACTTTCTTCAGCCCAAATTTACCACGTATGAGCGGAAGAGAGACCCCTACTCGCACTTAAGCCACTTTCGCTAGGTTATGGCAGTATACCGGCGAAACGAGGCTTTGATGTGTATCCTATTCTCATCAAGCCTAGGCGACTTAGGTTTAACCTAGTTCGAAAGGCTACTAGAAGGCAGCATAGCCTCCTGGGCACAATTGGCAAAGGCGTTCGTGACAAGGTTCAGAACGAACACCAAGACCCCAGTGGAGATCGATCAGCTACTCTCCATTAACTTAGGTGACAAGGAAACATTGATATCCTACAACAGTCGCTACTAGGAGACGTTCAACCAGATAGGGGACTGCCCCACCAATCTCGCCATCGCACAGTACAAAAAAAGTCTTCTAGTCGAAAACAGGCTGAGGGACTCAATTACCATGAGGCCCCCCTCACGATGGAAGCCTTGATGGAGAGAGTGCACCAACATATTCAGGTGGAGGAGGATGGCGCCCGTGCTAAGGCAAAATCTAGTGCAACAGCAGCGCCAGATAAGAAGACTATGGCAAAAGTCAATACGGTAGAACGTCCAAGCAAGAACGGGCGAGGCATGCGAGACAACGGAGAGGACCAAGATAAAAGATGGTTGAAAGTCCGCACTGCCATTACCACGGTATTCAAAAAATCAATCTACCGAATTCTCAGTGAGATACGTGATGAACCTTTCATCAGATGGCCAGCTAAGCTAGGAAAAGCACAAAAGGACTATAACGACAGATCCAGGTGCACCTTCCATAAGGAAAAGGGGCACCGCACTAAAAATTGCACGCCATTGAGGCAACACTTGGAGGAGTTGGTGGCAGCTGGTCACCTGGACCGGTACATAGAAGGAGGGACACAACTAGCCCCCCAGAACCACGACAACCCAAACAGTATGCCGATCGACGCCCCACCTCAAGGAGTGATTAACGTAATACATGGGGTATTCGAACCTGAGCGGGTATGTGAGCTCAGGGGAACGATCAAGAAGGCTGAGCACTTGAGGGAGGTATTAAGTGCACAACCCACCATTAAAAAGGGGAGAACAGAGGCCACGAACGTCATGTCTTTTTCAGACAAAGACTTGGCGAGGATATATTGCCCTCACAATGATGCACTGGTCGTCACTCTCCGCGTCAAGGATTATGACATCAAGCGAATTTTGATTGACCAAGGGAGCTCATGCGAGATAATGTATTACGAAACCTTCAAACAATTGAAACTAAAGGACAAGGACTTGGCACTTGCCGTATCTCCCCTGATCGGATTCAACTCAATGCCAGAGTGGCCAGTTGGCAAGATAATCCTCCCAGTCAGAGCAGGAAGCATGACGAAACAAGTGGAATTCTGGGTATTGAAAGTGTCCTCCACTTAAAACATAATCTTGGGAAGGACATGGCTGCATGCCATGAGAGCGGTAGCATCAACCTACCATCAAGTAATGCGATTCCCCAACGAAGCTGGGGTAATTGAAGAGGTCTTTGGAGACCAAATTATGTCCAAGCAATACTTCGTCACAGTAAATGGCAGCCGCGCTACCAAGGGGTTTGTTCAGATGGTGGAAAAGCCCGAGAGCAATGAATTGTTTGCGGATGTTGGCAAAGCCGCTGAACAAAAGGCAGTGGAAGACTTGGTACAGGTAAGAATAGATGAAAAGAACCCGGATAAGTTCTTTTTGCTTGGCTCATCTATGTCCAGAACTGAGAGAATAGAAGTCATGGAATTCTTGACCTCTAACATCGAAGTGTTTGCTTGGACGCCGTATGACATGCCTGGCATTGACCCAAGCTTCATCTGTCACCAATTAAACGTCCACCCAACTGCCAGACCAATTATTCAGCGCACTCGCAGATCAGCACTCCACCACGCTGAGATAATGGCAGAAGAAGTGGGAAACCTTCTAGAGGCAGGAGCTCTCAGTGAAGTGCACTATCCCAAGTAGATATCCAACACAGTAGTGGTGCCAAAGAAGAATGGAAAATAGCGCGTCTGCGTGGACTACAAAACAGTCAACAAGGCATGCCCAAAAGACAGCTTTTTCCTACCACGGATAGACCAACTGGTAGACCTAACAGCAGGACACAATCGAATTAGTTTTCTTGATGCGTACAGAGGTTACCATCAGATTGCTATGTATGAGCTAGACCAGGAGATCACATCTTTTACAATGCCAAGAGGACTGTATTGTTACAAGGTCATGCCCTTTGGCCTTAAGAACGCAGGGGCAACATTCCAACGGATAGTCACCAAGATGTTCGAACCATTGTTACGCAGAACAATGGAAGCCTACATCGACGACATGGTGATCAAGAGCAAGGATAAGAATGACCATCTTAGGGACCTAGGCGAGATGTTTCAGATCCTGAAAAAGCACAAGCTACGCCTTAATGCATCCAAGTGTGCGTTCGGCGTAGGATCTGGCAAATTCCTAGGCTTCCTGGTGACCAACCGAGGTATAAAAGCAGACCCCTCTCAAATCAAAGCAATCTAAGATCTAGAGAGGCCCAACTCAGTAAAAGAAGTGCAGCATCTCACCGGCATGGCAGCTGTGCTCAACCGGTTTATAAGTCGGTCGTCAGACAGATGTCGACCATTTTTTCAAGCATTAAAGGCCAAGTTTGAGTGGGATGAAGAATGCGACCGCGCCCTAGAAAGCTTAAAAGAATACATATCTTCTCCCCCGTTGCTAGTAACCCCAATACCTGGAGAAGAGCTCCTTTTGTACCTGGCAGTTTTACAACACGCAATCAGTGCGGTGTTGGTCAAAGCGGAAGGAATCCAACACCTTTCCATCTTTTATGTCAGCAAGACATTGCTGGGCGCGGAAACCAGGTACTTACCGTTGGAAAAATTGGCCTTAGCCTTGATGATGGCATCAAAGAAGTTGTCGCATTACTTCCACGCCCACACAATAATCGTCCTTACAGCTTTTCCATTAAAAGCTTTGTTTGAGAGGGCAAACTTTTCTGGACGAGTCTTGAAGTGGGCAGTCGAGTTGGGACAGTTCGACATCAAGTTTCAACCCAGAACCGCGATAAAAGCCCAAGTTTTGGCAGACTTTGTGGCAGAATTTACTCCAGGAAGTCATCACATCTGCCCAGTAGACTTGACTGATACAACCAAGGGGATAGAAATTGTCGCCGGAATAGCGCAACCCCTGGTACAGGATACCCAATCAGATCCTAAGGTAGACCAGAGTGAGCAAAGGGAGGAAGAAGCAAATCATGCTACACCAAGCAAAGACTCATCAACAAATAAAGACTTAGTACAATCAGATAATGAGGGGCAAAAAGCAAGCATAGACTTTGAAGAAAACACCAGCAACACTCATGACCCCAAGACATCATCCGATCCCTCCACTTGCTGGAAACTGTTCGTTGGAGAGATGTGGAAGCTCTTCGTGGATGGAGCGTCCAACAGGCACGGAGTAGGACTGGGCATAGTCCTCATCTCGCCAGATGGCCTAATAGTGGAGCAAGCAGTCAACCTCGGCTTCCCAACATCAAACAACGAAGTGGAGTATGAAGCACTTCTGGCAGGCCTAAAATCAGCATTCTATATGAAGGCTACCGAGGTAATGGTTTACAGTGACTTCCAGCTAGTTGTAAACCAAATTTCAGGCGACTACGAGGCAAAAGATGACAGAATGGCTAAGTACCAAGAGTTAGTCCGAAAAGAGATCAAGAAATTTGAAGCAGTGCGAATAAAACAGATCGGCAGGGAAGAAAACAGCAGAGCGGACGAACTAGCAGGTTTTGCTTCGATGGCAGATACATCCGTCCCTCATCCGTTACTGATTGACTACCTACCAAGACCAAGCATTGAAGAACCCGAAGTAGAAAAGGTATGTTGTGCCGAACTAGGCCCTTCATGGATGGATCCCATTATAATGTTCTTAAAAGACGACGTCTTACCGGAAGAAAAGAAAGAGGCCAACAAAATAAGAGCAAAGTCACAGCGATTTTGGCTCTCCCCATCAATGGCCTTGTACAAGAAATCTTTCACAGGACCTTACCTCAAGTGTATCCACCCCAGTAAAGTTGAAGCATTCTTGTTTGAGATACACGAAGGCGTATGTGGAAGCCATCAAGAAGGAAAATCATTAGCTTACAGAGCCATTTCGCAAGGATATTGGTGGCCATACATGCAAGCAGATTCAGAGAAATACGTCAAGAAGTACGAGAAATGCCAGAAGTTCGCACACCAAATACATCAACCAGGCAGAGAGCTTCTACCCTTAACTAGCCTATGGCCCTTCGCAATGTGGGGCTTGGACATAGTAGGACCACTTCCAACAGCACCTAGCAACAGAAAGTTCTTTCTTGCAGCAACAGACTACTTCACAAAGTGGGTGGAGGCAGAAGCACTAGCATCAATAAAGGAGAAATATGTGAAGAAGTTCGTCTAGCAGAATATCATCACTCGGTTCGGCATACCAAAAGCTCTAATATCAGATAACGGCACTCAGTTCGACGGTAAAATTTTTAGAGGCTTTTGTGAAGTATACAAGATAGAATTCTACAACTCTACACCAGCATACCCCCAAGCAAATGGCCAAGCGGAAGCATCAAACAAAGTCGTCTTGGATGGATTAAAGAAAAGGTTAGAGAAAGCAAAGGGCAAGTGGGCTGAGGAGCTTCCCCACATTTTATGGGCTTACCGTACCACACCTCGGCGGTCTACTGGTGAAACACCTTTTTTCTTTGGCCTATGGCATGGAAGCGGTAATCCCACTGGAAGTTGGCCTTCCCACAATTAGAAGTGAAAATTTTGATCCAGACTTAAATGGAGAAACCATAGCATTGGAACTCGACCTTGCAAAAGAAAGAAGAGAAAAAGCACTGGTTCACATTGCCTCGTACCAGCAAGAGTTATCCAGAAAGTATAACAAAATAATACATCCGAGACAATTCAAAATCGGAGATTGGGTACTGCGCAAAGTGATGGGAAACACCTTGGTACCCGGAGATGTCAAGTTAGGGCCTAATTGGGAAGGACCTTACAAGGTGGTTGGATTAGCAGGAAAAGGGGCATACCACTTGGAAGATGAAGACAGCAAAGCCATTTCCAGGCCATGGAACACTGCCAATCTCAAACTATTTTATTTTTAGCTTTTCTTTCAAGTATTTGTAATTTTTTCTTTCTCAATAAAACAAGTAGTTTCTTTTCAGTATAGTTGTTTCCTTCTGTAAAAGATTATTTTAGTGAGTTAGGCGCACTGAAAGCATAGTTGGCCGGAATAACCAACTTTGCACTCTCTTTAGCTAAGATTAGGATCAGTGCTGAAGGAGTTGGCCGGAAAAACCAACACCCTTCCTAAGCTCAGGATAAGGATCTAGGCTACAGGACGTTTGGTCGGAATAACCAAACATTTTACTCTAGGTTGGCAGGAATAACCAACTTAGAGGTCGGCTGGAATAACCAACACCCCTCCTAAGCCCAAGATAAGGATCCAGGCTGCAGGACGTTTGGTCAGAATAACCAAACACTTTACTCTAAGTTGGCAAGAATAACCAACTTAGAGGTTGGCTAGAATAACCAGCACCCCTCCTAAACCCAGGATAAGGATCCAGGCTATAGGACGTTTGGTCGGAATAACCAAACACTTTACTCTATGTTGGCAGGAATAACCAACTTAGAGGTTGGCTGGAAAAACCAACACTTAGTACTCTTCAACCGAGATAAAGATCAAGGCTAAAGAGTAGTTGGCTGAAAAAACCAACACTTATTGTTTTTCAGCCGAGATAAGGATCTAGGCTAAAGAGGTTGGCTGGAAAAACCAACACTTAGTGTTCCTCAGTCGAGATAAGGATCAAGGCTGAAGAGTGGTTGGCTGGAAAAACCAACACTTAGTAGTACTCTTCAACCGAGATAAAGATCAAGGCTGAAGAGTAGTTGGCTGGAATACAACTTATTGCGATCTTTAGCCGAGGTAAAGACCTAGACTGAAGAGGTTGGCAAGTATGACCAGAGATTTCAAGGTTAAAATCGAGATAGTTATCTCGGTCGGAAAGTGTTACACTACATTCAGATTACATTTGGAAAGTAAATATAAACATGGAAGTAAACCAAAACAACAGTTGAGGAAAACAAAAGAAGATTTCATTAGTAATGCAAAGTCCAAGTATAAAAGACAGGGCCATAGCCCGGTTACAAAAAGCTTCCAAGGTTAGCACCTAAAGAAAAGCAAAGTACAGAATCAAGCAAAGAGGTCATCTAAATCGGCATCCAGCACAACCCGGTCTTCACCCAGAGGTACCTCGGTTGTGGCTAGCCCCCCCTGGTTGAGCTCGGACGAAGGTACCGTATTAGACAAAGCAGGCAGAGGAGGGGTGGAGACCACTGGAGTTGGGGAGATAGACTGGCGACCGGGCTGGGTGTTATCTTCTGGAGCAGCATCTTCATCCTCCTCCTCTTGAAGAAATTGTTGTTGAATGGCAGCAGCATACTCCACCATCGAGCTCGGTATGAAATACGAAGGAGGGTTGAAGACCTCGGTCTCTGGGCCGTGACCGAGCTGCGTCACGGCCGCCTTCCATCCACATTTGAAGAATAGGTCTTTGGCTGCCTCGCATTGCTTGATGTAAGTGGCCTCCCCCTTCTTGTAACCCCGGTCCTCTGCGTCTTCTGCCTTCTTCTTCAGCTCGGCGATCTCCGCACTCTTCTTGCTATCGAGCTTGGCCAGCTTGAGTAGGTATTTATCTTCATCACGGCCAGGGCCTTTTGTTTATCAGCATCAGCCGAGGTAACTAGTCCGGTGAGTCAAGCCACCTCGGTCTCTAGCTCAGCCATCTTTTGTTGGGACTCTTTTAGCTCGGCCATTTTTTCATTAGCCTCGGCCATGGCCTGCCTGGTGGTTTTTCGAAGTTCCAATACTCACTTGTGAGCGATGTGGTTTTTCTGTATGGCCTGCAAAAGGATGGTAAGAAACTTTTAAGTAAAATTGAGCCGACAGTTGTCAAAATTTGAAAGATAAGCAAAGGAGCTACTTACCAGCACCATTGATTTTGTGGACGAGCGAATGGCCTTCAGCTCGGTTAGGTGGTCGTGGTGCTTCATGTCGGGTGGAAGGCAAACGCTTTTGGTAAGGTTGAATGCCATCAAGTGGTCTTTTTCTGCGACCACTGAGTCAGAATCCTTGATAGCACGGTTCTGAAATGTGATCTTTAGTACCCACTTTAAGGAGCTAGCTCGGTCTGAGCGCTCAGGTGGGGGACTTGGTGGAGTGGTTTGAGGCACCACGGTTTCATCCTCGTCGACAAGGCGTGGCTCGGTTGTGGAAGCCTGAACACGCTTGCTTGCCCGAGAAGATGAAGGCTGATGGGTTGGCAGGGCCACCACGGTCTCTTGAGTTTGGCTGGCTAGTGGAACCTCGGCCTGGTTTGTTTCGGTGAGGAGGACTCTTACGGCTCTCTTCTTGGCCATTTCTTGCTCAGCAGTTAGAGGGATCAGATTAATTTGAGGCAAGGTTGGGTCCGGTTCAGGAGAGGCTTCCAACAAAAAGTCAGTTACCTTGATCTTTCGTCTGTTGCTGTATCGGTAGGTCGGCTCAAAATTCCGTAGCTCGGTCCAACTTCTGTTTGGATATCGCAGCGCGGCGCGAAGTACATTCAAGTTGGGATAGCTATATTGGGACTTGAGAAAGTCCAAATCTGCATAAAGGAAGACAACAGTTAGTACGGTTCAAGATAAGAAAACTGAAGTAAAGAAAAGCATGGAATTGAGCCGAGGTAATCCTACTGGCTACACCATTGTTCCAATTTATTCTGTCGCCCGGGATCTGGGCTTGTTGGTCCTCAAAGTTCCCAGATACCCAAAAAAAATCATCATCATTCACATCTTTATCCGGGGTATTTTTTATTATCTTTTCACGACGGCGTCTTATTCTTAAATAGTAAACCCAGCCATCTTCAGCCGATCCTATGAAGTATTGGTGGAAGAGCTCAGCTAGACCGAGATTAAGGCTAGCCTGGCGGTTTAGCTCGGCAATGCCGTTTTATTATGTGGTAAGAATTGGTGGAAAGTTGGGTAGGGCAAAGGTTTGTTTGTTTGAGGAATTCACAAAGAAGGGGCTGAACAGGGAATCTAAGTCCGGTTTCTACAATAGAAAGAAGGGTGAAGGGAATAAAGCCCGGTTTACCCCAAGGGGTGGTGTCTAGGTCGGCTAAAGAAAGGTGGACATCATCAGGGATATGGTAGTCCCTTCGGAACTCGGCCATAGCCCATGGAGAGTTTACCAAAAACCTATATTTACCCATTTGCTCTTAAATTATGAATAAATTAAGCTGTGTATTAGCTCAGTCGTGAAATGACGCTGAGTAGCTTGGTTGAGCGTTCAAGGGAGTGCCTGGCAACCTAAGTCTGTAAAATGAAAAAAGAAAGGTGTTAAGCACAGATCGTTAGACCGTGCTAAAAGAAATAAAGGCAAGATAAATGAAGTCCTAGCTCGGCTACGTGGGTCATTATCCATTCTTAGCTCGGTTTGAGCAGGGCCTTTAGCCCGGTTGAGCTTTGGGGCAACATTCTTAGTTCGGTTTTAACTAAGGGAGCTGGTTTAGCCCCAAGTTTTAGCTCGGTCGGTGGTTAGGGCTTTCTAGCGCGGTATGGCGCAAACTTAATGTAGTTCGTTAGCCCGGCTAAGAGGTAAGGCCTGTTGAAACTACGAGTAGGGTATGAAGTTTTAGCCCGGTTGTTTAGTTCAGCCAGGATCGCAACTAATACAAACAGCTTCCTAGTCCGGATGGAGTGTGATTTTGGATCTAAGACGTCCTATTTTCAGTTTGTTTGCCAGTCCAGTAGGTGTGAAAACTATTTAAGAAGTTTTTACTCATTACAGAAGAAACTATTTGAAAAGTGTTGTGAGGAAACACGTATATACAAATGATACATGTTGCCAGTCAAATAGAAAGCAAGAGAGGATTGAGTTACTTACAGATTGAAGAAGGAAGGATACAGATCTGGAACCACGAAAATGGTTTTGAAAATACCAGCTTCGCAGGTACAAAAGTTGCAGAAATAGAGGCTTAAGCAAGAAACAGAGAGAAGATGAATAGTGAAAGTGAAATGGGTCGAAGCATAAGGGTTTGTTTTGCGAAAAGGGTTGGAAAAAAGGCGGGACTGTTCAAAATACGTGAAGTACGAAGACGGCATGACAGTTACATTGGGCCAATGAGAGTGTGCCACGTGTTCTTGGAATGAGAAGCGATTCAGTTACAGCGACTGAAGAGACGTTTTGACCGGACAGATGGGTAACCTGGTGTGGATTTAGCTCGGTTGAAAAGTTAAAGTTGTTAGCTCGGCTGCTAAAGGATAATCCCTATCATGCTGCGCAGATGGAATTAAGGGGCAATTGATAGGGTAATTTATATGTAAATTGGGCCGAGCTGGATGATGGGCCGTTCTATGGGCCGTGGTGAAAAGGGCTTAGTAAAGTGGACCACAGTCCAGGTGTTAGCTTGGTCCAAGTGTAGAAGAGACCTAGCAAGTGTTAGCTCGGTCCAATTGTGATCACGGTCACCACTATCGGAGTGAAAATAGTTATCTTGTTCAGAGTATTCGGAGCCGAGGTATGATGGCTTCACGTGGTAGACCTCGCTCTAGTTAGCACGGTGGTAGCTTGCTGAGGACTGAGGTTAGTTCGGTCTTAATGGTCACAACCGAGGTACAAACAGCTAAAGGAAGGAACGAGCTAAGGCGTAGCTCGGTCTAAGTTGTCATTTTAGCGTGACAACACTAGCTCGATCGTTTGGTCGCATTACCGAGCTAGGACCATCTCACTTGGTTTATGCAGTGAGGGGGGTGTGAAAGGATAAGCATTATCCTTGAAGAGTATGATTCCTAAGAGGACTCTACATTGAGGAGTAAGAGTCCTACTAGGATTATGCGATACGAAACCTATAAAAGCTCACAATATCACCTATGGAGAGGTAACACAACTTTGATTCCCGAATACACAGAGCTTTTGTCTATCTGTCTAATTTGCTGACTTAGGCATTGGAGAGGTATCCGGCACACACCCGCCAGCTAGCTCACGTTTGTGTTTTCAGGGAGTAAAGCGACGACGTTCGGAGGAGCGCAGATTTGATCAACAGGATTATACGAGAAGGTTTATTTCTTTCCCGTACCATTCATTTTATATTTGCTATAGTTCCTCACATGATTTGTTGAGGTACTATTCATACGGTAATCTATTTTTTATTATATTTTCCGGAGCAAAATTTGGCCAAAAAGCCATGGCTGGTTGTCCACCTCGAATGTCCCCCCAAATGTTATCCCGGATGTCCTATGAATGCTCTGTAACAAAGAAGGAAAATGCCTAAAATTAGCCTAGTCAGTCGTCCGGCCGGTCGATCTCCCTGCGTGATTGTGTTGCTACTGTTTGCTTGTTGTTTGCTGCTCTTCTGGGATTAGGGGGTGGGCAGTGAGTGCTCTGTGAAAAGTGAAGTGCAAACAACACAAACATGGTTAAAGAAATAGAAGTGAAACTGCAAGGAAGAGGCGGAGGAGGAGGAGAGAAAGAGTGAGTGAGCATGAAGCCACATAAGCAGCATTCAGCAACGATAAGCATCCCTTGCTTCGACTACAACGCCCCTTCTTCCCTCCTCCATTACTCTCATTATGGCTTTCTCGTCACCTACTCCATCAGTTTCATCTCTCTCCCTCTCTCTCACTCTCTCTTATTGAATCTCCTTTCTTTCTGCCTATGTATATATGTATATGACAATTGTTTGCAGTGAGCATGTTTTTTTGTTTTGTGGATTTTTTTTTTTTTGAGAAACATTTTCAACAATATTTTAAATAATAACTCAATTGTTCATCATCCAAATTAATTGAAAGAATATATTGTATGTCAAACTTTTCCATTTTTTTTTTCTTTTTATGAATCCTTGGCCAAAATTGTTTTTCCCAAATTTTGTGTTGCTGTAATTTGCAATACTAATCCATCATATATTTAAATTGAAAAAGATAAAAGAATTAAAAATAATATTTTAATGAAATAGAATTTTAAAATAGAGAGTTTGATAGAGTTTATATATTAAAAAAAAAAAGCGACTAATTAAAATACAAAAATGAATTTTAAATTATAATTTTGTTCAAAATTTACTGAAATTGATGCGGATGTTCTTAGATTCTATGCTACTACTAGCCATCATCACCCTTCATTTTTCATTTAAAACAAAACAGACCTTCGTTACATTTGCACGGGAATACCCAATTGACAATAAAAATACGTAATATTATTTTATTTAAAATAATAATATTTAAGGATTTTTTATTTTAATGTAAAAATTTATATTGAGTACAAAAATGTTATATAATTTTTCAGAAAAAATTACAAAAAAAAAATTAAAATTTAACCTTTATAATAAAATAAATTATAAATTTTTTATTTTATTAATTTAAACTTTAAAATTTTAATAAAGTACCGACAAAAAATATGTCTAATTATTTAATATATTTCAAATCTCAAAAAATAAATTTATAAAATTTATGTATTATAATGGGGCACTTGCTCGGTGCGAGCCAACTCCACTAGTCTACTATGAAAAGTCATAAAAAAAAATTATATAAATTAATTATTTCTTTATTTTTCAAAAGTTCTATATAAATATAAATAAATTGTCCCTCTTCTTATTAAAAAAAAATCTGTTTATTTTTTACATTGATGATAATTGAAGAATAAAAAATTATTATTATTTCTTATTTCTTGTGTCTGTTTCTATAGTGATAGACGTAATATTTACAATTGTCCATCATGGATCAAATAATTTGTTGAATTTTAAAATTGTATGCATTCGTTCGAATCTAAAAAGAGAAAAGCACATGCATCATCTTTATATATTTTCTTTTTGTTTAAATTATATTTTATGAACTGTAATATTTTACATGATACTCTAATAATCAAGGTATAATGTCAAAATTCTAAACAATAACCTCTTTCGTTAATTTTATTTTTTAAATATGTTTTTGAATTTTTTATTTTGGTGATTAAATATACTGAAATTTCTTCATATATTATATTTAAATTATACTTTTACATGAAAATCTATATATCTAATAATCTAAATAGAATTCAAAAGTAAAATATTGGTAAAAAAAAATTTATAAGTTCAAACATGTAATGATTTTTTATATTATTATTAATTTTTTTCAAAAAGAATACACAATCCAAGACTCATATATAAATATAAACAAACTATTTCCCTTCTTATCAAAAACAAACCCCGTCTCCTTATTTTTAACATTGATAATGATTAAAAAACAAAAAATATTGACTCTTGCTTATTTCATGCGTTTGATTTTATATTGATTTACATAATATTTACAATTGTCCATCATGGATTAAATCGCTGTTGTGTGTGTCAATTTTCGACCACACTGCCAAATAGGTACTCAACTGGAGAACACCGGCAGAATAGATTAAGCCCGAACGACCTGTTACAGAAAGATAAGATTCCGACGGTGTCTCTCAAAGATAGCAAAAGTGCTTAAATCACTATTCAGAATCCAAAAAACGTATCTTAGACCTACGAGGGTGTCTCTCTTTTATATCCAACACTGACCTAGTCCCAATAGAAGTCTTGCTTCAATGGACTCTGGCTCAATGCTAATCCTGAACTCCTAGTTAGATTTAGATATACCTTCTAAGAGTTTTATCTTTATCCAACTGAAGTCCTCTCTCATTATAGGACTCTTGTCTCTTATCCCTTATCCCGGATTCCAGTATCTTCGCAGATAGCCTCGGCCTATCCGAGATTGTCTTGGCGTTATGACCAGGACACGTAGCATCTCGGCTGGCACTTCGGTGCCACCTCGGCCACGTGTTATCATTAAAAAATTATGTCCCCACAACTGTGAATAATTTTGATTGAATCTTAAAGTTTTATGCATTCGTTTGAATCTAGACAGATTAAAAAAAAAAAAACATGTATTTTTAAAACAAAGATTTATGATACATCTCAAAAATTCACAGGTTATCATTATATACTTTCTTTTTATTTAAATTATATTTTATGAACTATAATATTTTATATGGTACTTTAATAACTAAGGCATGATGCCAAAATTCTAAACAAGACCACCTTCGTTGATTTTATTTTAAATCTGTTTTTCAATTTTTGATTTTTCATATTTTCTCAGTTTTGATGATTAAAGATACTACAATTTCTTCATATTTTATATTTAAATTATACTTTTACATGAAAATTTAATATCTAATAATCTAAATAGAATTAAAAAGTAAAATATTGGTAAAAAAATTATAAATTTAAACATGTACTATTTATTATTATTATTTAATATTAATAATTTTTTTCTAAAAAGAATACACAACAAATTATTTTTAAGTGTATTTAGATTAAGTGAATTTAAATCTAAAAGTAAAATTAAAAAATAAAAAAGTATTAAATTAAGGAAAAATTACCCAAAAATTCCATTTGGGAAAATGTTGCTCTATTTAGTCCTGAAAGTTTTCTTTCAAACCAATTAGTCCTTTTATTTATGATATATTCTGGAGTTTACTTGTTTATTCTTGAGTGTGATTTTGGTTGTGATTTTTTCCTAATGTTTGGGTATGGTATGTTGTTCATTTTTCAAATTTTTGTAGAGGATTACGTGCAGTGATTTGTGGGGTTAGTGATGTTTAGCCATTTGATGTGGGGGGAGGGGGGCTGATGTGGAATCGCGGTGTTGTTGTAGGTTGTTATTTATTTATTTATTTTTGTTTGATTTTGTGATTGATGTTTGAGTGGACTTATTAAGGTATTATGTTATGTGTCTAATTTTTATTCTTGGGGTTGCGTAAAGTGATTTTTGGGGTTGATGTTGTTGCCATTTCACGCTATTTTATGATGTGGAAGCGTGGGTCGTTGTTGTAGGGGGTTTGGATTCGTTTTTTTTTTTTTTTGGTTCAATTATTGTTTCAGGTGCTGTGTTGTTGACGGTATGTGCAGGAATTTGTAAGTCTATTTCATTGTTGTGTTGGTGACGTGCTGGGCGACATTTTTGCAGGTTAGTTTCGTATGTTGTTTTGTTATTGAGTCAATGTGTGTGGGTGTGTTGTGAAGTATGGAATTAAGGTGCAAATGTTATGTTGCCATTTTAGGGGTGTATTTTGTTTTTGTTTTTGTTTTTTGCACTGGATTGTTAAGGGTTGTATGTTGATTTATTTTTACATTGGATTGTTTAGGGGTGTAGTTTGATTCATTCTATTTTGTGTTGATTCGTAATGTTATGTGGTGTTGATTTAATCAATTACAAGTACGGAGGGTGCAGTGTTGTTGTTGTGTACGTATGGACAGACCAGTATGGTTGTTTGCCTCCATCAAGCTTTGACATTTGCACAGTTGGTTGCTAGTGTATGTGAGAAGTTTGATAGCTTGGGAACGGGGTTAATAGCTTGTTTATCCTGTGGCTTTACTGATGTTGGTAAACATTTTTCGGCCAATTAAATCCCAAATTTAATTCTTCTGGTAAACATTACTGATATAGGTAAACATTACCCACATTACTACAAATTAAAGCCAAGACTTGATGGTTGTTAGGTTGGTATCCTGGTTCTGCTTTACCGTGTGTTGTTGGTGGTTCGATGTGGTGTCAATGTGGACTCTATTTTTTATGTTGTTAATAGTTGGATTAATTTTTGTGATGTTATTTTATTGTCCTTGGGGGTGTGGAAGTGTATAAATATTTTTTTTCATTTTTCCTTGTGCCCAATTTGATGGACGTTTGTATGGACAATTGCGAGCGTGTTGTTCTTCTACTAGACCTACATTTCGAGCTTTGTCGTCCTTCATTACCTACCACATTAGTCACATTAAGATATTAATACGGGAAATACAAAACACACGTCCACAAAGACACTTATCAACCAACTCAAAAAAGCAAGAAACAACATTATAACAACACACAAACACCCTTAATACCATAACGCGCTATGTATGTGTTCTAATTTTGAATGACAACAACATTAGACACAATCAGCACCCCAAATACAAAACCAGTACACATCCCACCCGCATACAAAACTATAGATACATGACAACTAGTACCAACATTGTAAAGAGGTAGAACTCGTAATATTTACTCAACAATGTGCCACATATAACCACAAATAAATATGTAAATAACACAAATTGCAAAACATGCATGCTATGTCAGGCCAACATCCCCATGTGGACATGATGTTCGGGGGGTTTATTCGTTAACCATTCATGAGCAAATCATAATGGAACAACACTTTACCCAAAAATAAACATGACACATTCAGGGAATTACGAAATTAGACGATAACACCACTACGAGGTACGCAACCCACAGTTTGTAAACATGCATGTAGTGAAACACAAGTACCATCATTCAAGAAATTACACCAAGACACTTGACGTACCATTACGTCGACCACTTGCAAACATAGATGTCACAATCATTACACATCACCTAACATTATTGTCATTAACATCACACGTACCTACCCCAACCTACACACACCCAAAAACTAGGGGAGCACAAGCACATTACATCATACCAACACAACAAACTCATTATCTGTCAACAACATTGCACCGAATGCTGGACACACACCACCATATGAACAATCACTACAAACAATGTCTGATCGTGTGCATAACATTAGGTTAACAATCACCGACCATGTGCATAACATTAGTTAATGTGTACGTCATTCAACAGCATACATTAATTACCACAAATCTCACTAACATTGAAAATGAAGACCACCCAAAATACACTCAAAATCTGGAGATCCCAAACCATATTACAACACAACAGCACGGCCATGTCAATAAAGCACACTAACCTTGAAACCCTACCACAAACTTACCAACATCATGACAAACACCACAAAATACCCCTGTCAATACTACTCCAAATACAGAGTACCTCAAATGGAGAACGCACCCCGACATCCCCAGTGGCAACAACAAGACTAACATCACACAAAAATGGACACTACATGACCATACCCTCTGAAAAATTCGAACCCCACGAACATCCTACAACATGAAATTGAGATTTCACCATTAGAAATAATACAACCAAAGCCAATTACGCAAAGAAATATAACGTTAATCAAACAATCATTAGGATTAACCAAATATTTTTCCAATGTAAACATATATGCGTAATAACATCAAAACCCACATACCTAACGCCATAGGACAACAACATGAACACCGACGTGAACGAACAGATGATGTGCTATTGTCAGTGACACATTCTTACTGTCAATCGCAGGACAAAATGACTCAGTGCCCACTCCGAATCGACAACGACAATGTATAACCAGAAGAGGTTTTCACTTTTACGGAAGATCGATTGAAAATTTAACATTGCTAAATCCGGCTGTGCAAAGAAATGAAGTGATGATCATCATTGGAACATTGCAAATTGAGAACTTTCTATCTTTGACTCGTCCGTTTTGATCGCGTTGGAGGAAACCCAAAAAGACTATAGTACGCTTTTGGTCAATTTGGTAAATACAACATCACCTAAAACCCACATTTACCCCCTAACAAATGCAAGCCACGCACTGAATTCATGGGCTTCAAGATCATTAACATTGAAATGGGACTTTAGAGTCTACAAAAAAAAAAAAGATAAAACTACAAAGTTTAAAAGATCTAATTTTGGGATTTAATGGTGCTTTACCCTTAAATTAAGTAAATTTAAAAAGAAAATAAAAGAGTTATTAAAAAAAAATGTCAAAGACACAAAAAAATATGAAAACCAAAAGATTCAAAACAAAAGTTCAAAAAAAAAAAAAAAAAAAAAAAACACTATAAACTTCTCTTTTTTTAAATATTTCTTCACTAATCTCTAATTTTACACAAATTATTCACAAATTCTTTTTAATTTTTATGTGAATTTAATAATCTAATTAAAAAATGATGCATACATACAAAAATGTAACACTAAATATTTACATTATAACCAACTATTTAATTATGAATAATTAACTTCTCATTATTATATGTATTATATTATTGTAAAATATTTCACATATTACTTTTGTGATATCTTATATATGTCAATGTCTACATATATAAATTTATATAAAAAATATATATATAAATTTATATATGTTACTGTATTCATAATTGTCAATCTGTAATACTATATTACCATCGAATACTTTAATTTCTAACATGTATCGTTGTAGTAATATAGTTATATTTGTAAGGAAAAAACTGCAGAATTGTGTATTGTTCTTCTATCAATTTATATTCAATACATATATATACATGTCATACAAATAAGTGTCCATAACAAACATTTTCAATTACAAATCAAGACTTTGCAAAATATCTTCATCACGATAATAATTGTATTTTTTTCCCCCTCGCAGAAAAAATCACATTATTGAGGGAAAATGAATTTTGAAATTCATAATAATATGATATCACCTCAAACTCTTACTCATCAAAATATTTTTATTACAATGAATTATAATGTTAAGTAAGAAGAAAAACAAGAAGGTGATGAAACAAAAACTACAAAAGATCTATTGCAACTTACTTTCTAAGCAAAGTTAAACGAACTGAAGCAGGAATTATCCTATTTGTTGTGAAGTTTAAGAAGAATAATATATCTCATGCACACATTTTAGTCAAATTATAAGGGGGAAAAAATTCAAATGATGCTAAATATTATTGCAGCAACTCAATGATACAGAAAGTAAGTACATTAAATAAAAAGTTTCGATCAATTTTTATCATATGCTGATTACTTACAGATGATATAATAAATTATGTAACTTGATAGTTTCATGCAAGTGGCCTTGCAAACACTTATAACTATGAATCTATAAACATTGCAAAAATAATTATGAAATTCCTATATTAATCGAAATATTAAGTTACAATATTATTTTATTTTCTTAAAGAAAAAAACTATTCCACATTTTTTACATAAATGAAAATATACTAATAAATAATGTTATATTTTTTATCATGCAACATATTCGTGACTCAAGAAACAAGACCTAGGCTTTGTTTGTCATAATCTAAAAAAATTAAAAAGTCAAAAAGTCACTATTTTATTTAAGTCACATCATTATTTAAGTCACATCAACTCTCTACCACATCACTTCAAACCCAACCATATCCATTGTTGGAGGCAAAGAAGGACGAGGGGGTCACGTGCCCCCCTCAGTTTTGAGATTTTTTTTTTTTTTTTTTTGTCTTTTGTCATATATAAAATGTATTTTTTTTTTCTCAACATATTTTTTGGTTAAGGATTTATTGTATTGTTCATAACAAGTAATTATTTGATACTTTAAGAGCATTGTGTGATATTCTTATATAATAATTTAAACCAATAATATAGCGAAAAATCTTATAAATTGAATATAATGAACTCATTATTTTCAAGCAGTTGACAGACTGCTTAGTGTGATTTGTGATTTCTCATACTTTGAGTATCACATAGGCAATGTTATATGATATTTTAAGACTATTTAATAATTTTCATTCAAAACACATTATTTATAAGCAATGTCATCTCTTTAATATTTTTCTATTAAATAAAAATTAAATAGATTTTATAATAATATGTGCTATAAACGATGTGTTTTTATTTTCTAAAATTAAGAATTTTGATCCATAATTTTTTGTGCTAAAATTACAAACTTATATTACCATCCCGCATCAAGCTATTTTACATTATTATAGAATTTTAATTTGTTCCTATTAATAATGAATATGTAATTTTTTATGCTTAAATTTAGCTCATAAAATTATTATTATCTTAATGTTCATCATGATTTTTTTATAAATAAAAAATTATAATTAATAATGCTCCCTCTAAACTGCCCATATCCAATTTATATTTCATAAAAAATCAAAAAGTGCACTTATTTAGAACATCTCAAACAACTCTTTAATAACTCTTGATGTATAAAAATATATTACATATATAATATTAATGCATTCCTATACTAATAATATGTAAATAATATATAATAGGAGGTTCAATAAATTTATATTATAAGCTAAACTATTAAATAAAATTATATGAGGATACAACTAATTTTATACCTTCAATGGCCACCAAGGATCCTCTAGAGTGAAACTTTCCTAAAGTTTCTTAGAGTGCTACATTGTGTGGTTGAGATTTACTGGTAAGTCACATCAACTCAATGGCTGGTTTGTGTTGCAGAGAATGATGGAGCAAGAGGGTGTAATTTGTTCTATTTTGAGTCGCTAGAAAAGAGTGGGTGGGGTGGTGAGTTGGAGCTTGTTGACTCACCTCGTGAAATGCATGTGTGTCACCTGATTAACCCGAGCTCTGAGAATGATGTGACTTTAATCTCAATAATCTAGTTATAAATTAATATTTATATTTATAATTTTTTTTATTTGTTATTTAAGTTTTTCAGTTAAGTAGGTGTTTATTTATTGCTTAATTATATTTTAAATATAGATCAACTTATTTATACAAATTTTTATATTTTTTATATATATATCACATACTAATTTAAGAAACACGTATAATTACAATATTAACAGTTCATAAAAAATCACATATCACATACAATGCATGCATTCAATTACAAATAAAATTAAAAAGAAACAAACAAAATATATATTATATATATATATATGGAAAACCACTACTCCATAGAGTGTGTTTGACGAATCAGGATCCTCGGCCGCGGTTTACAGCCGCGGTTTCCATCAGCCCCCCAAAACGACGTCGTTTTGGGGGTTTTTTGTTTTTTTTTTTCTTTTCTTCTTCTTCTTCGTTCTGGCTCGCCGTCGTTCTGGCTGGCCATCGCCGTCGCAGGACGAGGCTGCGAGCTCGCCGTCGCAGCTTGCAGCTCGTCGACTCGCCGCCTCGCCGCCGGTCGTCGACTCGCCGTCGCAGGACGAGGCTGCACCGCTGCACCGCCGCCTCCTCCTCCTCCTCCTCCTCCTCCTCCCCCTCCCCCTCCCCCAGTGGTTATGGCCCCCTCCAGTCCGGCCCTTCCCTTTCTCCTCCTCCTCCTCCTCCCTCCTCTTTCCTCCCTCTTCCTCTCCTTCCTCCCTCTTCCTCTGCGTTTTTTTTTTTTGAAAATTTTCCCCCCAAAACGACGTCGTTTTGGGGGGCTGCTGGAACCGCCGCTGGTAATAGCGGCCGAGAATCCGAACTCGTGTTTGACTTGAGTAGAGTGGCGAAGTGAAAGTTGTACGCTTCTTGTTTGTTTTCTTGGTACATCAATAAATTGTTCTTTTTGCTGCCTAAAAAAAGAAAAAGAAAAGTGAAGTTGTTACATTCGACAGATTTTGACATAATAAGTACAATTTTTAAATTAAAAAAATTATTATCAAAATTTTGGATGGTGAAAATAATCTCAAATATTTGTTACTAAAGAGTATATCATTAATGGTGGGTTAAATTCTTGAGTCAATTTTTCTTGAGATAAAATGTGGTAAGTTGGCAAAAAATATTATTTGCAACATTAGTGAGAACAATTATGGTCACTAGATATTTTTAAATTTTTATTTAAAAAAAAAAAAGATTCAATGGCCAAAAATTAATATGGAAACTAATTGTCAAAATTATATATAATACTATATATATATTTAAAGAACCTATTTATTGTTTATTGCTTAAAATAAGATTGTGATTTCAACAATTTAGCTATAAATTAATATTTATGTTTATAAAATTTCTTATTTATTATTTAAATTTTCCAGCTGAGTATGTATTCATTTATTGCTTAATTATATTTTAGATACATATTAATTTATCCATATTTATTTATTTATTTACATGTTAGGCATTTTTTTTTAAACATCAATGTTTAATGTTTTTGCATTTTTTGTTAAGTAAAAATCATAGTTTTATTTGTTTTAATATTTTATATTTCTTTTATAAGGTAATAATTTAACAATCCGTACACTAACAGCTATCATTAAAACAAAAACAATTTTATTTAATTCTCTCACTATCAATCCCCTATTCTACTTTTGAAAACAAATGAGCCCAGAGGGTAATGCTAGGGATACCAATTTTTCTACCAAACAAATGATCAAATGTCTTACATGGGCGTGGGTCCGCAATTTTAGGGACCCCACAAATCTCACACCCATGTAAGACATTTAATTATTTATTTGATAGAAAATTTGAAATTTATAACATTTTTCATATATAAAAGAGCAAAGCCTTGATTATGCCTGTTTGGCACAACTTATTTTTATCTTAAGTCAACTTATAGCTTAAAATAAGTTATTTTTGTGTATTTGGTGTAGCTTAATGGTGTAGATTATAACTTTTTATAAGCTGATTTTCAGCTTTTTCTTTGAGTAGAGGAAGAGCTGCTTTTCTATTTCAGCTTAAAAGGAAAGCTGAAAATCGAGGGGCAAAATTATTTAAATGCCCCTCGTCAATTTCAACTATTACCAAAAATTCCAGTATATAGACTCCCTTTTTCAAAACACTATTCATTTGCTCACTGGAGAGAGAGAGAGAGAGAGAGAGAGAGAGAGAGAGAGAAAGAAACGATTTCCAGTGTTGAGGCAATTTTTGATAGGCAATTTCCGGAGAACAAACCAGACCTCTCCCTCACGAACCGCTATCTCTTCTCTCTCTCTCTTCACGATCTCTCTTTTCTCTCTCTCTTTCTCGCTCACTCTTTCTCTCACGATCTGCTTCGTTGTCACCTCCCGTCACCACCGCCATCGCGATCGCGATCTAAAACTTAACTACTATCATCTCTCTCTCTCTCTCTCTCTCTCTCTCTCTCTCTCTCTCTCTCTCTCTCTTTCTCTCCAGCTGCGTTGTTCTCCGGCGTTGTTTGCCACCGTCAGGATCGACCCGTGCTCTCTCTCTCTTTGCAATCGTGATTGCGATCTGAAACCCTAACCACCGCTATCCCCTTCTCTCTCTCAATCTGCATTGTTTGTCACAGTCGCGATCGCGATCACGATCTGCGTTGTTCTTTGACATTGAAACCTTAGCCACCGGCGGCAGTTAAGAAATTAATAAAATAACATGTAATGAATTAATAAATTAAACAGCAAAAAGAAAGAAGAGAAGAAAACAAATGAAGAAAAAAAAAATCAACAATTTTTATATTGGTATCAATATTAATTGGTATTAATTATTAATAAATTAATATTGTATATTTTTGTAATGAATTAATTATTAATTAATACTAATAAAAATTAATTATTAATATTAATTGATACTAATTAATAATTTTAGCATTAATTGAAACTAATTAAGCCATTAGTTGATACTAATTAATAATTTTAGTATTAATTGATACTAATTAAGCAATTAATTGATACTAATTAATTTATAATGAAAAAATTGTTACAATAATACTTTCATTACATTTTTTTTTTATCAAATATATCAATTTTTATATTAATTGACACTAATTAATACTAATTATATTAACTTTTATTAATGAAATAATTTTTTAAAATTAAAACTAAAAAAAATGACAAAATTATCATTTTTATATCATATAAGGGCAAAAAAGACAATTATACAGAAAAAACTATTGTACAGTTTATCAACCATACTACTCTGTTGCTTAAATCCATAATTCCACAGCTGTACCAAACATGTTAACAATTTATGTTCACAACGGTAATGTATAATCTGTTAAGTTATAATTTATAATTAATTTCTCACAACTCTACCAAATGGAACGATTATAGGCCACATGTGCAAGAGCTAGGTTCCTATAATTGGGGGGATGGACTCATGATGTACATATGTATTAGGACCTACCACAAGAGGGCGTGTTCCCTCTAAGCCCACCTTATCACCCCATGTTTTTGATTAGTAATTAAACAAACTCATTCTTATAAACTCATTCTTACTTTGCCTCCCTCCCTCCACACCAATATTGTCACTAATCATTATTACCACCTTTCACTACAAGAAAAAGCACTTTCGGCGACTAAAGTTTTAGTCGCCAAAAGCCCTTTTTTAGTCGCCAATACTCATTTTTTCACTTTCCCCGACTAAAATCTTTAGTCGCCGCTGTGGTCGCCGAAAAACTGTCGCGAAAAGCTTTGGCGACTAAACATTTGTAGTCGGCAATACATATGTCTTCGGCGACTAAATAATTAGTCGCCAATACTCCATTCCATTTTGGGAAATTATACTTTTAGCGACTAAACCTTTAGTCGCCAATACTATTTTTATTTTATTTTTTATTTATCTTTCGGCGACCAAAATGCATTAGTCGCCAATAGTAGTTTTTCAAAAAAAAAAAAAAACAGCCCCTGCTGGAGCTCCCAAGGCTCGAACCTGCAACGTTGAAGCCAAACACGCCCCTGAACCTTAAGCAACACCTGGTCCCCACTACGCCACTCACACATCTCATGATTATTAATGCAACATTTATTATTTATATACTATATTTACTGGTATATATAAAAATTGTATATATAAAAATAAATTATTTTATTTAATATATTTCATGTAAAAAAATAAAATATTTACAAAAAAAATTGGGTAGCACTTTTGGCGACTAAATCTCAATTTTAGTCGCCAATTCTCCAATTTTTGGCTACTAATTTGTGTTTCTGTCGCTAAAACAAATGAGTCCCGCCTAAGGATTACACATTTGGCGACTAAACAGAACTTTTGTCGCCAAAACCTCAACTTTGGGCGACTAAAATGCATTTTAGTCGGCAAAACACTTGTAATGGGCGACTAAACTCTTTTTTAGTCGCCAAAACCATCACTTTTGGCTACTAAATGATTTTAGTCGCCAAAAACCATGCCTTTTAGCTACAAAATTGTTTTCAGTCGCTAAAAGTGCTATATTCGGCGACTAAAATGACCTTTAGTCGGTAAAAGCCCTATTTTCGGCGACCAAACTGCTTTAGTCGGCAAAAGTGCTGACGTTTGGCGACAAAACTGATTTTAGTCGCCATTTGTACGACTTTTAGCGACGAAAATGATTATTTTAGTCGCCAATGCTGCATTTTCTTGTAGTGTTTAGGCACTCTTTGTCAAGTGCATGTCCACCTCTTGAATCTATTTTTCAGTTTTTTTATTTTATTTTATTTTTTTTCCCTATATCATATCACAAGGTCAAAATTAAAAAGATAAATCATGTGATATGGAAATAAATTGGGTAAGCTAGAGAATCCAATTCCCTCAGTGAACTTAAATCCATGAATAAATATTCAGTAAAGCATCAATTCAACACACACTTTAACGGATTTGGAGTAGCTGTTGTGCATTTAAATAAGTCCATTTCGGGATTCATTTCGATAATCTGAACCATTCACATTTTAAAATACATCAAATAGCACATACATACAAAAAATGAAGTTAATCGGATATCGTTTACCTTTTCATACACTCACATTTGTATTCATTTTAATACTTTAAATAAAAGTATTAATTATTTTTATAAATACAAATGTAAGTGGATGAAAGGTTAAACGACATTCGATTAACCTGAATTTTTATAAGTACGTTCTGCTTAATGTATTTTAAAATATGAACGATTCAAATTATCAAAATAAATCTCAAAATTAAACCATTTAAATACATAACAGCGACTGCTATACGGAGTGTACAACAGCCACCTCAAATCCCACCTTAACATGCTATTCACAAATGAATATATGTACTATAGTTATGTAATAAACAAAATTGACTTTCACAAATGAATATATGTACTATAGTTGTGTAATGAACAAAATTGACTTGATTGATTGAATGGAGACAAGGTCAATTTATTCATTTTCTTTTACAATGATTCATTAATTTTGACATCAAAAACGAGTCTTGCGGCTTCAACTAAAACCAAACCAATCACTCGATGGTTTATTTTTTTTTTTATTCTAAGGTAAATTATAAATATATTTCTTAAGATTTGATTAAAATCGTCTCCTATAGTTTTGAAAATTACATTCCACCCCTTGAGATTTATAATTTTATAACAAATCGCCTCTTTTATTAATAAATTATCAAATCAATTAACAGTTTTTAATAATATTAGAAATATGTTTCAATTAATAATTTAGGTAATTTTATTATTGTATAGAAGAATAATTATGAATTTTATTTTTTTAGTTAATTCTGTTAAATAAAAAATGCTAATAAGAAGGTACAAACTACAAAGATAATATGCATTTTAAACAAACTTTAAAAAGTGTATTTGTAATTTATCCATTATTTTAGCACAATTTTTTCTAGGGTAACAATTCAAGTTATCATTCATTCTAGAATGGAAAGTCAACTTGATTAGTTACAATATAGTTAACAATAGGAGTATAACATGGGTAGAGTTTTTGACCTGCCATATTATGCACTACTCCATCCATGCAAGTAACATATGATTGTAGAATATCTATATATATGATTATTGAAAAACCTAGAAACCCTCTAGATGTTGATTTGTGATTATGTAACAATTTTAAATAGAATATAACAATCCCAATCAAACAATCAAGACAAAGAGACACAACGATTTTACGTGGAAAAACCACAATTGGACACCTCCAATTGTGATAAAAAAACCACGGGCAACTGCCGCAAGAACAATCCACTAAGAAGATTTAAAGGAATTACACAGGTATCACTCTCAATTATCTAGCGAATCCACAACGCCTAATTGAACCAACCTCTATGTGCCTCTTCCAACCCCATCTTCAGCACGGAATTGTCTTTCTGATGAGCCACTCCGGATTCCACCAAAGCTTCAGGCCCGAATTCTTCAGAATTCACAACTGAAGAACAACTCTCTCTTTTGTGTATAACAAACAAACTTTTGATGTACTCTCTTTAAACCATGAGTTGAATACTCAATAAAATATCAAAGAAAAAATAACAAAATATCCCCAGATATAACCCTTAAGAACCAAAAAGAAGATCTGGAGAGATTCAATGAATGAATCAATCAAAAATCCTAGATTTGGGAGAAACCCAACTATTTATAGAAAACCAAAGCAATCCTAGTTGGGAAAGAAAACCAACTTCTTGTAGAAAACCAACTTCTTGCAGAACTCCAAAGTAATCCTGTTTTTGAAGGAAACCAACTTCTTAAAGAACTCTTGTTACAACCTTGGTTTTGATCCATGGAATTTGACAACAAATGGTCCTAACAATCTCCCCCTTTGTCAAATCCTAGACAAAACCAATCTAAAACAAATTTCCTAACAAAATCTCTCAAGCAGCACCACCAACTATGAACCAACACTCAAATCCATGCTCTTGAACAATTATCCTGAAATAAAATAACTACACACAAGCCAACCAAAATATGTGGAACTGGATTAAATAACAAAATATAAATCAATCCATAAACAAAATACTAACAATCCAACTATACCAAAGAAGGATATAAGCAAAAGTAAAAACACTGTACCATCAACCAAACTATTGTACCATCAATATACATCAAACACTGGTAATGATGAACCAAACTCCCCCTCATTAAAAAACAACCACAAACACTGAAAACAGTGAACAAGAAGAAAAACGACAAAAAATAATATGGTGGAGCAAGTAAGGAATTTCAGATTTGTATCTTAAAACACACAAGATTATCCAAGAAGCACAATTACTTGAAAATACAATGTGCACAGCCTCTAGAAAATTCCTCATGAAAGAAAGTGATGCAATATGTGAAAAGCATAGATCCCATGATAAAAGTGTGTGTGTGACTCTTGGAGTTCGACAAACACTAGATTCAAATCCTAGTAGTGATATGAAAGCTGGACCTCCGACAAGAGAATCTAAGCACAACTAAGGAAAGTCAAACCACTAGGAATCAAGGGGTATTTGGTGAGTAGAGGCGGAGGCTCCCCCTCAATCAATGAATCCTTTATTTATCCTTTTTTTTTTCACATCTTTTTCTTTTCTTTCTTTTGCACATTTTTTTTTCTTTTCTTTTGCATTTTTTTTTTCCTTTCTTTCTTTTGCACATTTTTTCTTTCTTTTGCACATTCATTGGCGGCTGACACGCTCAAGAGTATGGAAACCGAACCAGAGAAGCATGGATATATTAAGGATGGCTTGGTTGGTGACTCTGAGGTAGCCTTTTCCTCATGCCTGGACTACAAAGAACAGAGGGGAAAGCCGTGGAGATGCAAAAAGATGGAAGATGGTTAAGAGACTCAACATCACCCATAATATGCTAGTATAGGTCAATTCCTCTAGAAAAGCAAAAGATACAATGCCAGAAGTCCATGAAAAAAAACACTAAGTCGGAAGACTCCGATATTTGCTAATCCAAGAGTGTGTACAGAATGAGACATACTAATCAAAGAACACACACTCCAAAATGAGTAATGACCAGAGAAAGCACACACATATTAACATGTAATGGATATTCTCATCAATTCTAATATGCACCAAGGACATCTCAAAAAAATTCAAGCTTGCAAAACCATACTAAGAAAATCTTTTTGGGATTTTTTTTTTTTTCTTAAACAAAGCAAGACAAAAAAAAACTAACATGCACACATTTTTTTTTTCTCATTAAAAAAAACACACAAAGATCCAAAAAAAACTAAACAGAGTAAATACATTAACACAAGTCAAGTTTTCTCACCCAAATCTTTTTGGTCTTGGTAAATGTCATGGCGTTGTGAACACCCTCATGAATCTTGGTATTCTGCCTAGACATGTAAGGTTGTCTCTTAACCCAAAAAGTATTCGAATTTCTATCCTTTTGAAACACTCTCCCATGCAGCTTATAACAATAAGGGCGAATATGACCATGCATACCACAATGATGACAAATAAAAACAGGGTGTACCTTCTTTTCTTTTACCTTACCAACTCTAGGGAGTTTGAGAAGTCTTTCCTCTTGTTGAATCTTTTGTCCTCCCTTTCCTTGAGTTCTTGTATCATGAGATGTGGAAGCACTCTGTTTTTGCTCTCTCTTATCTCCAAAGCCAATGCCACTCTTGTCTGAACAGATTTGTTGAGATCCAATGATATCCTCCAAAGTTTTTGATCCTTTGTTCCAAAGACCAATGGTGACCATGGCACACTTGAGCTCTTCCTCTTTCTTGATCATTAGTTCTTCCAAGGCAACTTGTGACATCTCGAGAGATTCAATCTTTTCTTCATACATGGCATGAGTTTCCTGTAGCTCATTCCTCTCTGTCTCACAAGTTAACAGTTTTGCACAAAGAACTTGTTGATCATCAGCTATCTTGATGGCATTGATCCTAGCCTCGGAAATCTCCTCCTTAAGTTTGACATTCTCATATTCACATGCTTTGAGTTTCTTTGTGAGTTTGTCATTTAATTTGAATAAATTAAGAGACTCCTTATAGAGCTTTTCATAGGCTTGCTCAAGCTCTTCATGATCACTCTCCGAAGATTCATCATCAGAGGTATTCTCAACTGACCTCTTCGAAGACTCTGTTTGTCCTTCAGCTTCGGAAGCCGTCGTGAAAGCAAGGAATTGTTTATGTCCCTCTTCACTTTGATCTTCATTGCCACTATTATCTTCATCAGATTCTGATTCATCATCCCAAGTGATAGCGAGGGCTTTCTTCTTCTTCAAACGAGTGCGGCATTCTGAAGCAAAGTGGCCAAATCCTTGGCATTCATAGCATTGGACACTTTCAGAGTTCCCTTGTATCTTTCCTTTCTCCTTCTTGGCTATAGGACTAATTTTGAGTTTATCTTTGCCTTTAGATTTATGAGTATGAGTAGATTCCAAAAGATTAGGATTCTTTTTCAAAAGGGATTTTTTAAATTGTTTAACAAAAGCAGCCATAATCTTTGAGTCTATCTCACAATCCTCATCAGAATCCTCTCTAACTTTATGAGCACTACTAAAAGCAATATCTTTTTGTTTCTTTTTGAAATTCCTATGTGCCTCATAAGTTTGGAGATTTCCAACCAACTGATCCAGCTTGAGGGTGTCAACATCTTGAGCCTCCTCAATTGCTGTAACTTTTGGTTGGAAGTGATCGGGCAAGGATCTCAAAATTTTTCCCACAACTTTGGATTCTGGTATTTTTTCACCTAAATTGAAGCTGGAATTTACAATGTCACTCAACTTCGCATAAAATTCATCAAAGGTCTCACTATCTTTCATAGAAAGGTTTTCGAAACTAGATGTGAGTGTAATGACCCGGAACTGTATGACGTAATTACCGGTAAATAATTATGTGTTTATATGATTTAATTGAAGAATATTTGAATTGGAAAATATCTGTTGGAATTATGACTTCGGGACTGAAATCGAAGACTGTAATGGGTTCAGAAAATGGAATTGAACACACCTATGTGATACCGGGAATTTTTAGAACTATCTGAAACGATAAATTGAAGACTGAATTTCGTCTGAATCGTTAAGTTCTGTTTGGCTTATGTTTTTGGCTTAATTGGCTTAATTGGGTTTATATGATATATATATGGCTAAAGATAAGGCATTGACTCATTTTGACTCAAACATCAAAAGAAAATATCTGGAGGGAGAGAGAGAGAGAACATTCGGGAAAGGGAGAAGAAAGGGAAAGAAAAGAAAGACAAAGGGGCAAATCAAGTTTAAACTCTCCATCCAAGTGTTTAAGGTAAGAATTTCCTCCTAATATTGTGAAATAAGGTTGATTCATGCATGTTTTCATGGTAAACAAGGGTTTTGAAGAGGCAATTATGTTTAAATGGAGCATATATGGCATGAAATCATGTTTATTTGACATGTTTAGGGAAGAACTTCCATGGATGGTAGAAATGGAGCTTGCATGTACATGTTTATGGATGTTTCGTCTCAATTTATGGGTTGATTTTATATATGATGCAAATGGATTTGAATTGAAGATGTAAAAGTTAAATTATGTTGCTTATCAAATGTTTTGAGACTTGGATTTATGAATGTTGAAATGGTTTTGCAAAAAGGAAAGAGTGAAGCTTGGAATTCCAGAATTTCAGAATTTCGCAGGTCCCGCTCGAGCGTAGGGAAGCCCGCTCGAGCGGAAAAATCAGCCTCCCAGCAGTTTGAGAAATTGTACTGTCCGCTCGAGCGGAGATGTGGGCGCTCGAGCGGGAAGGCTTATTTTCAGGAAGGTTTGGCAAGTTGCTCTACATGATTTTTAGGCCATGTTTGGGAAGACTAAATAAGTGTACTTTTTGTCTTTTTTGACTAAAAAATTGAGGTTGAAAATATGGATGTTTGGGTTAACTTTTTGACTTTTTATGGAAAAATGTGCAATAAAAAATTGTAAAAATTGATTTGTAGAGGAAAATTTGAATTGGGAGTTGTGCAGCCGTAATTGTTGACTTTTGGTGAATAGTGTTAACTTTTTAACTTTTTGAGTAACTTTTTGACTTTTTGGATTATTTGAATTATCCCAAACATGGCCTTAACATGTTAATGGCTTTATTTAACATCTTATGAACATGAATTGAAGTAAAGGAAGACTAGATTGAGCATGAGAATGAATACGAAAGAATGTAAAGGCATGAATGATTTAATGTATAATGATGATGAATGTTAAGAAATATGTTATAATGTTGATGCTTGCAGGTCAAACTGTGAAGACCGTATCACCGGTTTCGGAAACCCGCTGTAAGTAACATTACTGTAAAAATATGTCATTATGAATTATATTCCAAAAGTGTTATGAGTTGATATGATATGTTTTAAAATGTGAATTTAACTGTGAATGAATGATTATTATGATATGGTTTCTGATATGATATTTGTTTCTGTAAACGAATGTACTCTATTAGAATGTTATGAAAATGTGATGCAAAGGCTATGAGAAGGTACATTAAGTTGAAATGTCATTTGATTCTGTGAACGAATGTTTTATTTGTAAATCTAGTATGGCATTTACGGATAGTCCCAAGTCATGGGGGACGGCATGAAAATGCATGGTCCATGACTAGTCCCAAGTCATGGGGGACGGCATGAAAATGCGGGTCCATGACTAGTCGTTAATTCGACGTTATGAAAAGGTGTTTAATCGGTGTACGGACCGGTTAAACTAGTCGTTAATTCGACGCTATGAAAAGGTGTTTAATCGGTGTACGGACCGGTTAAACTAGTTGTTAATTCGACGTTATAAAAAGGTGTTTAATCGGTGTACGGACCGGTTAATCTAGTCGTTAAGTCGACGTTACGAAAGGTATGAAAGTTTACGAAAAGGTTATGAAAGGATTACGAAATGGTTATGAAATGGATAGTTATGACAAGGTTATGGAAAGGTATATGAAACGGTTATCAAAATGTTATAAAAAGGTCCTACGGCATATGTCGATGGGTATTTCTTATATGATTACTGTTTATTGATTACGATAAATGTATATATATATAGATATGGATTTATGGTTTAATGAAATGTTGAATTTCCTTTTACTTTAATGTTACTTGCTGAGCCTTAGCTCATTATTTGTATTTATATGTATTTATAGGTGAGCCTGCTGGGAGTCAAGCCTAGGCAGAGTTCAAACTGAGCCGCCGTTCTGAAACCTACCTTGGGAGTGTGTGCCTCGAGTTGGGGCTAGGCCTGGAAGGTCGGATAGTGAGTTTTGTTTTGTTTGTTTATATGACAAGAGCCTAAGATATATGTAATGGATGTGGGTAATTAACTCATTTTTGGCACGTAAATGTATGTTCATATCTATGCACAGCTCTTGGACTATTAGATTTCTTTTTCTCGCTTCCGCGGGCCCCGTTTATTTTTGTTTTGTATAGTAAGGCCTGTGGTAATCTAGGATTACCGGCCGGTTGCGTCGCCAAACTTTTAGGGGCGGGTTTGGGGCGTGACAGTGAGCCTTTGAAGTTTTGATCGTTTAACAGAAGGAGTGCCCTCATGAATAGTTTGTAAGATATCCCAAGCCTCTTTTGCGACTTCACAATTACAAATACGACTAAACTCTTCAGGTGTGACAGCGCAAAAGAGAGAATTGATAGCTTTACTATTCCAGCTACTATTTTGGTAATCAGTTGTGTCCCACTTATCAATTGGTTTGGGGAAAGTTACTCCATCAACAGTAATTGTTGGTTCAGTCCACCCATTCATGACGGATTGCCAAACTTTTTTGTCAATAAATTTTAAAAAAGATCTCATCCGAGCTTTCCAAAAAGAATAATTGGATCCGTCAAGTAGGGGTGGTCGAACCATAGAATTTTCCTCACGAATTGTATCCATTATCACAAATCAAACAAGATCTCGTTCTAAACGATTTTTTTAAAAAAAATAAAGCAAACCAAAAGAATTTTTAAAAAAAAATAGAACGACCCGCTCTGATACCAATTGAAAAACCTAGAAACCCTCTAGATGTTGATTTGTGATTATGTAACAATTTTAAATAGAATATAACAATCCCAATCAAACAATCAAGACAAAGAGACACAACGATTTTACGTGGAAAAACCACAATTGGACACCTCCAATTGTGATAAAAAAACCACGGGCAACTGCCGCAAGAACAATCCACTAAGAAGATTTAAAGGAATTACACAGGTATCACTCTCAATTATCTAGCGAATCCACAACGCCTAATTGAACCAACCTCTATGTGCCTCTTCCAACCCCATCTTTAGCACGGAATTGTCTTTCTGATGAGCCACTCCGGATTCCACCAAAGCTTCAGGCTCGAATTCTTCAGAATTCACAACTGAAGAACAACTCTCTCTTTTATGTATAACAAACAAACTTTTGATGCACTCTCTTTAAACCATGAGTTGAATACTCAATAAAACATCAAAGAAAAAATAACAAAATATCCCCAGATATAACCCTTAAGAACCAAAAAGAAGATCTGGAGAGATTCAATGAATGAATCAATCAAAAATCCTAGATTTGGGAGAAACCCAACTATTTATAGAAAACCAAAGCAATCCTAGTTGGGAAAGAAAACCAACTTCTTGTAGAAAACCAACTTCTTGCAGAACTCCAAAGTAATCCTGTTTTTGAAGGAAACCAACTTCTTAAAGAACTCTTGTTACAACCTTGGTTTTGATCCATGGAATTTGACAACAAATGGTCCTAACAATTATAATATTATAATAATATATTTCCTCAAAAAATAAATAAATTATAATAGCTATATTATTATATAAAAGCTATATCTAAGTTGGTGTAATTTGTCATTTTTTTTTTTAATTTTCACTTAATAATCTAGAACATAATAATTATAATGAGATTTACACTGCTTCAATTATGCTAGATCTAAATTATTTCAAATAACTATCATAATTATTTAAATTTCACACATAATTATATAAAGTTTTGTCGCCACTTTTCTCTTTTTGAAATCCACTTGATGTAACTATCAAAAAAACTCTCTGTCGAAGATATAACTGTTTTTTTTGTTTTTTTATTTATTTACCAAGAATATCTAATTGTTTTAAACTTAATAATTGTTATGATTTGTCTAACTGCTTCACACTGCCTATATGTGTGTGAGTTGGGCATCATAGACCCTTTTAATGATTTGAATCGTTCATTTTTTAGGGTTCTCAATGTTATCATCCATAAAAAAAAAAAGAAAAAAAGATCGATTCGATAATTGTAACATTTTCATTTTGTTGTGTTTCTTTTAAAAAAAAAATTGATGGCCTATTTTCAAAAATATATTTGTCATTTTATTTTTCAAAGATGAATGTGATAAAATGAAAATGTTACAATTATCGGATTAAAACAATTTTTTCATAAATGATATATATTAAGGGTCCTATAAAATAAAAAATTCAGATTATCAAAATATAATTCATGATGCGCCCCATGAGGCTCTCAAATTCTTCCATATTGATACGTAAATATGAAAAAAGCCCAAGCCTATATATATATATAATATGATGAGGTAGAAGAACATCCTTAAAACTTAAAAGCAGGGTTGTTTACGTGTGTAAGTAACATTATCTTTTTCAAAATGAAGGCTTTACAGAGAGAGTAATATGCTTTGCTTGCCTTGTTTGAGCAAAAAAAGCAAATATGATCATACATAAAGTTGTAGGGACAATAATAGTATAATAGTTATTTATTCTTAGAGAGACTACTGTATTTGTTTTTTTTGTTTTCTATTAAAGAACTACTTTGCTAAAAGTTTTTGGATTTGTTTGTATTGGAACCAGCATAGCTTAAATAATAATAAATTTGCTTATGCTTGAAAATACTATAATTTTTTTTTTATTTTATTTTAAAAACATGCAATACCAGGCAACTTCCAAGATATATCTATGTTCTAAACAAATCAAGTATAAAACTATTTTTACATTTTTATAACTACCAAACAAAGTTGAAATTAATTGCTCTAATTTCAAATGAAAATATTTTTGAGGAAATTCTATTATTTTGTTGGCCAAAAAGTAGAAGTTCGCATGCCGTTTTTTCTCATCTCGGCGCTTTATTAGTTTCAATCATTGTCATATTTTATTTTTTATATTTTTTAAAATTTTTATTTCTAAAAATTTTGTCAATTAAACATAAAAATTAAAATATTTATTTTTTTTGTTTAAAATTATTTTAAATAAAAAATATATTTTACATCAAAATAAACAAACCCCTGTGTCATTTTCTATTAGACCATCTCCAACGGTTCATCAGAGTTGATATCAAATTTAAATTTTGATGAAAAAGTCACTATTCACAGCTCCAATGGTTGTACCAAATCAATATCAGATTGAGATTTCATCAAATAATTCATTAAATCGACGACAAGATACTGATTTCACCAAAACACTGTTAGTGACCATTGGAGAGAGGACCCGGTCGACCAACCGGTTGCCCGGCCGGTTGACCAACCGGTCGACCGAATTCCTTTGAAATAAATAAGTTCAAACCGGTCAAAAAAGGTTCAAACAAGCCCAAAAAAAAAATTTATTTTTGCCATACCGGTTGACCGGCCGGTCGACCGGCCGGTCAACCAACCGGTCAACCCACCACCAAACTGTTTCAATTGATGCATCTATGAGAATGAAAGCTGCAACTGGTGGATGAATCAATGAGAATGAAAGGCAATTTCAATTGGTGGGTTTTCACGCCAAAGATATTGACAGCAACCAAACAATTGGTGAGTTTTCATCAATTGATATAATTGGTGGGTTTTCATCAATTCAAATAATTTTAGAAACATAGCGTTCTAAAAAAAAATATTTATGCTTACCGGTCGACCAACCGGTTGACCTACGAGATTTGATACAGGATTTGATGCACACCGTTGGAGATAGTGATATCAAATTTGATGAAATGAGTCATTTTTTACTCAGATTTAGTGAAAAAAAAAGTTCACCGTTGGAGATGCTATTAGAGGGCTTGATATATGGGAGGTCCAATAATGAAATTATTGTATATAGCTTGATAAAATTACAAAGAATGCAAGCAAATAAAAATGGTGTTGTATATGATGCACTTTCTCTACCACAAAAATAAATAAAAGCCAAAAATAAATAAATAAAGAGAGAGAGTACTGCCAATGCATCATCTTTGTGGCTTTGGCTTTTAATTTAAGATTTCTTTATTTCTTTGTTTTTTGTTTTTTAAGTACAAGTAGAAATATATGCATCATTTTTTTTGAACTGAAAAGCTCTAACATCCTCCTCAACATCTGTAGTCTCACCTCCTCTTTTTATCTTTTTCTTTTTTTTTTTTTCTTTTTTCTTTTTTCTCTTTTTCTCTTTATCACTTTTGGATTTAGGGGACCCAACCTATCACCCATATTTTTTGTC
The DNA here is from genome assembly GCA_036172215.1 of Camellia granthamiana. Taxonomy (NCBI): domain Eukaryota; kingdom Viridiplantae; phylum Streptophyta; class Magnoliopsida; order Ericales; family Theaceae; genus Camellia; species Camellia granthamiana. Next base: position 8,826,277 of record CM069917.1, read on the forward strand.
CAAAATTCAATAATAATAATTTTATCAATAATACAATGAAAGGATAAAATTGTCCCTCAATGTGCAAGTGTTCTTCATTTGGAGGGTATTTATTTTTATAATAATGATACGCGCTGAAAAAATATTACAAGAAATTTAGTATATTACTCAAATTCATTTTTGGGTGTGCTCAGCACCACATTTGGAATGAATCTGGTCATACATTAAAATTTTGTTCATTTTTTTTGGTACACTTATTATTGTTATATATTAAAGCTTTTACATGTGTCTTGGCTCTTTTTTTTTGTCATTGTGTATTTTTTAATTTTATTTTGTGAGTGAGTATTGTACCATATCGGATCATATTGGCCGGTATATGCCTCACTTTTATGGTATAAAGGAAGTTGACTATACCAAATGAATCGATCTATGTAGGGTTTATAATAGATTTGTACATATATGAATCAGGATAATTATTATTTAGTAAGTTGTATGATTTAAAAAAATGAAAAAAAAAATGAAAAAAAGTTTAAAAAATAACAAAGAGCCATGTAAAAGTTAAAAAATATAAATAGTGATTAATATATCCAAATATTTCAACCTTTTAGTCAAAATGTATTTAAAAAAATGTACAATCCTATTATTTCTACTACTACAAATTGTTGAGTACAAAAAAGTGACATATTTTGCATTTTAAAAAAAAAAATTGTCTATTATCTTCCGATCATATTGTTTGCATTGATGAAGGGTTACAAATGCGATATGTTTTTAAAAGTACAAGTGGTGTTTTGTAAAACTTTATAAAAGCATGTTTAAAAACAACTAATTCATTTAGGCTATGTTTGGCATGGGTTTTTTTTTTTTTTGCTATTTTAGGCACCCAAAAAAAAAGTCAATAACATAAAATGTCACATCTAAATCATAATAATTTTATTTTTTCTCTCATAAAAGTCAAAAAAATAAAAAAATCTATCCTAAATAAGACTTTTTAGCCCCAAACTAAAATAACTAAAATGTTAAAAAGCCAACTCACATCCCAAACGAATGCTTAGGAATGTTGATTTTCTTTACTTTACTTACAAACTCTTATAAATCCAAATTATTCAAAAAATATATAATATTTGGCAGTGGTTTCTCTCCAATCCCAGATCGGACTGGAGGGTGCTGTTGGGGTCTGTGAGGGCCCACCAGGGGTCCCGTTTCGATAATCCGAACCGTTCAATGTGTAAAACTCATCGAGTACTATATATTTGTAAAAAATTACGTTGATCGAATATCAATAGCTATCTCAACGGATCAGTTTCCTGTCAACCGTTTATTTTTTCATACAAAATTGATTTGATCACGTAATTATTAATATCCGATCAAAGTGATGTTTTAAAGACTTATAGTACTCAACGAATTCTACACATTTAACAGTTTAGATTATCAAAATGAGACTTTTAGTGGACCCTCACGGGCCCGACAGTGCCCTCCAGTCTGATCTAAGACTGGAGGAAGCCACACCCATAATAAGGGATACTTACGTGTAAGTCTTAATAAGTGGACTTATTATTTACTAGGTTCTATGGAAAAAATTTGTCATAAAAAATATCACTAAATAATTTTTTTGTGACAATTTTTTAATGTCTCTAAAAATTGATAATTAGTAACTTTTTTTTGTCATGATTTTTATAAATTACCGCTAAAACTTACAATTAGTGAATTTTTTTATGAATTTTTTTTTCTCATAGAATCTAATAAATAATAAGTCCACCTATTACGATCTACACGTAAGCACCCCTAATATTTATACTAATAATTCAAAATGATACGCCGAAACACACTAGTACCAATGTATGTTGTCATTATCAAAATCAATATATGACTGGTACAGTATTAACAACATTGCTCATTGTAGGAGAGGACAGTCCGGTGCAAAAAAAAATGGGTGGGCTTGGACAAACAATATGAAAACCAACCCAGAAACATTCTGACTTAATTGGGCTGGGCCGAATTAGTGTTTTCCTTTCTTAGTGATTTTGGCCCAGCCCACCAATCTGATGAGATCCAATTTGAAACTTCTACTTCATTTTGGCCCTTGAAGAATAGTAGGACTAGGGCTGACTCTGCTAAAATGAACATTATACTAGGCTTGACTTATGAGCCTATCATCCCAAGACATTAGTTTAGACGGACAGGAGAAAAAAAAAAAAAAAAAATTTGATATAACTTTTTTAAATTTATTAAAAAGAAAAAAAAATCAAGTTATAAGTTGGTGCCATCAATTTCGCAACAGCTAACAAAAAAAATCACATTTTTTTCCCTTGTCTTTAATGAAGTTCATTTAAATTTGGATTAATAAGTTTCACTCTTCAAGTCCATCTAATTTAAAAGAATTTAATAAGTAAAATATAATATATAAAAAATATTCACTAAAAAGTAAGCAAATATATATGGTGTCGTTAAGCATGAAAGTTTGGTTGACTTTTTAGTTAAATTAGTTAAAAAAAATAAAATAGACTAAGAAGTTAATAAGATAAAATGTCACATTTAAATTATAATTATTTCACTTTTTCTTTCATAAATGTAAAAAGAATTCAAAAAAGCCAATTTAAACGAACTATTTAACCTGAACTAAAATAGTTAAAAAGTTAACCCAAATTATCAAGCTAAACCTACATATTTACTTTAGCAGACTTCTTAAAAATATAATTTGGTAAGACTTTAGAAGTTAAAAATGTATTAAAATTTTTTTTAAAAATAAACTCAGCAAAACAAATGATAATAAATCAATTGTCAAACCTAGGTGAATAGTGATTTGATGCAATTTAAGTTGAAAAGACTTTAGAAGTTAAAAATGTATTAAAAAAATTTAAAAATAAACTCACCAAAAAAAATGATAATAAATCAATTGTCAAACCTAGGTGAACAGTGATTTGATGCTATTTAAGTTAAAAACTTAATCAAAAAACATAAATTTTTAATCTTTTTATGTTATTTAAGATATTGTTGTCTCTATAAACTGAACCAAACAATCTCTTACAACTTTAATAAATAAATAAATTATATTTATAAGCTAACACTTTAGAACTGTACCAATCTGAGAGGGTAATTTGTGTACAAATTGAGCCGAGTTAGGAAAAATCTTCTTTGGAAGTTGGGCCGCGCAATGGGTCAATGAGATATTTTGTATCTCGGCTTTGGGCCGAGGTAGGTACCAGGACGGTTGGATGTGTTGCTAGAATTGGGACCTATCTGGAGACAAACCTTTGTCCGACTGAGATGATTAGCAGGGCGATGGGCTGAGCTCGGTGTAGCTCGGCAGGATGCCAACCTGTAGCATGGTCATCATGGCTCGACCATGTTGAGCACGGAGCTGAAGTAACTTGGTTGACGGTAGTGTCAGCTGAGGTAAAGGGTTTAACCATCTTACTTGGTTGGCAGTGAGTAGGTGTTATCAGGATAAACATTATCCTTTGGAGTGTGATTCTAATGAGGACTCTGCTAAGGAGAGTTAGAGTCCTACTAGGATTGTGCTAGGCAGAATCTATAAAAGTTCATAGCAGGATCTATGCACAGGTATTACAATTCTTACTCTCAATTACACAGAGCTTTTTGTGTTTATTGTCTAATCGTTGACTTAGGCATCGGAGAAGTTTCCGGCACATCCCCGCCGGCTAACTCACGTTTGTGTTTTCAGCTAGTAAAGCGACGACGTTTGGAGGAGTGCAAACTTGGTCAACAGGATTATACGAGAAGATTATTCTATGCTCGTACAATTGGCACCGTCTGTGGGAAGTTTTACAAAGAACAAACCTTTTGATCGAGTTTTTCTTCGATTAATTCCAATGGCGCATAATGAAGACTTGCCACATTCTGCTATCGATGGGCAAACCCTAGAAGGGGGTGAGAGGCGTGAAAGTTTGCCTTTTGTCCCGCCCATGGCAGAATTGGATCCCCAGCGACGGAACCTACGGAGAGACATACGAGAAAGACGAGGCTCAAGTCCACACTACTATCAAAGCCTTGATAGATAGAGGCGAATGATGGATCCTTAGGTTCTGAAAAATTGCGTAAAGGAGCAAGACGAAGTGATAAGTAGAATGGCGGCTGATATAGAGACTATGAAGCGCCAGATAAAGGCAAAGGGGTGGCAGAAGAAGAGATGGGCAAAGGCATAACGCACTCACGCCATTCAGGAGATCATGACAGGCAAGTCACACCATCTCAGACTGAAAGCAGAAGCCTTAGGACAGGCGACAGTAGTCGAGGACCTCTAGGACTCGTTACTCCAGGTTTGAGAGAACGAGGACTGAAAGGTCTTGTACAGAGGGAAGCAGTTATTGGCCCTCGCATATGCACCAAACAACATCTAGGCACACAGAGTTGCTTAGGCCGGCAAACCTGCGAACAGTGCTAGAAGAAAGGGCTTGAAGAAGAGAAGATCACCAGGCGCGTGACCCTAAAAGGGTCTCTGCTCTACAGGAGTTGGCTCCTAGAACGCATGGAAGTGTCGAGGTTAGAATGCCAGTACCGTGCCTTACCTACGAACCAACAGACAAAGCGTTAGCAAGGTTGTAGAGCTCGCCGTTCGTTCCGGCGATAGAGAAAGCACCATTACCCTTAGGCTCCCACCAACCTAAGTTCATAACTTATGAGGGGAAGTCAGACCCCTACATGCACTTTCGCCAGGTCATAGTTGTATATCGACGAAACGAGGCTTTAATGTGTATCTTATTTCCCTCAAGCTTAGGCGGTTTGAGCTTGACATGGTTTGAGAGGTTGCCAGAAGGCAACATAGCTTCATGGGCGTAACTTGCAGAGGCATTCGTTACCAGATTTAAGACAAACACCAAGACGCCGGTGGAGATAGACCAGCAGCTCTCCATCGACACGGGTAAGAAAGAAACACTAAAGTCCTATAACAATCGGTATTGGGAGACTTTTAATCAAATTGGAGATTGCCCCACAAACCTAGGTATAGCGCAGTACAAACAAGGTCTACCAGCGGGTAATAAATTGAGGGATTCAATGACAATGACGTCATCCCTCACAATAGAGGCCTTAATGGAGAGAATACATTGTCACATCATGGTGGATGAAGATGGCGCTTGCGCTAAGGGAAAGTTCGGCACAACAGCGATGTCGGACAAAAAACCTACGACAAAAGTTAACACAGTCGGCCGAAAAGAACGACCGAACAAAAATAGTTGGGGCAGATGACCAAATGGTGAGGACTCCCAGGCAAGGAGGTTAAGAGTCTGCACCACCATTACCACGGTGTTCAATAAGCCTATCTATTGGATTCTTAGCGAGATACGTGACAAACCCTTCATTTGGCGGCCAGCCAAGTTGGGAGAAGCGCAGAGGGGCTATGATGATAGATACCGTTGCACCTTCCATGATAAAAAGGGGCACTGAACTAAAAACTGTACGCCATTAAGGCAACATTTGGAGGAGTTAGTGGCCGCAGGCCACTTGGACCAGTATATTGAAGGGGGAGTGCAGCCAGCTCCCCAGGATCGCAACGGGCCAGATGGGACGCCAGCCGACGGCCCACCCCAAGGCATAATCAATGTGATACATGGGATCATCAAGCCTGAACTAGTATATGAATTCAGAGGGATGATTAAGAAGTCTTAGTACATGAGAGAGGTATTGAGTTCACAATCTACCCTGAAAAAAAAAAGAAAACCGGAGGCGACCAATGTCAGCACCTCCTCTGACAAGGACTTAGCAAGGTTACAAAGCCCTCACAACGACGCACTAGTGGTCACTCTGCGCGTCAAGAATTTTGACATCAAACGGATCTTGATGGACCAAGGGAGCTCGTGCAAGATAATGTACTATGAGACTTTTAAGCAACTCAAGTTGGAAGACAAAGATCTAGCACCTGCGACATCTTCCCTGGTCGGCTTCAACTCAATGCCAGAATGGCCGGTTGGCAAGATAATTCTACCGGTCAAAGTTGAAACAATGACAAAGCAAGTGGAATTTTGGGTATTGAAACTTCCTTTCACTTATAACATAATCTTGGAAAGAGCATAGTTACACGTCATGCGAGCGGTAGCATCAACCTACCACCAGGTGATACGGTTCCCTAACGAGGCCAGAATGATTGAAGAAGTCTTAGGAGACCAAATCATATCCAAGCAATGCTTCCTGACAGTGAACGGCAGTTGAGCTGCCAAAGGGTTCGTACAAATGGTAGAAGAGCCAGAAAGAAACGAGTTGTTCGCAAACGTCGGCAAGGCAGCCGAACAAAAGGTAGTAGAAGATCTGGTGGAGGTCAGAATAGACGAGAAAATCCTTAAAAAGTTTTTTCTGCTCGGCTTATCTTTGTCCAACACACCGAAAGAATAAAGATTATGGAATTTTTGATCTCTAACATCGAGGTATTCGCCTGGACGCCATACGATATGTCTGGCATTGACCCAAACTTTATCTTCCATCAACTCAATGTCCACCCAACTGCTAAACCAATTATACAATGAACTCGCTGATCGACACTTCACCACGCTGAGGTAGTGGCTGAGGAAGTGGGAAACCTACTAAAAGCAAGGGCAATCAAGGAGCTTCATTATCCCAAGTAGATCTCCAATACCGTGGTGGTGCCAAAAAAGAATGGCAAGTGGCACGTTTGCATGGACTACAAAATAGTCAACAAAGCGTGCCCAAAAGACATTTTTCCTTTACCACGAATAGACCAACTAGAGGACTTAACTGCAGGTCACAGTCGACTTAGCTTTCTTGATGCGTATCGTGGTTACCATTAGATTTCTATGTATGAACCAGACCAGGAGGTCACATCGTTTACAAAACCCAGAGGATTGTATTGTTACAAGGTCATGCCCTTTGGCTTAAAAAATACAGGGGTGATATTCCAGCAAATAATCACCAAAATGTTCGAGCCATTATTAGGCAGAACAATGGAAGCTTACATAGACGACATGGTGGTCAAAAGCAAGAATGAAGGAGACCATCTCCAAGATCTCATTGAGATGTTCCAAATTTTGAATACCCACAAGCTGCGACTGAACGCATTCAAATGCATATTTGGCGTAGAGTCAGGAAAATTCCTTGACTTTTTAGTAACCAACCGAGGTATAGAAGCCGATCCTTATCAGATCAAAGCCATTCAAGATCTCGAGAGACCCAACATAGTCAAGGAAGTACAGAATCTTATGGGCCTAGCTGTCGTGCTAAACTGATTCATAAGTCGGTCATTAGACAGATGTTGACCATTCTTCCAGGCACTGAAGGCCGAGTTTGGGTGGGATGACGAGTACGACCGCGCTTTGGAAAGCTTAAAAGAATACATGACCTCTCCGTCATTGTTGGTAACCCCAATATCAGGAGAGGAACTTTTTCTATACTTGGCAATTTCCCAGCATGCAGTTAGCACAATATTGGTATGAGCTGAAGGAGTACAGCACCTGTCTATCTTTTATGTTAGCAAAACGTTACTGGATGCCGAAACGAGGTATTTGTCGTTGGAGAAGTTGGCCTTAGCTTTAATGATGGCTTCAAGAAAATTATCGCATTACTTCTATGCTCACATCGTGATCGTCTTAACGGCCTTTCCCTTAAAAGCCTTGTTTGAAAGCGCGGACTTTTTAAGGTGAATATTAAAGTAGGTTGTGGAGCTCAGAAAGTTCAACATCAAGTTCTGGCTACGAACCACGATAAAAGCCCAAGCATTGCAGACTTCATGGTAGAGTTTGTGCCAGGTAGTCATTATGTATGCCCAGTAGACTTATCCGAGATAACCGAGCAAAGTGGGGAAAGGGTCGTGGGAATAGCGCCACCCCCGTGACAAGGCGAGCAAGTGAGTAGCGAACCACCTAGTCCTATAGCAGTTCCTGAAGATACGCATGGGAATGGAGTGCTAAGACATTCAAGCAGTGAGGAACAATTCGCTACAACGGACAAAAAATTTGGAGAAAGCACCATTAACATCCTAGATCCTAAGGCATCATCAAATCCCTCAACTTATTGGAAGTTGTTTGTAGGGGAGATATGGAAACTCTTCGTTGATGGAGCGTCCAATAGGCATAGTGCTGACTTGGGATAGTCCTCATCTCACTAGATGGCTTGACCATTGAACAGACAATCAACCTTGTATTTCCAGCATCCAACAACGAGGCTGAGTACGAAGCATTGTTAGCCGATTTGAAGTCAACATTCCGCATGGAAGCCACAGAGCTGATGGTATCAGTGACTCCCAATTAGTAGTCAACCAAATTTCAAGCGACCATGAAGCAAAGGATGATAGAATGGCCAAGTATCAAGAGTTGGTCAAAAAGGAGATCATGAAGTTTGAAATGGTAATGATAGAGCAAATCAGTCGAAAAGAAAATAGCAAGGCAGATGAGCTGACCGATTTTGCGTCGATGGCAGACACATCTATCCCACACCCATTGCTAATAAGTTTCCTGCCACGACCAAGTATTGAAAAACCTGACGCAACCGAAGTATGCTGTGCCGAGCTAGGTCTCTCCTGGATGGACCCCATAGTGGTGTTCTTAGAAGATGACATCTTGCTAGAGAACAAGAAGGAGGTTAACAAAATTAAAGCAAAGTCACAGCGATTTTGGCTCTCCCCATCACTAGCATTGCACAAAAAATCATTCACAAGACTATACTTGAAGTGTGTCCATCCTAGCAAGGTCGAGGTATTTTTGTTCAAAATTCACGAAGGCATTTGCGGAAGCCACCAAGGGGGAAGATCGCTGGCTTATCGAGCCATTTCACAAGGGTATTGGCGGCCATACATGCAAGTAGACGCTGAGAAGTACGTCAAAAAATGCCAGAAATGTCAAAAGTTCGCGCATCAAATCCATCAGCTAGCAAGAGAGCTCCTATCCTTAACCAGCCCTTAGCCTTTTGTAATGTAGGGCCTAGACATTGTGGGACCATTCCCAACCGCGCCAGGCAACATAAAGTTCTTTATTGCGACAACAAACTACTTTACCAAGTGGGTGGAAGTAGAGGCACTCGCCTCCATTAAAGAGAAAGACATCAAGAAGTTTGTCTGACAGAACTTCATAACTCAGTTCGGAATATCCAAGGCCTTGATATCTGATAGCGGCACTCAATTTGATGAACAAATCTTCAAGGGGTTTTGTGAAGAACACAAGATTGAAATCTATAACTCTATGCCAGCATACCCCTAAGCTAATGACTAGGTCGAGCCCTCCAACAAAGTAGTCTTAGATGGTTTAAAGAAAAGACTTGAAAAAGCAAAAGGGAAATGGGCTGAAGAACTTTCTCACGTCTTATGGGCGTACCGCACTACACTTAGGTGATCGACTGGCGAAATGCCTTTTTCCCTAGCTTATGGCATGGAGGCATTGATCCTTTGGAAATTGGCCTCCCCACTATTAGAAGCGAAAATTTTGATCCTGATATGAATGGAGAAGCCATAGCTTTGGAGCTAGATCTGGCTGACGAACGAAGAGAAAGGACATTGGTCTACATCGCCTCTTATCAACAAGAATTATCCAGAAAATATAGCAAGGCAGTGAATCCGAGGCAATTCAAGATTGGAGATTGGGTGCTGTGCAAAGTAATGAGAAACACTCTGGTACTAGGAGATGGTAAATTGGGACCCAACTGGAAAGGACCGTACAGAGTGACCAGCTTGGCAGGAAAATGAGCATACCACCTCGAAGATGTGGACAGCCGAGCTATCCCAAGGCCTTGGAACACCGCAAATCTCAAAGTATTTTATTTTTAGCTCTTTAGACACTTGCAATTTTTCTTTTTGACATTCAATAAAACAAGTAGATATTTTTTCAAGTATAGTTCTTTCAGTACTAGTAGTCCTCTGTTTGTAAAATGGTTTGTACTCATTGCCTAACTAGGGGGCAATGTAGGTTGGCAGGTTTGACAAACAAAACTTTTTGCACTCTTTAACCGAGATAAGGATCTAGGTTAAAGAAGTTTGGCAGGTTTGACCAACAAAATTTTTTACACTCTTTAGCCAAGATAAGGATCCAGGCTAAAGAAGGTTGGCAAGTTTGACCAACAAAATTTTTTGCACTCTTCAACTGAGATAAGATTCTAGGCTAAAGAAGGTTAACAGGTTTGACCAATATAACTTTTTGCACTCTTTAGCCGAGATAAAGATCTAGGCTAAAGAAGGTTGGCAGGTTTGACCAACATATATTTTTGCACTCTTTAGCCGAGATAAGGATTTAGGCTAAAGAAGGTTAACAGGTTTGACCAACATAACTTTTTACACTCTTTAACCGAGATAATGATCTAGACTAAAGAAGGTCAGCAGGTTTGACCAACACATTTTTTTGCACTCTTTAGCCGAGATAAGAATCTAGGCTAAAGAAGGTTGACAGATTTGACCAACATAAATTTTTGCACTCTTTAGCCGAGATAAGGATCTAAGCTAAAGAAGGTTGGTAGGTTTGACCAACACTTTTTGTACTCTTTAGCCGGGATAAGTATCTATGCTACAAAAGGTTAGCAAGATTGACCAAACAACTGTTTGTACCTTCGGTATGCCAAAGGAGGTTGGTTGGGTAGACCAATACAACCTTTCGACACTTTAGGACCGAGATAGAAATCTCGACCAAAAAAGGTTGGCAGGATAAGGTAAGGCCGAACTAATTAGTTCGGCTAGACATGCACTTAGAATAACGTACAACAATAAAGAAACAAAATAACCCAGCAAAAATATCAGAATTTTTCATTGGGTAAAAGGTACTTACAAAAGGTGGGGCATATAGCCCGGTTACAAAGCAAGGCAAAGGAACAAAAAGCAAGACAAAAATATAAAATTCCATCTTGGTCAAGCAAAAATATCGTCCAGCTCAACGTCCAGATCACTATGGACTTCACCACTAGGTAGTCCTCACCTTCTTGTGTTAGATCGGTCACGGTCGCTTCATCAGTCAAGCTTAACATGGTTTGGTTGGGCAGCTCTAACCGAGCGGGCAACAAAGTCTAGAGGCCGAGGTCAGTGTTAACGGGAGGAGCATCAATCAAATCTGGGATTTTCTTCTCCTCCCCCTCTTGTAGGAACTTCTGTTGGACGGCGTTTGCATAGTCTATCATATAACTCGGTACAAAGTGAGGAGGAGGATTCAAAAATACATCAGAGTCCAACACTAGACCGAGCTTCACAGCCAAAGCCTTCCAGCCACATTTAAAAAAGATGTCTTTGGACGTCTCGCATTTCTGGACGTACATCTCCGCACCTTCCTTAAAGCCGCGCTCCTCAACGTCCTCCATCTGTTTCTGCAGCGCCTTTATCTCGGCATCTTTTTTCTTCTCTAGCTTGGCCAGTTCTCGAAGGTAACGATCCTTCTTCTCGACCAGAGCTTTTTTCTTATCAGCCTCAACAGCAGTAACTAGCTCAGCCAAGTGATCCCGATTGGCTCTCAGCTCAACAAATTTTGCTTAGAGCTCTTTAAACTCGGCTTCTTTGGCCTTGCCATCTGCAACAACCGCCTTGGCCGTCCTCCTTAATTCCAGAACATGCTGATGAGCGATTTGGCTCTTTTGCATGGCTTGTAAAGCATGCGCAGTAAGATAAACCGGGCTACAAGTCGCCAGAAAAACCAAAAGGTGTGGAATTTAAGATTACCAGGGTTGGTGATTTGTTGGCTGACCGTATTGCCTTCAGCTCGGTCAAATATATATGGTGCTCCATATCAATGGGCAGACAGACACTCTTAGCCAAGTTGAAAGCTAGCAAATGGTTTTTTTCCGCGCAAATGGAGTCCGTCGTAGTGACAGCTCGACCTTTGAAAGACACAGATGGTGTCCACGCCGAGATAGGAGACGGGGTAGCTCGGCGACCACCTGGTGATTGTTTGGGGAGCACGACCTCAAGTAGCGCGGTCTCTTCTTCATCTATTAGTCGCTGCGTCTAACTAGCTGAGGTACGAGGATACTTGTTGGGCCGAGATGACGAAGCTCTGGTGGATGGAATGGTAATAACTATGTCGCGTGCTTGACCGGCTGGGGGCAGCTCAGTCTGCATTTCGGCGGTTGAGGCAGACGCCTGCTTAGTGATTAGAGCACAGATTGCCCTCTTCTTAGCCATCTCTTATTCTTCAGTTAAGGGAACTAGGTTGATTTGGGAAAGGTTGGGGTCTAGCTTTGGAGAGGACTCCAAGAGAAAGTCGGTCACTTTAGTCTTCCTTCTACCGCTTTATAAGTAGGTTGGTTAGATGTCAAGCAGATCGGTCCAATCTCATTGTCAATAGCGTAACGCGGCTTGATTAGTGTAGGCATAATTTGATTTAAGCTGGTTCGAATATGCGAAACATACAAAATCGCAAGGGTTAGCGCGATAGTTAATATAGCAAAGGAAAATTAAACTGAGCTAAACCGTACCAGCTATTCCTTTGTTCTAGTTGATATTATAGCCCGGTATCTAGGCTTCTTGGTCTTCAAAATTTCCTGACACCCAAAGAAAATCATCGTCGTTTAGGTCCTTATCTAGTGTACACTTGATGATTTTCTCTCGATCCTTTCTTATTCTAAGGTAATAGACCCAACCGTCATCATTTTGGCTAAGCGAGTATTGGGGGAAGAGCTTGGCCAATCTAAGGTTGAGACCGATGAGACAATTTAGCTCGACTATCCCGTTGATAATCCTATAAATGTTGGTGGATAATTGAGTAGGGCATAGTCTGGTCTATTTAAGGAACTCACAGATTAGTGGTTGGACTGGGAACCGAAGTCCCCTCTCTATGATAGACACCACGGTGAAAGGAACAAAGCCTGGATTGCCCCATGGCATGGTATCTAGTTCGGCTAGGGAAAAATGGACGTCGTTTGGAATGTGGTAATCTCTTCTAAATTTGGCCATGGCTCCAAGTGAGTTCACCAGAAATCGGTATTTACCCATTGTGTTAAGTTTACTATGTTAAATATAGTATACACAGCGGCCTAGCACGACACTAATGTGGACTTTGGTTGGCTCGCTTGAGCAAAGGCACCTAGGAGCAAAGTGAATGTGTGCCTAAATAAACTAGTCAAGTCTGCACAATGAAGAACATAGAATGTGTTATGGCCAGGCGGTGACCGGACTAAGACAACAGTGCAAATTAGCTTATATTTTGCTTGACCAAGGGTGTGTACGACGTATAGCTCGGCTAAAGGAAGGGCTAGGGTTTAGATTGACCTTGACCTAAGGCAAGGTTTTTTAGCCCGGTTAAGTGAGTGGCATTGCTCATAGTTCGGCTGAGGTAGTGTACGGCAATGGTTTACCCCGGTCCATTCCAATGGCAGGCTTTTTTAGCTTGGCGTGAGGAGTGATTCCTAGTTTGGTTATAGTCGTGTGCCACGTTATCAACAGTTTTTTTTATTACGGTTTGTTTATAATTTTGAATCAAAATCATGGATTTGGCTGGTTTAACTCCTAACCGATTGGTGGTCATATAGATCTACATTCAATTTTTGTGTGTTTTACGTGGTTTTAAGGCTTAAGTTCTATTCTAAAGCATGGATGGAGGTTTGATAGAGCAGAAGCATCAAAGAACATAAAGAACAGCAAGGGAATATCAAATAAACAATGTTGTGAAGTTTTTTGAAACTTATAAATCTACGGTCGATTCTGATTTCGAGTGGAGGAAGTGCTTCGTCGAGTGATTACGAGCTCTCTAGTGCAAGATTCAGCTTCCACCAATGGCAACAATGGCGAAGTCACAACAGTGAATAGAAGTTGGTTTGGAGTTTGGGAATGAACAATGGAAGTGGCTTTTCGAAATGTGTTGTTTTAATACGTATAATTGAAAAGGTGGGTCTTTTTGAATTTCAGAGGCGTCTATGACGGCTATAAACAGCAAGGAAGAGCATTCATTACATGCCACGTGTCCCAGTAAGGACACGATGTCAGGATAGTGGGCAGACGCGCTGTATGATCAGTTGCAATTTTTGGAAATCGAGTAAAATCATGGGACCGGGATAATCTAAGCTCGGTCGTTTAAGTTCGGTTTGAACATGGGCAGGTCGGCAAGAGATGTGTAATCCCAAACATGCTACGTAGATGGAATTAAGGGGCGATTGAGAGGGTAATTTGTGTGCAAATTGGGCCGAGCTAGGAAAAGTCTTCTTTGGAAGTTGGGCTGTGCAATGAGCCAATGAGATATTTTGTATCTGGGCTTTGGGCCGAGGTAGGTACCAGGACAGTCGGATGTGTTGTTAGAATTAGGACCTATCTGGAGACAAACCTTTATTCGACCGAGATTATTAGCAGGGTGATGGGCCGAGCTAGGTATAGCTCGGCAGGATGCCAACCTGTAGTAGGGTCATCACGGCTTGGCCATGTTGAGCACGGAGCCAAAGTAACTTGGTTGACCGCAGTGTCAACCGAGGTAAAGGGTTTAACCATCTCACTTGGTTGGCAGTGAGTATGGTGTTATCAGGATAGACATTATCTTTGGAAGTGTGATTCCTAGAAGGACTCTGCTAAGGAGAGATAGAGTCTTACTAAGATTGTGCCAGGCAGAATCTATAAAAGCTCATAACAGGACCAATGCACAGGTATTGCAATTCTTACTCTCAATTACATAGAGCTTTTTGTATCTATTGTCTAATCACTGACTTAGGCATCAGAGAGGTTTCCGGCACACCACCGCCAGCTAGCTCACGTTTGCGTTTTCAGATAGTAAAGTGACGACGTTTAGAGGAGTGCAAACTTGCTCAACAGGATTATACGAGAAGATTATTCTGTGTTCGTACAATAAACAACACCTGTATTCTTTCGAGGACTAAAGTGGTAAAAGGCTATATTTTAGGGGCAGAGTATAATTTACACTTTTTCTGAGATGATGACCATGAAGTATTTGCAACTGTTAATCTTGGATAACGTTTCGCCATCTGATACTTCCAACTCGTTTTAATAACGTCATCATTACGAAAATTTATTTTGAATTCTTGATTAGCGTAGAAAAAGTGTCATCTGGCTCTTCACATGTGTCGTGATTGATGGAGATTCGCCTCTTTTCTAGGATTATTCAATTCAGCAATTGTTCTGTATTCTCTTGTCGATCATTCAGTTGATCTTTTGGTCGGTTATTTGGTAACAAGGTGACAGTCGCGGTCGATAAGAGTAACACTTGTGATAACAGTAGCGGTCGACAGGGGTGACAATTGTGGTAGACAAGTATTGCATCGATTATCTGGACAGTTGACCGACATGCACAAAACGTGGCATCTCCTTCGCCTTTGGATCCTTGGTTGCCACATGTTTTCATCTGTTGAAGGGTGCAAAACATGGCTAAACTTGACATAGTTGAAGAGGAGGCGAATCCGATTGGTAAAGAAGGTAAGGTCCATGATTTTTGCATTTAATGATTAGAAAACATGAAAAGACATGGAGATTTGTGATTGACTTGGGACATGGCTACTTGGTGCCCGCGAACCAACCAATAATTTTTCTCTGAGCTTATTTGGGAATTGATTATTTTAATTAATTTTTCAATTTTTTATGAAAAAACATTAAAAAATAGACAGAGCGATGTGATAAGTGTTTTGACTTTTTCACTATTTTAACCAAAAATACGCTCATGATTGTTTTGACTTTTTGACTATTTTAACCAAAAATAAGTCCATGATTGTATTTTTTTTTTTTTATCGACAAAAAAAATACACATGAGAAACAATAAAATGACTTTAGGTTTATTTGGTTTGATTTTCAAATTATTTATTTATTTTTTTTAATTTTTAAAACATAATTTGGTAAAAAATATATATATTGATAAGTTTCATACAATTTTATCATTTTGGAAAAATAAAAATAATTTTAAAAAATCTAAAATTATTTTTTTAGAATTTAATTTTATCAAACTAGTTTTTATTTTAATTTTTAAAATTTAAAAACTATTTTTAAAAAAGCAAACTAACATAGCTTTAACATTTAGGGGGTGTTTGGCATGTATTAAAATAGCATATACTATTTTGGCACATTATTCTATTTGGCTCACAATTATCTTATTTGAGTCACATCACCTCTACTACGTCACTTCAAACTCAACGTATATTTCATGTGTTTTTTGTAAAAAATCAAAAAATATATTTATTTAAATAATCTCAAATACTCTACTTTCTAACATTTTTGGCATAGTGAGCTAAAAGTTTGTTTGGTGATGATTCAGCTTGTTTGGTTTCACTTTTCAGGATTCATTTTTTTAAAAATTATTTTTTTTATTTTTGATTTTCATTTTATTTTTGTTTTCATTGAATTTTTTAAATATCTTAAGTCATTTTTTTAATTTTTAGATATACTTAACATAAATACACTTAAAAAATATAATATTTATGAAAAAAATCTTTAAAAAATTTACTAAATATCAAAAATATAAAAATTCAGTATATTTTCATATTTTTACTATTTAGAAATTTTTTAAAATATTTTTTTTATAAATATTTTACTTTTTAGATATATCTAAGTAAAGTGTATCTAAAAAAATAAAAAAGTTGTTTAAAATTTTAAAAATACTCATTAAAAAAAAGGGATTTTTATTGATAAATCCATTTTAGAGTTGTTATAATCCATTAGGTCCACAGAGAATTATTATAACCTGATTAGTCTCATATACTTTTTTTTTTATTCTATAAGGTCCATTTTACTAATTTTATATTTCTACCTGGACTATTATGCCCTTATATATACATATATATATATATATATTGTGTTAATACACATACCACGTTGCCTTTTTTTTCGTTGATTCAGTTTTGGTAGTTTCTATTTTCACGCTTTTGATCATTATTCTAATTTAGATGGATACGTTTCTATTTTGCATGCTCGTTTCAAGGCTTTGATGTGCTAGGGTTTCATTGTTGTTGTTGTAGTATGGTTCGGTGATTTTCGAGTGAAGACGACGAATTGGACGGTGTTCGGTTGTCATATTTTCTGGTGTATAACTAGTTCAAATCAGTTGTTTTCGAGTTACAAGGCGAATGTAGGATTGCATGATTAATGTTAGTATCATTTTGGTTATGAATACATGTTCAGTTTATGTTTTGATTTATATGATGGATTAGATGCTCTGTTTTTTGATTGATATGGATCAGATGCTCTGTTTGTTCAATTATATGCATTTTACGTGGTCCTGTAAAGGGGAGGTCATTCAAATTATGTGAAGAATGTGGATGTTCTCATTTTATTTTGATGTTTGCTTAATGAGGCTCTGTGTGGGTGATATAATTCAGAGTATATGTAACAATATGAATGTTCACATCTTGTTAATATGAAATTATGGAGGGTTGCTTGCATGTTGTGTAGTGTCACCTTAATGTGGTGGTGTCATTGTGATATTGTAAAATGTTTTATGTTATGTAAAGATGGTGGTGATAGTTTTCATTATGGATTTAGCACTTGAACTGTACACATAGGCATTTAATTTTGCACAATGTGAATTTTCATATCATTTGGATTATTGTTAACTGTTGTATTGTTGTGTTTTTACAGGAGGTAGATACCTTTATGATGTTGGTGTGCACATATGGTTGCAGTACAACTGTAATAAATGTTGCCCGCGCATTGTGTTATTCGCGTTTGGTGGAGTGTTTGTGTGAAAAATGGGGTGAGTTGTCTGCTGGTTCTATTTAATTGTTCTGTCGGCTACTTTGAATTAATAGGTGTGATTTGGACAATGAGGAAGAATTTCAGAACATGTTATTGCTTGCTAAATCAATGGGGGTACAACATGTAGAAGTTTTCATTGAGTTAAAAAGTGATATTGGTCAGTCGAGTAGCTCTGGGTCGCTGCGTGTAGGGGGTGATGAAGAAATTGATGCACTACGGAGGTTTTGCCACCATAAGGAGAATGTGTTGTTGTCAGCCCCTTGGGCAAATGGTATTACGCATGCGGGACAATAGTTTGTTGGAGGTGCACAAGAATTTCGTGATGTTTTATGTAAGTATGCCATCCAATGTGGGTTTCAGTTTACGTATGTCAAGAACGAGACAATAAGGGTTACTGCGGTGTATGCAATGCGCGAGAAGAGAGGCTGCTTGTGGGCTATACATTGTAGAGCACAACGAGCAAATAATTTTTTTACATCAAGAGGTTTAGTGATGTGCATAGTTGTTATACATATGTCTGAACATCGAAGAATCCGAGAGTTAGTTTTGATTTGGTGTCGAGTACCATATTTGAAATTGTGAGGGACAAGCCGTTGACTCGGTCGCGTGAGGTGGTGACTATTTTGAAGAGGGATTATGGGCTAGATGTGAGTTACCACATGGTATGGTTGGGTGTGGAGAAAGCAAAGGCTGTTATTCATGGAGATCACTTATTATCATTTGACCAGCTGCGGTGGTATTCGGATGCTGTGATGTGTTACAATCCGGGGAGTTATGTCAATATTGACTATGATGCGAGTAGTCAACAGTTTTGTCGTTTCTTTGTATCATTTGCTGCGTGTATTTTTGGGTTCAATTCTTGTCGGCCTTTATTATTCTTGGATGGAACATTCCTCAAAGGAAAGTACAAAGGTTAGCTACTTGCGGCAACGACGAAAGATGGAAACAATGGTTAGTATTTTTTTTAGCTGTCTATTCATGTAAATATTCACATTGAGCGGCATAGTGTGGACATATGACAAATGATTACACAGTGTGTTCCACATTTACACTGGTGTCAATGTTTACATCAATACACATTGATGTGAACAATAACATAATATGACTGATTGAGAAATTAACAGTAATGTGAACATTCACATTAGTATACACTGATGTGAATGTTTACACCAGTGTCTACTAATGTAAGTTTATTCATTAATGGACAGTAATGTGAATGTTCACATCATTGATGTTTACGAAACCAAATCCAAAAACAACAATAGTAATAGGGCAATGTAGATATAAACATTCACATGATTTGTTTCTTTTATATTGTTTTCTATTCACTTTGGAATATTATGAACAATTGTTTAATGGTGTTATGTTGTAGGTCTATTTCCTGTTACATTTGCGATTGTTGATTCAGAGACCACAACCAATTGGTCGTGGTTCTTGCACGAACTTGGGAAGGCTGTTGATGGTAAGCGTCAGATTACTTTTATTTCGGATTGTAATCTTAGTCTTTTAGAAGCTATGCCAAAGGTATTCCCATTGGTTCA
The DNA here is from genome assembly GCA_036172215.1 of Camellia granthamiana. NCBI lineage: Eukaryota > Viridiplantae > Streptophyta > Magnoliopsida > Ericales > Theaceae > Camellia > Camellia granthamiana. Next base: position 8,845,342 of record CM069917.1, read on the forward strand.
CCGCGGTTATTGCTTACAGCATTTGAAGAGCAATTTAAGAGACCAGATGAAAGGAATTGATAATGGATTTAGGGATCACCTAGTTAGTAGTTTGGGTGACTGTGCTTACAAGCCGACTGTGGTAGAGTTCCATGAAAAGCTTGTGAAATTAAAAGAGGAGGGTAAGCAACGAGCACATAATTTTTTCAAGGACTTGGCACCTGAGCACTGGGCAAATTCATACTTCAGGTAATAGTAGTTTCCTAATGTATTCCATTTGTCAAGTTTAGAATGGTAGCGATGTGAATTTTCAATTATGTTTTGTGGCAATGTGAAATTTCATATTCAGTTTTGAAGAAATTAAATTCAATATTGTATAATGTTTGTGATGTTGTACAGGGGCATGCGTTATGGGGAGATGACATCCAATGAGGTAGAGTCATTTAATAATTGGATTAAAGAAGCATGCAATCTTCCTATCACTCAAATGGTGGACATAATTCGTACTCAGTTGATGAGGCAAATGTTTGCACGGCGTGACCAAGTAAATAAGTGGAATGAGCTTATGTGTCCTACATTCAAAACAATGCTTCTTGATTCGTTCAACGACAGCAAGTCTTGGCAAGTTAGCAAAGCCAACGAGGATGTGTTTAAAGTTCATTCGATACCATCTGTTACAGTTGATATTGCAAGGCGTACATGTTCTTGCTTCAAATGGCAAATCAACGGATTCCCATATGACCATGCTGTGATTGCTATTCAGAAGAGCCGCTACAATCTCAATGATTGTGTGGAACATTGCTTTCATGTAGAGACATATCGTGCAGCCTATTCAGGTGTCATATTCCCTATATCATCGGTGAAAAAACCGCCTTTTGATCCCACAGACATCACTATATACCCACAAACTGTGAAAAGACCACCCGGAAGGTCGAAAAAGAATAGAATCCTATCAAAGGGTAAGAAACTGAAGCAAATAAGGTGCGGAAGATGTGATAAGTTGGGAAGCCATAATTGGAAATCATGCAAGGAGCCGATATAGGGTGTACATTTTTCATTTCAACATTGTGTTTTACATGGGATTCTTATATTGATTTTTGAAATAAGATTGTATTGTGTTGGCAAATATTGTGTTGCAATAAGATTACATTGTATTAGTAAACAAAATAATGGTTTGGCAAACTTAGTATTTGATTTGTGTTTTTTCTTTTACTTTTTGGGTACCAAACTGATATTTTGTTGATGTTTTAATGATGAATACATGATGTGGACATTCACACTTGCGTAAAAGAATCATATTATGTGAATACTCGCACATGGGTTGAACTTTTTTACATTATTGTTGTCAATGTTGACATGAATATAAACTGTGATGTGAACTTTCACATGCATAGAGATTGACATGTTGTGAACATTCACAACTGTTATGAATAAGAACAAATGTGAATATTCACACCTGTGTATGTTATCCGTAATGATGTCATGTAGACAATGTTAACATTCCTACACAAAATATGTGTATTATAGAACAATCGAGTTCAAACAATCGCATAAATTATGCACAACACAACAGAGTAGTATATCATAAGTGAATATGAACATTCACATCAGTGGTGCAACTATGAACATTCACATCTGTAAAACATTAGTGCATATGAACATTCACATTAGTGGTATAGATATGAATGTTCACATTTGGCAGAGATGAATAACATTCACAACTGTTATGAATAAGAACAAATGTGAATATTCACACCTGTGTATGTTATCCGTAATGATATCATGTAGACAATGTGAACATTCCTGCACAAAATATGTGTATTATAGAACAATCGGGTTCAAACAATCGTATAAATTAACATAACAACACCAAAGGTAGATCAAAATTCACAAGTGACTTTTTCCCATTAATAGATGTTGTATCACTGATTTACAATCAATTATTGTGTCAAAACGTCAAAGCAATTGATATTAACATTCATATCGAGTGTTTGTTAGTTTGTAGGTGGACACCCCCCACCTATAGGTTTTAATGACGCTCTGTTTTCTTATGATTCAAAAAACTGTGTACTAATAAGTCTCGTAGTCCACCATTTAGAACTAGTAAGGCTGTCAATAATTTTTTCATGGTATATGTGCACCCGCATGATGTAATATACTGCAGGTTCGCAGTCCACCCTGTAAATGCAAAATGGTTTTGGTTAGCACTTGACATGTATGTTTGCATAATGGTTATGAAAAATGTAGTGAGGCTTACGAGTCGTCGTCCTGCTGAGGACAGACATCAACTGATATGATTAGTTGTGACGGATATTGGCCTGCTAACTTAGTCCATAGCGGTGATGACTCGCTAATAACGCGCACAACGTTCTCGATGTACTTCTTCTGTGTAGGCAATTTCACATTAGGCACCAACGAACGTATGTGTGTGTACATTCATTTTTAGAATTTAACACATGACAACAATTGATATTTGTGTACAATAAGAGTGTAGACACCCCATTTTTGACCGACCTTAAGACTCAGACGTCACCGATTGAGCACTCAGTGATATTACATATTGTGCTCGTTCAGAAGTTTCAGAGCCTCGGCTGGGAGCCTTGCCTCCGGACTTCCGGACTCTTTCGTGCCTTGCCTCGGTTTGCGAACTAGGCTCTATTTTCTCTTCCCGAAGGGAGGAAGAGGTCTCGTAGATCATCGCTCAGTGGCCGTAGGCTACGTTTCGTAGTCGTAGGCCATTTTTCCCGTTCGGAGCCCGGTTCCCGGTTTTCGGAGCCGTCGGCCGTGTGCCTCGGTTCGGGACCGCTTAACCACCTCCGTTTGCTCCGGTTTTTGGCATACACCTTATTTCCTCCCTTTTGAGGGACACTGTGGTCCGAGAGACCAACTTCGTGGTCAAACACCACTTCCGATGCCTAACAGTCAGTTTTCGGGGCCGCGTGTTTTGGCCCCCGAACCTTCATTTTGCATCGGTTTGGGCTCATTTTTGATGGAGGCCTTATTTTCATTATTAGGAAGGTTGTAGAAGGGTGGGAGGCCAGCAATTGTTCTGACAACCAGTTTTATTTCTTCATCACCCTCCGTCGCCCGTTTTTCTCACCAGAAAGCCAATGTTGACCACCCTTAGGCCACTTTTTCTAGCCCTAAACCACATATTTGTGTTGCACACACCTGGGAGGCCACCAATATGATATGGCCGGCCAGTAATTGTCTCTGACCCTTTTGAACCCCTCTAAAAAAGTAATTTTTCTCTCTCCTGGTTCACTTCTTCCAGTTTTTGACCACATAGTTGTGTTGTGCACACATGGGAGGCCACCAATATGATATGGCCGGCCACTAATCATGCTTGACCCTTGGCCGGCCGGCCATGGGGGAGGCTGGCCGGCCACCTGAACCCTAGAAAACTGGCTGGCCATGATCCTCTCTGCAGGTACATTACAGATATGCCCTCCTTTTCCCCCCAAATCCTGTATCCGGGGGGGGAGTCTTTTGGGGGGGAAATTTGAATTCAATTTTTCCCCCTTTTCCTCCACTCCTTTGCCTATATAACCAGCACCCCCAGCCATGTTTTGAGGGTTACAACATTTTGGTTTTAAGCTCTTGCATTGAATCTCTCTCTCTCTCTACACTTCAACCCTCAAAACCCCTCAAGTCTCGCACCATTTCTACACCAACCCATAGCACCACACCTCCTCACTCCATTCCAGCAGCTTGGAGGCCATTTCCAGAGGCTAGGAGCACCATTTCTTCAACCAAAAGCTGCTGGAACTTTGTGCTACAAGGGTGAGTCCCATTTTCCCCTTTTTTAGGCCTATTTTTGTATGCAATCTTAGCCTTTGTTGCTTACATTTTTGGGCTCCGACCCAAACTATAAATAGTCATATTTTGAGCTTCTTTTCATGTTTGATTGAGGACCTCTTGCTGTTTGAGGTCTCCTACTATCACTTGCCTCTTTAGCCCTCTTTTAAGCCTATTTTTGCATGATATTTTAGGCTTATTTGTGAGCTGTTTTGGACTTGGTCATAAACTGTAAAATATCTTTTTTTGAGCCCCTCTTCAACATTGTTGAAGGGCTCTCCTCTGTTTGAGGTCAGCAGCTACCACTTGTCTCTTTATCCCTCTTTTAGGCATTTTCCTTGCATGCTTGTTTAGCCCTACTTGTGATTGTTTTCGTGGCTTGATATAAACTGTAAAGTGCCTTTTTTTGAGCTTCTCTTCAACTTTGTTGAAGGGCTCTTTGCCATTTGGGGCCAGCAGCTGCCTCTTGCCTCTTTATCAGGCCCATTTTTGCATGATAGATTAGCCTTATTTGCCTTCATTTTTGAGACTTGTCATAAACTGTAAAAAGTCTTGTTTTGACATCATCTTCATGTTTTATTAAGGGAATTTTATTATTTGGGGTCTCATGCTTCTTTGTATGCTTGATTGTCCCTTGTTTTGAGCCTTGCACCTAAGCTCTTGGTGCATGCTTTGTTTGGTCTTCTAGCCACTGGAATCCAGTGGATTTCCAGTGGCTTTGATGCTATTTTGAGCCTCCAAATTAGAGGGGGGTGACCCCCTCTCACCTTGACTTGTTTGGTGGCCATTTTGGCCTTCCAAATAGACCCTATCTTGCATGCCTTGTTGACTGATTTCAAGGCCATTTGGTGAGTTTTGAGACTATCATATTTGATTTTCGGAGTTGGTTTGGTGCTGCCACATGTCTATCTTGTATGTGCTTAAGAACTCCTTGCATGGCCCTCTAAAGCAACTCATCATTTTTGCATGCCATGGTTGCATATCAGTAGTTATTTGGGCCTATTTTCACATGTTTTATTCACTGATTTTTTCTGGTTTGGTGAGATTCCATATGCTTCATATACATTCCATGTAATCCATGTTTGCTAGCCAAATTGGCATGATGTTTTAGTCTATCTTGCTAGCACTTTTTGGCCACACTTTGAACTATAAAAGTTCATGTTTTGGGACTGCCTTGCTTCTGTCTTCATGCTTCATGATCAAATAATGCATGCTTTGTATAGCTATAAGTCATTCCATGTGCATAGTTTTGTGTTTCGGAACCATCTCATGCATCGGGTGCCATGTTTCCATGATTCGGGATCATTTTGCATCACATTTCAGTGCTAGAACTTGCATGTTCATATACCATGTTCCATGTCTTACCATGCTTTGGTAGAGTGGCATTCGTGCCTTAGGTTCGGTCCTCAGTTTGCGTGCACATGTGCACGCATCTCGAGTGTCTCATTTCCATCTTATGGCCTCCTATGTGAGTGTGGCTGAGGTCCACTTGTGTTGGTGTAAGTCCATTATGCATTGTGTATGCCATTTCATTTCATAGCATTGTGTATGCTAGGGTGTATATTAGCGCATTGCGTATGCCATGTTACCTCGTGCATCGTGTATGCCATTTCACAGTATTGTGCATGTTAGGTTGTATCTTAGTTGCATTCATGCATGTCATGCATATTGCATTGTGTTTGGGATAAGGGTTAGCCCGAACACAGGAAACGAGGTACGTTTCGTACTCCGAGTGACGGAACGTGCCTCAATTCCCCAGTCGCCGACACTCTGGATTACCCATGATGGAGTTTAGGTCTTGTTGTGTTTTCATGTGCATTCATCCCATATTGAGTTGTGCAATTCGACTCCTCGGCCATCATGCATCGAGATGCGTGATTGGTGGCACGAGGATCGAGGCATGCATACATACGTGAAAATACATTGCTATGTCCCTTTCCTGCTCTCTGTTGTAGCAAATAAGAAATCAGCAGCTTTCAAAAGCCTTGCACAGCATTCCGACATCAATTGCAAACAGAGGCTAATTGGGGCATCGCGATGGATTTCCGTGCCAGGCAACCCAAACATGCATCATTCATCATCCGGAGCAGAGTCGAGGCAGTCCCTAGCTTGCATGTTAATTTACTGCTTTCCTAGATTAATTTGTTAATTAATTAGGATTTTGTATTTATTCGGACTGTAACTATTCATTCGGACTGTATATTATTTATTCGGACCCTCCGAGCGAGGGCAATGTTGTAATAAGTGTGCATGTGTGTGATGCATGTCTTCCAACCCCACGTCTTTCTCCCTTTTATTTACCAGCTTATGATGGTTAGATTAGGGCATATTTCAATTAGCATATAGTATGATAGCATGTTTGCATCATTCATCTGTTTCGCATGCACCGGGCTCGGCGCATCATACTAACTGCATTTGTATTTCAATTCCAAGTTGAATACATGTTAGTTGTAACATTTCACATGCCATCTTTAGAATAGCCGAGCCTGCTTGTAGTTGCATTTTGCATGTGTTGCATTAGGCACTTCTGTATAGTTAGGATCATGCATGGATTTCTAACATAGCTTCTGTTTTGGCTTGGAGTACTCGGTAAGTTTTATGCTTTAGCATCCTTGCACGTGTGTGAGTGACTGCCATGATAGCATGCTTACCATGAGGCTATCTGCTTATGTGATATAACTGCCTGAATGCCTGTGGGTGAAGGTTGCGTTATTTGGATTGGAACAATGCATCGACTGTGAGTTTTAAGCCCACTAGATAGTGGCAAAACCATCTTTTCTAAGCCCACCCGAGGGTGGCAAAAATCTGCATTTTAAGCCTACCTGCGGGTAGCACCATCAAACCATTTTCAAACAAACAAGCATGAAATGTTTTGTTCCAAGTTAGGCGACCCGGTCTATACTTGTATGCTGTGCGCATCACATAATAAATCTAGGCTAATAACCGGAATAAGAATGCATAATGTTTGCAAAACTAAATATCATGGTTAGTAGAGGCCGATCTTTGATCGGGCGAGCGGGGGTGCTCACGAAGTGACCTTCCCCAATCGTACCCAAGTTCCCGAGCCGAGGCAACTTTGGTGATGACGGACACGTGGCCTTAGGCAACGAGTCAAGGTTTCCTAAATTTCCCAAAATAAAATATTTAGGTGGCGACTCTGTATCTGGCAAAGCAGTCCATGTTTGGCACTTCTTTCTAAAAATCCGTTTTCTCAAAACGATTTGCCAGATTTGGACTCTTTGGTTCAAGATTAAGAACCGTGACACGAATCGAGTCCGAACTGTAGCGCGAGGTCCTCCGCAGACGTGTTACAAAGAGTCACTTACAACTTCCTGTGCTTGGTCGATATGCGGGTCATGTATGCCTGTCTTTGGGTGCAATGAGAATAGTAGGTATCTCTCTCCTTGGTAGTTTTTCATATGTGCATCAATGTGTTTATTTCTGTTGTGAGGATGGTACTCTCGTATCACTTTCTGTACACATTGGACAAATAATTAATGGACTGTGAAGTTTCAAATTCACATTAGCAAAAATGGAATGATAGATTTTACCAAACACATGCTCGTGAAGATGAATGATGCTTCATCTGAAGTTGGGTTGACCACCTCTTGTTGTTTATGTAATAGTTCGGCATATGCATCTATGAGCTGCACAAACATAGGGTCGTATTATATTATTTGTGGTGGGTGAACAATGTGTGTTTGTGGCTATGGGTGTGTGTGTCTGTGTCTGTGTGTATATGCATGAACAGTGAATCATCTTCGTAATGGCATACATTGCTGTGTATCGATTCCTCCTTGATAAAGTTCATAATGTCATCAAAATACATGCATGTAGACTTCGAGTCTCCTTTCCATACAAGCAACCTGTGCATTTTAAACAAACCAATGTGAATATTAACATTGCACAATTTTGAACAAATCAAATAAATAAGCACAGTGGTGAATATTCACAATTATGGAATGTGAATGTTGACATTAGGTGTTTGTATGGTCACTTACTCATCGCCTCCACTCTTTTGTAAAGCCTGGACCTTTTGCTTGTCATGTTTGGACATCATGCTCCAGATTTTGAACTTGTTGGTCAAGGTCAATAATTTTTTTGGGTGTTTCACTGGTGGGTGTTTGTCCACATCTTCAACAATGTGGACTATATGGGGCTGTTTTTGGCCAGGTAAGTCTGGGTACTGGAAGTCAGGCAAGCCATGCTCTTTTTCAATCTTTCTCCTTGATACGCTTCACCCTAGAAGGTGGGCTGAGATTGTGTTGCATTGGGGCAGGGGGTTACTTATGCACTTCGGTCTGTGTGACAATGTGAACTGACTGATCATCGTAAAGGTCCTGAAGAATTGTTTTCTCGCATTCTAAGTAGATGACCAGCTGCGTTAAGTGCTTAATTTCTTCATTCTTCTGCTCCATGCACTTTTTTATTTCAGTATTTATGTTGGGTGGGCTTGACTGGTTGAACAATTTATGTTCAAGATCAACTATGACTCTTGCCCTTAACTCTCATGAGAATTAAAAGTGTTTGTACTTTGCTTCCCACTGCCTTATGATGCCCCAAGCCTTCCGATTTTCTTTGACAAGCATATCGATGATGTCGGGTTGGCTTGTGTTTGCTATGACAATAGCTTTCTCATCATGTGGGCTGCTAAAGGGAATGTGAATGTCCTCATTACTGTCATTTGGCTCAACTCCATCCCCAGAAAATTGGGAGTTGCTGCCATTGTGTTGTTCTTCTTTGATGTTAGAGAGGTTGGGAGATGTGGTGGTTGGTTCATAAATTTCGGGCTCCATCTTCAATGTTGTATGCCTGAACTTTTGTAATTCTATTGGGGTTGCAAAGAGTTCGTCGGCATTAACCAGAAATGAAAAAGTTATGTTACTTGACGTATATATTTGGATGGTGTCATAATGTGAATGTTTTGATCAATAGTTGAAGGTCATACCTCGTTAAAACCAATATCAGCCAAAAAGGTGGTTTTCATCTTCTTTTGTAAAGCAATCAGATCCCACTAGACATAGCGATGAATGGCATTGGGCTTGTGAGGTTGTAGGATGGTTGTGTGCTCACAGAACCAATACTTCAACAAAACAACAAAGACATATGTTATTTAGAATTTGCATAGTAATGTTAACATATGTGAACATTAACAATAGTGGCACTGTTGTGAACATTCACATATGTGAAACATAAGTGCATATGGACATTCACATTAGTGGTACAGATTTGAATGTTCACAGTTGGCATAGATGAACAACACTCAAAGACATGTGAATGTTATTATTTGAGAACATGGGTACTTACCGTCAATAACATGACACAGCCGGTGACTTTTGCCGGCTTTTTGTCGTTTTGGGAAATGGAAGATGTCAACGTTGTTCTAATTTTCTTGGCCCAATCATATTCTTACATGCTTTCCAATTGGACCATATGTGCGTACTAGCCCCATCCTATTGTCTCACTGCTTGTCGAGAAAAAAAGTTTTTGGCAAGCATATATGCAGACTAGTCGGGCGACTTCTTCGTTGTCATCTTTCTTTTTGCCTTTCAATGCCTCGGTCAAAAGGGTGCGTATCCATTTTGAAGTCAATCGGTTGACATTTTGCACCTTTTGTTTATAATGCTAGTCTTTGGTTTCGCACCATATGATATGTCCATTGGCTTGGTGCACAATCCACACCAAAAATCAGCTTGATGTCGTTGTCGTATATGTTCATCTTATTCTCCCCAGAAGGTATCTTTTGAAGCTGTACTTCATGCATTTGTCAAGGTTGATCTCACTGTTTCTCAATGCATCTAATAAATGCCAGAAAGGTGTTTGCCGTAGGTAGCCAAGCGGTGCTTGTGTGAATTTGGTGCTTTTCATTAATTTCACCAGTCCGGTCATGTTAGATCTGTAGTTGACACGCCGCATGTCAATATTGCTGCTAGTATTTGCTTGTGGGCTTTCTTCCTAGACATGGTACTCATTTCTTTTTCTCTTTGAGGTTTTCTTCTATGCAATATCTGCAAAATAGAGCATTTAAAAAAATTATGACAAGACTCATGTGATTAGCATAGTGGAACATATGTAAACATTCACAGCATTGCCATTGATGTGAATGTTCACAGTTGTGTGCATGGGTGTGAATGTCCACAGTTTTGTGTATGGATGTGAATATCCACATCTGTACATGGATGTGGATGTTGACTGTGTCAGCACAAACACAATGTGCATATTATGTGAGTGTGTAAAAATCAATGTATGTTTATACAACTATGAACAACATTCAAGAACGTGTGGATGTTAACACAAACATATCAAAGGATATTGTGAACATTTATAGTCCTAATTTGTACGGCAATGCACATTCTTACGACAATCATGCAATGCCAATCTTATAACACAACCTCAAAGTTGAAATACAATTTGAAACATGGGATAACAAAAGTGATATATTTCCTCTAAACACAGTGGTTAATGTTCACAAAGTGTCTAATTAATTTACATATGTAATGAATGTTCACAACATAATTATGTATCACAACAATATCTAACACAAGGAATTTTAAATGTGAATATTCACTACGGTTAATAACAACAATTTGATAGAGGGGGGAATGATAGTGTCAATATTCGCAGGAACTGTATTTCATGCCACTTTCATGGAAAATAATCAAGAATTGAATGTTCAAATTATTGGATTGCCATTAACAATCAACAATACCAACAAGGCAAACATTCACAAAAGGGGAAAAAAAATAACTACAATATTACAAAATAATGATTGGCCAAATATTTTCAATCCATGTGAATGTTCACAGCTTTCAACAACAATAACAATAATATCTGAAATAATTTGATTATCCAAACATTTCAATCGATGTGAATGTTCACAGCCTTCAACAACAACAACAACAACAACAACAACAACAGAAACAATTTGGTTTGGCCAACATTCTTCCAAACCATTTGAATGTTCACAGTTGTGAACACAACATAATAGCAACTGTAATGTTTTTAAGTGAAAAAATCAATATAATTAGGGATTACGATTGAGGGGTTCAGATTAAAGGTTAGGGTATGAACAATATGGACTCCTATATATTGTATGAATAGAAACATGGGATATTTGTGAAAGTTCACAATGTTATTTGTTGAAAAAGAGATTTAGGGTTTACATACAAGAATGAGTAGATTACTTACGTTTTTTGCCCATTTCGACAGTTGCGTTGTCACAAATTGTCGTCGAAGGTGATTTTGACGAAGATAGATCTTACGGATGTTCAACAATGGTGATTCCACGATTTTGGCGACCGACGGCGTAGGGATGACGAAGAAGATGATGAGATGATGCGACAAAGACAGTCTTCTAGGCGTTGAGACAATATGGAATACAGCTTTGGATTTTTGGAATGGTAGAGATACTGTGCGTGATTTCACTACTATAAAAACAGATAAAGATCACACTTTTTTTGTGTGATGTATGTTATTTAATCACACATTTTAAGTTTTATTAAAGTGTGATCTTTGGGAGTGTGATTAAAATGGGTCATTGTTAATCACACCTTTTAAGTGTGATTAATAACATTTAGATTACACATTTTAAGTGTAATTAAAAATATTTAGATCACATTTTTTAAGTATGATTAATAACATTTAGACTACACCTTTTAAGTGTGATTAATAACATTTAGATCAAACCTTTTAGTCGCCAAAAGCTCATTCGTGAAAAAAAAAAAAAAAATTACACTCATTAGCTTTTCATTTGCTCTTATGAAGATTTGAACCATCAACCCTCTCACACCATAAACCTTATACAACACACTCTTTCCATTACACCTCTATAATACCATACAATTATATATGCAGCATATATTATTTATATAGTATATAGACCTGTATTAATATAAAACTATATATATAAAGATAATTATTTTTTATTGAACATAATTTATGTAAAAATAAATTATTTAGTAGAAAAAAAAAAGACCACTTTTGGCGACTAAACATTATTTTAGTCGCCAATTCTATACTTTTGGCTACTAATTATTTCTTAGTCGTTAAAAAATTTAATTCACGGGCTAAAATTACCACTTTTGGCTACTAAACATCTTTTTAGTCGCCCAATGTCTCAGTTTTGGCTACTAAAATTTTTTTAGTCGATAAAAGCCTCACCTTTGGCGACCAAACATCTTTTTAGTCACCCAATAGCTCACTTTTGGCTACTAATTTTTTTTTAGTCACCAAAAAGCCTTACTTTTGGCTACTAAAATTTTTTTAGTCGGTAAAAGCCATATATGGGCGACCAAACAAATTTTTAGTCACCAAAACCAATACTTTTGGCTACTAAATTTTTTTAGTCGCCAAAAATCTTACTTTTGGCTACTAATGCTTTTTTAGTCGTCAAAACCTATACTTTCAGCGACCAAATGTACTTTTTTAGTCGCCAAAGATGCTTTTTCTTGTAGTGGAGTCTGATTATATATATATATATATAATTACACTTATTTAAAAAGTGTGATTAAAAAGTAGTAATGTATATATAATCACACTTTAATTAGAAGGTGTGATTAAAAAATATATAAATAATCACACTTTAATTAGAATGTATGATTAAAAAATATATATATAATCACACTTATTTAAAAAGTGTGATTAAAAAGTAGTAGTGTATATATAATCACACTTTAATTAGAATGTGTGATTAAAAAATATATAAATAATCACACTTTAATTAGAATGTGTGATTAAAAAATATATATCTAATCACACTTATTTAAAAACTGTGATTAAAAAGTAGTAGTGTATATATAATCACACTTTAATTAGAATGTGTGATTAAAAAAATATACATATAATCACACTTAATTGAAAAGTGACATAAAAAATGAATATTATCACACTCAATCAAATTAAGTGTGATTAAAATATCAATCTAATTTTTTTTATCACATTTCCAATAAAAGTGAGATATTTTTTTTTTGTTAAAGTGTGATCTTTAACTATTTTTGTAGTAGTGTTCCTGCAAGAAGAGAGAGGAAGAGAGACGGTTATTTAATTCAAAGAAAGGATAGGCGTGTGTTTGTTTAAGGGCTTTTTTGGTCTTTTAGTATGAAATGGATCTAATGGAATATTATAAAACACTATGGGCCTTATGGAATAACACTCTCAGATAATGAATTTACTGAAAAAGCATCCTAAAAAAAAAGTAAGAAACTTAATTTTTTGAAAATTGAATCTAACAAATTGAAACCAAATACAATTAATATTTTTTATATAAAAAATGAGTAAGACCCCCACCACCCCCAGTGAATGCTGATTGATCCAATTTTTTTTTTTTTTTTTGTCCTCCTCTCGTTGACGTGTATGTGGGGGTGGTGGGGGTCTGTATCAGTTTTGTTTTTATATTTATAATTACACTGCTATTCATTAAAAAAAAAAAAATCAATGATTGGTATTAGATAGAGACACATTTTGCCCTATACCACCTAATATTTTTTCTATTACAAGAATGTTCGAATTTAAAATTTGTTTAAATCACCCAAATTCATGCATATCGTTAATTATTTGTATGACTGATGTGACATTTATTTATTACAATTATCACCTTTGTTGACCAAACTAGCACTTTATTACGGAGGGTTATTTTAAAAAAATGATTAAAAGTTAATTTTTTAATTTTTTTTAAAATATAAGAGATAATATAACTCAAAATAAATTAAAAATTAAAAAATAACTTTTAACTATCTTCGTAAAGTAGTCTTGAATGAGAGCATCCTCATCAAACTCGGTAAAATCGTTTTTTAGCTAATAAATTTCAAAAAATCAAGTTCATCAAATTCGCTTGCAGCTCGTCAAAATTTATGATTGCTACAGTATCTCATTACAACAAGCGAGGTACTATTCATCGCTAGATTAGTGTTACCGGATGTCCGTCCGGAAGCCCGGCTGATCAACCGGTCAAAGGCAATTTTTTTTTTTTTTAAAGAATTATTTGGCTGGTAACTTATCAATTAAATAAAAAAAGAAATATTAACAAATACAATAAGAAAATAATATTTTAATAAGATTAAGTTAGAATAGAGAGTTTGATGTAGTATGTACTAAAAAATGACTAGTTAAAATAGCAAAATAGCTTTAATTTGACTAAAAATTTGAAGAAATTGGCGTGAATACTCTAACCAGCCTAAAATAATCGAGAAACTAAGGGGTTGTTTGAGATAATTTATATAAGTGTACTTTTTGAATAAAAAAAGTAGGGACAAAAGATGAGTATTTAAGATAACTTTTTGACTTTTTATAAAAAAATATGCATTATAATATGGTAATAAATATTGAAATTACTGTATTGCCCCTATGGGGTTATGCATACTGATAGAGTCACGTGATGGCCAGTAGTACGGCTTTGTGGTTTAGGGGATGTATCAGGATCCTCTGAAGTATTGCCCCTGAAGTGATCCCTGAAGTGTGTTGATCCGACGGCTAAAAATATAACTAACCAAAAAGACGTCGTTTTGGTTAGTAATTTCAAAAAATAAAAAATAAAAAAAAAATTGATTTCATTCAAAATGAAAATCATTCCCTCCAGTATCAACACAGCTGTGTGGCGGGAAAGAGAGAAGAAAACAGAGAGAGAAGAGAGGCGGGAGTGTCGTCCAGCCGTTGTCGCCGTCCAATCGTCGTCGCCGCCATCGCTGAGGTGTGGGAACATTTCATTCATTCCTTTTAACATTGTACAAATCTATACATATATATCCAAATCCCTAGAATTTTTTCGACTCAAATTTTTATGTACTTTTGAGGTTTTTGTGTGGTTGCCATTGTGTTACTTCATGGCAGATTGAATTTATTATGATTTCTGTTGTAGTTTCTCATGATGATGGATCGAGCTGCTTAGTTTCCAAATTTCGTATGAAAATCTTGTTAATTGTAAAATCAGCTTCTGGGACCAAAGTTGTTAATTGTAAAGTTTTATTGATTAGCTCCAAACTTGTAGAGTTGATTGTTTTTGGGACCTCATTCTGTTAATAAATTTGAAATTCAGTTTTTTTTTTTTTTTTTTTTTTGGTGCATTGTTCTGGCTTAGCAAGAGGACTGGCCCTTACTCAGAGTCCCATGTCTTAGCAAGAAAATGAAGATCATTTTTTGAGTTGATCATGGTTGTCATGAATTCAGTATATGTATTGTTAAACTATAAGTTTATAACCCTTCTATGCTTTTTGCACATCATTTATAGGATGTGCTTTTGGGCAAATCTTATTTATTTTTTTATTTCATATTAGTAATTTAGATATTATCTTGATCAATATTGTGCAATTGTAGGTTATAGCCATTTGGTTGATTTTCTTACCCCTTTCTTTTTGTTTGCTGTGGAGGTGTGGAAACTTGTGGGCATTTTCTTTAATAGGGATGCTTAAAAATAAATGAAAACAAAAAATCAACTTTAACTGACCTAGATTAAAAATTATCATCATGGTTTATTGTTATGGTTATCACTTTAGCTGATAATTGATGTTTGTTTTTTAAACATTTGGTGCAGTCAAAGATAATGTATATAAATAGAAGTATCTTACATTTCATTCATCCCTTTATTTTGTTTGTTTTGGTTGTTTAATTTTAATTTTGATTTTGTATGTTCACATGTTGATTATAAGAAAATTAAGGAATTTGTGTTAAATCTGGATCATTTAAAACATAATTTACCATTGAAGGGATTTGTGCCCCTTTGTTTATATAATCTAATATGATTCCATTCTTGTAGTGTTTTTATTTAGTTTGTATTATTTTGCAAACATAATTTACAGTTTTTATGCTAATATTGAGCACTTTTTTTTTTTGTTGAAGTGACTTGGCACATTGATATGGAACCTAACAATGTTGAGAATGACGGAGGTGATTGTGATTAGAAGCCTAGAGTTCACATGACATTTGATACAGAACAAGAAGCATATAATTTCTATAATGCTTATGGAGGAAGGATGGGCTTTAGTATTAGAAGGGGTTATGTAAACAAGAACAAAGAGGGGCAAATCACATCATGGCTATTTGTTTGTAATAAGGAGGGGTTTCGGGGTGTAGACAAGCGAGATCCATTAACAAAAAATCCTAGGCAGGAAGTGAGGACTGGTTGTCAAGCCCGACTCATCGTTAAGTGGGATAGGAATATTCATAAATTTTTTGTTGGTGAGTTTGTTGAACAACATAATCATATTTTTGTACCAACAGAATGTACGCATATGTTACCATCCCAAAGGAAGACATCTGTATCACAGGCAACCGAAATAGATTTAGCCGAAAAATCTAGAATCCGGCTTAATGCTGCATTTGAGCTCATGGGTAATGAAGCTAGTGGAAGGGAGTCGCTTGGGTTCACAAAAGTGGACCAAAAAAATTATTTGAGAACGAAGAGGCAAAACAGTTTAGCATATGGGAAGGCAGGTAGCATTTTGCAATATTTTCGTGAGAAGACATTGGAGAATCCATCTTTTTTTTACTCGGTCCAGTTAGATAGTGAGGAGCAGATTACAAACATATTTTGGGCCGATACTCAGATGATCATGGATTATGGGCAATTTGGTAATGTTGTGACTTTCGACACTACTTACAAGTTAAATAGTGCACATAGACCATTTGCGTCTTTCGTTGGATTTAACCATCATAGGGAAACTATTATATTTGGCGCAGCTTTGATGTATGATGAGACTGCTGATTTTTTTATATGACTTTTTAGAAGATTCTTGGAGGCAATGTCAAGTAAGGCTCTGAAAACAATTTTTACGGATCAGGATGCTGCAATGGCTAAGGCCATACCTATTGTCATGCCTAACACAAAACATCGCCTTTGCACTTGGCATTTGATGCAAAATGCATTAAGGCATGCAAATTCTATCTTCAAGGATAAGGAGGTGAAGGACAAGGGGATGAAGAGCGTTTTATCCAAATTTATGTACGACATTGAGGATGATGATGATTTTACGTTAAAATGGGAGGAAATACTTGACAAGTATGAAGTGCGAGATAATCATTGGTTGAAGTTAACATTTGGGGTCAAGGAAAAATGGGGTTGGCCATATGTTAGAAATGCATGGGGTGCGGGTATGAGTAGCACCCAACTTAGTGAATCCTTTAATGTATTCTTAAAGGATTTCATTCAGTCTGATCATAACTTAATGCAATTTTTCATGCATTTTGATCGAGTTCTTTGTGAGAAAAGGTACAAAGAGTTACAAGCCGAATATGCTCTATGCCAAAAGTTGCCAAGGGTGAATATTAAAGTGAAGATTATGGAGCAAGCTGCAGATGTTTACACAAATAAAATTTATGAAGAATTTCAAGATGAGTATGTCAAGTCCCTTGAAGTAAACATTGAAGAAACTGAAATTTGTGGTGAGAATACCATTTATACGGTTCTTGATAGTGATGGTGTAAAGGTGAGGAAGGTGACAGTGGAGTGTGATGGTTCACTCACTTGCAATTGTAGGAAGTTTGAAATGAAAGGCATTTTGTGTAGTCATTGTTTGAAGATCCTTAGAGAAACTCTCAAATTCAAAGAGATTCCTTCCCAATATATTCTTAAGAGATGGACTAAAAAAACAAGAGCTAAAAATGTGAAAGACATGTGTGGGCATGATATTAAGGTTGATATAAGATTGCATCAAACTTCACGCTTTAGATCATTGATGGCAATTTTTAGAGCAGTAGCGTGTAGAGCTTCCGAAAGTGAGGAAACATATAATTTGACGGTAGAGAAAGCGGATGACTTAATTGTAAACATTGAAAGCATGTTAAGCGCAAAATTCAATATGCCTTTTTCAGATACTATTGAATAAGAAAGCCCTCCCGACACATGCCTCGAAAGCTTTGAAGTGGATGGTGTAGTGGATACAAATGTAGTTCAAGCAAAAGGACTTAAACGAAGAGAGTGCACTAGCAAAGAACGAAGGCGGACAAAAGGTGGCTTGGAGCTTGCATTGGCAAAAAAAAATAAAACAAGTTTACATAATGCTTCTCAAACTCTTATGTCTGTTGCTCCTCAACCTAGTTCACATAATGCTTCTCAAACTCCTATGTCTGTTGCTCCTCTACCTCCTCCCTTATTTTCGGCTAGTGCTCCTGAACCATCTCCCTTGTTTTCACCGAGTATTCCTCAATCAGCTCCTTTATTTTCAATAAGTACTTCTCAACTTCCTCCATTCTCGACGTGTGTTCCTCAACATAATGCTTCGTCTACTCAATTTATGTATCCCGCCTATGATGTAAGTTAGTTTAATAAGAAGTTTTATTATGACTTATTTGTAAATATTTTGTACCATTTTAAATTGATATGTGTTTGTTATTGTTGCAGCCAAGTATTCCATTTTCGACGTGTGTTCCTCAAGTTAATCCTTTTCAATGCCATCGATGTATTCCATCCATGGAAGCAATCAAGCCTTGCTTAACAATGCAAGCGGTTATGACTCGCAAGCCTCGAATAGTCCTGCATATAGTCAAGTAATTTATTTTTCACCTTTCATCTTTTATTTTGCCATTCATTCATTTAAAGTTCCATTTTATTTTATGGTTCTTTATATATATTTGTTTTCTTTTTTAGGTACTATATGGGCATGGGTGTGGTCGTGGTCGTGGGCGTGGCCAAGGGCATGGGAATGTGGATCACACGTCAATATCGTAGCGTTGAATTTTTTTGTTGGATATGTAATATTGAACACTTTTCATGTGAATGTAGAAATTTGTCAAATTTGTAAACTTTTTTGTTGGATATGTAATATTGAAGACTTGGCAGATTGTACTGAAATTTGAATGTCGAAATGACCTTAAACTTTTTTTTATGTGAATGTTGATATGTTGCTGAAATATGTGCTGCAATGGTGCTGAAATTTGTGTTGATATGTTGCTGAAATTTGGTTGAAATGGTGCTGAAATTTGTGCTCATATGTTGCTGAAATTTGTGCTGCTATGTTTGTGAAACTTGTGCTGATATATTGTTGAAATGGTGCTTAAATTTGTGCTGATATGTTGCTGAAATTTGGCTGAAATGGTGCTCAAATTTGTGCTGATATGTTGCGGAAATTTGTGTTGATATGTTGCTGAAATGGTGCTCAAAGTTGGCTGATATGTTGCTGAAATTTGTATTAATATGTTGCTGAAATATGTGCTGAAATGGTGCTCAAAGTTGGCTGATATGTTGCTGAAATTTGGTTGAAATGGTGCTCAAATTTATGCTAATATGTTGCTGAAATTTGTGTTGATATATTGCTAAAATGGTGCTAAAAAATGTGCTGATATGTTGCTGAAATTTGGTTGAAATGATGCTTAAATTTGTGTTGATATGTTGCTGAAATTTGTGTTGATATGTTGCTCAAATATGTGCTGAAATGGTGCTAAAAAATAAACAGAAGAGAAGCTCAGGCAGACTCAACTTCACAGCATACTTGACATAGCAACACATTTAGGTTATGTTCAAATCATGGGAATCTCATTCTAGTTTGATATCAGCAAAAAATAAGTTTATTTGGGCAACAGACATGATTTCCACCAATTCTCAATAATCATAACCCTTCAATTTGAATAAAACATTATTCCATTTGAATTTCCAAAAATCTGAAAATACATGTTTGGTCATAACAATGGTGATCAATTGAGTGGGACACAAATCTGAGCATCACAAGAGGACATAGATCATTGGAGTGTCCTGATTTACATCTCAGAAATAAGAAGAGGACCACTCTCTCCATATCCAACACAATAATCAGCAATGGGCCACTGATAACATTTTCATGTACCATCAAAGTTAACAAATGGCAACAGTCCATGGAAGTCTATATATGTATACATGGACCATTGTCCTTGATATCTTCAGTAACAACATAAACTAAAAGCACAAAAAACAGTAACATACCATACCAACAATCCAAACAAACAAACAAAGTTAACAACCAACTTAATTTACACATAATATTTAGTTCACAAAAGGCGAAATCCAAATCCGAATTTAAGTTACACTTAATTTTTAAACAACAAAAGAAGTCCAAATCCAAATAACATTATTACAATGGCATGGTGCAACTTTTTCCCAAGTTGTCTAATCTCTACAACCATTTGTTTACTTTCTTTCGTAAACTTTGTACCCATCTCTTTCAGCTCATCATTGGATACAATCACTTCGTTGACCAAAGAGTTGATATTACAATTGTCGTCGCTTTCCTCCCTTATCATCTTCAACCATTGACGCTGCTTATGTACAGGCATCCACCATTCAAAGAAGCCACATCCATTGGTGTTGTTTGAAGGGCAAGCAAAGTATACCATCGCTGGATTGTCCTTTGACTCTGAAATCCTGAATGCTGCTCTCACCCCGCAACAACATTTTCGATTTCTAAACTGAATTTCACTAATATCAGTCATAGATGCATTTGATGTTGACATTTTTTTACCTAACATAACAACAATGGAAAAAAAATGAGTAGGACTCAAATTCTAAATCACACGAAATGGATAATGGGAGTGAATCACATCAAATTCTAAATCACATATAATGGGTAATGGGTAATTGATCAGTGGATTTTGATATATATTTCTTATTGGTATGAAATGTTTAGATATGGTAATATGTTGTTTTGATTTATGAAAGGCATTATCAGAATAAGTATGCATGAACCCTTTAATTGCTAGTGTTACATTTTCGAGTATTGTCAATTTATTCTTATCCTTCTATGAGTCATAAAAATATACAGTTAGAAATAACAAGGGCCATTGGATGAAAGGAATTAAGGCACCGTTTGGATGGATGGTTTTCAAACTAGTGGATTCAGGATTAAACTTTTCTAAAAATGTAGGAGAGTTGATTATTATTGATAGACTGAAAAAACTAATGGGGAAGAAAGATTTGAGTTAGAAGATAAGTATTTTCCTATGATTTTACCCAATTAGAATATGTGCATTGTTATTTCAAATCCATTATAATTTATCATGAGTCACGACAAAACTCTCAAAGTCAATCAACAACCAAATTTAAATTTGAGTTGTCCCCTTGAATAATAAGGTATCAAATCTTTTTTCCTTAAAATCCATAATCCAAATACACGAAATATGTACACACTTTTTGCAAATGATGTGAAAAAGGAAATATTTTTGCAGACTCTAAATTCCAATATGTCTAGGGAATTCCAAAGCCTCAATAGAATGAGAAGTAAATAAAAAGATTAGCCCTGTAACAACTATCATCATCATACCCAGAAAGACCCAATTGCAATTTGAAGAATAAAATATACCCAGTTCACCAAAAACACCAAAAATAAGGCTTTCAATTTCTAATTCACACATAAGTTTGTTAAATTTCTCATCAAATTGTTCTATTCCAGTATTTTCCATTAGGGTTTTTGTACTACAATTGAAAATTTTGACCTACCAAAACATTTCCCTTCCCCCAATGTCAAATCCTATATGAAATTCAAATTTTTTTTAACCATATCTCAAAAAACAAAATTCAGATTAGAGGATTAACAAAATACTACATACACAAAGATTCTTGTATAAACATCATGATCACATTTAGAATGACAGAGTGTACCAAGTTCAAATTTTTCCTAATTTTTGGGTTCAAAGCCCTAATTTTTTATGTTTGGAGGATAAACGAACTTGTGCTCTTTTCCTTCAATCTGCTGGAGTATGGCGGGGCAGCGGCGGCGGTAGCGGCGAGTCAGGGGTGGATCGGAAGCTCCTCCTCTCAGCCCTTTTCGTTCTCTCTCTCTCTCTCTATCTCCTCTGTAATGCTTCACGTATCACAGAGCTGAGGGAATTTTGAATGAATTCAATTTTATTTTTATTTTTTTTTGAAATTACTAACCAAAACGACGTCGTTTTGATTAGTTATATTTTCAGCCGTCGAATCAACACACTTCAGGAGCAATACTTCAGAGGATCCTGATACTTAGGGGATAGTAGAACAGCTTGACCTGTGAATATGTACAAAGCTTTATATATTATTTATTTATTTATTTATTTTTACAGATTTTTTGTTCAAAGGGATATTTCGGTCTTTTTCGCCTTTCACTAGCATGATTTTTGACCTTTTTACTTTTTTTTAAATTAGCCCAAACACCTGCTAAAACAAACGATTGAGATAAACTCCAAATTAAAGAATCGTATCATTGCTCTTTCTATTATTGAAAAATATTTATCTTCTTGACAGTGACCCACGCAGCGCTCCGTACCACCCAATCTAGGGCTGCAAATGAACAGAGCCGTTCATGAACAAGCTCGAGCTCGGCTCGGTAAGAGCTCGTTCGAACTCGGTTCGTTAATTTTTTCGGCCGTTCGAGCTCGAACTCGAGCTCGTTAAATTTTTAATAAACAAGCCCAAACAGTCTAAAGCTCGGCTCGTTAGCTGACTCGTTTAATATTTATTATTTATATATTAAATAATATAAAATTATGTATAAAAAATAAGAGAAATATGCTATTTATATATTTAAAAAATATAAATGTAAATAATACTTAACTATAGATAGTATATTTATATAATAGTGGTAGTAGATATTATTATTTTAGTAAAATATGAACTTTTTTTTAGTATGTTTATATATATTGTATATATAATTGTATAATCAAAGTTTTAATTGTAACTTTAGTCTCACATGCAAGTATGAATTTATAAATTTTTTGGCTCGTTAACGTTCGTGAACAGGCTCGAGCTCGAGTCGAGCCTAAGCCAACTCGGCTCGAGCTCGGTTCGTTAATTTTTTCTTCAGCTTGAGCTCGAGCTCGTTAAAATCTTAATAAACAAGCCCAAACACACTAAAACTCGGCTCGGCTGGTTTGCAGCCCTAACCCAATCGCATTAAAGGCAAATCCATAAAAGGCAACCAACAAGCCATGTCCTTTCTCTCTCCTCCACCACAACCACCACTCTCCGGTCACTTCCACTACCGTCCACGGCGTCTAGGGGTTCCAAACAACAAACATACATATACACACATGTACAGACTATAAACATATATGATTTTGTGAATTGTTTATATGATTAATTGAAGAAGATGCCTTTGATTCGACGATCAAGAAAGGCATCTGAGAATGACAACAATCAGACTCCGATTCCGGACGAAGAAGACGATAAGAGCAAGAAAGTAGCCGCGAAGAAGGCTAGGGTTGATGAGAAGAGTAACAAATGGTCTTGTCTGGACAGCTGTTGTTGGTTGATTGGTTGTATTTGTACTGTTTGGTGGATTCTGCTGTTTCTGTACAATGCGATGCCGGCGTCGTTTCCTCAGTACGTGACGGAGGCGATCACGGGGCCGTTGCCGGACCCTCCCGGGGTGAAATTGGAAAAAGAGGGGCTCAAGGTGAAGCATCCGGTGGTGTTTGTGCCCGGAATTGTCACGGCGGGGCTCGAGCTGTGGGAGGGGCATCAGTGTGCGGAAGGGTTGTTTCGGAAGCGGCTCTGGGGAGGCACATTTGGGGAAGTGTATAAGAGGTATTGTTAATTTTGAGTTTGTTCTGGTGACATCCGTCCAAATCGAGCGAACTCGATTGATTTTGGCGGATGCTTGTCTTTCGATGGAATGAAATATTTTAAAATTTACAGATACTATTCAAATGACTGATCAATTATCTTGCAGTCGGATGAATCTGATCCGCCCATTGCTAACAAGTAAAAACATAGATCAGAAATGATAAAATTTATATTTTTATAAAAATAGAAAACAATATTACAGGTAAATAATACATATTTTTTTTCATATTATTAGTTATTCGAGATTGTAAAAGTTATAAATTATAATTAAAAGAATGCCCAAATTTGTGAAATTCAAACTACTAAATCGATTGCATCCATCTACCAATCAGTCTGCACGGTCCGCTCAATTCGTATCTGCCAAACCGATAGATGGATGTGGATTATTTTTTTCAATCCGCCTAATTTTAGATGGATGACAAATGAAATGTCACCCGACCCAACCAGATTTGCGATCACCCTAGTTTGTTGTGATGTGTGTTGGATAAATTTCATGGCCTGTTAGATGTTATTTTTTAGAATTAGTTATTTTAGTTAATTATTTAACTTTTTACAAAAGAAAAAAGAAAAAAGATTTGCATTGGTACTTTTTTTTCAGCGATTAGTGTTTGGAAGGTTAATTTTATTTTTTTAATGGTAATTGGTTTTTTTTTTTTTTGGGGGGGGGGGGGGGGGTGGTTAAAATATGTAATGAAAGTAAAGAAATTGTTAGACATGATTTTTTTAATTTTTTTATTAAAAATAAAAAAAAGTAAAGAGAATGAAAGAGTTCTTTTTTTTTTTTTTAAATTTTTTATACGACTTTTTCCTTTCTTTAGTGATTTTTTTGGCTTTTGGCTAAACCATCACCTTCCCAAATGGCCCCTTGCTTTTGAGAAGTAAGTTTCGTTTGGCATATAGTTTTTTTTGGCTATTTTAGTCACAAAATAGGTTAAAAAGTCAATAAGATAAAATGTTAAATCCAAACTATAATCATTTTTTTTTTCTTTCACAAAAGTCAAAAAAGCAAAAAAATCCATCCCAAAGAAGGCTTTTTAGCCCCAAGCTAAAATATCCAAAAATTAAAAAGCCGACCCACATCTCAAACAAAGGCTTAATCTGTTGGATAATCATCTTTTATAATATTGTGTGGGTGATTGATTATTGAATCTGGTGCTGACTTTTCTTTTTCTCATAAGAGAGTAGGTATGGGAGAGGTTGAATATGAAATTTATTTTATTTTTAGTTTTATTATTTTTGAATAAATTACAAATACAACCCATGAGGTTTGTCTAAAATACAAATTCTCCTATTGGTCTGAGAAATTACAAATATACCTTTCTCAGTTAATTAGTCACGCTTCACATGAACCGTATAAAAATTATTGTTGGTCTTTATCCTAACTCTTAATTAGTCTTGCATTTGAAAGAAGTCAATCACTCTATTTGGTTTGGAGTCTATGAAGTACGGACACAAAACATGGCAATTTCCAAAAAATTGGGATACGGACACGGCGGAGGACACGGCGAATTTTGTTTTTATTATATATTTTTATATGTCATGTAGATTCATATTACATTCATCCTAAATCAAAATTAACAAATACTAACATAGTAATATTAATTCAAGTTTCAAGTAGATCCAATTTCTTGCATGTCTTCATCATCATTAGCATCACCATCTTTTTCTTCGTTTGCACCTCCTTCATCTGTAAACAACACAACCTCCATCTCAAGTTCATCAAGTGAGAGATTTGCAACCTCAAGCATCCCAACATCATCAAATGAATCAAATGTGTCGCCTGCAATATGCCTTAACTTGGTCTCTCCTTCAAGGTGTTGTGGGGTTCTCCTTGATAAAAGACGGAGGTTGCTATGAACAAAAACCAAGTCCTCTGCACGTTGGGGTGTCATCTTGTTTCTTCTCATTGAATGGATAAAAGAGTATATAATCCAATTCCTCTCAGCACGTAACGAAGAAGAAGGTTGGACAAGTAGTCTTAAAGTCAAAGATTGAAGAGTGGGTGCACATGCACCATGAACCACCCACCAACTATGAGGATCCATATCACATCTATCTTCAAGGGAATCAATGTCAGCAAATGGCCCCTCTTTGGTTGAGAACTTGGCATACTCCAAATTTGCTCTAGTGCGCTCCATTGGATCGTCAAAGAACCTTTTCAAGCACTTTTTTCTCTCAAGGCAGACCTCCTCACCCCTATGTAGGGGAACTCGACTTGGATCCTCATGAAGCCACACATCACTATAATTCCTTAAATGAAAAAATGTATTACTCATTATAAATGTGAAAGAATAATATTAAGCTTAAATCAATAAAAATAGTAAATTGTGTTGTAATCATCTTGGATTCAACGAGTGTGCCAAGCAATGAAGTGGTGTGTTCTTGTTCCACCGGTCTACAAGAATATGATGTACTACATTATAGAATGTAGACTCTTCTTTTAGTCGCTTTCCTTCATGCTTATATATCACCATCTTCACTTTTTCTATCATTGTATCCCACATGTCATATACTAAGTAAAGAGGTCTATCGGTATTACAAACTGTAATCATGTCATAAATAGGAGTAGCAAAGGAAAAGTCATCCAACAACTTATCAATATCATCATCCTTCACAAACTCAGCCTTACCAATATCATCATCCTTATAACAACTCCATTTGTCACTGATTACCATTGTTTGGATACCTTGCTGTATCAACTTGACCCTCTTAAGCATGACAATGGAAGAAGCAAAGCGTGTCTCGGCAACTGAAAGAAGCTTCAAACTCACAAACTCATTGTACATTGCCAACCTCATGGAATGATTACAAATAAAATTCTTGATCATCATCACATCACCCACAATCTCACTAATCCAATTACACTCTTCAAATGCAACTGAATTATTTTCCACATTCTTGGCAGCACAAATATTCTTCAAGGCAAGATTGAGGGTGTGTACAACACAAGGAGTCCAAAATATGTGAGGAAATTGCACTTCAATTAGGTGCCTCAACGCCTTGCAATTTGGGGCATTATCTATAATGACTTGAACCACATTTTTAGGCCCAACCTCCACGATTACTTCTTTCATCAAGTTGGAAATAAAATACTTGTCCTTTGTTTCCCCTGAGCAATTAACCGCTTTAACAAACATAGGCCTACCTCCGGTAACAGACATAAAATTTATTAATGGCTTTTGTTGGGAATCACTCCATCCATCACTGGCTATACTCACACCCTTCTCTTTTTATGTGCCTCGAATAGGGTCTAACAACCTATCAAGGTCTATTCTTTCTTTTTGAAGCAATGTAGTTCTCAACATGTTATACCAAGGCGGTACATATCCTTGTATGTTGTTATTTGCAGCAAAAGTAAATACACTAACATAGTAAGGATTTTTTGCCAAATGGAATGGCAAGCCTGCTGAATAAAACATTCTAGCTATTTTACCATTTAATCGTTCTCGAGCCCCAATGTTAAATGCTTTCATAACAGGGTCACTACTTCCACTCCCTATAGTAGTTGACCTCTTCCTTTTTGATCCATAGATCTCCTCTGGGTCATTTAAACATAAACCTAATGATGTACTTGAACTAAGAGGAGGCAATGGGACTTCATACAACCTAGAGTTCTTCAATTTTTCAATTTCAACTCTACTGCTCCAATTACTCTCTCAAATTCAGCTTTGTCCTTACTTGTTACTTTTGAACACACTTCTATCCCTTGATTTTTAATTTGCATCAAATGGGCTTTTACCCTAGTGTATGAACCTTTACATATAGCCTGACAAAAGTTACATTGAAAAGTATAGTTCCCCCCCTCTTGCACCAGATTTTTCTAATCTAGTCACATATTTCCACAGTGGCTTATCATCTTCAGCATCAAAGGCAGATAGTGTGTTATTGGCAGAATTTGAACTAGACATTTTCTTATAAGTTATAACCATTATAAATTAACATTAGAAGAGGGAGGGGGGGGGGGGGAATTTTTTACATACTGTGTATTTATATATAAACCTATAATTTTTTCTTAAAAAAAATACAATTTTAGAGATATATATACATATATATATAAACATATAATTACAAAAAAATAAAAACAATCTTACATACATATATATATAAATGTATAAAAAAATAAAAAATGAACCCCGGTTTACGAATATGAGAGAGAGAGAGAGGCTTACCTACAAAGTCGTCTGGACGGAGATCGACTGATGGGGATCTTCAGCGGTCTTCGATCGACTTGATGGGGGTTGGGGGTCTTCGATCGACTGGATGGAGGTGGTGGATCGACTGGTTTAAGTCGGCGATAGGTTCTCCCTTTCACTCTATCATTTGTTACGATTAGGGCAAGGAACGATTTTTGTGTTGATCTTTTACATCGTTTTTTTTTTTTAATATTTTATTTATTTTATTTTTACTTTTTAAATATTACGCTTTGACTCCAAATAAATATAACAAAATTA
The DNA here is from genome assembly GCA_036172215.1 of Camellia granthamiana. Lineage (NCBI taxonomy): Eukaryota > Viridiplantae > Streptophyta > Magnoliopsida > Ericales > Theaceae > Camellia > Camellia granthamiana. The sequence continues at coordinate 8,873,065 of CM069917.1, forward strand.
AAAATGAGCCTCGCCGTGTCTCATGCCGTGTCCCAATATGGGTGTCCCCGCTGTATCCCCTACAAAAAATTCATTAAATTAAAGGGACATGCCATCTGGTGTGTCCCCGTGTCCCCCGCGTATCCGTGTGTTGGACACCGTCACGACATTGATTTTGTAGTGTTCATGCTTCATTTGGAGTTTTCAGAAATAATTTTCTGAGTTTTTAATTCGTATTTTTATATTTTTAGTATTTTTTAAAATATTTTAATCAATTTTTTTATTTTACTTTTTAGATCAATTTAATTTAGATATACTTAAAAAGTATAAAATTTGTACAAAAAACTTAAAAAATTCATTGAATATAGCAAAATATGAAAATGTATTAAATTTTTGTATTTTTTTTGTATCTATTTTATTTGTTGAAATTTTTTTCACTATTATTATACTTTTTAAGTATATCTAGATAATGTGTATTTAAAAAATAAAAAAATTGCATAAAATATTTAAAAAATTCAATAAAAATAAAAAGCTTGAAAAACAAAAAACTTAATTTTTTGACAAGTGAGTTAAACCAAACAAGGTGAATGTATCTTGTGTGGGAGCTTTCAGAAAGTGTTGTGATCTTTTAAGAAGATTGTTACTCTGATAAGAAAAATGCTAAAGACCCTAAAAGTTTTACCAAATTTTCTACAAATGTCTCACATGGAAAACTTTAAGGTGTATAAAGTTTCATATTTGATTTGTAGTCGGATCGATAGAGACTTTATCTCGGGTTTGTTGATTTACGTTTTGGAATCTTTTATATAATTGACTAAAGCTATGAGATAGTGAGGTTATCCAGATCTGGCAATCATCTGGCATTGTATTTGAGACTCCTTAACCGTGCCAATACCAAACCTCTAGGCCCGATACTTTATTAATAACCATTGGGTGGGGGCAACTTAGCTTACCAGGAAAGGGCGATTTCAATCCTTTAAACCAAACCCACGACCTGGGGCAAGAGCTGCACATGTGAGATATTTGGTAGAAAATTTAGTAAAACTTCTGGGATCTCTAGTATTACTCCTTTGATAATTAGTTTGAAGTATGTGAACACTTCTTTTTAGGTGATCATTAGCTTGACTGGGAGTTGTTGACATGACATGTAGAGTTTGGGGAGCTACTAAGCCTTGTACCCAGTGCACTTTAGAGTGAAATTTTTTTGGTTATGCCCTTCAAGCATTGATTAAGGACGTGAGCTTGTCCTAAATCCCATCTGCTTGCTTTTAAAAATTCTACTTATCATTTTATACTTGGAATTACTACAAATATTGATGTGTCATTTGTTTGATATCTTTTTGGAGGATGCTGAACATTTATCCTTTTGGTCTTTTTTTGGGGGTCCATAGTGTTAACTTACAAAAATTGGCAAATTGTTGTGGATACTTAGCAAGCATTGTTTGTCTGATCTTTTGCAGGCCTTTATGCTGGGTGGAACATATGTCACTGGACAATGAAACTGGGCTGGACCCTCCTGGTATAAGGGTCAGGCCAGTCGCTGGACTTGTAGCTGCTGATTACTTTGCTCCAGGGTATTTTGTTTGGGCAGTTCTGATTGCTAATTTGGCTCGAATTGGGTATGAGGAGAAAACCATGTATATGGCTTCATATGATTGGAGACTCTCATTTCAGAACACTGAGGTATTTTTTTGACTTTCATGATTATGTGGGATCTTATCTAAACCGCCCCTCTTCTTACACTGTTATTCAATGGATTACTTACATTGGCTTTTAGTTTAATGCTGAACCCAATTGATTAGGTGCGGGACCAAGCCCTAAGCCGGATAAAAAGTAATATAGAACTGATGGTTGCTATAAATGGTGGCAATAAGGCTGTCATTATCCCACATTCAATGGGTGTTTTGTACTTTCTGCATTTTATGAAGTGGGTGGAAGCGCCAGCTCCCATGGGCGGTGGGGGTGGACCAGGTTGGTGTGCTAAGCATATAAAGGCGGTAATGAACATTGCTGGACCATTTTTAGGTGTTCCCAAAGCTGTTGCGGGGCTGTTCTCTGCTGAAGCTAGGGATATTGCAGTTGCCAGGTATTTATCCACTCTTTTTTTTGTCCCCTGTTAACAACCCAAAAAAGAAGAGAAAAAAACTAACTATACACTTCTGGACTTTGTTTAGTTTTGACAGAGCAATCATCTTTCCACTATGGGTGGGAAATATTTTAACATGATAATTTGTGAGCTTGGATATCCTCCTGTTGACCTATTGTGAGATGTCGACACACATTGTCAAAATTTGTGTTTTGGGAGTGCAACCTATCAAGTATCAACCCACCAACAACGAAAGATAAAGCATACCATGTAGCAACAAAAGCTTAATTTAGGTTCTTAAAATGTTTTCTTTTCCAAAAAACTAAAGCCTATTAGTAGTGGGGGAAAAGTGTTCAACTACCCTGTGCACCGATTCTACGGACTAAATTATATTTTCATCAATGTTGTTTCTTTTCTTTAGTTGTCCTAACTTTGTTTGCATCCATCTTCTAGTCTGGTACCATATTTGTAGGAGCATGTTTTATGTTTTGGCAAACCTATTTTATTACATATTTAGTAAAGGTTTTAGAATGCATTTGCTCCTCTGGATATACTCAATATTGATAATATACTTAAAAAACTCAATGTTGATAATCCGTTACTGAAGCTTGTTAGATTTTTAAGATATGTACTTGTCTTGCATTTATTGAATTCTAAAAAAATCTCACTTAAAATGCAGAGCCATTGCACCAGGTTTCTTGGATAATGATTTGTTTCGTCTTCAGACATTGCAACATGTAATGAAGATGAGCCGTTCATGGGATTCAACCATGTCAATGATACCAAAAGGTGGGGACACTGTTTGGGGTAGTCTTGACTGGTCACCTGAAGAAGGATACGTCCGTGGCAAGATAAAACAAAGAAACGGTGATACTCTGGTTTCAGGTCAAAATGAAACAGGCAGTATGGTTTCTCAAGTGAAATCTGCTAATTATGGCAGAATTTTATCATTCGGTAAAGATATAGCAGAGGCACCATCATCTGAGATTAAGAGGATTGACTTTAGGGTAAATTTTCTGGTTTTCTAAATGACTAATTATTCCATTAGAAACTAGTGGCTCTTTGTAAATTTGTTTTAAATTTTCCGATAAGTAAGCAGCAAACTAAGATCATTCTTCAATGATATGGAATATATGGGTTTGAAATGAATATGAGCAGCAAGTAACATGTCCATTAAATTTCAAATACAGAAAAGGGGTCTTCTTGCTGGTATAATCAATCTGGGGCATTAGGCTCTGGGTGAGGGAACCTTAGAAGAAAGATGCTCTTCTTCCAATTATTCTTTACTCAGTTTAGAAATAAAGAACAATTTTCTGGTCCATTACCTACTAATTCTGCTTTTCGTAATTTTTTTCAACATTATCTGGGTGAAAATTATTTATTTTCTTAAGCTTTTTCTAGCCCTGGGCCTGAACAGAATCGTAGATTAGAATTGAGTTGAGACCCTTATTTTCCTGTGAAGGGACAACTCTTGAAGTATACCTTGATGATTCAATTGCATCACTCAAGCCATGCTTGTAATATGGTATACAGGGATGAGGGGGTGTCACTTGATTCTTGGGTTTACGGCCCAGAGGACCCTGCTAGGACAGGGTTCCTGATTATCATTTTTTTTTAATGGCATACTGCGTAGTTTATATCAGATATGAAACACTCCTTTTATTTTTATGGCACCTCCTCCACCTTAGTGTGAACGATGAACAGTCTTGAGTTGCCCCAATCCACCTTCAATGAAGGAGAAACGTACTTGAAAAAGAGCAATGAGCTGAGTCACTTCTTTTAATAAAAAATTGGGAACAATTAAAAGTAATGGTTTTTATGCAATAAGATTGATATATTCCTTTTTATGCCCTCCATTTAAGTTTAACATTTCACTTTTCCACCCCTTTTGTGACAACAAACAAAACTGGTTCAAGTTTTCAGCTGTGTTTGCTGATATATTATATTAATTAATATCATGTTTGGTGTATAATGTTCAAAGTTCTTGCATTTTTTGTGCTGACTTGTTCTTAATAATTTGCAGGATGCTGTTAAGGGTAATAATGTTGCAAATACCACCTGTCGAGATGTATGGACAGAGTACCATGACATGGGATTTGGAGGTATTAAAGCTGTTGCAGATTACAAGGTTTATACTGCTGGAGACATTGTGGATTTGCTTCACTTTGTTGCCCCAAAAATGTTGGCTCGTGGTAGCACTCATTTTTCGTATGGCTTGGCTGAGGATTTGGATGACCCGAAATACCAACATTACAAATATTGGTCAAATCCATTGGAAACCAAGTGAGTATTCTCATTCTTGTTATTTCATTCTCATAAGTTTTGGTATGTTTTTTTGTTTCCCCTTCCAGAGAATAGTGTGTGAAGTGTGAACCCTTTGTCCAAAGAAATGCTTACAGAGTGATTATTGTAATGCTTTTCAATTATAATTTATAGCTGTTAATACTAGGAAAAACTCGGTTAATGATGATAATAAGGTTGCATTTGGTGCTTTGAGAAATTAGATTGGAGAACTTGTTATGGGATATTGAAAATAATTTTTCTTTATTATCTGCAACACAAGATTGATACCTTGTTGATGACAAATTCTATTAGTCTCCATAATGGAGAAAATTAGTGGTTATATGATAAACTGATAATCAGACTGCGCATTTGAAGCTTTGAGAAATTAGATTGAAATACTGGTTCTGGATCTGGAGTATTTTGTCATTGCAACGTGATATTTGTACCTTGATGACTATTTTCATTGGTATTAACAAGAGGGAAATTAGTTTCATCAATTTTTTTTTTTCCTCTCCAGATTACCGAATGCTCCAGACATGGAGATCTTCTCAATGTATGGAGTTGGCATCCCAACTGAAAGAGCATATGTTTACAGGCTGTCTCCTTCTGCAGAATGCTACATTCCATTTCAGATTGATACTTCGGCAGATGGTGAAGACGAAGATAGCTGTCTAAAAGGCGGAGTTTTTACTGTTGATGGAGATGAGACTGTGCCTGTTTTAAGTTCAGGCTTCATGTGCGCAAAAGGTTGGCGCGGGAAAACCAGGTTCAATCCTTCAGGAATTCAAACTTACATTAAGGAATACGATCATGCTCCTCCAGCTAATCTTCTCGAGGGCCGTGGCACCCAGAGTGGTGCTCATGTTGATATAATGGGAAATTTTGCTTTGATCGAGGATATCATAAGGGTTGCTGCTGGGGCTACAGGAGAAGATTTGGGTGGTGATCAAGTCTACTCCGACATCTTCAAATGGTCTGACAGGATCAACTTACCAGTGTAATTTCAGATGGTGAGGTGAGTACCTACTTTTTTGAATGGTCATTTGGATGTAATCTATGAAGCACAGACACCTCTTAGGTCACCTACCGGTGCCCGACACGTGTTGGATATGCTAGAAAAATTGAACATGTTGGGGACATGCAAAGTCCCATTTTTTTAATTTTCTTTTCACTAGAGTAGCATACCCAAGGTTGATAAATTTTATGAATATAATAAATTTAAATACTTATCAAAAAAAAAAAAATTATGAATATATATTTATATATATATATATGAAATAGAATAAACGTATAATATTCAGAAATATGCCATATAATAACAATATAAAATTATTGTTTTTCACATGTCCCTAGCATGTCATGTTATGCATTTTTTAAAAATGTGCATCCGCGTGTCTATGTCGTGTCACCTGTCCTTGCTACTTAAGATATAACAACTAGTTTGTAGTTCTTATTTTTTTAGAAAGTAAATTTTGAAAATGAAACTAAACAGATCCATTCTTTAATGCTCGATTGGATATGACAACAAAACCATTTAATTTCCATGCTTGGTCTTGAATGCCCAGTTGCATCATATGGTGGTCCATTCTTCAACCAAAATACTTCTATCACAGATGCTTGTGCATTCAAACATTTCTTTTCTTTTCTTTTCTTTTCTTTTTTTATGTCTTTACTTTTCATGACAACTAACTGTCCTTGTTAGGTCATGGAAGACAAGATCCAGAATGTCTGTTGCTGTTATTTTATTGTTCTTCCTTGTGGATCCTTCACTAGAACTATGTCAGCTAGAGGCTGCTGCGAGTTGTACTTTTTGTTTCCTGGTAATGAATAACTTGGTGGAGACGCTGCTCATCACTAAGGTGCCCCGAGCAAACAATTATGTTTCTGAACTTACTCATTACTTGATTGGCACGAAAGTCGATTTGGTTACTGGAATAGAAGCTGCATATTGGCTCGTCCGGTTGTCAAATTTTCCTGGAGATGGGAGCAGTCCTGGATTCCACAATTTTTTTTGAGAATAGAAAGTGTTGAAATTTATATATATTTATATTTAATCAGAAAATAATTTGTTTAGTATTTGGTATTTGGCTCAACTTTGGCATTGTCACAATAATGTAGTGTTGTTATTTGGGAATTGCAACTTGTTTGTGTATTAGTACAGCCTTTACAGAATTACATTTCCTGTGAGGACAACTTCTATTGGAACATGCCCAATGCCATTGTTCTTCGATGGCATGTTAGCTCATGTTGGTCATAGTTGAAGTTGATGCACGGATGAACAATTTTTTAGTGAAAAAATGAATACTCTGATCGATAACGCTTATGTTGTGCTTGTTGTGTGCTTGTTGTGTTGTTGTTTTAGGGGTGCTCATAGACCCAATCGATCAACCAAAACCGACCGATCCAACCCAATCAACTCACTTTTAAGCCATTTCGATAGTATGTACAGATGGATACGGATAGAGATTTTTCAAATCCGCTTATGTTTGGACGGATGGCAAATGAGAAGTCACCTGACTCAACCCAATCTATCAACCTCCTTAATGCTATATTTTCATGTTTTTTTATGTTAAAAAAAAAAGATATTTTATTTAATAATAATATTAACTATTTATGAAATATAAAACTTTAGCGTTTATTTTAATTATAAAAATGAAGAATGAAAAATTTGGACTCAAATAAGGCTCAAATTAGTAAAATATTATTTTAAATTAGTTTTTAAAAAAAGCATAAAATAGTAAAAATTAAATCGTCAAATCGATCTGTATTCACCCGTCAACTTGCACAGCTCGCTCAATCCACATCGGCTAACTAAGCGGATGGATGCGGATTAATTTTTTTCAATTTGTCTAAATTTTGACGGATAACAGATGAGAGATTATTGGACCCAACCCAATTCACGAGCACTCCATAGGCTTGTTTTATTTTCGAACAGGAAAAAATGTGGGAATTGTAAGACCTACAATCATATAAAACAACCTTGGGAGGGTGCGATGTGCACAACACCATGTTGCGAGTATGTCGAGGTGTTTTCTAAATCTGTTGTAATGATTCAAATTGTTTATATTGTAGGATTCGTTAAATAGGTCATTCATGAAAGAAATTAAATTAATTAGACATCTATAACTCATAAAAAAAATAAACGATTAACATAATTTTAAAACATAAATGTAGTATTGTTATGCTAACATAAATGCAGTTCGATCATGGGACTATACATATCCGATTAACCTCATTTTTTATATGAATAACATACTAGACGAACCCTATAATATGATAACGGTTCAAATCATCAAAATAAAATCGAAACGAACCTCACCATATAAAAATCATATTTAATTTTCATATAATTTTTAATAGAATCCTAATCTTGCTAGTTTGGTAATACTGCTGTGTCACCTCATGTTGATGTTAGCTTTTTACCCTATTGACGGAGATGTTATGTTTCTGGGTTTTCCCAGCAGCATCGTTCAGTTCAATTTCCGGAGCGCTTCTTAAACCATTCTTTTCTCTTGCTAGTTTAAGTGCCTACGTCCACTCTTCAAGGGTCTTCGCGTTTGTGCTCCCATGGTATCCAACTCAAGTTCCTCGATTCTAATGCAATGCTCTTTGGTAGTAAAGTTTTTATGCCTTCCCTATTTAGTTGTTATGTTTTTCAGATGATCATATTGTTTATGAAGTTGTTCATTATCGTTCTTTCAATGCCGTAATTGAACTGTAACATATTAACTGCTATAATATATCATTACTTGTCATATGGGATTTGTCATATATATTTTACTACTAGATAGAAAGGTTTTTTGTTTTTGTTTTTTTTGTTAGTTTTTATGGTTGGGTTGTTTTTATTCAATTTTGTTGCTACAGTGGTAATGCAACAGATTTCAACAAACAACGTGATTAGTTTTCCTTCTTGTTTTTAAAATTATTTAGATTTTCCACAAAGGTTTTAAAGTTGTCATGATTCATGGATGAGAGCTTGTTCTTCTTGTCTCCTATTCTTTCTTTGGGATAAGTCTTTGAGATAAAAATCTGTGGTTCAGTGAGAATTTGAAATCATGGTTTAGTTTGTAATTAACACACCACTATGTTTGATATCCAAACACCATTCTATTCATAACAAAAATAAAAAAAATCATTATGAGTCATAATCAAATGTCATTATGAATTATCATATAATATAGCTAGATTCATAACTTACTTGATTTGACATTTAAATGTTCTCAAAATCACTTCAAATCAAAATGGGACATAATCAAACACCACTAACGATGTGAACTTTCTCCCGTGTTAAACTTGTTATTCTGTGTTTTTATTTATTTATTTAATTTTTTTTTTTCAATCATTCATTTATTAATTGAATTTAAATGAAACGCCATACAACTACTTTTGTCAGTATGAAACGCCATACAACTACTTTTGTCAGTATAATAATTCATTATTTTACAATTGCTCTTGTGGTTTTGTCAAGTTTAAACATCGAGTTTTTAGTTTTAGTTTTTTTTTTTTTTTTTTTTTTTTTTTTTTTTTGGCAAACTATTTATGTTACAGTTGTAGTTTCATCAAACAATGTGTAAAAGAGGGGCAAATTTTTGATTGATGCTCACGTGTGAGAGATAGGGCGGGTATGAACCACTTTCTACTACATTCTTCACTAGCAAGGGAGGTTAGTTTTTGTTTCACATTGGTTTTTTTAGTTGATTTTTTTGTGTTGAAATTATTTTAACCTGACTTTTTTAGTTTCGTTTGGTTTGACTTTTTTGGTTTTGGATATAATATTTTATTTTATTGACTTATGTAATTAATTTTGTCTTTTTATATTTTTTAAGATAAAAATCTAAAACCAAACGAAGGCTTAGTGTTTGGCGTGGATTGGGTGATATGCCTTATTGGGTTCGGGAGTTGGTTGTTTCTTAAAGTAGAAGCTATGGGTGGGGTAACTCTTTGAAGGCGTGGTGCTTATGGTGTGAGAGGAATCGGAAGTCTTTTTAACAAGATCGGCTTTGAGGGCAAACTGAGTAAGCGGTCGCTTTGGGCCTCAAAAATTATTTAAAAAAAGGTTTCAAATTTTTTTTATGTATTTTTAAAAATAAATCAAAAAGTTAATTGATATAGTGAACTTTTTAAAACTAATATATGATTGTTTCTCAAATGTATAAATTATGTATAGAATATTATTGACCACAATTGTTAAAATTGCTTCTACAAAACAAACAAAAAAAAAAAATTCAAAATTAAAATTGATTAAATCTTATATTAAGTTAACCATGTAACCAGACAAATTAAATAGATTTGTTTAAAAAATTGGATAAAACAAGCTTGATTAGTAATTTTGCAACTAATGTAAAAATTATTATGTTTAGCTGATACAGTGTTATGGTTTGTTCATTTTTTATTTAGGACGTTAGCTTGGATTATTACTTTGATCTTTAATCTCAGTCTATATTTGAATGATAGTAATCTTGGGAGGTAATGTGAATGTGATTTCGGATCTCCATAATTCCAACATCTGAGGAGTCACACTTCTTATAAAAGCATCTCATGACAATCACAAATTCATTTATAACAGTTGACTTATCCACGTAGCTAATAATTTGAGTTTTATACACATTCATATGAAAGTTCAAAAATTTTAAATTAAATTTAAATTGCTAACTAGTCAAATTTTAACAGAAAAATTTAAAATCGGTTCATATTAGAAATTTACTTTGGAACTTTTTCATTTTTTAATATGTATAAAAGACCCCATGTTAAAAGTTTGCTTTGAATCCCAAAAAAATCAGAGCCAACCTGCTTTTGAAAGTATTAAGAGGTCAATTTTGTATTTAAAATGCTCAATACTTGTCCCCTGAAATTTTTTGACTTGGAGGAACTTGTTATTTCTCTTCATATGATGTCGTTGACCTTTTGTGTTGTATATCTCCCTAGATAGTAAGAGGGATGCGTTTTTGTTCTCCATATACTGCATCCCCTTTTGTGGCACATTGTTTTTCTTATAAAATTTTATGTCTTAGAAAATATGATATTATGGTTAGAAAATGAGAATATGGGAGGGAATGCCTAAATGCTGGCGCAAGGAGTAGAACGGCTTCTTTATAACACGGTTTATATACTGATTGTTGTCTCATAATGATTTGGAACAGGAGATCTTGAACCATACTAGACTAGTAAAAGTCATAATTTGTTTAAATAAGACAAGCAACTTTGATACCCAATACTAGTTGTGTTTGTCAATAAGGATTAATCTAATGAGAAATTTGTCCAGCATTTTATCTAATTAAAAATAAAAATTGTTGTAGTAATAAGCAAAACAGTAATACCTCAGATCCCTAAAATGGCTCATAAAAAAGAGTACTAAAGCCAATGTGGCTCACACATAATGCAGGTGGGCCAACAACCAAGTGGGGAGGGGATTTGATTTTCAAAATATGGGTTGTTTTAATCTAGTTTTATTGGCCAAGATCCTTTGGCTACCAAAGCCTGACTTTCAAACCTTTCCACATCGCGAATATAGATGATGATATGACAGTTGGCCAACTAATTGATCGGAGCTGTTGGAGATGAAATTCGGAATTGGTACAGAGTCTGTTTAGGCCTCGTTTGGGAATCCTCTCGTTTAGTTAAAAAGTCAAAAAATTATTAAATTAGTTAAAAAGTCAATAATCTATACCAAAAAGTCAAAGATTCTCTTTTCTCTCTACTTTTTACACATCTTTTCATAAAAAGTTAAAAAGTCATCCCAAACATACTAATTTTTTTAGCTGATATTTTAGCCAAATAGTCAAAAAATTACTAAATTAACTTGTTCCCCAACGAAACCTACGCAGAAGATGGGATTTATTCGGGGATATGAAATGACATTAGGCTTGAAGCAGAATGATTTTCTCAGTAGAATGAAATAAGAATTCTAATTATAAATAATTATTTTTATAAATAAATTTAAATTTACTTGTATTTTTTTTTTTTGGGTAAGAAATTAAAATCTTAATTACTACTATAGATTATACATGAAAATTAATTTTCTTATAATTTTCACCACTTCATGATAAATAAACAAATAGTATAGATATATATATATATAATAAAAAATTGTGTAAATGATAGACCTCATATGAAATTTAAGAAAATACAATAAGTACCATAAGTTTGCTATAATTACGCTAGGTTCTTTTAAAATTTTAATTCATATAACACTTAATCCTCTTTTCATCATAAATTCATTAGTTGTATGATTAAAAAAATAACCAGCTTGTTTGGGTTTGGTTTCCAGAAAACACTTTTTAAAAAATTCTATTTTTTTATTTTTCGTATTTTTTTTTTGTTTTCAATGAATTTTTTTAATATTTTAAGTAATTTTTTAAATTTTTACACACATCTATCATAAATACACTTGAAAAATATAATATTTGTGAAAAAATCTTTAAGAAATTTACTAAATACCAAAAATATTAAAAAAAAATACGAAAATTTAGTACATTTTTCATATTTTTGTGTATTTATTAATTTTTAAAAATATTTTTTCACAAATATTTTACTATTTAGATACATCTAAATAAGGTGCATCTAAAAAAGTAAAAAAATTACTTAAAATTTTAAAAGTATTCACTAAAAATAAAAAAATACGAAAAACCAAAAACTCAATTTCCACAAAACTGAATTCAGAAAATTGAAATCAAGCACACTGAATATTATTATCTATTTTACATTAAAATAAATATATTTTGCTTTATGTATTTTTTCCCGCATACCATCTGCATTAATTTTGGACACTTTAATTTTACTGAAAAGAATCAATATAATTATATTAAGATTATAAGGCATGTTATATTTTTTTTTTATATATCTCAAGCTAAGTAAATATAATTTACCCTAAAAATGATTGGTAGCGTTTAGTAGAGTTTTAGAATTATGATTTGATAATAGAGTTAAATTTTGAGTTTGTGAGTTTTGGAATTATGATTTGAATGGGAAAATTTTGTTTGATTATGAGTTTTGAATTGAGTTTGAAATTTTTGATGTGACATTTTATATTTAATTCAAAAACTTATAACTCATAACCAAACACACAACCCAAAATTCTATTCAAAACTTATAAAAAAAATTTAAAAATTTCTAAAATATTTTTTATTTAAAATATAAAAATAACAAGTGTAAAAAAAAAACTATTCCGGTCAACCGGTCAAACGACTTATTGGACGTCTGAGAGGATGACCGAGTAGACAAGATTTCAAACACGGGTATAAAAATGATCTTTGAAAACTAAAACTAAACGTAACATTCAAATCAATGAGTGAAAAATTGATTATAAACTTCCACCAAACACAGCCTTATTTCTCTCACTTTCCTCCTAACTAAAGTTAACCCATAATCCCCTTTGACAATTCTAATTGACAAAGCCCCAATTGTTTTTCCATTTACTGAGATAGATGATTGACATGACATTGTTGAGTTTGCATTGAAGGACAAATATATATGTAGATTGTTGAGTTTGCATTGAGGGACAAAGTTCCCGTTTTGTAGAAGTGTGGGAAAGTAATTATAATTTATAATCTAATAAGTTATGGTTTATTATTATGAACATAAGTTGATTTTTAACTTATAAATTAAGTTTCTCCTCCCCACTCAAAGAATAAGTTGATTTTTGACTTACAAAAAGCTATAAGCTGTATTATTAAGCTGAACCAAACATATCAAAATAATTTAAATTAAGCTGAAAATAAATTCTACCAAACAGGACCAAATACATGTAGAGCTTATTGATTCCGATTTGGAAAATAAGTCTTGAAACGACGCCACGGAGCCACAAATAGATAAATTCTATTTGGTTCTCCTTTATCCGTTAATTTTGTTTTCTTTTATTTTCATAATTTATTTTTAATTTTTTAAAATATAAATTAATTTGACAAAAATAAATATTAAAAATATTATTTTTAAAATTTTAAATTTATTTCTATGCCCAAAAAAAATTAAATCATGTAAAAATGATAAGCATTATTTTATTTTTTATCTTTTGTGTTAAGTTAAGTTATAATTTTTCAAAAAAAAAATCTAAAATCTAATTATGATAATCAAACCAAAGAAATCTGAGTTATTGGCCAACAAATTTTTTTTTTACTTACAATTGATTCTCAAAGTGAAGGCATGAAAAAAATAGAAACACTGAATTTATTTATTTTAAGAGAAAAAATAAATAATTTTGTCATTTTTGGACAATCAATTTAAAATCTTTAATTTAAAATAAAGTATTTTGCAATTGGCGACCCATTTAATTTGATGGGGCGAGTTTTGGTTAGATGCATCCACGAAATTTTGTAACTTATAGAGAATGAATGTACATGGTGTATCGGTTCAAAAATAAAAAATACATAGTGTATAAAAATAGGGGAATTTTTTTACAGCTTCCTAATAATACTAATTTAGAGGCTAAAGGACACCCAAAAAAATAGTGATGTACGAGGTCCCTGAGCTACTTGGCGCGTGTTTTTAATTATTTTTTTGGACCAAAATACCCTCGCCGAAATCAACACAGAAACGATACTACTTCCGACGTTTGAGTTCATTCCAAGCATCCACCATTTTCACGAACACAAGAACAGCAAAATTAGGGTTTCAACATCATCTTCACGATCGATATTCGAGCTTCCTTCTCTTCTGCACAAATCATTCTCATTCCTTCCTCACAAATTTCTCTAACCTTCCCTAGAGCTTCGTTTTCACTGCTCATCGTCATCTCCGTCCACCTTCGTGACGTCGCATCTTCATCTCAGGCCATATCAGCTCCTCATTCAAAGTTTCATCCTAACTCTGGTAAGTTTTTCTACAATACACTAGATTTTCTCTGGAAACACAGTTAATTGCATTTTATATTAAACTTCCATAAATCAGGGTTTCACATTCGTTTTAAAAAGCTACCTGAATTTGGAAAAAGTTATTTCTGTGTGTTTTGAACTTATTCTTGAACATGTTTGTGTGATTATTTCTACAAATTTCTCTGGCATTTGAATTTCTCTGATTTTTGCTTGATGTATGTTTCTTCTTTCAGTTTTCTATGCCATGTTTATTTTGAAAAAAACAATTTCCTGTGTTTTCATCTAATTTTCAACGTATTTCTCTAATTTTGTTTCTGTACATTTCTCTGTAACATGTATTTTGGACTGGACTGAATGTTTCTTATCTGACATATGTATTTTGGAATGAATGTATCACCCTTTCTGCCATGTTTATTTTGGACTGGAATGAATGTTTCTTCTCTGACATGTGTATTTTGAAAAAAAAGTTATTTCTCTGTGTTTTTATCTTATTTTTGAACATTTTTCTGCGATTTTGTCTATGAATTTCTCTGCTTTGAAAATTTCTCTGGAATATGTATTTTTCTCTGGAATGTTTATTACTTTCTTGCTCTGTCTAAGTTTGTGTGTATTAATAATTTTCTCTGACAAACATCACATCACTTTCCTCCCCTTGTGTATCTCTATCATGGTTAACTTCCTCTGGTTGTGTATGTAAATTTCTCTGGCATTTCAATATTATGAATATGAATTTCTCTGCTTTGAAAATTTCTCTGGAATATGTATTTTTCTCTGAAATGTTTATTACTTTCTTGCTCTGTCTAAGTTTGTGTGTATTGATAATTTTCTCTGACAAACATCACATCACTTTCCTCCCCTTGTGTATCTCTATCATGGTTAACTTCCTCTGGTTGTGTATGTAAATTTCTCTGGCATTTCAATATTATGAATTGAAATTTTCTCTGGAATGGAAATTTACTCAATAATGTGTAATTTCCTCTGGGATGTGTATTTATCTCTGGTATGTTTATTTTGTTCAATTCTTGGTTTCAATGTGGTGTAATTTTCACTGGATTGTTTACAATACTTTATTTATTTTATCTTGCTAATTGTGGAATGGAAATTTTCTTTGCCTTGCCATGTTTACTTTTCTCTGTCATTCATTTTCTCTGGTATGTTTACTTCTATATGTAATTTTAAGAATTATTGAAAATTTCTATCCCATGTTTATGATGCTTTGTTGATTTTATCTCACATTTAATTTTTGATGTCCAATTTCTTCTGGCATGTCCAATTTTCTGTAATTTTCCCTCATCTGTAATTTTCTCTGACATCTTACACTTTCTCTTATCTGTAATTTTCTACCTCATCTGTAATTTTCTCTGACATCTTACACTTTCTCTTATCTGTAATTTTCTACCTCATCTGTAATTTTCTCTGACATGTCCAATTTTCTCTGGGATGTTCAATTTTCACTGGGATTTAATGTTGAAATCTTTATGTTTTAATCATTGTCTAGCAATGGCAAAACGTAAAAGCACCGAAACACCAGAAACACCAAGCAAGAAACAGAAACTGTCTCAGTCTTCTTATGAGCTGCGATCAAACACCAGCAGCAAAGCACTGGAAACACCAACCAAGAAAGAACAACTCTCTCAGTCTTCCTATGATCTAAGATCAAAAACCAGCAGCAAATCACCACAAACTCCACTCCGAATCACACAAGGTGATGAGGCAACTAGCATCCACATGAGTACCCCAACTTCAACTGACTCAACCTCAAGGGGCAAAAAACCTGCTAAACTCCACAGAAAGAGAGCTCACTACACCATTCAATTCCGATCCAACCTCTCGTCTGTCGTCTCATTTTTTCAAACACTTAAATTCAATTCAAAACAACTTGTAGAGCTTCAGAAATCCCCATTCTGGTACTTGATCCAAGCTCTAACCAGTGGAAGAATGGATCCAAAGAAATGTAGGAAATCCGATGATGATGTAGTTGCCATAATCAAATGTTACAATCAGAAAACAAAAGCATTCACTGTTGGTAAGAAGAGCCTGACCTTCACAACAAACGACATGACCTTGATTTTCGGTTTGGAAGGAGGTAAACGACCCATGTCATTAAGGTACTCCAAGAAGCCAAAATCTGCATTCCTGAGGAGAAGATTCCAAAAGGACACACGACTGACTGGTCCTGTCCTTAAAAACGCCTTGCTCAAGGCAATGAAAGGGAAGCAACCAACAGACTACAAAGATGTAGCAATCATCGTTACATTGTACTTGTGTCTGACACTATTTTTTGCAACAAGTGGGAATTCGATAGACTGGGTTTTTATACAGTATGTCGAACCTCTTGAATCCATGAAACAGTATGATTGGCCTGAGGCAATCACCTCAACATTGATTGATTCTATCATGGCATTGCACAACACCCCAGAAAAAGTTACGGGGTGTGTCATTGCTTTGCTTGTAAGTATAATATCCATTCAAATTTGCAGTTATCATACTTACAAATTTGTGCATTTAGAAAATTTTATTTACTTTAATTTTCATCACAGTATTGGATATGTGAACATGCAACCATCATTGACTCAGAACACAGCAACACAAATGACTTCCCGAGATGTGCAAAGTGGAACCTGCAAACCTTGACAAAACAGCTGCAGAAGACACCACTACACTCTCTTGCACCTCGACAGGTTAATTCCTATTGCTCCTAAAATCTCAGTGAAATTCCAAAATATCTCTGACAACTACTTTGTTTCCCTCCTTGTGCATTGATTGTTTAAGATCAATTTTCTCTCAATTCTCAATTTATGCTTCCATCTTTGGTACAAACTTGTTCATTTCTGCATTGTAATCAATTTTCTCTGCAATCCAAATTTCTCTGACCACAATTGTAACACATTAACTTGTATGCCCTGATTGCTTTTCTCTAATATCTGAATTCTGTTGTTTCATAATTTTCTTTGGCCCATAACTTATTTGCCCTGATTGCTTTTCTCTAATATCTGAATTATGTTGTTTCATAATTTTCTCTGGCCCATTACTTATTTGCCTTGCATCTTTGATAAACACTGTTTATTTCTGCCCTTCTAATGAATTTTCTCTGGAATCCAAATTTCTCTGACACAATTATAGTCAAACATTAACTTATAAGCCTTGATTCATTTTCTCTGATATCTAAATTATGTTGCTCATTTCATAATTTTCTCTGCCTCATAAAATTAACTCCTTGTCTGTAATTTTCTCTGGCCCATTCAATTTTATCTGAAGTTTGTTTCCCATTAGTATCATTTAGATGAATTTTATTTTCCTCATTTTAATTTTTCTCTCAGTGAATTTTGTAACATTTCTCTAATAAAAGAGTCTCCTGTTACAGATAGATAACAACCAGCTAGTCAAAAACCCATCAGAGGAGTTCTGTCTTGGTAAAAAGACAAAGAAAGAATCAAAAAAAGCAATTGTCAAATTCAAAGAGAAATTACAAGATTCATCTGAAGGTCAAGCAATTGTCAAATTCAATGAAGACGCAGAACCCAGAGAAGAAAGTGAAAGCAATGGACAAGAAGCTCAAGCAAGCAGTGGAGAAGAAGAAGCCAGAGAAGAAAGTGAAAGCAGTGGAGAAGAAGAAGCCCGAGAAGAAAGTGAAGAAATAGAAGCAGAAGAAAAAGAACAGAATGAACAAAAAAAAGAAGACAGTGAAGAAGAAAATGAAGAAGAAGAAAATGAAGAAGAAGATGAACAACAAGAAGAAAACGAGCAAAGTGATCAAGAAGAACGTATTGAGCCACTGGACCAACAACAATTTGAGGAATCAAAGGACGCACAAATTGCTGATCTGCGTGAAAGACTGAAGGCACTTTCTCAATCTAAACAAGAAGAAGACAGAAATTGGATGGAAATACTTGCTGAAAAGGATATTTCAATAAGAACCCTGACATCACTTAACTTAGAACTTCAAGAAAAAGAAAGCACAATCCAAATGAAACTAAGGATGTTGGAGCTTGAAAAGGAACATGATATGAAAACAATTCAACAGTTGAGGAATTCAAATTCAGAGCTTGAAACAGAAAATGCTAAATTGCATGAACAAGTACAAGAACTTTCAGTCCAACTAGCAACACAACCATACAGAACACCACCACAACTTCAACCACAAGGTCAGTGAAAATCTTGACCCACAAAAAGTCAAGTCCTTGAGTCAGCATAACTCAGAGAAATTTCTATTTATTATAATTGTCTGACATTGGTAATTTTCTCTGGAAGTTATATTTCTCCGAACACATTAGTTTCTGCCGATTATTTCTATTGATTTCTACTGCTCATTTCATCTTCTCTGTCTATTTTCTTATTCCATTTTTGGGATTTGTTTGATTTTCACTGTGCCTAGTTGGAATGCAAGTTGAACAACCAACAACCCAACAAGAAGAAATGGAACCCAAAGAACAATCGAAACAAAAGACGAAAGTCTATGGTAACTGGAAAATATTGAATCACATAAATTTACATATTGAAAATATCATCTGTTACTTCAGAGAAATTTCACTTTTACTAATATTTTCACTGTCTACAGTCAAAAAAGATCCGACGTCGATGATCAAAAATTTAAAGGCAAAAGAAAGGAAGCAAAAGCAGCACGATCCAGAATTTCAATATCCAAAAGTTGCGAAAGTGACTAGAGCTTCAACACAAGCTGCAAAGCAAGCTGAGCAAAGCACGAAGGACAAAGAAGTGCTTGATGCTGATGCGTACATCTTGCCTCAACCTCTAAACATCAGAAAATCTTGGGTGTTTCCACAAACTCTTCCAATTTCAAGATTGATAAAAGAGCACGTAAAAGATATGTTGCAGCACATATCAAACGTCTCTGGACTTGAGTAAGTACAACAAACAAAATAGAAGATAACAAACAACAAATTACAAACTTATATTGCATTAACAACAACTTAATTTTCACAAACTTGTCTTGTAGGGCATTAATTTGGACAAGTGAGTTGAACCTCATTACCTTCGAAGACATTGGAAACCTAATAAAGCAAAAAGAAATTGCCAACAATGTAAGTCTTTCCCTTTCATCAAAATTTCTCTGCCTTTATAAACCAATATTTCAATTACAAATCATATTTTTCAGGTCATTGACGGCTATGGGGAGATACTTTTGGCTGACCAAATGAGAGAAGGACAACAACCAACCTCATTTTTTTTCACATCCATGGGCTTAGTATGTTACTACTATTTTATTTGATTTTCTCTGGAATTTACTGACTATTTTCTCTTCTTAAGATACTTCTTGGATTTTCTCTGAAAATAACCATTTTTGGATTTTCTCTGAACACAGAATTTCATCAGGATGACAGAAAATCAATCTTTTCGAGTGTCCTTATTTGACAAACATATTGAAACAGCTTGGAGGAACTACAGGTTCCTCCATTTCCCAATAAACACTAGAGGTAATGAGAAGTCCACAGCTGGAAATCACTGGACCTTGCTTGTCCTAGACAAACAAGACAGTTTATGGAGGTTCTACAACTCACTGAGACCAAGGAGGGATGATGCAGCAGACAAATATGTCAAAGATGCAAAACAATTGGTAACCAGTGCAAATTTCTCTGATCCATCATAATCTTTATGTGATGATAATTTTCATACAATCCCATTGATTTGTCTGTAAATTTCTCTGTTATTTAAAAATCATTTTCTTGCAGCAAGAATATGTGGAGAATTTTTTGAAGGATTGCCTTGAAAGAGACGCTCAATCACAACCCTCTTTCAAGTTGATAAACTCACAAAACACAAGTTACGACTTTGAGTATGTCAACAATGCTCCCCAACAAGAAAGTGATTCGTAAGTTTCATACATCTATAAATAAGATACTCCGATTTGCATGTTTCTTCAAACTAACCATTCCTATAATTTGTATGCAGTCTGGATTGTGGCCTCTTTGTGTGCTATATCATGAAACAATATAGCAAGCATGAACCAATCAGCTCCAAATTGTCCACACAAGAGATCAGGTTGATGAGAGCAGAACTGATAGAGAGATTTGTCACCGATATTGGCCGATTATGGACTGAACCAATTGAAATACCTCCAGAACAACCAAACATGTAATAGTGAAACTAGTGAAAGGAACACAATGTACATAGCCAGACAGAGAAAATTGTCTCACATATATGTATATATCCATACAGTATTAACCGTTCAGTTTTTTGTTGACACATCGAAGGAATAATGATGCTTGACTTATCCATATACATCCTTTCTTGACTAATGTAAATTTCATTTTTTTTTTTATTTTGACTAATGTCAATTTCATACCTATCGATGGTTAAATATATATATATTTATTGTGATTGTCAACACAATCCCACAGAGAAAATTGTCTGCACAAATTTCTCTGGTATCATATTACCAGAATTCAGAGAAATTTAACACGTAAAGTCCCAACGGGATGCCTATATGATCACGTAATCTGTAATGCTTTGTGTTGTTACCAAACAATCATCAAACTCAACAAAACACAAAAGCGAACAGTAATTTTATCTGCTACTATAAAATTTCACTGGATGAATTTGAAATTTCTGAGTTGTGAATTTCTCTGGGTTGGTGAGGAAAATTTCTCTGGCTTTGAGCAAAATTTATGAGTTGAATTCATTCTAGATAAATTCTTCCCTGGTCCACATAAATTCTTAACTCAGAGAAATTTCAAAAAAGCATGATTTTGTTTCTTGGTTGTACTCACTGCAATAATTTTGTTTATGCTCTGTCTGGTATGCACATTTCTTGAAATGACTGACATGAAGTTACCACAAATTCACAGAGAAATTTAACTCGTATCATGCCAAAGAAGGTGCCTATATGATCATGCAATCTATAATGCACTGTGTTAGTACAAAGCGATTATCAAATTCAAAAAACAAAATCCACACAGTACTTTTATCTGCCATTGTCAAATTTATATGGATGAATTTGAAGCTTCAAAACACATTACACAAAATTTTCTCTGCCATACCAAATTTCTCTGCATAAATTTGACAGGTATTACAAACCCAATGCCTATAGTATATATCAACAAACACAATGCACACTTTAACTCATATTGCAAAAATTTCTCTGGATGAATTTCATTGATATTATTATATACACTGTCTAAAAAACACATTTCACAAAACAAAATACACAAACTAATCATCAAATGTATTATTCAATCAATAAAATGTATTATCCTCAACTATTTAACAAAGGTTCCTTGCATGTCCTCTTATTATGGTGACCAATACTCCCACAACGACTACACTTAATCACCCTTTTAAACTCTCCAGTAGAAGCAATTCTGTTCTTCTTCGGCCTCCCAGCTGGTCTCTTGCTCAATGGAGGTAAAATCATAACATCTTCAATGCTACACACAGGTTTTTCAACAGTTGGAACTGGGCCAATCGAAAACGAGTACGCTTGACGATACATATCAGCATGAAAAAATGGTTCAACAAATGAATTCAAATTCCTTCCACTCCTAAAACTTGCAGCAACAGCATGTTGACATGGATACCCATTTATTTCCCATTTTCAACACGAACAAGTTCTCAACCCAAGATCAACCATAACCGAAGGAAAACAATGCACTTCAAAGACATTATCAGATGACAAACTCACATTCCATGTCCTCCCATCCAAAAAATACTTCTCCAATACACTATTCATACGAGGACATAGAACTTTATTCCATTTACTAGAGAGCAGCCTCCTATCAGACCTCATATTCATAATTTGCAACCGTATCATGTCCACCAAATTTGTTATTGGCAAGTGCCGAGCATCTCGTATCCATGAATTGAATGACTCAGCAACATTTGAATACATCTCACCATAACGTCTCCCCGCAAAATATGCATCACTCCAATTTTCATATGGTAAACTTCTCAAGAAAGCAATCACAATGTCTCCTCCCTCACTTTTTAATTCATTTAACTTGAAATGAAATGATGCCTTTGTTGGCGCATATGCACATTCTGAAAACTTGGACACAATCGTCTCCCTAACCAAATTTGTGTTTCCCCATGACAACTTATCCCTCAGATTTCTCTTTAGATGTTCAAGACAAAATCCATGAAAGCAGTTAGGGAAAAACCTAGCAATTCCCTCCACAATACCACAATGTCGATCTGATATGAAACTTATCACCCTTTCTGATCCCAATACTCCACATAAATGTTCAAGAAACCAACACCAATTGTCTTTATTCTCAGCATCAACAACAGCAAAAGCTACAGGGAAAAAACCTACAAAACAAATAGGAACAAGCATATCAGATATACACATGCATACAAAATTAGAACAATAAACAACCAGAGAAATTTGACACTGCCAACATCCAGACAAAAAATCACTTAGTGCCCAACTCCAGAGAAAATTCACACATTGGCAACATCCAAAGAAAATTGACTTAGTGACCAACTACACAGAAAATTCACACAAATCATAATATCCAGAGCAAATTCACTCAGTGACCACCTACAGATACAATTCACACAATGACAAAAATCCAGAGAAAATTCACACTGACCAAAATCCAGTGAAAATCCACACAGGACAAAACCAGAGAAAATTCAAACTGTCAGAGAAAAATCACATTCACTGAATTCCTACATGTATAGAAAATTCACATAGTTAGATAAAAATTATATATATTTACAATTACCTTCATTCCCATCTTTCGCCGATGCAGCAAGCATAACTCCTTTGTATCGCCCTTTCAAAAATGTTCCATCAAGAAAAAGCAATGACCGACAATATTTGAAACCAGCTATGCATGCATGAAAAGCCACAAACACTCTTTTGAAACGCTTGTTGTCATCAAAATCTAACTCAAAACGACTACCTGGATTGTTCTTCAATGCCTCATCAAAATACCACCGTAATTGATCAAATGACAAACAAGAATCCCCATATGTAGTACGTTTTGCTTTTTCAACACCCAACCAACCACAGTTATAACTGATTGAGAACCCATACTTGTCTTTCATTTCTTTCACAACATCCACTGGACGAGTTAAAGGTTTTGCACTTACCTCGTCAACTATCAGCCCAGAAACTAAGCTGGAAGTCATTCTCGAATGTTTACTCGTACGAACCGCCACACCACACGTATGTTCATTGTTCAAAGTCCTTATGTAGAAGAACCCATTTGTTTTTTCAACAGAAGCATGTACACGCCACATACATCCCCTTGATTCCTTATATGCACATTCTGCCGTAACCCTCAGCTTGTCATTTTTAACATACGTAAACTGAAAACCAACCTCAATAGCATACTTGCACAAAAAAGTACGGAACTCAACCACACCACCCTCAAACTTTTGTCCAACACTCGTAATATTATTCCGCCAACGAGCCGACAATAACACCTTTTCTTGGTGAGAACAAAACTTAGAGAGTGAATTCCTTTCAATATCCACCAGCCTATCACACTCACCATCCACAACATCTACCCAATTACACCCCACTTCATCCTCTTCATCAGAAGTACCACATCTAGTAACTGAAACATCAACTATATCAACACTGCGTGCACAAACAACCCTCAACATATTCAAAAAATCAATATTATTTCGAACCATACAATTCGAATGGCCCAAAATAGAATATGAAATACACATACTCTCAGGTTTCAAATTCTCCCATGTTTTACACAAAATTCCAACCAATTCCTCAAAATTCAATTCACATGAAACATTAATGACAATAGTATCATTCCCATATTTACACAGCAACAACACTGCACTGTCCATTGAAACTGAAACAAAAAACAAGAAAAATAATTTAGTTAACATAGAAACACTTCACAAGAACAACATAAAAGTCCAGAGAAATTTCTAAAAATTATAATTTTCTCTGAACTTAAAATAAAAGCCCACAGACATCTACAAACTGATATTCACCTTCAAGATAATAAAAAACAAAATCACAGAAACTCAATGAATCACAAAGAAATTTACTGCTAACTATTAAACACAATCATACAAAAAAATCAAAGTCCAGAGAAATTTACAATCATAGAAATTTACAAACTGAAAGGTAACAAACTTACAATTTTCTCTGAACTACAAATACAAGTCCAGAAAAATTTGTGAACTTACATTCACTTTCTCATATTCTATCTGCATTAGAAACTTCTAATAATATGTCCACATGCACTTATAATTTTCTCTGGACTACAAAAACAAAAATGCAGAAAATGAAATTTCTCTGGTTTAAAAAAACAGAACAAAACTGATATTCACCTTCACAAAACTGGAAAAAATTGTTTAACATACAAACACTACACAAAAACAACATAAAAGTCCAGATAAATTACTGAAAATTATAATTTTCTCTATTCATAAAATAAAAATTTGTCTGTATTCAATTGCCTCTGTCTAACATTGTCTGCATTCATAAAATAAAAGTCCAAAGACACATCTACAAACTGATATTCGCCTTCAAGGTGATAAAAAACAAAATTACAGAAACTAAAATCGAAAACAAACCTGATTCAACTCCACTCAAAAACATACGCGATCAATACACTGTCAACACTCCTTGAAATTGATTCAAAAACAAAGAATCAAAACTCCGACGAAATCTCCGACGAAATCAACACGATCGTAGCAATCTTTCTCGTCAAACTCCACTCAAATCTCGACGAAATCTCACCATGAAATCTCCGACCAAAACTCCGACGAAATCAACACGATCGTAGCAATCTTTCTCGTCAAATTCCACTCAAATCACGACGAAATCTCACCATGAAATCTCCACTGAAATCTCCGACGAAAACTCCGAAGAAATCTCCCCTGCGAATTCGGTTTCCAAATTCTATCAGTTAAGTCAACAATGTTATATTCAAACAAATTTATGTTATATAAGAAGGGTAATTTAGGTACTTTATAATCTAAAATAAATTTCATGGACCTTAGCCATTAAAATATATTATTTTGGACCTTTCCTCTTATCAAAAGTAGAGGAGGGACCTTAGGCCAATTTTCCCATAAAAATACCATTGATGGGGAATATTTAAATAACAAACATGTACATGCAGGTTGTTCATAATTATTGATGGAAGTGATCATTTCACCCTTGGTTTTGTTGTATTTAATATTGTAAGTGAGTTGAGTGGTTGGTTTTTTAAGTTTTACATAAAAATGTAATAAGGTGAAATATGTGTTTAAAATTTAATAAGTCTCAAATGAATTTTAATTAATATGAGATCTAACTAGTTTGAATTTTATTTTTATTTTTTTTTATAGTTTATGTAAATTTATAGAGGGTTCGTTTGGGATGTGGGTTGTTTTTTTTTACTTTTTTACTATTTTAGCATGGGGTTAAAAAGTCTCGTTTGGAATGGACTTTTTGATTTTTTTAAATTTTGTGAGAGAAAAAATATAATGATTATGGGTTGGATGTGATATTTTGTCTTATTGAGCTAAAAAACCTATTTTATTTTTTTGTGACTATTTAGCCAAAAAAACCTGAGGCTTTTTCTTCCCAAATGAGCTCAGAGTCAAGTAGTAAATTGTTCAGTGTTGGAATAAAAACTTAACAAATTTTAAAATGTATTTAAATTTAATTTATTTATGTAACAAGTTGATTTTGAACAAAAAATTTTGGGATTTTTTTTTTTAAGGTCCCTGATATTAAGATTTTATAACATAAAGGACACCAAATATTTTCATAATGTCTAAGGTCCCTCAATTTGATCCAAAAAAATTTTATTCAGAGAATTTCTCTGGACTTCCCAGAAAAATTCCCATCCAGATAAATTTCTCCCCAGAATTTCTCTGAACCTCTGAAAGAATTTCTCTCCAGAGAACTAAAATTTCTCTCGGATGTTTCTCTATTTCTCTGGACCTCCTAGAGAATTTCTCAGAGAAAATTCACAGAGAAAATGCCAAATTTCTCTAGACAACAATGAGGACTAGTGCTTTGTTTCAGAGAAAATTGTGTAAAAAAAACTACACCTCGATATGCACATGTGAACAATTATAAACCTTTAAATTTAAATTTAGGTATAAAAATGCACTGTGCTTCACATAGTATGCATGATTCCTTTATTTCAATATAGTTAATCCATAGCAAATGAACATAGTAATAATCAATCAGAGATACTTACTGGACAATAGCTCTTCTTGCTTTCTGGAATTATTTCTGACCTATGACTCCTACAACATCATTTGGGGATATATCCACACCTGATATAGATTCCACAATGGAGTTGTCTGATATATTGCCATTTCTGTCTACCTTTTCCACTTGTAAAGCCCCACACTAATCTTCATGGCAATTGCTGACATTTTCAAGTCTACTGGGACTTCCATGATTGACATTTTCAATTCTCTAGTTTGGACTGAATTTTCTCTGGGTTGGTCGAGAGAAATTCTCTAGTTTGGACTGAATTGTCTCTAGGTTAGTCCAAAGAAATTCTCTGCTTAGAATTTCTCTGAATTTTTTAGAGAAATTTTGAAAATTTCTCTGACCTTCCCCTAACCTTTCCACTCTCCAGAGAAATTAAGGCCTTCTCTCTCTCTAGAGAAATTCCCCTTTCTATTTACACAATAATCATTAATACAAACAAGAGAAATTTAGTCCACCCCAGAGAATTTTACTCAACCCCAAAGAAAATCCTTTCTCCGTGAAACCAGAGAAAATTCAAATCCTTTACTTAATATACGCATTTAAACATGCTTGCAGACATTGTATTAGTTTGTTTTTGGTGTTAGTTGTATGATACATGGTTGCATATTTCTTTAATACTAACTGTAACCAGTCTGATACAAGATTTACAACTCTAACATTGATTACTCATTTTGCAGGATAATGGCTCAAAGCTTGCAGCTTTTGCAGCAGAGACGCTTGATCCTTCTCTGTGTTGGAAGGTATAAACCATAGTGTAGACACCCCATTTTGACCGGCCCTAAGACTTGGGCACTTTCTTTTGATTATCCGATGATGACAATTATAACGTGTTTCTCACAAAATTCTCAGTAAGAAAGATGGAGTTTACGTTTTGATCCCAACCTTCACCCATTTTTTGGCCAAACTATTTTAGACTTTAAAACCCTCTTTTCAAAATATGTTTTTTTTAAAAATGTTTCTACGATGTTCCGAGGCTCCCATTTCGATTAAAATATCGCACTTTTCAGTAAACTGAGTAAGGACAAAATGGAAATAAATGGAAGGGAGGTGAAATTTTTGAAAAATATTTAAAAACATCTTCTTTATAGGTTTGGAGTTGAAGGAAATAGGAGGGGATGAAAGAAAACTAGTTTAGGAAAAGGATGAGTATCAAATCATTAAGAAGGAAATAGACAGCCTTCACTAAATTAGGCATTTCTCTTTGTACACTTGAAATTTAAATGTGAGGCCACTACCATTGGAAAGTAGACTTCTGGGGCTTCAATTTAGACCCAAGAACCACCTTAGACCAAGTCCAAATAAGGGAGATATGCCCATTTGAAGTTGGACTTAAGAGCAGATTTTGTTGACTCAGCTTGAGACAGCTTTCACTAAATTAGGCATATTGCTTTGTACACTTGGAATTTAAATATGAGGCTACCACCATTAGAAAGTAGACTTCTGGGGCTTCAATTTGGATCCAAGAAATGCCTAAAACCAAGTCCATATGGGGAAGATATGCCCATTTGAAGTTGGGCTTAAAAGCAGATTTTGTTGATTCGACCCAAAACAACAATAGCTCATTTTTTTCTTGGTTTTGGTTCGGTTGGGACAACCCATGTACCTATTTTCTGGGCCATTCAAGTGCATCCACTCATCCTCTATTATACCTAATCATCCTCCATTGTCAAAAAGAGATTTTGTTTGCATCTATAAAGGAGTATCCCATGCAACCACCTTGAAAATTTGCCCTCCTATCCCATTCTTGTCTCCCACCTTGTCTCCCACCTTCTTTTTGACCTTTACTCTCCCTCATTGCCTATATAGAATGATCATATTGTAAGAGAGAGAGAGGACCACGAAATTGAAGAGAAAAGAGTGAGAAAATGGTGAAAAAAAAGAGAGAAAATTTGAGTTTTTGAGAGAAAAATTGAGTTTTTGAGTAAAAAATACTCCTATCTTCCATATACATCCCATACCTTCCATAGCTACTGAAATTCCTCATTTCCATACACCAAAACCACTTCAAAAATTCTGATATAGTCAAAGATCAATTGCCTTGATCATAAGGAAGAGTGTTTAGTGATTGAAAGTGAGAAAAACTAGAGAGTTAGCCACTTTCCACACCATAAACTCTATAATTTCGAATTGAGGATTTGAGAACACACTTCCTACACTTGAGGGTGATCAAGAGGAAGTTTGGGAATCAAGAAGTTCAATCTTTCTTTGGAAGGTGAATTTTTAGTCTTTCATTTTCTTATATTTTATATCTCATATTTATTTTCTTACTTCTTATTTCATAGTGTCTGTTATAATCCATGTGATTTGTTTATCTCATATTTATTTTCTTACTTTATATTTCATAGTGTGTTGTTATAATCCTAGTGGTTTGTCTAGCTCATAATTATTTATTTATTTATTTATTTATTTTTATTCGCATGTTTTAATTTCATATTAGTTTTGTTGTAATCTTGCATGTTGTAACAACCCTCGTACTGATTACTGATAAACTACTGAATTAGCTACTGGTTACCGCTAAACTGAACTGATAATGACTAATAATCGAACTAACTGAAGTACTGAATGGACTAATTGAAACCGAAACTGAAATTGAATAAGTTTATCTATGGAATTGCATATTGCATCTGTTTGATTGATTGATTATCTGTTTGAATTCATATGTTTAAACTGCTAATTGAAGGCCTTATCGGCGGCCGAATTAGAAATCGTTTAGAGTTTTGGAATCAGTAGAATATTTGTGATTTAATGGTATATTTATCTGAAAATTGATTAGGAATGATTAAATTAGATTTAAACGAGTTAATTGTTAAGTTTGACTTAATTACACTTAAGCCACCTAGTGGACCTCTATTTATTTATTATTATTATTGTGCCTTATTACATTTAGATCACCATTTGATCAGCCTTATCTTGCTCATAACCAACCAAAGAAGAGAGAGTGAGGGATAAGAGAGAGAGTTGGACTTAATTTGTTGAATTTGCTTGGAATTGGAGTGCAAATTGGCATAATCTAGCTTTCACAACTTGAAATTGGCACTCTAGGTGAGAAATCCATCTTCTTCTTGTTGTCTTTAAGCTCCATCTTGCATGTATCATGGTTATAGAGAAGATGAGTCTTGATTTTGTTCATATTGTTGAATTGGAGCTCCATTGTTGCAAGCATGGCCATATTGGTGCATTTTGTAGTTGAATTCATGATGGATTGTACATGCATGCCCATGTTTCTATCAAAGTCCATGTTCTCATTTTGTTTTCCAACTATTGAGCTCATTAGAGCAAGATTTGAACCTTGAATTTGGTTAAAAGCTCATGCATTGCATGTTTTAAAGTGTTCTTGAAAATGGGTTTGAATGTTGGATTTAATTGACTCACCTTTGGGGCTTGAATTCTCAAATTGGCTTTTAAAACTTGTTATTCTTTGAGTTGGGATGTATTCCCCAGAATTTGGGCCCAAGAAGTCGAGAATTGAGTTGAGAATGCTTGATTTGAGCTTGGAAGGCAAATCTGGAAATTCCAGATTTGGCTTCTTCGCTCAAGCGAAGGATTCCTCGCTCGAGCGACCAAGGTTTCCTCTGAGCCACGCTCGAGCGAAGGATTGGTGGCTCGAGCGTAAAAATCGAGCATCCAGTACTTTTACTGTTCCAGCAGCTCGCTCGAGCGAAGGATTTCTCGCTCGAGCGAAGCCTTTGATTTTGGAAGCTCGCTCGAGCGAGGCTCCTATTTTCAGCAACTTTTGAAAAATGCCTTCCAAGTGTATTTTTGCATCCTCATCCCATCCTAGGCATTCTTAGGCCTAGTTTAAGGCATCTTAATGAGGATTTAGACATAGAACCACACCGAGGAAATTTAGGGATTTAATTATCATCATTTCCGACTGTGAAACTTAGTGTGTGTTCTATTTGTTAACTGTTTAGGGTTGGCTCTCGGGGACGCGCTCTAGCTGCTATTAGCCCAATCTCTGTGAGTAACGTTTGTGTAAAGATATGTTCAAAATGGTTATATTTTGAATACTGAACTGAACTGTTTATTGAACTGATATTGTTTATTGAATGAATGTATGTCCTGTATTCCGAACTGTACTGTGGCATCCTTAGCACTTACTGATTACTGTTACCGTTACAGAGCTCTGTCGGTTCCCTTGTGGAACCATATTGTTTACTGATTGATGGCCATCATTATTGTTGGGTCTGTTAAGACCCGGTCCTTTTGGACCTATTGTTTATAGGCTAATGGGTGTACCACATATGACTGATTGACTGAAATACTGAAAGACTGAAATACTATTTAATGAACTGTTTTCATTACTGTAAGGACATTCATTCATAACCTCTTTACGCTTTATGTTATTCACTGGGCTTTAGCTCACTGTTTATATATATATGTAGGTTCTCAGCAGCCAGACCGGAGCTAGGAGCGTGGGTTGGTCCCCAGTTTTGTCAAGCCAGCCTATGTGCCTCACTGCGAGGTTCCGAGTTGCCATGCTATGGCTTGGGGTGTTTTTGTTTCCCCACCTGTCTCCCTACTGTTTTGTACTACTGTATAGACTGTCTACTGTCTTACTGTACTGTTATCGAGGGATTAGGTCCCTGTACTGAATGTTTGTATATGATTGTATAGACTGTACTGTTCTAAACTGTTTGAATGCATGAAAAATGTTTTTGGCATACAGATTGTCACAGCTCAATGGACACTAGTTATTTACTGTATTGGCTTCTGCCAGGCCCTGTACTCTGTTTTACTGTATTACTGTTCAGCAGGCCTTCGGTAATCTCGGATTACTGGCCAGTTACGGTGCTAAACCCATAGGGCCGGGTTTGGGTCGTGACACATGTTCTACCTCATATATATTTTTTTTTTGTATTAGTCTCATATTAGTTTTGTTGTAATCTTGCATGTTCTATCTTATATTTGTTTTTATTGTTTTAGGTTTATGTTGTAAGTTTGCACTTTTTATTTTATTTTATATTTGTTTTCTTGTTTTTATTCTAACCGGTAGTGGTTAGTTGAAACACCTACATATTTTTTGTTTGTGCCTTTTTTGGTTTCGCAACAAGACAGGTTTTGCTTGGCCTAGTTGGCCGGTCGGTTAGCTTCTTCCAGACAAGATGGCGTAATCTCCCAATGTTAACCAATTTCCGGTGGCGGTTTCAAAGAACATGAAGCTTTTATTTTATTTTATTTTATTTATTTTGAGTGTATTGTGAGGTTTTTATTTTGTTGTAATATTCTCCTCATCCCTCTCTAATTTAGTTTGTAATTATTCTTTAAAATGTTGTAATAATTCCCCGCCCCGCTTCTTTCTATCTTGTTCTTTTACTTGCTTTCTTTATTTGTACATAAACATCATATTTATTTTTCATCATATTCATGTTTTGCATCCATATTTCATGCATCTTGATTCGGCTAAGTTTGCATTTGTGGATTTAATCAATTCCTATGTGATTATGTGCGCTACCTCATGTTCTTGAAATGATTCACATATCATATCTTAGAAGCCGAATTTTTAGTTGCATCTCATGAGTGAATTGCATTAGGATTTTGTATATAAGATTATGCATGTTTTACTAACTTTGTTTTGTAGCTGTTCGCGGGACGTCGGTAAATATGTAAGTTTTTATACTTTAGCATCCCGTTTGTGCGTGTTTTTCTTACTGTATTCAAGCATCCTACCATGTGGCTATTTGCTTATGTGATATAACTGTATGAATGCCAGTGGATGGAGGTTGTGTTGCTTAATTTGGAATGATGTTGATTTTCATGTTTGTAAACTCAATTTATTTGGGTTATACATTTTCAAAACTCTTTCAAAACTATATGAAATCAAGCTGTTCCAAAATGGGTGACATAGTCTATAATTGTATGTTTCACATAGTAAATTTTAGGATTTATTAAATAATCAGAACATGAACATATAAAGAAAATAAAATTCATATCATGGTTTAGTAGAGGCCGATCTTCTGATCGGATGAGCGGGGGTGCTCAATTAAGGACCTTCCCCCTTCATACCTAAGGTTCCGAGCCAAGCATCCTTGGTTACGACGAACAGTGGTCTTGGCACGAGTCATGGGTTTTCTAATTTTCCCAAAATAAATATTAGGTGGCGACTCTGAGATCTGATGACGCAGTCCATTTTTTGACAAAATTGCAATAAAATGAATTTTCAATAAAAGTTTCCAAATCTGGACTCTCATCTACGTTTCACATTGCACTCGTGAAACTAGATCAAAGAGATCTCGGGAGTCCGAACTGTTTAATGCGCGCGGGTACCTCCTGGGCATGTTACACATAGAGCAATAATCTGTGTATGTTAACTGACAATTTGACTTCACAGTTGACTTTTGTTGAAGGTGTTACTCTTGAGCCAAACATTTCCTTTGCTTAGAAACACCATTTGAAATCCGATGTTCTAATGAAAACCCTGGATGAACAATCAGGGACCTCAGTGAGAATTATGTTCCATCACAAGTTGCAGATTTGCCCCTTGCAGCAACGACTCCAGGGATTGAAAATGTTGAGGAACAGATTAATGACAATTCTGGGAAGGAAATGATCATGAAGCTCTTATCCACCAGAAACACCTCCGAAATCGCCTCCAAAACGAACCTCACCAGATCGACACAGTCAGCTAGGGCAATCGACATTTGAGCCCTCATTGAGTCCAATTCCTTATTCCTAAGCGTCCATTTTCGTACACAAATTTCTCAGTTTCAGGAGCAAATCCTCGTCGTCATCAACTTCGCCTTCTCTACCACCGTTGCTGCTGTCGACGTTGTCGAGAGCGGCGGCCTTGCAATGCTGGACCTTAATCAATATTCAAGTTGCATCACAAGTTCTGACCTTGTTCATCAAGGAGGTTTTGCTCGAGAGACGAGAGAGATAGAGCAAGATTCGGTAATTGAGAAGTTGGTAGAGAGAGAAGTCAAATTTCTCTGTGTGGGGTTGAAGGACTTTAGACATTATAAAATAATATTGTGGATCTCTTCCATTACTAAAAATGGAAGAAGGACCTTAGACTAATTTTTTCAAATTTTTAATGTAAATAAATATAAGTTGAGTTCATTCGTTTTATAATCATAGTTTTATTTCCAATTTTCCCACTACCTTAGCTTATTTTGGGAAGTACGTTAAAAGCCAATTTCTTTTTTAAAAAAAAAACGTATAAGAAAAGTAGAGAGGTGATATGATATGATCCAAAAAAAATTTAAAATTTAAAAATTAACTTTTAACTTAATTACCAAAATAGGACGTTCTTATCAATTTTTTGGGGGATGCTTTCTCATCAATTTTGAACTCAAACGATTGAACAAACCGAAATAATGGACTAAGTCAATGATCGTTGATTAAAAATTATTTAAAAAAATATAAGTATTAAAATAACATAAAAATTATACATAAATAAAATATATAGTATTTAAATGGATAAGTTAGTGAAATATTCTTTTCTAATTTTGGGCACAGCAGATGATCAATATGTTTTGTTTTATTTTATTTTATTTTATTTATTAGTTAATATCACTCAATAATATTATTAGAGTAGTTGAAATTTTTCTGTGAAAAAAAAGAAAATTCTCTGTGAAGAGCTAAAACGCTATAAAAATGTTGAGATATCTCAACTATTATGAAAATATTATATGTTCTTTATCTCATAAAATTCTAATATTAGAGACATTAAATTAAAAACTCATAAATTCTAATAAAATTGTTGTATAATATTACTGATAGTATTTAATAATGTTACAATTGATAAAAATATCATTCAGTGTATTTAGTTTGAGTTTTTTGGATTAAATTTTAAAAAAATTGAGCTTTTTGGTTTTCGTATTTTTTTGTTTTTAGTGAATATTTTTAAAATTTTAAACATTTTTTTTACTTTTTTAGATGCATCTTACTTACATGTATCTAAAAAGTAAAAAAATTGCAAAAAAATATTTTAAAAAATTAATAAATACATAAAAATACAAAAAATGTATTGAATTCTCGTATTTTTTTTTTTATATTTTTGGTATTTAGTATTTTTTAAAAGGTTTTTTTACAAATTTTTTACTTTTGAGGTATATTTATGTTAAGTATGTCTAAAAAATAAAAACAATTTGCTTAAAATATTAAAAAAAATTCAGTAAAAACAAAAAAATGGAAAACAAGAAAATAGAATTTTCTGAAAAATGTTTTTAGAAAAATGGAACCAAGCAGAGTGATTATTTTTAAATGGAGTAAATCAATTTTTTAACGCTTCTCGTAACAATTTGATTAAATAAAATCATTTTTTATTTTTTTAGATAAATTATATTTTAAATATTAATTCCAATCAATTTTATTTAAATAATTCGATTGAATGCGACATGTGATGTTTATATATATATAATCATATAAGTAGGGAGGAGCTTTAGCAACCCCTTCAAAACTTTCAATGAAATTCTTATAAAAGAGACATTTCATAGTCAAATTTTAATGTATATATACGGCAAATATTTGGATGTGCAATGTGCATATTATATTTGTTAGAACTTAAATAATTTTGTAAGATAATTTACGTATATTTATGAGAACTTATGTAATTACATATGGTATATACTATTTTTTTTTTGTTACAGAAAAATCCTCATATCTTTTTGTAGGCTCAAGGCAACGCCTGTGACAAAATCACTAAGATGTCTTTTTATTCGTTCTAGATGAGAGAGTATAACCTATACAATGCGAAGTAGCACCTTGGTGCTCTCCCCCCAAGCCAACTGCGCTACCGCCACAAATGTATATGGTATACACTCGAACACTTAAAAATTACTCTATACATTAATATGAAAAAAAATAATAATAATGGATTTTTTATTGAAAAATCCTATTTAGAGGTGTTTTAACCCAATAAGTCCAGCAAAGAAAATTATAACTTAATTAGTCTCATGTATTTATATTTTTATTCTATGAGGTCCTTTTTTTCTTGATTTATATTGTTTGTTCGGCTGTTATATCCTTATATCTATTATTGATATGTACTACATAAAAAAAGATATACACATTTTCTATTTGTTGTTATCTCTATTTTGGTATTTATCATTATTTACGTTTTTCTTTTTGATCAGTTTCATTCACATATGTGGTATTATTTGATTGTGCTAGGGTTTTGAAACTCTCTATTTAGTAGGGTTTAGAAACTTTAATTTACCCATAGTGGTGAAATAATATTATATTCCTCCATTGTTGCGGTGAAATTTTGTATTCCTCTATTGTTATTTTGTATTCGAAGTCCTATGTTTCTCTATTATTGTAAGTCGAAACTCTGTTTATATTCAGTCAATTTGGTTACAACCATATCTTCAAAGGTATGTTTGGTTTGATTTGGATTAGTGGAATGGTGAAATTGCATATACTGTTAATGATAGTGATAATGATAAAAATAAAGATAATGATGAAGATGAGGATGCGGGTGATATTTTTTATTTTTAAAGCGATTGAGTTTATTTTATTTTATTTTATTTCTAATTCTATTATTGCCATTGTTTCTATTTTTTTGTCAATCAGTATGAATGTTTACATTTCACATTGTATGAAAATATGTGAAATAAGTGTTGAAATATAGATATGAACATAATTATATATTTTGCAATATATGAATGTTAACATATCATTGGTTATTTGTTACTATATTTATTGTTTGGACAATTATTTTTTGTTATAATTAAACAATTGAAATCGTCATTTTTCTTTTTCTAATTTTGTTTCGTGTTACAGTGTGAATGTTTGCATTGATATGAATTTAGTTTTTCTAAGGTTAGTTGTATGTTAATTGTAAATTGTGAATATTCACATTGTATTTTGATATGATTTTTTTTTTTTTTTAAAGTTAAGCGTCCGTTTGGCAAGGGCTCATTGGGCTCATGAGCCACAAAAGACAAAATAGGCTCATGAGCCACAACAGACAAAACATCACATCCAACCCCATAATCATTACACTCTTCTCTCACAAAAAAAGTCAAAAAAGCCAAAAAGCCAAGAGCCCTTCCCAAACCAAGCTTTTGAGCCCAGGCTCATATAGCCAAAAAAGCCAAAAAGCCAAAGAGCCAGCCCACTTCCCAAACGGACTGTTTTTTTTTTTTTTACTATGCTTATTGTTGAATAATATTTTTGTTACCATTGAACAATTGAAATAGTTGATTTTCATTTTTTTAAAAAATTTTATTTTATATTTTCACGTTGCAATGTGAATGTTCACATTGGTATGAGTTTATTTTTTTTAATCTAGTTGTATATTAATTGTAAATTATGAATATTCACATTGTATTTTGGTATAAGTTTTATTTTTTCAAAAATTAATTGTATGTTTGTTATTTTTGTTACTATACTTGTTAGTTAAACAACCATTTTTGTTATCGTTAAACAACCATTTTTGTTATCATTAAACAATTCAAATAATCGTTTTTTATTTTTTTCAATTTTGTTTTATGTTTTTACATTGCAGTGTAAATATTTACATTAGTATAAGTTATTTTTTTAAGACTACTTATATGTTAATTATAACTTGTGAACATTCACATTGTGTTTTTGTATAAATTTCATTTTTTCGAAAGTTAGTTGTATGCTTGTTATTTACTGTGAACGATTATATTTTGATTTTTATTCAGATTTTTTGTTGCGTTATTTTTAAAATTTTCAAATTATAAAAAGATGCAAAATTCATAATTTAAGATTTTTTCTATAGAATGCGGGAGAGATTTTTTCCATGAAATAAGGAAAAAAATTTCTCTTTAGAATGAGAGAGATATTTTCTTCATAAAATGAGGGACTATTGTTATGTATAAGTTTCAAAATAAAACATGTGTAAAAAATTATGATTTGATCATATTACATTAAATATGACTTAATAAAATATTTAAAAAGAGTATAAGTTACTGAAATAAAATACTTAAAAAAAATTATCAAAAAATGACCCAATAATGGTAATGATGATGATGACAATAATAATAATAATAATAATAATAAACAAGGTAAGAAGAGTAACTTGATCCTTATGTTAAACCGGACTAGTTTTGTCGGTCTTCACTGTTTTCGAAAAAGACAAAATTTAATAATTTCGTAAGCATCAAATCACCAAAAAAATAAATAAAAATAAAAATAAAAAAATAATTGGACCATGCTGCTTGGGCTTGTAGGTCGTCACAAATCATGTTTTAATAATTTAAATTATTCATTTCTTAGACAACAATGTGTAGATTGTTTTATAAAAAAAATTAGGCCAACCTGATAACTATAATCACGTTAATTTATTACATTTATCTTTTAAAAAATGAATGGTCTAATTTTTAAATAATATTTTTTGTTAATTTTTTGTAAATAAATGTTATAAAATAGCATAGTTATATTTATCGAATCGATTTGTTTTTTTTCATAAATAATCTATATGTTGTGGTCTAAAAAATAAATGGTTTGGATTATTGAGTCAGGAGCCTCGATGGACCTATAGACCCAAACAACACGTTTGGACAACCTGATGATTGAAAAAATAT
This sequence comes from Camellia granthamiana, assembly GCA_036172215.1. NCBI lineage: Eukaryota > Viridiplantae > Streptophyta > Magnoliopsida > Ericales > Theaceae > Camellia > Camellia granthamiana. The sequence continues at coordinate 8,910,874 of CM069917.1, forward strand.
AATTAGTTTTACACTTTTGATATGATTATACTAACATATTTTTTAATGAAATTAAAGCGATCAGAACTAATGCAGTTAGAGCGTAAATAAAGATAACTATATATTTTAATAGAAAATAAAAGACACATATTTTCCATCTAATCTAATTCTCAGTAAAATTATTGATTTGATACAAATTACTTCAGTTATTTCATTAACTATTTATTAAAAAGTTTTTTTTATTTTTATTTTTTGGAATCAAAATTTATGAAAAAGGTGTTAGATAATGTCTCAATGGGACCACATAATTAAATGTGGTATTATCATTTATAAGAAGCCTACAATTTAAGTGATTCAATTTAGTTAATAAGCTTAAGGGTATATGTGTTATGGACCTAATGTGTAGATACTAGTTGTATAATTTCTATTTCTATGAGGGGCAGAAATAGAAATTAAAACATATTGGTTAAAGTTGGTTTTCATTCCTTTTGAACTTCCACAACCTTTCAGTTTTGAAAACCAATTACAACCTTTAAAAGGTTATGGTCCCTATTCCTTTCCAAGTGGAAAAAAAAAAGAATACTGCCATTTTTCTAATCCTCTCAAGGAGAAACATAAGGCACCAAAGGGGAAAGGATTAGAAGGCAATAACATAATCAATAACAAAGAGTTTATTTATAATCACGCTTCCGTTAACCGTTCATCAATGGATTCCGGTATGTCATTTTGTCTTGATTTCTTGATAATACACATGATAAATGATCCAAAGTGTAAGGTTTATGTTCTGAAATTTATGTTAACAATTGGTATCAGAGCATGCATATCATGTGTCTTATCAGAATTGATATGCTTTATTTATTCTATTTAGTTTCCTGGAATCAGATTATGAAGTTTCTTATGGATGTAAATTCTGTTTTTTCCTGTTTTGTTCTGTGAAAATGGCAATCTGTTTTCTGGAATTGTAAAATGATTCGGTGGGCAATTTTTTTTTTTTTTTTTCTCTCAAATGGATGAACATCATGTATTTATATATATAGATATATCTTGCGTTTTGATCGGTTTATTTTTGAACATCATAAAAAAAAACTATTTATTTTTGGACCCGTCAATTCTATTTATATATGTATGTATATAATTGGGATTGCTGCAGATTATATAACATATACGGGGTCACAAATTTAGAAATCTTTAAATTTAATGTAATTTCATATAACGTCTACAGAAATTTAATTTTCTAACATTCTCAATATAAGTCAATTCAAACAAGATGTCACAAAAGTGATCTCTCTTGTCTAGATTGTTTTATATGGAATGTTTTGATGTTCATGTCTGTGTATCTCATGCGGGTATTTATCGGTCTAAAGACATGATTAAGACTTGGCAGAATTACACACACATTTTGTGGTGATAAACATGTGCCAATTGTGAAGAAAACCTAATGTGAATAATAAATCCATCAAAAGATAGATTTGTTATTTGACATAACTTATTGTCAATGTTTGATCATTACAACAAGAATACCACTTATAGTTAATATCACTACCCAAAGGCTTGGTATTAATGTTGTGCTAGGTATCTTGAGATGTTGTCATTAAATTAATTTATTTAGAGATTATCTGTTTGGTAACTTAATGTGAGCATAATTGTTTATTCCTTTTATCTTCTTTTCTATTCAGCTTTAATGTCGACTACTTCAATCTCTGCCAACATGAACAATGTTCCAATGTTAAATGGAACAAACTTTAAGGACTGGAAAGAGAACATATTGATTGTTCTCGGCTGCATGGACATAGACTTGGCATTAAGGATGCCAAAACCGAATGCTCTCACTGCACAAAGTACTCCTGAGGAAATTGTGTACTTTGAAAAGTGGGATCGTTCTAACAGGCTAAGTCTTATGATCATGAAGCGTGGGATTCCAGAAGTTTTTCGGGGTGCAATAACAGAGGATGTTACCGTTGTTGGTGAATTTCTTTCAGAAATTCAAAAGCGTTTTGCTAAAAACGATAAGGCTGAAACAAGCACGCTTTTAGCAAGCTTGATTTCAATAAAGTATAAAGGCAAGGGTAATGTTCGCAAGTACATCATGGAAATGTCTCATCTTGCTTCAAAACTTAAGGCACTAAAGCTCGACCTATCTGATGATTTGCTCGTGCATTTAGTTCTCATCTCTCTTCCTGCACAATTTAACCAATTTAAGGTCAGTTATAACTGCCAGAAGGAGAAATGGACTCTCAATGAGCTCATTTCATTTTCTGTGCAAGAGGAAGAGAGATTGAAGCAAGAAAGGACTGAAAGTGCTCATCTGGCAAGCACCTCCAAGCATACGGGCAAAAGAAAGCATAAGGGAAAGGAAGTTGCTATTCCTCAGGGTCCGGAACCAAAGAAACAGAAAGTGCAGGATGGTTGTTTCTTTTGTGGCAAGCCCGGACACAGAAAGAAGGATTGTGCCAAATACGTCGCCTGGCGTGTAAAGAAAGGTACATTTCATGTTTTGGTCTGTTCTGAAATAAATTTAGCTTCAGTACCAAGAAACACTTGGTGGGTATATTCTGGTGCTACTACTCACATATGTGTTTCTATGCAAGGTTGCCTGAACTACCGAAAGCCAACTGATGCTGAAAGATACATCTTTGTGGGTGATGGCAAGTCAATAGAAGTGCAGGCAATAGCGCACTTTAGATTATTACTGAAAACTGGTTATTATTTGGATTTATTAGACACTTTTGTTGTACCGTCCTTTAGACGGAATTTAATTTCTGTTTCTGTATTGGACAAATTGGGATATTATTGTTCTTTTGGAAATATGAAGTTTAGTATGTCTATTAATTCCAATGTTGTTGGTACTGGTTTACTTAATGTGTTTGATAATCTATATTTGCTCGAAACTATTGCATCTTATAATGCAACCTTGCACGTGGAATCACGAGGTACAAAGCGTAAATTAACTAAGGAAAATTCAGCCTCATTATGGCACAAACGCCTAGGTCACATCTCTAAATCTAGAGTTGAGCGTCTTGTGTCTGATGGAATTTTGGACTCTCTTGATTTTTTAGATTTTGATGTCTGTGTTGAGTGTATCAAGGGAAAACAGACCAAAATAAAGAAATATGGTGCCCATAGGACTACAGATGTCTTAGAATTAATTCATACGGACATTTGTGGCCTATTCCCTATGGCGTCTTGGAATGGTCAACAATATTTTATCACATTCATAGACGACTATTCCAGATATGGGTATCTATTTCTTATCCATGAGAAATCACAGTCTTTGGACGTTTTCAAAAAATTTAAGGCCGAAGTTGAGTTACAACTCAACAAACGGATTAAAAGTGTCAGTTCTGACCGTGGTGGTGAATACTATGGCAGATATGATGGATCAGGTGAACAACGTCCAGGACCGTTTGCAAAATACCTGGAGGAATGTGGAATCGTCCCATAATACACCATGCCAAGATCACCTAGCATGAATGGTGTATCTGAGAGACGAAACCGGACTCTTAAGGATATGGTAAGAAGTATGATCAGTCATTCTACTTTACCAAAGTCCCTCTGGGGTGAGGCTCTAAAGACAGCAACTTATATCTTAAATCGGGTGCCAACTAAAGCAGTTGTAAAAACACCTTATGAGTTTTGGGTTGGGCGAAAGCCTAGTCTAAAACATTTGCATGTGTGGGGGTGTCCTGCTGAGGCGAGGCCTTATAAACCTCATGAACGAAAATTGGACTCTAAAACCATTAGCAGCTACTTTATTGGCTATGCCGAACGATCACGGGGTTACAAGTTTTATGATCCCACAAATAGGTCAATATTTGAGACGGGAATTGCAACATTTTTTGAGGATGTTGAGTTTGGGGGGAGAAATCCAGTTAGAGACATTGTCTTTGAGGAGGAAGCAGGAGTAATCCCACTTTCTACTACTACTTTTGACCAATCACAGGTTCCTATACCTGTCATTGCTCGAGAAGTAATTTCGGATCCTCAACCAGACAATGTTGTTCAAGATAATATAGTTCAAACCCCCATTCAAGATGAGGTAATTGTTCCTGAGGAACAAACTCTACAACCTCAACCTCAAGAATCTGTGCCATTAAAGCGATCCACCAGAGAAAGGAGATTTGCACTTTCAGATGATTATATTGTATATCTCCAGGAACATGAGGTAGAAAATGGAATGTCGAAAGATGATCCAATCAACTTTCGTCAAGCCATGGAAAGTTCCAACTCTCATAAGTGGATAAAAGCCATGAATGAAGAATATAAGTCTATGCAAGACAATAAAGTTTGGGAACTTGTTTCATTACCAGTTGGTGCGAAGCCCGTAGGTTGTAAATGGATATTTAAAACCAAAAGGGATTCAAATGGTAATGTGGAGAGGTATAAGGCACGTCTTGTAGCCAAAGGCTTTACTCAAAAAGAAGGAATTGACTTTAAAGAAACTTTCTCTCCAGTTTCTTCGAAAGATTCTTTTAGGACAATTATGGCGCTTGTTGCATATTTTGATCTTGAGTTGCATCAGATGGATGTCAAGACAGCTTTTCTTAATGGTGACATTAAAGAAACAATTTATATGGTGCAGCCAGAAAACTTTGTGTCAGGAGATCCAAAGAATATGGTTTGCAAATTGACTAAATCCATCTATGGACTCAAATAAGCTTCTCGTCAGTGGTACTTCAAATTTCATCAAGTTCTCACTTCGTATGGTTCTGAAACTAATGTTGTTAATGAATGTGTGTATCACAAGTTCAGTGGGAGTAAACACATATTTTTGGTTTTATATGTTGACGACATATTGCTTGCCACAAACGATATAAACTTATTGCATGACACCAAGAGATTTCTATCTAAGAATTTTGAAATGAAAGATCTTGGTGATGCTTCCTTTGTATTAGGAATCGAAATACTCCGAGATCATTCTCGGGGTATTCTGGGATTATCACGAAGGAGCTATATCGAAAAAGTACTCAATAGATTTGGCATGCAAAATTGTAAATCAGGTGAAACCCCGGTTGCTAAGGTAGACAAGTTTAGTCTCAGCCAATGCCCGAAGAACAGTCTTGAAATTCAAGAAATGCAGAAGATTCCTTATGCCTCGGCTGTAGGGAGTCTAATGTATGCTCAAGTATGTATGCGTCTGGATATTGCGTTTATAGTTGGCATGTTAGGCAGATATTTAAGTAATCCTGGCATGGATCATTGGAAAGCAGTCAAGCGTGTTATGCGATATTTACAGAGAACAAAGGAATATATGCTCACATATAGGAGATCGGACAAGTTAGAGGTCATTGGATATTCCGACTCCGATTTTGCTGGATGCCAAGACAGTAGGAAATCCACATCAGGCTATATTTATCTGTTAGCTGGCGGAGCAATTTCTTGGAGGTCTGCAAAGCAGACGCTCATAGCTTCATCCACCATGGCCGCAGAATTTGTAGCATGTAATGAGGCATCAAACCAAGGGATATGGCTACGGAATTTTGTCACTGGGTTGCGTATTTTGGAAGGCACTGCAAGATCACTTAAGTTATATTGTGACAATAAGTCTGCAGTTTTATATTCCAATAACAACAGGAGCTTGACAAAATCAAAGCATATTGATATCAAGTTCCTAGTTGTAAAAAAAAGAGTGCAGAGTGGACAGATTTCCATAGAGCACATTGGGACAAACTCCATGATAGCGGATCCACTTACGAAGGGACTACCACCCAAGGTCTTTCATAAGCACACTGCTCAGATGGGTGTTGTTCTATTTGAGAACATTCTGGTTTAGTGGGAGTTTGTATTTATATTACTGCTTTATGTCAGCCTTGAGTTTTATCTATGTAATTAGATTAATTTCTGCAGAAATGAAATATTCAGTTTATTACGCTCTGTTACGTATTGTGAAGTATTGATCTCAATAAAGTTAAGTAGGACCAGTTAGAAATAGGCATGTATGGATCACATCACATGTAATTTCCATGCTACGCATCCATGATTGATCTATGTCATTTAGCTGTATTAGTATACGTGACCATTGGTGGGTCGAGTTACGATTGATGTAACGAAGACCGCTTTGATCTTATATTAATATAGTTAATGGACAAGATTGTTTGGATACCCTCAAGTTATGATAACAAATTTCTGAGCTCACTAAAGTTAAGCACATTTTTCAGGATACATATGTGGTCCAGTGGGAGATTGTTAGATAATGTCTCAATGGGACCACATAATTAAATGTGGTGTTATCATTTATAAGAAGCCTACAATTTAAGTGATTCAATTTAGTTAATAGGCTTAAGGGTATATGTGTTATGGACCTAATGTATAGATACTAGTTGTATAATTTCTATTTCTATGAGGGGCAGAAATAGAAATTAAAACATATTGGTTAAAGTTGGTTTTCATTCCTTTTGAACTTCCACAACCTTTCAGTTTTGAAAACCAATAAATAGAAATTAAAACCAATAATGGTTAAAGTTGGTTTTCATTCCTTTTGAACTTCCACAACCTTTCAGTTTTGAAAACCAATTACAACCTTTAAAAGGTTATGGTCCCTATTCCTTTCCAAGTGGAAAAAAAAAGAACACTGCCATTTTTCTAAATCCTCTCAAGGAGAAACATAAGGCACCAAAGGGGAAAGGATTAGAAGGTAATAACATAATCAATAACAAAGAGTTTATTGATAATCACGCTTCCGTTAACCGTTCATCAATGGATTCAGGTATGTCATTTTGTCTTGATTTCTTGATAATACACATGATAAATGATCCAAAGTGTAAGGTTTATGTTCTGAAATTTATATTAACAAAAGGGGGTGTATCTCCAATACTTCATTTATAAAAAGAAAAGGTTCATCAAATTTAAATTTGACGAAAGATTCGAAAAGTTCTCAATTTGATGAAAAAAATTGTCTCTAAATTAATTTGATGAATATTTGATGAAATGATTGAAAATAAATTTTTAACACTTTTTTATTTTTGATTTTTATCAAATTTAATCTTAAATGGAAGAAAATATGAAGGATTAGAGATACTTTTATGTAAATTAAAATGTGACCAATATAATCATATCAAAAGTGTAAGATAAACCATATTTCGTGAAAATCTTAAGTGAGGTGAGAGTAATTTACCCCTTTTTTTTTCAATGAATGTTTTAAAAATACAAAAAAATTAATACATACTAACCAAGTAAAAATTATTTACGTGATACTTTTGACAAATAAAATATTACAATACAAACAAAGTAAATCATTATTTATCTTGTAACTGCTTGAAGCATTAAGCAAAAGGTATTATATAATAACACAATTAAATTATTAATTATTAATTTTTAAAAATAATTATAAAAACAGTTTTTGGGTTTTCTTTTCTATAATTCACCCGAATCGAACCGTTTTATTTAGGTCAACATTTGAACCGGGCGGTTCAGTCCGGTTTTTAAAAGATTTCCAAATGGTCCGTCCCTTTGTCTCTCCCTCTCTCTCTTCTAAGCGCACAAGCACTCATTTCCTCCGATCTGTGTGTTTCTAAAACCCTAGATCCCCATCGCTATCGATCGACGCCTCGAAGAATCGCAATCGCAGGTAAATCTTATTCCTTCGCAGTTTTAACCTCAAAGCATTGCGGACTGTACTCTCGTATTATTTAGATCTCAAGATTCCAATCAATATTCCGTTTGGTTGCCGAGAAAACGGAAGAAAATGATATTAGTGAGTAGGAAATTTTGATTTTTTTGTTATGTTTATGATCTGGTTTTGGAATCATTCCTGAACTTAGCCAAAGATTGTAGGTTCTTGTTCTTTCTGGTTTCAGAGAGAAAATTTTGAGATTCCGATCCTATATACGTGTTTCCGTATCATCTTCTCGGATAGGAGTTTGCCTGACTTGAATTCTTGTTGATGCATGTTAAGGATATAGAATATTTCATTGCCTATTTTTTATTTTTATTTTTATTTTGTTGTATATTTTTCATTTGTTGGCTGTAAAATATGCATATCCGAACTTATATAACTGTAAAATAAAAAAAAACAGCATTGATTTCCAGAAAATTAATATTTTTTTATGGAGAACATTGATTGCATATACTTAACAACCATCTTAGGGTTTAGAAATCACTAGGTTGACAAAGTCCCAACTACCAGTTATTGAGATAGATGATTGGAGGTGAGTTTGCATTGCATAGCAATGATGTTGTGGAGCTGATCGATTTGAATGTGGAAAAACTCCTGGGAGTTTGAAAAGTCTCAAAACGATGCCATGGAGCCACAAACATACAGTTCTAATTGGTTCTCATTCAAGATCTTCATTAACAACCTAAAAACTGAAACTTAATAAAATGTTTAAGAGTAAATATTTCAAAATGAAAGCATGATAAGAACTATTCATCTCATGGTCAACCTATATATAATGAGTTATTGCTTAGCAAAAAATTGATTAGTTTACCTGCACGCAAAATGAGTTAAAATTGATTCTTGAAGCAAAGATGGATGAAATTTTTAGTTTTAAAAATAGTGAAATTTCTTTGTTTTAGGATAGAGAGTTTTAATTTTGTCATTTTGGCACCATCAATTTGAAACCCTAAATTTAACATCTTGTACCAAATTCTTGCTATTGGCAATCTGTTTTGCAATATTTAGGCATTAATTGATATTTTTGTTTGTTTTGAAATAGTAAAATTTTATCGTCCTTTTTCAGTGAAATTTCATTTTGCTAAAATGGTTTATTTTTGATAAAGATAAATAGAAAAAACATGTTTGGTACACCTTTTTTTTAAAAAAGGGTTAAATGTGTCTTACCTTTTTGTAGTTTAATGTGAAAACACATTATCCCCTATGCTTTAGAAATATAACCCCCTTGTGGTGTGAAGCACAAAAGTAACAGATGTCAAGGTTAACAGTGCGTGTGCAACATGCACAGAATTAAGCCCGTGTGAATATTGAAATATACAAGATACCATTTTTGCTCTCTCTTTTCATCGTTCTTCTTTCTTTCTCCTTCTTTTCCCCTTCAACACTATTCAATAGCATCCCCCCCCCCCCCCCCCCCCCCCCCCCCATCTTATTTAAAAACAAACCCAACAAGCACACACCCATTTCCACCATTCCTGACCACACCAACAAGCTTCAAAAACAAACCTAACAGCCATCCTTACTAGAGGAAGCTTTCTCCCATGGTTTTCATGTGGCTTTGGCACAATCTAGTTTCAATTGAAGCGGCCCTGGAATTTTTTGAAGATGGAAATTTGGTCTTGAGACTTGCCAATGTGTAGATTTTTAAACCTAAAGGAGGTTATGTGTTTTCGGTAATTAACCCTAAAAAAAATATGTTTGGTGTGTTACCAGATGTGGTGGCTGTAAGGTGGGAGGATGTTCGAAGTTGTTTTTTTTTTTGGGGGGGTGTGTGTGTGTGTGGAGGGAATAAGAACTTGTTTTAAAAAAAGCGAGACACAATTTGTGCAAAATAAACAGAAAAACAATAAAAATTGTTACCAAAAGCATAGTTGTTAACTCATGACCTTTTGCCTCTTACATGCTATGAGGGAGAGTGGTATAGAAAGCGGTGAGAAGACCACAATAACTAACTTATCCGTGGTTAACATAAAGAGTCAAGTAATGGACGTAGGGTTTGGGATTAGGGGGTTTGAGTCTGTACTATTGAGCACAATGTTGGCCTCAATGTTCTAGTCTCTTCCACTTTGGTTTAGCTTGGTGCGGTTGTGCCCTATAGATATGTGTATGTATATGTGTATTGTATATACATAGAACTTTGTTGAACCATCTCATATTACTCATTTTCTACATCGGAGCCCTGTATTAGAATTGTAATTTTAGATGTCTTGAATGAAGACTGTTGAGTTTAGTTGATATATGGGGCTTGATGTCAAAGCTTAATTATAAAACCCTTGATATGTGGGCCTCCTTGATATGTGAGACTCATGTTATAAAGGTGTGCCCCATCACCATTGTTTGAGTTTAGTGCCATAAACTTGGTTAAAAACAAACCAAGAAGGGGTGTTTTTTCAAAAGACCAGATAATTTAAAGGAAGTGGATCCAATGTGGTCCATTTTTCAGATTATCAAAACAATCCCTTACCTTGCTTTTTAAAAGGTTGATTAATTATAATATTCTTCCTTTATTTTTTTTTTTTTTGGCATATGATTGAGTAAACTGATCTTAACTTTTATTTTCAGTAGATTAAAGCTCACTTTTAGGAATGAATTTGCAACAAGTAGTACAGCCCAGATCTTCAGTTAATGGGTATGGCCGTCGGAGGGGTGACAGAGAAAGTGTGAGTAGGCCAGAGCATAAGTCGCAATCTGGAAAAACAAACCTGAGCAGACAGAACAGTGCAGGTGAGAATAGTTGAGCTAGATTGGCTATTGTTGTGTTACATTCTTTGGTCTAACTTTAGTAGGAACAGGTCTACCAACTGGCAGTAAAGGTGGAGGTTATGAAAGTCTTTCACGTGACCGATTGGTATATATAACGACATGTCTAATTGGTCAAAATGTTGAAGTCCAAGTTAAAGATGGATCTTTATTTTCTGGAATATTTCACGCGACAAATGCTGAAAAAGATTTTGGTATGTACTGAAAGTTTGGAGTTTTTCTGAAAATAATGCATTTGTCCTACATGTTGTTGAAGTTGGTTCCTTACCTTTTCTTAGCAAACCATTAAATGCAGTTTGGTATATAGACATTTGCCTCTCAACATTAACTTGGTTGTCATTTGCAGGAATTATTTTGAAGATGGCCCGCTCAATAAGGCCTGGTCCTTCACGTGGACAGAAGTCTATTGCAGATTCCATGAGCAAGGCTCCTTCAAGGACTTTGATTATACCGGCTAAAGAACTCATACAAATTATGGCAAAGGTTCTGCTGTGTTTTCTCTCCATGTTTTTTAACTTCATTACTTCAGTGCTGGATTTTGCTTGGTAAAATTAATTTTAATTTTTAAGTATTTGAGACCAATGATTGTAGGGATACTTTAGAAAGGTAAAGATAGCCAAAGGATAGTATTCTGATGTTTGCAGCATTTTGTACTTGTAATGTGCTTGTTGGATGAAGTGGCCATATCTGTCGATTAGATATATAATGATCTATTTGTGTTTTCACTTGGACCAGGGTGTGTCTGTAACCAGGGATGGTTTTACAAATGATCTCCAACATGTAAAGCAGCAGGACATCATGCTAGACTCTTCTATATCACAATCTCGTCATGTCGACGTAGAGAGGGAGTTGGAACGCTGGGTCCCTGATGAAGATGATCCTCAATGTCCTGATTTGGAGAATATATTTGATGGCACTTGGAATAGGTTGGTTTTTAATTTTTTATTTTTATGATCTCTTGGGGGAAATATTCTGTAGGGGTTTTTCATGGATCATATTATTAGGAAATTATATGTGGTTTTGTATATATCTTGAATATGCTATTGGTTAATGAGTTTAAAGTTTCCTAATCTTTAATCATTGTCTTTCTAGAATTAAGAAAAACCAACTGGCAACGGCCTATAAATATCTATGTAATTCTTCTATTTGATGGAATTGAGTTTAGGAGAAATACCACTGAATCAAGCTTAAACAAAATGCTCTAAATATTGGTTTAGAGATTTCTTGCAACTTATTCGAGAAATCCTGCAGTCTGCCTTTTCAGATATTAAGCCACATTCTAGCCCTATTCCTTTCCAAACACAAAATTCTATCTTCTCCTTTTCAAAAATCCGAAATCTAGAAGCTTCTTGATCCTGTTTTTTTTGGTATAGTTGGTGTTTGGACTCGGTTAATCTGTTGTTGAACCAATTTTTGGATTTGTAGAGGCCTATGAGTAAGGTTTTTGATGTATAGTTTATACACTTGTGTATGCAGCCTACAGGTTACACCCCCTTCGTGCTGCTTCAATATAATCTTATACTTACAAAAAATAAAAAGCATGTGAATATATTTCAGTTGCGTCTTTTCCAATGTTATATTATATCATTGCTAACTTCTCCATCAGGTATATATTTGATCACATAAGTATGCCTAGTGAAATCCTTTTTTTGTGTTCTTAGCATGAGGCATTTTACCTCTCTACGGTTCATATTAGATGGTGCTTTAAGATATGGTATGTAGATCTCTTTCCATATGATAAATAACATACTAGTTGAAATCCAAAATAGAGCAGGAAATTTGCTTTTATGGTTGATATCTGTGACATCGAGATCAAGTTGATTTTTCTTACTTGTTTCATGTACTCAATCATTGCTCAATTATCACTTGCTATAGTTTCTTAGATAGACCTGGTCTAGCTTAATAGCATACTGTCTGAAATCCATTTTATGCTGTTAAGAGTCTGAAATCCATTTTATATTCAATTTACCATTTAAAAAAAACTTCTGTCAAACTAGCTCATTAGAAATAGCTTTAGATCAGTAGTTATTAGAGGTTTTAATTGTAACTAAACCCAGCCTACATGCAGCTCCATTTGATATGTTGTGGGAGTGACCTTTTCACCCTTACTTTAAACCTCCACCTCATTGCTTTTTCACTAAATATTTTGATCTCAACATTTATTCTCTTCCATGATTCTAGTCATAGAGATTTAAGTCAGACTCACAGGTGCTATGAACGTAATCCAGGAGATTAACAAGAAAAAATGAAAAAATAGATGAGGTTTAATTTGTTGAGAAAAGAATTATCTGCCTTGATTTGACAAAAGTTGATACGTAGTGTTTTTTGACAGGGGATTGCTGTTAAATCCTTCTCTTGACAGTTTTTTATTTTTATTTTTTGTATAAGGGTTTCCTGTAGTTTTTATGTATATTTCTGTTCCAGTTTTATTTTAATTTCATTGAAGTTCATTCATTTTATATTGCTTTGATGGATGCACTTTTATAATCATAGGTCCTGGAATCAATTTGAAGTAAATGAAACATTATTTGGAGTGAAAAGCACCTTTGACGAGGAAATTTATACAACAAAACTTGAGAGGGGTCCACAGATGAGAGAGTTGGAAAGGGAAGCTTCAAGAATAGCAGGAGAAATTGAGGGTGAGGAAACCCAAGATCTACATTTAGCAGAGGTGATGACTGATCTCAATTTATATGAACCCTTTATCTCCTTATCTGCCTCCTTTTAAAATTTCTCCTCAAATTTCTTGCATCACGTTTCTTTTATATGATAGGAACGAGGGATTCACCTTCATGAAAAATTTGATATTGACGAGGAAACGAGATTCTCATCGGTCTTTAGGGGGGTTGACGACAGTGGATATGATGAAGATGAGGACGCATTATTGGATTCATGTAATATCGAAACCTTTGGTGGTGCCTCTGGTTCCGTTGTTGGCAGGCCGTTGGCTAACTTGACCAGTGGGAAAAGTAATGATGGAGCTCAAATGTCATCTTGTTCTTCATCTATGGTAATCTCTTAACCATTTGTTATCTTTTTGTGGACTTGTTATTATCATTCATGGCTGTAGGGATTCATGTTACTGTGCAGGTCAGTTGTTTTATGTATCAAGCCAAGTAAAATGATTTCTTTCTTTCTATCTTATATATATATATGATATGATATAAGTGAAGTTAAATCCACAAACGGCGCCCAAAGGGGAGCAATCTCTTTACACTGCTTAAAAGTGTGCCTATTCCTCTCCCTTCATACACACTGCATCAAACACAATGAAGCCACTACCCTAGCGGCACCCATCTGCACAACACACGTATAACTATATAACTGACTTCAGCATAACCCACAGAACTCCAAAAATAGAGAAGAGCATAGTGAAGAAATGTGTAACCACCTCGCATTGCAGAAGCAAAATGATCCACTGACTAGACCTTTCTGCACATGCAGTGCCAATTGGGAAGCAAGTAACCGATTTTCCCAACTTGTCAATGGTGTGTGAGAATAGCATCTAGGATGCTAAAAGGTGGGCAACCTTTTTCACCGACCCTGGTAAATCAAGTTGAAATGAAATAATGACCGTGGAAAATATTTATTGAAATCATATCATGGCCTAAATAGTTAATGGCAAATGTAAGAGTCTGCTCGACTAGAATTTTTTGACACATGTTTTTTTAAACTCCCGGCTGTTATGTGATTGGGATACAACTACAAGTGACAAACTTTTTGTCGTCCATTTGTCTTTTTTTCTGTAGGGGAATAACTGAGCATCTTCTAATTTTAATGATATGTGCTTTCTTCATATTTTTTGGTATGCAGGATGAAATACAATCTTCTCTATCAAACACTGCAAGGGATGTACACTGCTCTGATTCTAATGATCATTCTGGACAGCTGTCATCTGAATCTCTCTCTAAAAGTTCAGCTTTAGATAGTGAAAGCAGGTTTCTTGTTATTTTCGCTGATTAAATGTTAATTACTTTTTTATATTAGGATAAAGGAACTACTTACCTTGTCATTAGAACTAAAAGAGGCTTATCTTTGTTTTATGTCTAATTCCACATCCTGAATTTTAGGATTCAGGAGAATCAGTTCAGTGCACAGTATGCAGGAAATAATTACGTTAAGGAGTTTGTAGAAAAGCAAATGGTGAGTTAAGATTTGACTGTTATTACTTGTCCTGTGTAAATTTAGAGGGATTTCGTTTAATTGATTTTTGGTTTTGTTGCTTATGATACTTTCTAACAATCATATTTTGGTAATATCGATGCAGTTAGCTGAGGAGGCACAAACATCAAAATCTGAGGGTGAGTGAACTTTTTCATCCAGATTTCTGTGAACTGGTTGAAATTTGCAATGTATTTTAGCCGCCCACTGTAATTACAGACTAATTACAGCCTTAAATAATTCTAATGAGATTCATCTGTTTTTTTATTTTTTATTTTATTTTTTATACATAGTTCATCACTCTGTAGATGAATTGAGTCTAAGATTAGGTCAATTGGATGAAATAATGATTACGGTTTGCTGTGCAGTAAGCTTATTGATAGATCTTTTTAATCTGTAATTGATGGTTAGTGCCCAGCATTAGAAAGTCTGATTGTCTATGACTCCGCCTGTCATTTCGGTGTTAGTCATAGGATTAAAGTTACTGAGATAAGTGCTCAAAACGCAGAGAATGAGAGTGGGAGTGAGAGCACAAGAGTGCAACTTCTTAGACTTCATAAGATGTACAACGTGTGAAAAAGAGAAGGCTCAAATTGACATTAATAGAAATTTCTAGACTCTCACATGGATGAGAGATAGAAACCCTCTTTTTCCCTGAAGTCCCATTTAAGTACATTGCTAAATAAATTACAACATCTTAGGTCAAAATATTATACAGTCTGTATTATATTTATAAATGTTCAACCTTGGGATACTATCCTTATATCCTAAGATTTAGGGTTTAGGAAGGTCTGATGCTTGGACCCACACCCACACCCACACCTACACCTACACCTGAGTCCATGTTACATAGGAAATTGCCAATTGGAAGATCAAAAGAGCATTTGCTCACTTGGGTGGAAGGATTAGGTCACTTATGTTGATAATCTAGCAGGAATTGAATGTAATGTAATAGATGGTCTGCCATAAGGGTTTCTCTGTGGAAGAGGAATCCAAACCAATGAGAAAAAGAAAATGAGCCAATAGCAATTGCTTTAGCTTATGATGCTCTTTTAGTAATTTTACATATTAGGACTATTTGGCCAGTTATTGTTGTTATCCGTCTTGTATCTTATGTAGTTCGGATTAGGTGAATCATTTTTGCTATGTGAAACAATTTATTAATTTGGAATTGCTTATCATTTTTGAGTTACATTTCCTTCAGTTGCCATATTGTAATTGTTTTCATATTATAGGCATTGTACTTTGATTTGAGTTGGTGTCTTCTCTTAGAAGGTAATTCAACCTTTTAGTTGTTTACGTGCTTTGGAGTTACAAGGTTTATGTATGCCTTCTGGGTTTTTTTCTTATATATAATAAAGGTATGCAGATTAAACAAGACTAGAGGTAAAAGAATTGATTTGCCAACAAATGAGGGTCATACTTTTTTATTGATTTGAGTCTGGATCTCAAATATGCTCTCATATAGTAGGGTGGCTTCAATTCACATCCTTGTTAAATTTCTCTTATCTTCCTGCATATACATTTGTTTCTTATACATTCTTTTCTTGCAACGTTGCTCATCAAGTCATCTTAACATTCTCATTTTTAAATATTCTAATTTTTGAACATATTTTTTCTTGGCTAACCAACATTGTATCATACAATAAAGTTAGCGTTATGGATATCTTATAGAACTTTACCTTTGTATCTTGCTACAATCATAAAGAGACACAGATAGTACTTTTCTATTTATCTGTTGTAGTTATTGTATAGGCTACATTGTTCGTAATATCATATTCCTTATAGATAATTGATCAAAGATATCAGAAATGATTACTTTTGGATATAACATTTCACTGTTGTATGTATAAACTGTGGATTGCTATATGTATATATGCACGTTATATATATATATATATAAAGTTAGAAATTTGGTTAAAAAATAGGTGTTTCCATTTTTAAAAAAAATTTCGCGGCCATGTAGTCATCTAATTCTGAGGTTTTTTGCAAAGAAGAATCAGAAGCAGGATACATAGAGGGTATAAACATCTTTCTATAGCTAACGATAATGGGGTTTGGATAACACTTTAGTCCAAAAACACATGAAGGGTAAATTGGCAAATTGGACTTGTCCTTAAATTTGTTCATAATTTTCTCATCATCTGCACAATCTTTTTCTATGAATGTTGTTCCCACGTCGTCAAATTTATTCTTTTGAATGGGAGAACTATTGCTTTACACAGATTTGCAGCCATCACTGAGGGCAAAGAAAGATGGCTCTGATGGGGGATTATCCGCGAATGCCACATCATATACTTCTACATCCCTTGGCTCATCCAAGGATCAGGAAAAGATGAGTTCTCCCAGTGGACTAACGGAGGATGCTGCTCCTGTGAAGCCACAAGGAGCAACACAGTCTGCTAGATCTCATGGACGACCTGGTAGTTCTGCTTCAGAGCGTGGGGGTGCTGCCTCAGCTTCTAGCGCTCAGGTCTTATCACCAAGCTCATCAATGAGTTCATTGTCTTCGGAAAAGTCAACTCTGAACCCCCATGCTAAGGTGCCATGATTTTAATTTGTGCACTTTTTCTTGATTGAAGACCATTTAGCCTCAACCATTTCAAATCAGATTTGCATGCAGATGCATGTGCTCTCCTAATTGTAAAGTGTAAACCATTTAGTATAGTATTATCAGGTGCATACTGATCCATTGCTGATTAATCATGCTGCACTTTTGCTCTTGTTAAAATCTTGTTCAGGAATTCAAACTCAATCCGAATGCAAAGAGTTTCATCCCATCTCAAACTCCTTTAAGGCCTGCTTCTCCAGTGTCTGATGGCTCCTTTTATCTTCAAACTAATGTTGCTCCTCATATGCATGGCCTTGGGGTAAGTCATTCAATTTGATTACAAGTGTTCCTTGCTCAGTTTCCCTTAGTTCCAAGTGTACAGATCAATAGCCAACATGTTATTTGACAAGTTTTATATGCCTACTTGATAACTGCATCCTCGCTGAACATGTTATTTGACAAGTTATATATGCCCACTTCATAACTGCAGGCTCCCTGAATTACCATTTGCCCTTAATGGATTTTATTTTTTTAATTTCTTATCTTGGTACCATAGGGTGCCAACATGACAGACAAGCCAATGTATTTCTTTATTTTTTGGCTGTTACTTCTTCCTGTTATTATTTATTATGAAGATTCTTTTGCTCATGATCCTCTCTCTCTCAGAAATGAATTCTGTGGCATGATTTTTAATATCTTATTTCCTCTTGTACTTTATTTGTTGGTTGAAATTCTTGAACTTCCTCATTGACTGTGTTTTGAGAATTTGGTAGCTAATAGCCATCTGGGAGTCGAGGTTATTATGGTTTTATATAAATTTCTACAATTTTAGGCCTGTCTAAATTCTGTGGGTCAATATAATATTGCTTCATGCACATTTATTTAGATATTGTAAAAGGAACATACTTGGGACGCAATGGTACTTGTTGAATTAGATAGTTTTTTTGTTTTTTATTTTTTTGTGGGCGCAATGAATAAGATAGTAGTTGCTTTGCAAACATTATATTCTCTACTGAGTAAGGAGATGTTTGAAAAGTTGGTTTATGAGTGCATTAAGTTCTGTGGCTTATTATTGGTGGTTTATTGTATGGTGGTCACAGATTGGACACTCATTTCCGCACCAGCCTGTTATGTATCCTCACGTTACACCAATGCAATCACCACAGGCATACTTTCATCCAAATGGACCTCAAGTAAGCCATTGCTTTGTGGATATTCTCGAATAATGTATTGTTTGGTAGTGTTATGGAAATTAAATGTAAAGCTTAGATATTAATTTTTTTGTCTTCATTCTTATCGCAGTATGGGCAGCAGATGATTCTTGGTCACCCTCGGCAAGTCCTTTACATGCCGACATATCCCCCTCCCCCTCCTGTAAGAAAATTAGATTGCATTCCTTGATTTTACATGATTTTAAGAATTTTCGTTATTTCTTGTCAGATTAGTCAAATGTAGGTCAGTTTACAATGGAAATTTCTCCAGCATTCTATAGGAAACCTGAAATAGCTGCCACCTCTTTGCAATTGCAGTCTCCTCTAGAATTATTTAAGCACCCCTATAGAGAGTAACGTGCGTAGAGAGAAACTCTCATTACCCCTATAAAAAATTTTAAGGACCCCTAATATTTTTAAAATTTCAAAACGCAACTACTACTTATTCCCTTGAATTATTAATTTTTTCAGTAGTGCCCCTTTGACATATGCATCTGCTAATTGTTCTATCAAACTGATTTGGAATTTACTTGAATTTTATTGTTAGTTGAGAAAAATATATATTACTATTCTTAGAATTGTTGATCAGTAAGTATCCATTAGGCACTTTTGGGTTGATTAGGTTTTGTGTGCATTGTTAGAAACTTTTGTAATATCTCATTGTTGTTGATTATGGTGGGGGGTGGGGTGGGGGAATGAAGATCATGTTTAGCATGTGCCCCTCCCCAAGTTAAATTTCTTGCTTCACCACTTGTTGCAATTGAACCAAATTAGAAAATTGATGCAATTATGTACCTTGCATTTCCAGGAAATGCCATACAAGGGAAGAGAATTTTAGGAAGTTGGTTGACTGCATTCAGAAACACAGATGTGCTTGTACCGAATAAGCTTCTAATGACAGACTACTCGGAAAATTAATTTTCCGTTGAAAGAGCCCAGCAGCTGATGAAAGACTTCACAATTCTCAAGCACTATTTGTGCTAGGGCTATCTCTCTCTCTCTCTCTCTCTCTCTCTCTGATGAGATATAATTCAATAACCTTGTAACCTTCACAATTCTCTGATTTGTTGATGTTTTTAAAGATGCAGTACCTTTTTCTTCATTTGGGTGTCGTTTTTATTTGATTTTTAAGTTATTTGGATTCAACTCAAGAGGCATACAAAGGTTTTTACCTCATTGCAAAGTGTGTTTAGTTTTTTCGACAAGACCAGGGTGGCACCGAAAATGCCAAGTGTTTTATGATGTATCAATGGATTTGGTTAATGCCATGTGCTAACGGCCGTGGCCTTGCTTGGGAATGGCTTCTTATGAGGTTAGCTCAAAATTTCAATAGAAATGTTGTGAATTTATGGTGCGTATTTAAAGAGCATTCATTTGCTTGATTTAAGATACTTGGATCCACAGGTACTAATCCCGAAAAGGTTGGCCTCATGGTCAAGCCTTGTGATTTGGGGGTCTGCTCCTTCCAATATCTCAAGTTTGAAACCTTGTAGGTGCAAATAATTTTTTGGAATTAGTCTGTATGGGATTTTTGCCCAGACTTTAATGGGGACCTATGCAAGTGGAAGGTTGGATTGGTCTTACGGATTAGTTGGTTTAATGGGTTGGATATTGAGTCATATAAAAAAAGGAAAAAAGAAAAAAAGGATTGATAGGTTCTATACTTGTAGTTGCGATCTCTCCTCACCTAATGAGGTTTGCATTGCGTATGCTAGTTTGGCAGTTTTTGGTTTAATTCTACTTTGAAATCAAAGTCAGATTAGGAGCAAGTTTGAGGTTTATTTTCATTTCCATCTTTTGATTGTCTACATGTGGAAAGCCATTTCACCCTAGTTTGGCATATGTATTTTTTGGTCCTTTTCTGTTTATTTTATTTTATTTTAATTTGCAGTCTTTAGCTGCTTCTAGATTAGAAACTCTTGATCAAATTTTTTTTTAAAAATTGAGATTTTTTTGTTCCATTAAAGATAAACAAACAAACCTAGCGTTAGAAGCCCCTTTTATAAGACACCAGGTCTGGATTGTGAGTCTCATTTCCTCCCATTTTCCTTATGTTGGATATATATTAGAATGTTTCTTGCATCTCCATAAAGAAAAAGAAAAGAATATTTGGAAAAATTCATGAAAGGAGGCGGAAAATTTTGGTTTGGAACCCCACCGTGAGAGAGATGCCTCGCGAACCAGAGCCTACTTGAGCTTTGCTCTAAGAGATAAATGAAGGTCTTTTCGGCACGATTTGTAAAGGGCTCGGCCCCTTCACAAAATAGAAAAACCAAAGCATCACTCCTCCATTTTGATTGCGTTGTGACGTTGATTGCTTATATTTTGGTTATTCTTGTACTTTTAATTGATAGGTCAAGATAAGAATTGAATCAATTGATAATTCATTTCCTATTGTGAGATTTTTTTTTTTTTTGGGTACATCGGAAATAAAAGACAAAACAAAGAAGGAAAAAAAAACAAAAACACAAAGCAGGAAAGCAAATCGGGGATTAAACCCTCCGATAAGCCGTTCCAATCATGTCAGCCACTAGCTGACTTCGGACTTCAGCAGGAGGTTCCTCCATGACCACTAGCTGATCCAGTTGGTTTGAACCCATTTTGGCGAGCATGTCGGCGCACTTGTTGCCTTCTCGCCTGATGCTGTGAATAGTGTAATTGCATCTTCGAATAAGATGCCTGGAGTCTTCAACAATACTGCGAAACGAGCAGTTTTGTAATGGCCCTTCAGTTAACAGATTTTCAGCCAAGGACGAATCAGTTTCAATGATTACTTCATGCAGTCCTTTCTCTAGCACAATCGTCAATCCTCTGTACAAGCCCCACATCTCAGCTTCCAAGCTTGAGCAAGAATCAAGCTTTCCAAAATACCCGCTTAGCCAAATTCCTGTTTCATTTCGAAAAACTCTCCCAAATTCACCTTCTCCTGGATCTCCTCTGGCGCTTCCATCAGTATTTAATTTGATCTTACCTGCAGGAGGAGGTAACCATTTAATTAAAATGACCACAATCAATAACTAAATTCTATTAACCCAATAATCAATAAATTCAATCCTATCAACTCAAAAAAAAAAAAAAAAAAAAAAAAAAAAAATTCTCTTCATTGTGGGGCACTTTTTTTTGAGTTGATAGGATTGAATTTATTGATTATTGGGTTAATAGAATTTAGTTATTGATTGTGGATTTATAAGTCATGTTAATATAAATCTCAGGATAATTGTAATAAAAACAAAAATAAAAATGTATAAATTTAATAATATCTCGTTGTTACTTGTTATGGGGGGGAGGGAATTCAATACTGTGATTAATATGCGCTCCCTCTACATTAAATTTCTGGTTCCGCCATTGTTAATATATTTTTATAATTTAATCTATATGATATGTGTTAATTTTTGATTTGTCATACATTTAATCAAATAGAATCCATGAATTTGAGAACCTAAATTGTGGATCTATAGTAGTATCGTTTAAGAAAACAAACACAAGTTGTGTTTGTATTTTGATTGATTAATATAAAATTTTTAGGTAAATTATATTGATACCTTGAGATTTTTGTTTAATACAGATTTTCACTCACATTTGAAAATTTACATCTATCCCCTGTCAGATTAAAATGACATATTTGTCCCTTAACCTTTATACATATAAAATAACAAAATAATACAGATATTTTATTCATGTCATTTCAAGGAAAATAATAATCATTTTTATAATTTAATCCATATGATATGTATTATTTTTTAATATTTTAAGATTTATTTTTTTTATTTTTTTTTAGATACATCTAAACTAGATATACTTAGAAAGTATAATATTTTGTTTTTTTTTTTAAATTCACCAAATACAAAAAAAAAAAAATACTAAAATTCAATTCATTATCTTATTTTGTTGTATTCAATGATTTTTTTTTTAAAAAAAAAGATTTTTGTATAGATTTTATATTTTTAAATATATTTAGATTAAATTGATCTAATCTAGATATAATGGTGAAAATAAAAATGAAAAATTATATTAATATACGAAAAATTATATTAAAAAAATCATAAAATGTTGGAATAGTGATATTGTTGTAACTAGAAATCATATTTATAGATGTTTTGTTTTAAAGTGAAATATCACCATTAAGCTATATCATTGTGCTTGAAAATTCTATATAAAATTTTATATTTGTATATTGTCATTCAATAAAAATATGGTCAGATAGAATTTAATGAGGAAAAATTATAAAATATAGTCATGATGATAGGAAGAAAAATGATAGGAAAAAGGGCAAAATTGTCATTTAGAAAAATTAAGGACATGACAGCATCAATTTATGGAGCAATTTATAATCAGATTATAAATCTCAAAAAGAAAAATAATGGGTATGTTTGGTTTGGTTTTGTAGAGTGATTTTGGGAAAATTTTTCTCAAAAACTTGTTTGGTTTGTAATTTTTCTAAAACAATTTCTAAAATTACTTTTTCTCACTTACACATCAATCAATCACTTTTTCTCTCTCTTCTTTTATTCTCAATCACTTTTTCTCTTACATATATCTACTCAATTACAACAAAATATCAAATCATTTCAAACTCCAAAACTACTTTTAAAATACACAACCAAACAAACTAAATTTTTTTTTAAACTCTCTCCTCAAAATAATTTTTAAAAACTATTCTCTCAAAATCAAACCAAACATTTTTCAAATATAAAGAGATCTATATCAAATAGAAATTTCAAGGGCGGCAGGGTAATTTACCTTTATTTTTATTTTTAGGGCAAATTACATATACCCCCTCAAAGTTTAGCAAAATTACAGATATTCCCTTGAGGTTTGAGAAATTACAGATACCCCCTTGAAAGTACTATTTGCATAGCAAATTAAGGGGCAAATTGTTATGAAAATATAAATCTCAGGAGGCAAATTGTTATGAAAATATAAACCTCATGGAACAATTTATTATGAAAATATAAACCTTAGGGGGATATCTGTAATTTTTGAAACCTCAAGAGGACATCTGTAATTTAACTAAACCTCGAAGGAGATATATGTAATTTTTCCTATTTTTAGTTATAGAATATCTATAAGTTGGCTTCCAAACATGCACCAAGTAGAACAAGATGTTATTCATTTAAGTAAGATATAAGATTCCTAGTCGCTATCTATGTTTTAAATGAGTTTTTTATTTTATGTTTTAACTTAGTTTTAAACAATTTGTTTAATCACACATTATAATTTGTTTAATCAACCTGTTAATCAACCTATTAATATATAAATATCTTATAAACTTTCAAATTTTCCCTTAATTATAACCGAATTCCATTAAGCATTGTTACAGGAGTCTTTTTAACAACAAGTTAAAAAAGTCAATCTTTCGACTTTTTAACTTTTTTTTTATCAAAAAAATTATCAAAAAAATCAAAAAATTGAAAAATTAATTTTTTACAAACTTTTTAAAACACTCCATAATTAAATATTGTTTTGTGTTACAATACAAAGACCAATCATAGTCTTCGTTGTTAATCGTACTCGACCTATACTTTGTGTAGCACCTGCTAATTGACAAAAAAAATTAGGACCTACCACGTCTTTATGAATTTACAAAACATCATTTGTTATATAAATTTTAAAATAAATTACAAGTACATCCCTTAAGATTTACTTAAAATATGAATTATTTTTTGTAGTTTGAAAAATTATAAATATTTTTCTGTCAAAATTTTTTATTTAACAAAATTAATTAAAAAAGTGAAATTTCTAACTGTTTACTTATATAATAATAAAATTATCTGAATTATTAATTGAAATAAAATTTTAAAATTATTAAAAACTATAAATAAGTTGATTTATTAATAAAAAGACCTATTTGTTATGAAATTAGAAACTTTAGGAGACATAATATAATTTTCGAATTACAAGGGTAATTTGTAATTTAAGTAAATCTCAGAGATGTGTTTGTAATTTATCCTAAATTTTAAGTATAAATTAAAAAACTTAATGAAATAACAAAATAATAAAATTCACAATCATTTTATGAATTTAGTGATGTGTTCTATATGTACATATGACATTTATTATGTAAATTTAAGTTAAAATTTAAATAAAAACTTCGAAAAATTTATCAAACGATATATAGAAACATTCAATTTTAAATAATCTTTCAAGTTGTAGTTGCAACTGTTTTAAGTATAATAATTCATACATACATAATGTTACCGGTCAAAATTTAAGATATTGAGTTCGAATCAGTCACAAATGTTATTAGAGATTTGTCTAATCGTTAATCTCATAATCTTAAAATTAATTGAGATATGCACAAACTGATCTAGTGACCTGAAAACCTAATTAAAAAAAATGGCCTATTGTTATTGAAATTACAGTATTTGTGACATCTCAAGTTAATATCACTATTGAATAATAAACAATAGTCTATGTATAAAAATGTTCCACTATAACCATGTAACAAAAGGATATTGTTGGCTTTTTGGCTTTTCGAAGGATAGTTTTGTAAATGCGAGCGTGCCAGCAAGGATCAATCAGTCCTTACAGAAATTATAATTGCCAACCAATTTATCAGACGATTGTGTTTTTTAGTTCTTTCAGCCTCAATGAAGAGGACTTTTACTGGTGGCTTGACTTAGGAGAAATTAAGAAAGATAACAAGCAATATGAAGAACAATCGCAGTATTTCATTAAAAATGAACACTTACAATAGTCCAAACTCAGCCTCGAAGAGGTTTACAGCAACAGTCTACTTGAATCTACTTGAAACTACTCCTAGGAATCGAAGTGCAGTGCAAATATTTAAAGGACAAGTATTTAAAGTGCAGGAAATGTAAAACTGAGAAAGAAAATATAAAGTAAATGACTGGTTTGTATGATCTGAGTCTGGGGCTTTTTTCTGGGGACTTCCTTGCTATTTATACTTGCCAAGGATGACCTTCGAACTGCACTTCAAACCGTCGAACTGCTCCTCCATGATTGCTGATCATGCTGCCTTAGAAGTAGTTCCACTACGCCATCACTTGCAGTTAAACTTCCCTCTTATATTTGAATTTGAATATGAGTAACCGTTGAGGCCACGTCATCTTTCGTTTCTTTATTGATCTGGTGCTACTCGGATCATGTGAAAACCAATTGTCATCGCCACGTGTACGATCAGGATTGAAGATATGAATCATCTTCCCATAATACCCTTATTCTGCCACGTGTCGAATTGTTATTGGCTTTTACAAAATATATAGCCAACATTACCCCCCGCACTAATATACCCAATACTTGGTGATATTAGTGGATTAAAAACTTTTCCCGCGTTTTTGGAATGTGCACGGAATCTACTTTCGGGAAACATAACCGTCACCCATTTGGTGATCATTAACATTAACTCTCAAATTATTGAATATTTCAATATCTTTAGCATCCGAACGGATTATGGCTCAATCAACTTCTCATTCTACTGATCAAGCATACGAAGAGCCATTGAGTAATGCTGTTTCCCCTCGAAAGAATCTTCACGCATTCATTAGCCATCTTTATCCGCCCTTCCATATTCAGGTTGTGGAGGCTTTTGCGAATTATCAAGCTTTGGACTATGCGCATATTGCCATTAACCCTTCGATTCACAACTCCGTAAATACAAGAAGTTCTTCCTCTAGCATCCCTTTGTACTTTGAACAAACTACCCTCAAATCTTTGCTTCGATAAGTTACAAATATGGATTCGGGAAGTTCTTCTTTGCACACCTCTGCATGGGATGAAGCTATAACTTCTTCATCGCCTGGGACTTCTGGTTGGACAAACTGGTCGTCCTCTGAGACTTATGATGTAAGGGAGCGCATCAACCATCATTTTGTTGAGTTTACTGATCCCTTGGAGTTTCCTTCCTTCGCTCGAAGTTCAGTAGTCTACCCTTACGTGCCCATTGATTTTCGACGTAGTTTAGAAGAAAATCTGCTCGTGGCCTGGTATACCTCATCCATGCCTACAAAGATAATGCATCCTACCCGGCGCCCGGAAGAAGCACAAGGATACAGTCCTTCATTCTTAGCCAAGAAGGCGAAGATTTGTTCTTCTGATTGGCTTGATTACATTAATGCCTTTGTTCCTTCCACTCCCACGCCATCTCTTACAATAGAGGCATCCACACCTTCTTCTTCATCTTCTGAATTTGAAGCCTCTACTCCTTCTCCTCCTCCCGCTCTTTCCTGGATAGAGAAACTAAGGCTTGCTCTTCCAATGGACAGAGTCTTTTCACCTTACAACCCTCCATTATCCCCTTCTCCAACTGAGCGGAAACAAGCTCAACTTCTGCTAGCGGCTTTCTCTCACTTGCCTTTCAATGTTCTTGAGGATGATACCCCTCTCAAGAACTTTCAATGGGCTTGTGATATTTTGACCAGGGGCCATATCCTTAACCCCATCGCCCAAGCAGAACTTTACCTATTTCTGGACCAACTTCCAGTGCTTCTCCACTGGCATCGAAATTCTCTGGTTGCTACGCAATCTTTGGACCAACTCTCATCCCTACGAATTCATGCTCAATACGAAGCAGAGAACTTCCTCGAAGAGTTCGATGACTTCAAAAATAAAGAATCTGCGTATTGGGACGATTTGGTTATAGATGAGCTGGAACAAACACTGAGGGAGGAAGCTTTCGAAATAAAGGCTGAAGAGCTCTATTATGAAGTAAGAGCACATCAGCTTATGCAGCCAACATTGGAGGAGATAGAAGAAATAATAAAGAAAGAACAAAAATTCATTGATCATTGTTGGATGAAATTCCATGACCTTGTTATTTATTCTATTCCTTATTTTTATGAGCTAGAATTCGTACCCAGATAGGGTCACTTGATGTAACTGTTTTGGCTTTAGTACAAACAAAGTCTTTTTACATTTGTCATCGTTTGATTTTGTTCCTTTTGTCTTTAAAAGCCAACCCATAGCTTCGAATTAAACAATCTCATCCTTCGAATCTGGATTTAATTGTCTAATGAAACGCTAAAAGAGCCAACATGTCAGTTTATGGGGTGTTGTTGACAATTCTGGCTGTTATTACCTGGAATCAATGCTCTGAACTTATTAACATTACCCTTCAGAACTAACTATAGCCAATATATGATCATGGTTAATGTAACCGATCAATTTCAAATTAACTAGTTTGCCTCGAAGAGTAATCCACATTGTTCTGGTTCAAAAGCAATTCCTCTTTTTGTATGTAATAAAACCAAATATTGGTTTCAATGCGTCGAACAGTGCTCCTCATCCCTCAAAGGATCCGAAGACTTGCTTTGAAGGTCATTACTTTGATAAACGGGCCCTAAAACCCCTTGAATTCGAACATGAGTACGCTTCGAAGCTGGCTTCCGTACTTCGAAGCCATAGTTGTTTGAATTTTAGCGCCAAAATTCGGCTTCGAAGCCAAATATCTTGCTTCGAAGCTGGCATCAGCGTCCGGAATGTGCTCTTCCCTCCAAAAATTATCAATATTGGAAAGAGCTCCTCGTATTCGTACTTTTAGTACATAACGATTTACGCAATATATCTTTCAGACACGGAACCTTTTAAAAGCCCCTTTGCTTTGTACTCTGAAATCACTTGCTCTTTTGACACACAAACCCTACCGATCTCCTATTAAACCCCTCTTCCTTATTACTTGCTATCAATGGATCCTTCCTCACTAAAAGTGTTTACTGACGATCGTATCAGTCCTACCTTGGCTTTGAAGCGATGTATTGATGAAGAAATCACTAAACTGTCATCTGGTGAGTCAAGCCACATAGATGGACGTCTTTTCGTGCCTCGTCATAGCGACAAACAGGAATACGTTCTTGGCCCTATCTTTTGGGAAGCTCCTGCTCAACTCGCAGCCCTATATCCTCGCTTGGAGGACCATTTTCTTCTTTACGAAGTAGGGCTTGATTGGGGAAACTGGAGGGTGAATCGTCCTCACCGTTGCTGGCCGACAATGAGGACTGAATGGGAAGAATGGTATGACAGAGTTGTACCTGCAAGAGAAGATGACCTGCAAGAGCTCTGTATCCTCGATGCCCTTCGTCTTTCCAGGTTCATCATTCCTGAGGACCCTTTCTTGATACCTGCTGCCTTATGTTTCTGGAATATGGCTTTTAATTTCTTTCAATTTCGGTGCGGCATGATGGCCCCCACCGTTCTCGATATTTGCCATCTCTTAGGGCTCTCTCCACATGGTTCTCCATTTACTCCCAACTATCCAGACCTTCCTGTTAAGTTTTCCCTTCCGTCCTTAAGCTCCTCTTATAGTGATTTTGTAAAGTCTGAAAATAAAAGGGAAGGTCCTGTGAGGGACAGAGAGCTATTTTCCTTCATTTTATATTGGTTATGCAAATTCCTCTTTTGCACCTCATCTCAGAGGATTATGCCTGAGTTTGTCCCTCTCGCGAAGGCACTTGTTTTGAAAAAACATATAGCTCTTGCTCCTTATCTTTTAGGTCATGTCTACAGAGTCTGTTCCCAATTTTGTGAAAAACCTCTTGATGCCAATCAAGGAGGTCCCTTCTGGGTACTTCAACTTTGGCTCTTCGCCTATTTTACTGACCTACACCCCAAATGTCTAAAATTCCTTGTTCAGGACCCTAGTACTTATGGGGAAAAGTATGCTAGGATTGCCCTTTACCCTGCTTCATTCGCTTACTACTTTACCTTTTTCTATCAACTCCCCATTTCTCCATCTGCCTCTTTCTTTTGTCCTTTTGAAGCCAATAAAGGACCAACCTGGCTGCAAGCTTTCCTGGCTGATAAAGAATGCTCCACTTCTCCTCACAAAGACATGTGGGCCTCTATACTACTACCAAGGGAATTGTTCATTGGTAGTCTAAACCCTCGAGCTTACAAATGCATATCTGAGGTGTACTGCCCTTCTCAATTTGCCAGACAATTTGGACTCACTCAAGGGATACCAGTTCCTCTTTGCAGTCTCTCGAATGTCCATCTTACTGTCAGAGATTCGAAAATATCCAAATCGAGACTAGAGACGGCCATTCTCAAATTACTGAAAGAGTTGAATGAGTTCCAATTTGTCCCTTTTCTTCCGTATGGTTCAGTCTTGAAAAGATTCCAGAACTGGTGGACAGTCAATATGGAAGTGCGCTTATCTGAACATCCCCATGACTTGCTGGTAGGATTGGGAGTGCCTTCGAAGGCTAAGTCAGCGACATCTCATGAGGCTGCCACAACTAAACCTACAGCTTCATCCCCTCCAGCTAGAGTTACTAGAGCTACTTCGAAGAAGGGTAAACATTTTCAGACTTCTCCTTTTCCTTTCTTTTGAATCTTTTGTTCCTTCCCTTTACACTTTTGTTCTTTTGTGCAGGGCCTCCACATGAAGAATCTCCCAAGAGAGCTGAAACTTTAGCTGTTCTCAAAAAGAGACAACAAGAACAAAAACACAAAAGGAATCTAGTCCTTCCTCCTGAGGAATCCGAAGAAGAGGTTGAGCAAGAGCCCTTGCAGAGAACAAAGAGACAAAAGATAGTTGCCTCCCTTCCTGATACAACTAAGCATTCTTCTTTCGGAACACCTACTATAGTAACGGAGGAAGCACTTACCTCTGAAAAATCTGAAACTCAAGTTGAAGAGAGGGAGATTGATAAAGAACCAGTAGTATCACTGCCCAGGAGGCAGAGAAAGAAGACGACTGTTTCTGCTGCTGACTTGGTGGAAGATCCGATTCATAAAGCCGCTGCCAAGGCAGTGGAACAAGAACATTCCAAAGCAATAATCGTTTTTGAGAGGGCTGAGAAGAAACGGCAGCAACAGTTTCTGAGAGATGAAGCTGCTGCTGCTGATGTGTTACAAAGAGAAATTGTTCGAAGACAACAAATTGCCGAACGTTATTCTCTTCGAAGTTCTCCCATCAATATCAACATTTCTGAAACAAGTAATTTCTTTCATTCTTCTGTTGCTTTTCTTTTGTTAACTTTGACGCTGGATTATGACATTGCTTTTCGTCTCTTCTTCTTGCAGCAACACCCACTGCATTCATCTTTCCATTGAGGCCTCCCTCAATTTCAATTGAGGTCGATCAAATGCAGAATGTGAGAGTCATTCAAATCGCACTCCCACTTTCAAGGCCTACATTTGATGTGCCTTCTTTGAGCCCCATCATTCCTCCATCTCTTTTCCTTGGTCTAGAACCATATCTTCCTTTTTTGGCTTTTAACCCGCCTCAGTATGCTTCTTCGAGCCTTGCTCTTCCTTCTTCCAAGGATATTCCAGTTGATTCTCCCACAGAGGGTACTGGTAGTTCTCCAGTTCATAATTTATCACCTATGTCCACTTCCAGCCCCTCTTCACTAGATTCATTGGTGGCTAAAACCATAGAGGCTGCCAAAGATGCTCCATCCATTTCTCCCATCCCCATGCAGCCCTTTGTATCTTCCACCACAATACTTTCTATGCCCTTCATGTCTAGGGATGAGGTAGACATCTTCGAAGGAAGACTCGCTAGTCTTTTCAATGTACCTTCTACCTCTCCAACATTTAGTGCTGAAGCTGAGCCATTAGTCTTGGCTAACTCATTGCTGGAGATTTTCGAGAGTCCTTCTCCCAGCAGCAAACCTCCTGCACCTTCAATAGATCTAGACACATGTTTGGAACTGCTAACTTCCTTTTCGAGGATTCCCTTCGAGGCTCTTCAAAGGCCTATCATTAGAAATGGGTTTCTTCAGTGTTGCAACATTGCTGAACAGTCCAGCATGAATGTCTCAAATCATCTATCTCAGGCTGCAGCTACTATTGATTTTTATCTCAACATCTGTCATGCTGCTAAGACTGCGGATGAGAAGCTGGTTAGAGACCAGAGTTTTGTTTCTCAAGTGCATACTAAAGTAGCAGATCTCAAGGAACAACACTCTTCTGTCTCCCAGTTTCGAATCCAACTGCTGGAGAAAAAAGCTCAACTTGAAGAGGAGTTGGCTGCAGTAAACCAAGCCTTGGTTCGAACTGATACCAAATTGCAACTTACCAACCAAGAGCTAGCTGACCGAAAAGAAGACATGGCTGCAGCTATTCAACTGTTTCCAGCACTTAGCCATAGGAAGTCCACTGTACAAAAACAACTAAGACATTGTAATGATTTTTGGGCCAATCTGTGGCACAATGTATTTAATTCTTTATAAAAGAACAAATTTTGTCTATCATTTAAGTAGTCTTATGTTTTCGTAGTTGATGCTTTATGTTATTCCTTGTGTTTCCCAAATGGTTGGAAAATAAGGTTTTAAATATCTGCCATTAATCTTTTTGGGATGTACATAACCATTCAAATTTCTTAAATGATATGCCCCAAAAGGCAGAACTCTATGAATTTGATATGGTCCTTCCCAATTAGGTGACCATTTGCCAAACTTATGGCTTTTAATCCCTATTGGGAGTATTGTTTTCCATACCAAATCACCTTCATCAAAGCCAATGTGTTTGACCCTTTTATTATAATTCTTGGCTGCTTTCTTCTTCTGGAAAAGAATGCTATTTAATGCCAAAATTCTGGCTTCATCTATGCCTTCTAATTCCAAGCACATGCTTTGATGGTATTGCTCAGGATTTAACTGATCTTGGCATCTTACCCTTAAAGATTTAACATTGATTTCCACAGGTAAAACTGCATCATGTCCATATACCAAGGCATAAGGAGTAACCCCTGTGCTTGACCTAGGAGAGGTTCTGTAAGCCCATAACACATCCAACAACAGGTTATGCCAATCCCTAGGATTATCCTCCACAACCTTTTGTATTCCCTTTTTTAAGGACTTATTGGATGATTCGGCCTAACCATTAGCTTGTGCATAATAGGGTGTGGAATTAACAAGGCTAATTCCAAACTCTGCCACAAAAGACTTCACCATTTTCCCATCGAACACAGTCCCATTATCAACTGTTATGGTTTGTGGAATGCCAAATCTATGGATCAGATCTTTAATGAACCCAATAACCTCTGTTTGGTCTACAGCCTTGTATGGCTTAGCTTCGACCCACTTAGTGAAGTAATCGGTAGCCACTAAAATGAAACAATGATGTTTCGAAGAAGGTGGGTGTATTTTTCCCATCATATCCATGGCCCATCCTCTGAATGGCCAGGGCTTTACTACTGCATGTAGGTCAGTTATGGGTACATGCCTTATTGTGCCATGCTTTTGGCATGCCTGGCAGCCCTTTGCATATTTTATGCAGTCTTTAAGGATAGTTGGCCAGTAGTAAGAATGCCTTCGAAGCAACCATCTCATCTTTACGCCGGGTTGATGAGCACCACAAATGCCTTCATGAACCTCAGCCATAGCTGTTAATGCTTCTCTTGGGCCTAAACATTCCAGCAATAGGTCATCTCCCCCCCTTTTATAAAGAGCATTACCATACATGATGTATTGCATAGACTGTAATTTAACTTTTCTGCTGGCCTTCGAAGATGGACCAGCCAAATACTGCATTATTGGATGCCTCCAATCTTGTTCTTGCAAGTCATTATGATTGACTTCTAAGACTACATTCCTTTTATTCAAAGGTGGTATCAATTTTTGATATGTTGTTTGGCCTATGCTCCTTTGGGTATTATCCCTTCTCTTGAAGTTCGAAGCTTTCTGAGCCACATCGTTAGCTCTATTGTTCAAGAATCTTGGAACATGGGTTACATTTGCTACTTGAAATTGAGAAAGCAGATGTAATGCAACAACATAATATGGTAAAATACTTATGCTTTGACACTTGAAAATCCCATTTACTTGGTTAACCACCAACTGAGAGTCTCCAAATATATCAACTGCATGTACTTGTAATCCAATAAGGATCTCTAGCCCCACTATTAAGGCTTCGTACTCAGCCTGGTTATTGGAACAAGTAATTTCGTCCACTCTGAAACCATGTGTGGTTTCTACTCCTTGTGGAGATTTAATCACAATACCAATTCCAACTAAACCATTGGCTTTCGATCCATCGAACCACATCTGCCATGGCTCAACACTGGTCATGCCAAGTTCCATTACTTCTTGGTTCTCTGTTTGAGATGGATGGTCTGCTAGAAAATTGGCTAAGACTTGCCCTTTTACTGCCTTTTGAGGGACATATTCTAAATGAAATTCTGATAAGGCTAGTATCCACTTGCCAATTCTTCCCCTCAACATAGGTCTTGACAACATATACTTAACCAAATCTGTGGTTGCAATCACCAAGACAGTTGTAGGTAAAAGATAATATCTTAATTTCATTGCAGCAAAATACAAAGCAAGGCACAGCTTTTCGACAGCTGAGTATTTACATTCACAAGAATTTAAAAACCTACTAAGGTAATAAACAGCTTGTTCCCTGCCTTCTTCATTGTCCTGGGCCAAGAAAGCTCCCAATGAATCTTCTGCTGCAGCTATATACAACTTCAAGGGCTTGCTTCCCTTTGGTGGCATCAGTACTGGAGGATTGGCCAAGTAGGCTTTAATACCTTCGAAAGCAGTTTGATGCTCTCTTGTCCAAACAAATTCTTCTTCATCCTTCAGCCTTAACAAGGAAGAAAATGCTTTAGTTTTCCCAGCAGTGTTAGAAATAAACCTTCTAAGAAAGTTAACCTGCCCAAGGAACCTTTGTAATTCTTTCTTACTTGATGGAGGCTTAGCTTCGATGATGGCTTTGGCTTTGTTCTGATCAATCTGTATTCCTTTCTTGTGCACCACATAACCCAAGAAGTTTCCAGATGATACGCCAAAGGCACATTTGAGAGGATTGAGTTTTAGCTTGAACTTCCTCATTCTTTCAAAAGCTGTTTCCAACTGAAACAGATGTTCTTTCATGGACTGGGATTTCACTATAATGTCGTCAATATAACACTCTAGATACCCTCCAATGAGATCATGAAAGATGGTGTTCATAGCCCTTTGATATGTTGCCCCAGCATTCTTCAGGCCAAATGGCATCTTAATCCATTCGAAGGTGCCAATATTTCCAGGACATCTGAATGCTGTCTTGTGGATATCCTCCTCCGCAATGCAGATTTGGTTATAACCAGAATGCCCATCCATCATTGACAAAACTTGGTGCCCTGCTGAACTGTCTACCAGTAGGTCCACTATAGGCATAGGGTACTCATCTTTGGGAGTCGCTAGGTTTAAGTTTCTGAAATCGATGCATACCCTCATTTTACCATTCTTCTTAACTACAGGTACAATATTAGATAGCCATTCAACATACCTGGCTGTCCTAATAAAGCCTGCTTTAAGTAGTCTAAGGATCTCTTCTTTGACCTTCTGAATTACTTCTGGACTCATCCTTCTCGGTTTCTGCTTGTATGGCTTGAAATTTGGCTTCATAGGGAGTCTATGTTCCACTAATGACCTATCCAATCCTGGTAGTTCATTATAAGACCACGCAAAGCAATCTTTGTATTTCTTTAGAACAACCAATAACTGGTCTCTGTCCAGAACGTTCAAACAAGCACTTATGTAGGTTGGCTGTTGTACAGAACCTTCCCCTAAATTCACTTCTTCTAAGGGGTCTTGTGTCTGAGAACTTACTAGAGCTTCCTCTTTGATTCCTTCTACCTTCGAAGCATATTTCTTGCTTTGCTCCACTCGCAAGTTCTCTGGTTCCACATCCTTACCTTCTTCCTCATAGACAAAATCTGTCCATAAGGCATCCTCCTCTTGTATCTCCTGGACCTTTGTCTCAATGTCCAATGCGCAATATTTCCCAAGGGTCAAAACTCTGACCTGTAACTGCTCTTGTTTACAGCCAATCATCATGGCTTCTCTTTCTTGCTCCTGTACTTTCTGGACTATTGCTTCTACGTCCAATGGTGAGAATTTAACCAGAGCCAAAGACTTGGCTTCTTGCTCTTCATCTCTTTGCCTATAACCAGGCATCATTGTCATCTTTCACGACAGCCTCTTCATCAGCACTCTCTTGGACTAAGTGCTTTAGGTGTGTCACTTCCTCATCAGCCGTCACTTCGGCTGAGCCATCAGCTTTCCTCAGTATACTGAGTGGTGTTACTCCCTCAATATACAACTTGGCCTCTGCGAAGTCTGCACAGGCTATGAAGGGTTGAGGATCTGCATCAATTTCCTCTGTCTCTCCATTACCCAAGGCCATCATGATCTTCTGATGCAAAGAGGAAGGCACACATTTGTTGGTGTGGATCCAATCTCTCCCAAGTAAGGCATTATATTTGGCATTGCTGTCGATGACGAAGAATGCTGTCATACAATCCCTGGTTCCCACACTCAAATTAATAGGCAGAATCCCTTGAGCCATCTGTTTATCTCCAGCAAAACCAGCAATAGTCGTGCTGGTTGGGATCAACCTGGGATTCTTTTTCCCTAGTTTCTTCAAAGAAGATTTCGGTAATAAGTTCACTGCTGCCCCATTGTCTACCAGGACTCGGTTTAGCTGTATCCCATCAAAGAAAGCCTTGATGTACAAAGGCTTGACATGCTGGGTCATGGAATTTGAGGGATATTCAAAAGGGTATGAGAGGTTGATGCTCACTTCTTCCTCGCTCTCATACTCAGTTTCCATTGGAGTAGCCATTTCAGGAGCATCCTGTACCATACTCACTTGTGACTCTTCACTAGATACAGGAATTGGATCCATGTCTTGGTCACCATGACCCTCATTTTCAGCCTGGAATTCATGAGGTAGTATGTGTACCATATTGACTGATACAGGGGGAAATGAGCCAAACTGAATGGCTGACTGTACCTTCTTCCCCTCTTGGCTACCTTGCTCAGTGTCCTCAGCAGCATCCTCCATGCTGCACTCTGGTATTTCATTGATAACTGATCCCTTTGAAGGATCCTTTTCAACTGGTTCTTCAGTCAGAAATGTATGTTCAGCCATGAAGGCTTCGAACATTTCTTCTTCTGCCATTTCCTTCTTTTGGCTCATGTCAATCTCGTCTCCCACTTCACTATCACTTTCCATCAGAGCCTTCTCCAATCCTGCCAAACTAGACTTCTCCCTGGCCTTTAGTTCAGAATGAACTTGGGCCAATTGTTCTCTGCTACAAACCACTTTGCTTTGCAGAGTCGGCTTTGGAGTATGATCTGACTTCGAAGTTTTCTTTCCTTCTGTCTTGACCTGTGAAGAACTCTCTCCACTTTCTTTCAGATCTTGCTGGTACTGGGTATACCTACGTTGAATTTTCCTTCTTTGTGATCTGGAAATGACTGGGACCATGTCTGGTTCCTTTGTCTTTGGATGTTTAAGTAATACCCAATTGTTTGGGGCCACCAAAGGAGGCTTGACCATCCTGCCTTGGTTTCCAACATCCCTTTGAGTAGGCGCCTCCCTAGGTTTGTTCTGCATTACAAACCAATCTGGGACCCCTGGTACCCACGAGCTTACTGATCCAGATGTCGAACTATTTCCTTCTACCTTCGAAACCATCTTCGAAGCTGGCTGTGAAGGTAAATGCTTGGCTCTGACTTCATGTTTTGAACCTGATTCAGTCCTTCGATGAAAAGAGCCATTTTCTGTCCTTCGCAGGGTTGGTCTAAAAGGCCAATCTCTGGCTTTACTCCCATAACCTGGACCCCTCTCCAATCTTCTTTCAGAATGGCTGCTTTCTACTCTGTAGTAGTTAGGTGGCCTAGACTCATACACAGGCCTCTTGCCTTTAACATGTATTCTGTCCACTACAGGTTCCACCACTAATGGGCGTTGCCTGTCACCAGCCGGATACGGCCTTTTGTTGTGAGCATTGGTTGATTTAGGACGTCTCTGAACATCCTTATAGTATTGCTTCCCATCAATTGGAAGCCCCTTTAACCATTTGTAACTTAATCTGCATCTAGGACACATCCTCTGCACTACAGCTGCTTCGAGAGAATCATCGTCCAGTGCTTCTTCATCAGAGTGTTCCCTCTGACGTGAGAAACCTTGTCCAATAGTTGGTGGGTTTCCAATCTCCTTCTTGGCAGTCGTCTGGTTGGCAATATGCATTTGCACGTTGACCTCTTCCAATTCCTGCAGAGATAGATTCTGAAAGTTTGGTACAACCACATTAGCCGCGCTTTCTCCAACTTCTGGAAATGGGTTGCTGTCAATTCCCATGGCTTTTTCTGTTTTGGCTGGGAACTTCAAACTTCCTTTTCGAATTTGCTCTTGGATCCTGTCTCGAAAAACAATACAGGTTTTAGTTGAGTGAGACCAAGAATTATGCCATTTACAGTACACTTTTCCTTTAAGTTCTTCTGGAGATGACAGTTTAACTCCTTTTGGTAACTTAAGGAAATTGGCTGCAAGCAAATGATCAAAAATGTCATCTGCTTTTGTTAAGTCAAAAGAATACTTTCGGTGAAAGTCTTTCTTTTTAAATTGTTGGTCGATGGTTGTATCCTTATGAATTAATGCTTCACAGATTACAGGTTCTTTGCCCACAATCTCTGCTGCATCAATCTCATAATTGGGATCTCTATAATACGTCTTATACGAAGCATTATTTCGATCTTGTTCCTCCTCTAGTAATGCTTCATATCGAGACACCTTATAGGTTAATTCGACCAAATCCCTAAATTCAGTTGAGTCAAATTTCTTTCGAAGCCTGAACTCTAAACCGTTTTGAGCCAATCTGACAAATTCTGACTCTGGAAGGATCACCCTACATTTATTTCGAGCCCTTTTAAATCTGGCAATAAACTGAGTAGCCTTTTCTTCAGGCCTTTGACTCAATCTTGCCAAGTCTGCCATGGACACCTCTGGCTCCGATTGGAAGAATTGGGCATGAAATGCCTCTTCCATTTGTTGCCAATTTTGAATGGAGCCAGGTGTAAGGTTGATATACCATACAAAGGCTCCCCCAGTCAGGGAATTTGGAAATAATCTCAGTTTCATGTAATCATGATTAGTGAATTCACCACATTGAGCAGCGAATCTGGCAATGTGCTCTACTGTTGATTGATTTCCAGTTCCATAGAACAAGGTAAAATCTGGTATTCTGAATCCTCTTGGATATTCATGTACCCTATCTACCCATTCTGGGTATGGTTTTCTGTATACAGGAGTCTGGACCCCCCGAGCCATCGGTCCACACATCTCCCTAACAATATCAACAATTTGGTCCCTAGGGACCATATTCTGTGCCTGCTGAACCAGTACTGGAGGAACAAACACAGGGTTTGGTGGACAAACTTGTGCTTGTGGCCCTCTTGGTCCATAAGGTGGTACATTTGGGACTGGTTGCCCCTGTGGTACAGGTTGCTGTTGGGGATATGGGTAACCCCTTTGAGCCTGTCCTGCGAAGGGACCTGCGAAAGGTGCTGGAACAGGTGTTGTGTCCCTTCCATTTACAGGAAAACTCTCCAACCCCCCGGGTATAAATTCAAACAAAGGATTATTATATCCCCTAGTGCCAGGTATGGCTTCGAACATGGGATTTGTAACCACTCTCATGCCAATTTCTTGTACTTGCCCAGATCCACCAACATGTGTGGCTTCATTGTTGGGTACTGAGGCATTTTGGCCTACTACAGGCCTTGAAATGGGTTCATACCAAGACTGAGGCGATGGTCTTTCATAATTCTGAGTACTAGTCTGACCATTAGATTGTCCATTAATTTGCATAGGCTGTTTTTCTCTAGCCAATCTTTGCTGAGGGACATTTAAAACTTCCTCTGTGTGTCTTGTATTTGTTGGTTGGTGGTTACTCATTCGATCCAAAAAGGATGTTGCCCACCTTTCCATGGTGTTCATTAATTGTTGTCCCATAGCATCTACTAAGCCATCCCACGGATTTGTTGGCTGAGTAGATGGAACGGTGGATGTTCCAATTCCTTGGTTTCGTCCAATATTATGAACATATGGTTCTTGTCCAGAAGTACTGGTCTGTTCGACCATAGGTTCTGATAACATAGGAGCCTCCACAGGATGTGTTATCACATTATCCTCTGGATTAGGTATTTCTACCTCTCCTTCTACGCCTTCTTCCAGACGTTCATTTTCTCCTTGTCGTCTTCTTCTAGCCATTTTAAATTAGGTCCCACTGGGCGTGCCAAAAATATATGTTGGCTTTTTGGCTTTTCGAAGGATAGTTTTGTAAATGCGAGCGTGCCAGCAAGGATCAATCAGTCCTTACAGAAATTATAATTGCCAACCAATTTATCAGACGATTGTGTTTTTTAGTTCTTTCAGCCTCAATGAAGAGGACTTTTACTGGTGGCTTGACTTAGGAGAAATTAAGAAAGATAACAAGCAATATGAAGAACAATCGCAGTATTTCATTAAAAATGAACACTTACAATAGTCCAAACTCAGCCTCGAAGAGGTTTACAGCAACAGTCTACTTGAATCTACTTGAAACTACTCCTAGGAATCGAAGTGCAGTGCAGATATTTAAAGGACAAGTATTTAAAGTGCAGGAAATGTAAAACTGAGAAAGAAAATATAAAGTAAATGACTGGTTTGTATGATCTGAGTCTGGGGCTTTTTTCTGGGGACTTCCTTGCTATTTATACTTGCCAAGGATGACCTTCGAACTGCACTTCAAACCGTCGAACTGCTCCTCCATGATTGCTGATCATGCTGCCTTAGAAGTAGTTCCACTACGCCATCACTTGCAGTTAAACTTCCCTCTTATATTTGAATTTGAATATGAGTAACCGTTGAGGCCACGTCATCTTTCGTTTCTTTATTGATCTGGTGCTACTCGGATCATGTGAAAACCAATTGTCATCGCCACGTGTACGATCAGGATTGAAGATATGAATCATCTTCCCATAATACCCTTATTCTGCCACGTGTCGAATTGTTATTGGCTTTTACAAAATATATAGCCAACAGATGTGCAGAAAAATAGAGAGGTGATGTGATGAAAAAAATAAAAAGATAAATTATTTTTGAATTACCAAACTTGACCTAAGCAAAACAAAACAAAACAAAATTTTGGTAGTATTAAAAAAACGAACAAATACAAATACACAATAAGATAGCAAAAAAAAAGCCCTATCAAACTCACCTCGCAAGCAACGGCAACATTTGTCCCACTCCCTTTCAACCTTTTCCGTGTCCGTACCACAGGATATTTTTTCATTCGGATATTGATATGATATTCTTATATGTTGGTTAAAATAAAGTTTATTATTTATCCATACGTAATTTTGATATAAAATTTGTCAATATATATGACAGTAGCTTTTTTATAATTAAATGACACTTCCATAGTTTCTTTGTTTTAAACTAATAGTATTGAAACTTAGTCAAATCATTTTGTATTTTATATTTCTTTTTAATTATGCAAATGATATAGGAGTATTAATTCTTTTAATTTTATAATTGTAATGAAAAATATTCATTACATACCAAATGGTTATAAAATAGACATGTAAAATGTATCATTATTTACATTCATTGAGGAAGCAATTTCACAATGATTAGATGACATTTTATTATGATACAAAATTTTATGTCTATTTTTTAATAGAATAATATTTTTCAAATTCTTTTAATTTTAAAAGATGATTCACGATCGTCACACCTGATTCTCACTACATATCTCTTAGGGGTGGGCGCGGGTCGGTTGCGGCCACGGAACCTCTAATTCGCCATCCGTCCGCCAGATTGGCGGATTGGAGAAAATCAATCCGCATCCGTCCGCCAATTCGGCGGATGTGGATTGAGCGGATTGGCGATTTGACAGATGGATGCGAATCGGTTTGGTGGTTTCAAATTTTATAAATTTTCAACATAATTCAACTTGTGCACTTCCTCAAAAAGAAAAGAAAAGAAAGTATTACAGTCGATGACTTAAAAAAATATTGCTATCATTGCATGCCTCATCCAAAGTAAGAAAGTTTAAAACTTCAGAATATCACAATCACTACATGCCTCATCCACATACTACAATCACAACATGCCTCATCCACATAAAGTATTACAATCTGCGGTTCTTAAAATATAAAAACAATTCAAATCACCAAAACTATGAACATAGCAGTAGTAGATATTGTATGTCTCTGTATTGTTATATCTATATTTGTTTTTGAAAACAAAAACCAACCAGCATATATCATATTTTCTATTTATTATTTTTAGAGATAGATTTTAAAACCAAAAAATATAGATAAATAATACGTTTATTTTTTTCAATTCAAAAAAGATATTCAAGTTGAAAACTTTTTTTCAACAGAATATTTAAACTCTTTTTTAATTGAAACACAAACAGAATATTTAAACAAACTGAAAACACAAAGTCTTATAAATTATTAGGGGTGCTCGCGGTTTGGTGGTTCGGTTGCGGCCAAAGGAATCTCAAATCCGCCATCTGTCTGCCAGGTTGGCGGATTGAAGAAAATCAATCCGCAACCGTCCGCTCGTCATCACGCATTCGTCCAAAATGTAGCGGATCGGTTCGGTTCAGTTGGTTTTGGCGGATCGGTATATCCGCTGCTCACCCCTAATATCTCTTGATATTCTCTATGCAGTTAGGCCACCACTGATTCCATTATTTAAAACCATAGCTCATACCCTCTCTCTCCTCTCCTCTCATCTCCTCTCCTATCTCTCTCTCTTTCTCTCTTTCTCTCTCTCAAATGGACCACCACAAATTCAAACTCAGCCCTATCTTCATGGGCATTCTCGGAATCCTTTCCGATGCAGCCAATGTTGCAATATTCCATTGTATCGCCATAGGTTGGTGCAGCAGCCACCAGCCACCACCACCACCAACCCCGCCGCAAAACCGCCCCCGAATCGCTCGGGAAAGTACTAGTACTCAAGATGACAGCACCAGCACCACCAGCAACTCAGCAGCTCAACTAATCACTATCTATATACCCACCAATGAAGCCAAAAAAGCTCCTCTCTATGCCGTGTGCTTGGACGAGTACGCCGAAGAAGAGGAGCTCTGGGTGTTGCCGGAATGTGGACACTCGTTTCATGTTACGTGTATTGATACGTGGCTTCACTCCCATCCCAATTGCTCGCTTTGCCGTGCCGGTGCGGTGGTGCCACCTCTGCCGCTGCAAAATATTGTCACGTCACCACCGCATCATGTGGTGGTGGTGCCGCCTCCTCCACCGCTGTAGAATGGTGGTGTCTTTGCCAGATTCTAGTCACCCTCTTTGGTTTTGAATTTTTATAACAGTTTTTTAATTTTTAACTCCTATTTTTTTTAAAGTGAATTTTTAAATATTTTTATTAGTGAATATGGTATATATATACATTATATTCACTAATAATTTTAATTAAATTTTTTTAGATCTAGTAGATGTAAAAAGTTATAAAAAAAAAAAAATTGATCAAAAGTGAGGGTGATGACGCTGTATATCTGTATGTGGTATGTGGGTTTGTATGTATATATGTGCTGAGTTTTAAGTTGCCTTGTGTGTGATGGATGTTTGTTTTGGCTTAAAAGTGAGAGTGATCAATATTGTTGGGGGCAATGTAAATAAGAGATGTCATCAATGGTGTTGAGAGAGAGATTTATAAGTTGGTTTGGGCCATGGTAGAGGCCGGGCAAATTGAGGGCCGAGCGTGTTTGGGCCGAGCTAACTTGGGCTTGTCCAAAGGTGGTTTTGCTCGGTCGAGGCCCAGGACCATGTTGGGACCGAGCTACTTGGGCCTGTCCATGTCCAGAGTTGGTTTTGCTCGGCTGAGGATTAGGTCCCGTGGTTCGCACGTTTAGTTCGGTGGGAAAGGCCTTTTGTTTACCGGCTCGACCTGTCTTGAACTCGGCTCTACCGGAATGCCACTGAGTTCGGTTGCGATGGAGTTCGGCGAGTGGAGCCCTCGGACTCGTTACGTAGCACGGTCGTGTGAGGCCGAGGTGATGCCGTCGGGCTGCCTAGTTCGCGCTAATGTTGTCTGGCGGTTTGATTATGTGGTGTTAACTGGATTTGTGCTGACAGATGGGAGAGCAGCTCTACGTGTCAGTAGGCTAATGGGTGCAGAGTTGAGCGCAGAAAGTATATAAGCATGACTGCGCCCCCCATGCTGGGGATGGAATATCATTTGGTGAGATACAATTTGACATTGATTGAATTTCTCTCTCTCTCTTTCTCTGTGTGTGTGCTAATTTGACTGTCGGAGGTGTTTTCCGGCAACACACCGGCGGGTAGCTCACCATCGTTGTGTTCTCAGGTTGATCGAAAAGACACGGAGCTTGGACGAAAGGAGTACGGACAGCGACGAATATCTTTTCCCCGTACAATTGGCGTCGTCTGTGGGAAAGCTTTGTAGACACAACCTTGTCCTCCGAGCTCACCCGATCACCTTCCATGGTGAACAGCGACGAAATACCGTTGTCTGCCATTGACGGTATTACCCCGGAGTTGGCCAGACGGAAAGATGGACTCCCCGCCGTTCAAAACATGGCGGACCTGGAGACTTCCCCATGAGGACTACCAAGAGATGCGCGAGATAAGCGCGCTAGAAGTTTTGGTCACTCCCGGAGCCCAGACAGACATCGGCGGCGAAGAGAATCGCACGCTAGACGTCTAGAGCACGAGTTAAGGGACCAAGACACCGTCATCCGGAGAATGGCGGCGGAGATGGAAGCTCTCAAATGGCAGGTAAAAGGGAAGGGTGTTGTTGGAGTGGGAGACCACAGTGAGCGCACCCAACCACGCCGTTCAGGTAGCCAGAGCCAGCGGCACACGCCCTCACTTTCTATCACCAGAAGTTATAGGGTTGGAGATTCAGACGCGCCTGTAGAGAAGTCTAGCGCGCAAGATAGTACCTACCATCCCTCACGTCCGGCGACGACGCCGAGGTATTCCTACTCCATTCGCTCAAAAGACTTGCGGGTTGTCTTGAAGGAACGGGCTCGCCGACGAGAGGCTCAAAGGGTGCCGGCGCT
Organism: Camellia granthamiana; assembly: GCA_036172215.1. NCBI lineage: Eukaryota > Viridiplantae > Streptophyta > Magnoliopsida > Ericales > Theaceae > Camellia > Camellia granthamiana. Next base: position 8,954,928 of record CM069917.1, read on the forward strand.
CCAACGGCTGTCTTACGGGGGTCACGCCAGTGAGGAGGTAGTAATGCCACCACCCCGCTCAGCCGTGCCTGCCCCTCTGGGCACAGATTTGGCGAGACTAAACGCCACCCCCTTCTCCCTTGAGATAGAAACCACACCGCTCCTAGCGGGCTTTCACTAGCCCATGTTTACGCCTTATGACAGAAAAATCGATCCGTACATGCATGTTAGCCACTTCTGGCAGGTCATGGCCGGACACAGGCGTAATGACGCTCTCATGTGCCTTATTTTCCCGTCAAGTCTGGGCAAATTGGGCTTGAAATGGTTTGAGAGTTTACCGGAGGAAAGCATCGAAAGGTGGCAGCAATTGGCGGAAGCGTTCGTGACTCGTTTCAAAACCAACATCAAAACGCCAAAGGAGGTGGACCACCTTCTCAGTGTCAAGATGGAGGCGAGTGACACCCTCAAGGCATACAATTCCAAGTACTGGGAAACCTTCAGCGAGATTCTAGATTGCCCGATCAACCTGGCGATCACCCAGTATAAGCGCAGTCTTCCAGTCGGACATAGGTTGAGGGACTCGCTTACAATGAACCAGCCGACGTCCATGGGGTAGTTAATGCAACGCATCAATGAGCACATCAGAGTAGAGGATGATGCGGCGGCGTCCACCGCGAAGATAACTCCGGTGGCAACAAATAAAAAAGGGATCGGCAAGGTACATGCGGTCGGACAGGAGACTAACCGTCTAAATAATCGCGCCGGGGAATCTGACCATAGACCAAGTCATCGAAACTGGGGAAGAGGTCGCCGAAATGACCGAGCAGAATACCCCCGCGATGATGCTGTTGATGCTAACAGAAGGTTGAATGCTCGGACGGGCATCACCACAGTATTTAAGATTCCAATCTATTGCATACTTAGTGAAATCCGTGACGAGGATTACATCCAGTTTCCAGCTAAGTTAGGCGATGCTCAAAAGGGCTTCAATCCGCGGTACCGCTGCATATATCATAGGGAGCGAGGACACCGGACAGAAGACTGTTTGCCTTTGAAGCAACATTTGGAGGAGTTAATCGCCGCCAGTCACTTAGACCTTTACATTGATGGGGGCGTCAAAGCTGCGCATCCTACCCTGGCTGATCTGAATGGTTTGGATGACTTAGAGGCGCCCTCTCAAGGAGTGGTCAATGTGATCCATGGCATAGTGGAGCCAGCGCGTGTATGCGAGCTCCGAGGAATGATAAAAAAGGCAGAACATATGAGGGAAGTTTTGTCAGTCCAGCCCGCGATCAAAAGGGGGAAGACCGAGAAGAAAGATGTGATTAGTTTCTCATCCAGGGACCTAAAGCGTATTCAAACGCCGCACAACGACGCCCTGGTAGTCACCCTCCGTTTCAAAGACTTTGATGTAAAGCGCATCTTGATTGACCAAGGAAGCTCGGTTGAGATTATGTACTACGACGCGTTCAAGCAACTCAAACTCCGGAATACAGACTTGGCGCCGGCAACTTCGCCACTAGTTGGTTTCAACTCACAACCGGAGTGGCCTTTGGGAAAGATCATCTTACAGATCAAAACCGGATCCGTAGTCAAGCAGGTGGAGTTCTGGGTATTGAAGGTGCCGTCCATGTACAATCTGATCCTTGGTAGGGGATGGCTTCATGCCATGCAGGCGGTAGCGTCAACCTATCACCAGGTTATGAGATTCCCCTCGGCTATGGGGGAAGTTGAGGAAATTTGGGGCGATCAAGTCATGTCGAAGCAATGTTTCGTGGTAGTGAATGGGAGCCGAGCTGCCAAAGGCTTTGTGCAAATGATTGAAGGTCTGGAAGACCAAAGTGTCCTTGATGACGTGGGCACCAGGGCGGAGGACAAGGCTGTTGAAGAGTTGGTAGAAGTACGTATTGACACCAAAAGTCCAAACAAATTCTTTTTGCTAGGATCAAGCCTGACCGCCCAAGAACGGACCGAGATGGTAGAATTCTTGACGGCAAATATCGAAGTCTTCGCATGGACGCCATACGACATGCCTGGCATCTATCTAAGCTTTATTTTCCACCAACTTAATGTTTTTCCTGATGCACGACCAGTCATTCAAAGAATGAGGAGATCGGCTCTTCATCACGCCGAGGTAGTCGCGGAGGAGGTCACGAATCTGCTAGAAGCAGGGGCTATCCGAAGTGCACTACCCTCGGTGGGTTTCAAACACGATCGTAGTGCCCAAGAAGAATTAGAAGTGGCGAGTTTGTGTTGACTACAAGACTGTCAACCAAGCTTGCCCTAAAGACAGCTTTCCTCTGCCCAGAATAGACCAATTGGTGGATCTAACAGCCGGGCATAACATGCTCAGTTTCTTGGATGCCTATCGCGGTTATCATCAGATCACCATGCATGGCCCAGACCACGAGATAACCTCTTTCACCATCCCAAGGGGACTCTTCTGCTATTGAGTCATGCCTTTTGGTTTGAAGAACACTAGGGCAACTTTCCAAAGAATGGTGACCAAAATGTTCGCTCCTCTGCTAGGCCGGACGATGGAGGCTTATATCGATGACATGGTGGTCAAAAATAGGCATCAGGCAGACCACTTATCCGACTTAGCCGAGATGTTTGCCATTCTCAAATAGCACAACCTACGCCTAAATGCGTCGAAGTGTGCCTTCGGCATGGGATTCGGGAAATTCCTAGGCTTCCTAGTCATAAATCGAGGCATCGAGGTGGACCCCACATAAATCAAAGCCATATAAGAATTGAAGTAGCCCAACTTGGCAAAGGACGTGCAGCATCTGGCCGGAATGGCCGCCGTGCTTAACCGATTCAAAAACCGGTCATCAGATCACTGCTGCCCTTTCTTTCGAGCCTTGAAGTCCAAGTTTTCATGAGATGAGGAGTGTGACGGGGCTTTGGCCGAGCATAAGGCGTATTTGTCTTCTGCCCCATTACTGGTAACACCCAAGCCCGGCGAAGAACTCTACCTTTATCTGGTAGTTTCTCAGCATACAGTTAGTGCGGTGCTTGTTCGGTCAGAAGGTATTCAGCATTTCCCTATCTTTTATGTGAGCAAAACCTTGCTACCGGCCGAGTCGAGGTATTTGCCGCTGGAAAAACTTGCTTTAGCTTTAATAATGGCCTCCAGAAAATTGGCGCACTACTTTCACGCTCACACAATCATCGTGTTGATCGAATTCTCCCTCAAAGCCTTGTTCAAGCGGACGGATTTCTCCAGTCGAATCTTGAAGTGGGCGGTCGAATTGGGACAATTTGACATCAAGTTTCAACCTCGAATAGCCATAAAAGCACAAGCATTGGCAGATTTTGTGGCTGAATTCTCACTTAGAATTCACCAAGTATGCTCGGTGGAACTCACCGCGGTAGCCGGGGAGGCGAATGAATGCTCAACAGAAATTGCACAACAAGGTGATAGTGGCGACGCGGAACTAGTGTGCCCGTCCATAGAACCTCCTGTCGGCATAGCCCTACAGCCCGGCAATGCGACGACGGACTGGGGTATAACAGACCAACCTGTTGGGTCCAGTGCTGCATCGCCGAGAGGGGATGAAATGGAACCGAACAGCAGCAAACCTGGAACCAAACAGCCGAGCGACCGTGATCCCATCAACCTGCAAGCCTCCCAGGACCCCTCAGAGTGTTGGAAACTCTTCGTCGGTGAAATGTGAAAACTTTTTGTAGATGGAGCCTCTAATCGTCACGGTGCCGGGCTGGGCATAGTTCTGATCTCGCCAGATGGTCTGACCATCGAGCACTTTATCACACTCAGATTTCCTGCGTCAAATAATGAGGCTGAGTACGAGGCGTTATTGGCTTGGCTTAAGAGTGCGCTTCAATTGCGCGTATCCGAGCTGATGGTTTACAGTGACTCCCAACTGGTTGTTAACCAAGTGTTTGGGGTCTATGAAGCCAAAGATGATAGAATGGCCAAGTACCAAGATTTGGTAAGAGAAAACATCAAGCGATTCCAGGCAATAAGGGTCCAACAAATCGGTCGTGAAGATAATGGCCGCGCAGACGAGTTAGCTGGTCTAGCTTCCATGATAGGCCGTTCATCTCCCAGTCCTCTCCTCATTGAGTTTCTTCCAAGGCCTAGTATTGAGGAACCCGAGCGGACAGAAGTACTTTGCACCGAACTTGGCCCTTCTTGGATGAACCTTATTATTCTTTTCCTGAAAGAACGGACCCTTCCGGTTGACAAAAAGGAAGCGCATAAAGTCCGGGTGAAATCAGAGCGGTTTTGGCTCTCTCCATCTGGCGCTTTATACAAGAAGTCATTCACCGGTCCTTACCTCAAGTGTGTACACACAAACAGCGTGGAAGCTTTCCTGTATGAGATTCATGAAGGCATATGCGGAAGTCACATCGGGGGAAGATCTTTGGCCTACTGAGCTATCTCACAAGGATATTGGTGGTCATGCATGCAAGCGAACGCTCAAAAATACATTAGAAAATGTGAGAAGTGTCAGAAGTTCGCAAACCAAATTCACCAGCCGGCCAGAGAACTTCTTCCCCTTACAAGCCCTTGGCCTTTTGCAATGTGGGGGGTAGACATAGTGGGACCACTCCTGACGGTACCAGGCAACCGGAAGTTCTTTATTACGGCTACAAATTACTTCACCAAATGGGTTGAAGTTGAGCCCTTAGCGACTATTAAAGAGAAAGACGTCAAACGGTTTGTTTGGCAGAATGTGGTTACGCGGTTTGGTGTCCCCAAGATTCTGATTTCTGATAATGGTACCCAATTTGACGGGCGCTTATTCAGAGGATTTTGTGAGGAATTGAAGATCGAATTCTACAACTCCACTCCGGCTTACCCACAGTCCAACGGCCAAGCCGAAGCATCAAACAAGACTATTCTTGATGGGTTGAAGAAAAAACTTGAGAAAGCCAAACGAAAATGGGCCGAGGAACTCCCACGTGTCCTTTGGGCATATCGGACAACCCCGAGGCGATCCACCGGGGAAACTCCTTTTGCCTTGGCATACGGCATGGAGGCGGTCATCCTAGTGGAAATCGGCATGCCCACCATCCGTAGTGAAAATTTTGAGCCTGAGTTGAATTCTGAAGCAGTCGCCCTGGAATTGGACCTAGCCAAAGAGCGCCGAGAAAAAGCTTTCATCTACGTGGCCGCATACCAACAAGAATTGTCTAGGAAATACAACAAAACCGTGCACCCCAGACCGTTTAAGGTGGGCGACTGGGTTCTAAGGAAGGTCATGGACAACACATTGGTGCCGGGCGAAGGCAAGCTAGGGGCAAATTGGGAAGGGCCCTACAAGGTAACCGGTCTAGCGGGCAAGGGGGCATACCATTTAGAAGATTTGGATGGCAAAGGCGTACCCCGGCCATGGAATGCGGCTAATCTCAAACTGTACTATTTTTAGTATTTCTCATTTTTCTGTAATTTTTTGAGAAAGGATTTGTTTTCCCTACACTTCCGAATGTAACACTCTTTTTGTCAATATAATAGAAGTGAATTATCTTTGCTGAAGCAGTTTGTTGTTTTCGGGGCCAACTCTTGTGTTTTAGCTGAGATGATTTACTCCGGCTAAAGGAGTTGATGATTTGCTTAACTCTGCAGTTTCAACCGAGATGATTTACTTCGGCTGAAGGAGTTGATGATTTGCTCAACTCTGAAGTTTCAGTCGAGATGATTCACTTTGGCTGAAGGAGTTGATGATTTGTTCAACCCTGCAGTTCCAGCCGAGATGATTTACTTCAGCTGAAGGAGTTGATGATTTGCTCAACTCTGCAGTTTCAGCCGACCTGATTTACTTCGACTGAATGAGTTGATGATTTGCTCAACTTTGAGGCTTCAGTCGAGATGATTTACTTCGGCTGAAGGAGTTGATGATTTGCTCAACTCTGAAGTTTCAGTCGAGATGATTTACTTCGGCTGAAAGAGTTGATGATTTGCTCAACTCTGCAACTTCAACCGAGATGATTTACTTCGGCTAAATGAGTTGATGATTTGCTCAACTCTGAGGCTTTAGCCAAGATGATTTACTTCGGCTGAAGGAGTTGATGATTTACTCAACTCTGAGGCTTCAGCCGAGATGATTTACTTCGGCTGAAAGAGTTAATAATTTGCTCAACTCTGTAGTTTTCGCCGAGATGATTTACTTCAGCTGAATGAGTTGATGATATGCTCAACTCTGAGGCTTTAGCCGAGATGATTTACTTCGGCTGAAGGAGTTGATGATTTGCTCAACTCTGCAGTTTCAGCCGAGATGATTTACTTCGGCTGAATAAGTTGATGATGTGTTCAACTCTGAGGCTTCAGCCGAGATGATTTACTTTGGATGAAGAAGTTGATGATTTGCTCAACTCTACAATTTCAGCCGAGATAATTTACACCGGCTAAATTTGTTGATGATTTACTCAACTTTGAGGTTCCAGCCGAGATGATTTACCTCGGCTAGATGAGTCGATGAATTAAAGGAGTTGATGATTTACTCAACTGTGGTTTCAGCCGAGATGTTTTACCTCGGCTAATTGAGTTGATGATTTACTCATGGCTTAAGCCGAGATGCTTTGTCCCGGCTAAAGGAGTTGGTGATTTGCCCAACTCAAAAGATCTAGCCGAGGTGCTTTACCCCGGCTAAAGGAATTGATGTTTTGGTTAGGTCAAGGTTCCTACCGAGGTAATGAAACATAGTACAAGTAGTAACAGTTAACAAAATTAGAATTTTTCATTGATGATAAACTGTGGTACATAAGATGGGGCAGGCAGCCCGATTACATTCTCAAAAAAAAAGAAGAGAGAACAAGAAAACTAAACTAATGGGGAAAGGTCAGCAAAGTTGTCCCCGGTTGCGACTGCCTCCAAGTCGACCATAGATATGGTTTCTCGGGCGCCGGACTCAGCCTGGTTGGCGTCTTTAGGGCGGTTTCCTCCCTCGGCATCATCTTCGACGTTGTCCCCGCCTTCTTCCTCAGCCTCAGCTTGCAAGACACTGACGACATCGTTTGCATATGGCACCATATAGGCCGATAGAAAGGCAGCGGGGGGAGAGGCAAACACATCAGTTCCAGGTCCTTGATCGAGCTATTCACAAGCAGCCTTTCAGCGGGACTTGAAGAAAATGTCCTTGGTGGCCTCGACTTGCTTGGTGTAGCTTTCCTCGGCCTCCTTGAAACCTTCGTTGTTTGCCTCGTCCACTTCATCCTTCATTGATTGCTTTAACGCATCCAGCTCGGCTTGGAGAGCGTCCATTTCCTTCTCAACAGCTCCCAGTTGGCCAAGCAATTTGGAGTTGTCAGTATTTGCAATCTCTAGAGAAGTTTTTGACTGTCCTAGCTCGGTTTGAAGGTGCTTAACCTGGCTGGTGGCGTCGGTTGCCTTCTATCGGAGTCTATGAATCCGTTTCATCACAAGATGTTGTTTCTGGATGGCCTGCAAGAAGAGAGTTTGAATAAAGAAAGCCAACCGTGCAAACACTTGAAAAAATTTGAATAAAGCATGCGAAATTCTTACCCGGGTCATAGACTTGACTGAGGACTTCACAAGCCGGATGTCGGGCACGTGGTCACTGCCGGTCACGTCACTCGGCAGGAGGAAGGCTTTTGTCAAGTCGAAGGTTATGAGGTGTTCTTTGTCGCCTTTGACCGAAGCGTTTGCCGGGATCTCCTTACCTCGGTGCTTCAACTGGGGCTTCCAAGGCGAAGTTGGCGCAGATGCGACCGCGGGTTGCTCGGTGTTCAGCTCCGCAATGAGCTCGGCTGTGGGATCGGCTGGCCGAGGCCTTTTTTTGGCTCGGCGGCTGTCCTTGCTGGTCTGCGCCGCGGCAGTTGATGCCAACACAACCACGACCCCACTTGTTTGACCGGCAGCAGCTGCGCGAGAAGGGATGCTCGGTAGCTCAGTGGATGTGGTGGCGATGAGGTTTTTGATGCGGCTCCGCTTGGTCATTTCTTCTTCTTCGGTTAGCCGGATAAGGGGCACTTCCGGTAATGTTGGGTCGGGTGGTGGAGACGGCGCTCGGAGAAAGTCTGTTACTCTACTTCGACGGGGAGCGGAGTATCTATAGGTCAGTACGTAGCCGAGAAGTTCATGGCAATCTCGATTACGATACCGCAATACGGTTCTGATGGCTGCTTCGTTGGGATTATGGTAGTTGGCTTGCAAAGCTTCGATGGCTGCAAAGAGGAAAAGAAGAAAAGGCATTAGTACGGAATAGTGAAGGAAAATAATTTAACCGAGTTATGAGCACAGCTTACATGTCGAACCAAAATTTTTGCTGATGTACCAGCCGGCCATGTCGGTTGTTTCATAGTTTCCAAACACCCAAAAAAAGTCATCGTCGTGTATATCTTTATTCGGGGTGCCGGTTACTATTTTCTCCTTGCCCGGTCTGATCTTTAGGTAGTAGTTAAGCCCATCGCCTGTATGCCCGAGGGTGTACTGGCGAAGTATCTTGGCTAAACCTAGGTTCAGGCCTAGCCGGTTGTTCAGCTCGGCTATCCCGTTTATTATTCTGAAGGTGTTGGTTAAAACTTGTGTGGGTGCTAGCCCGGTGTGCCTCAGGAACTCGCACATGAGTGGATTAATCGGGAAGCGAATTCCGCCTTTGATAATGGAAAGCACGATGAAAGGGCATTGGTCCAGTCTGTCCCAAGCGGTTGTGTCCTCGGCGCCGAGCTCGAGATGTACGTCTGCGGGGACACCATATTCCTCCCGGAACACGGCTAGTGCGACCGGTATGTCAACCAGGAAGCGGTAACGCTCCATGTAAAGCCAGCTGGTTTTAGCACGGCTGTGTTGGTTCGGAAAAAACTCTCGTTTGATGGCTGCTCGGCCTTTGAGAGCCTCAATGTTGGTACGTGGTCCCCTTGGACTCTACAGTAAAAGGAGTGGGAGCGTGGTCGCGCAAAATGAGCTTGACTTTAGCTCGGTCAAATGGAGTGCCAGTCCAGCTCGGTCACAGAGGTAACCCCAGAAGCTCGGCCGCTCAAGCGGACCAGATTTTAGCCTGGTCGAGCGGTCCAGCACTCTGTTACCTTGGTTCTTACGCGAGTTTTGCAAACTCATAACTTGCTCGGTCTTGGTGTTTTTTGGGATCAAAAGAAGATCTAGAGCCCGGTCCGCCCCAGATCCTCACGTGTTCATCACAAAAGTTGAAGAACAGTTGAGTGAAAATGGGCAGAGGTGGATATTGGGGGGGGGGGGCTATGTCCTAACACGTACTCCAATCGTGCCCTAGACTCAATATCAAATGAGAAACGACGAAGAGATTCGGAGAACTTACCAGTTTGGGATGGAAGTCGATTCTTCGAGCACGAATTCAGTCCAAGGCAGGAATGGTGTTTGAGCAAAGAGGTTGGCACTGCAGCGTTTGGTCGTCAGGAATGGAAGAGAAACAGTAAGAAGAAAATGTGAAGGGGGAAGTGGCGTGTTTATAAGAGAAAAGAACCGCCAAAATTCGAATATGAGGAGACGGTTGTGTTAGCTACTCGAGGCCAATAAATGATCGACGCGTGTCCATAATGGCGGCGGCGTCAGTACTGAAGAGACAAGATGGCAAGTTGAGGCGTCGACCGAGCAAGTCTAGAAACCGAGCGTGGAGATTAGCGCAGTTAACGTCTTGCGGAGGAAAGACCAGCGGAGAATCTACCCCGGTCGGATCATGTAATTCCAGTCACGCTTTTACGGACGGAATTAAGGGGCAATTGAGAGGGAGATTTATAAGTTGGTTTGGGCCGTGGTAGAAGCCGGGCAAATTGAGGGCCGAGCATGTTTAGGCCGAGCTAACTTGGGCTTGTCCAAAGGTGGTTTTGCTCGGTCGAGGCCCAGGACCATGTTGGGACCGAGCTACTTGGGCCTGTCCATGTCCAGAGTCGGTTTTGCTTGGCCGAGGATCAGGTCCTGTGGTTCGCACGTTTAGCTCGATGGGAAAGGCCTTTTGTTTACTGGCTCGACCTGCCTTAAACTCGGCTCTACTGGAATGCCATTGAGTTCGGTTGCGATGGAGTTCGGCGAGTGGAGCCCTCAGACTCGTTACGTAGCACGGCCGTGTGAGGCTGAGGTGATGCCGTCGGGTTGCCTAGTTCCTGCTAATGTTGTCTGGCGGTTTGATTAGGTGGTGTTAGCTGGATTTGTACTGACAGATGGAAGAGCAGCTCCACGTGTCAATAGGCTAATGGGTGCAGAGTTGAGTGCAAAAAGTATATAAGCATGACTGCGCCCCCCATGTTGGGGATGGAACATCATTTGGTGAGATACAATTTGACATTGATTGAATTTCTCTCTCTCTGGGTGTGTGCTAATTTGACCGTCGGAGGTGTTTTCCGGCAACACACCGCCGGGTAGCTCACCGCCGTTGTGTTCTCAGGTTGATCGGAAAGACACGGAGCTTGGACGAAAGGAGTACGGACAGCGACGAATATCTCTTCCCCGTACAGGTGTCATCTACTATCATGTGGAATTAGTAAAACTATCAAAGTATCAACATATAGGTTCAGTTCTCAGTTGATTAACCAAGAATCAACATAACTCTATTTGGGAAGTTGGTTTGTGGGCTTTTTTTGGCTAAAATAGCCACAAAAAATAAAATAGACTTTTTAGTCTAATAAGACAAAACATTACATTTAATCCATAATCATTACATTATTTCTTTTACAAAAAAAAGCCAAAAGTCCTTTCCAAACCAAATTTTTTAGCCCCGAATTAAAATAGTTAAAAAGTCAAAAAATTAACCCACTTTCAAAACGAAGCTAAATCTTATTTGGTTGATAATTTAAAAACTCATCACCAAATCAATGTACTCAACACCAAATCAAACCCACCCAAAAAGATCAGAGGGTAAGTAGGTTCAGTTCTTTGATTTATTAGCCCTTTCGGATGGTAAGTTTGGAGACTCTTTATAATAGTTAAAAAAGTAAAAAAGTTAATTTTATTTAATTTTATTTTTTTTAAAGGGAGAGTGAAAAAGTTATTTAAAAAGTTAAAAAATTATATAAAAAAAATCAAAAATTCATTTTCTTCTATATTTTTTCTACTTTTTTTTTTTGTAAAAAAAACTAAAAAATTATCCAAAATATATATATTTTTTCACTTTATATTTTAGTCAAAAAATTTAAAAATTATTAAAATAGTCTATTTCTAAACTAATCCTAAAGTGGTAGAAAATTTTTTAGGATGAAAGTGAGAAATATAAAAATTTGAATGGGATAAAGTGTAATTTATCTATATTTATATAATAATAATTGTTATAATGCCACTTGGTGTGATGTGATTGCCAACATGGCATTTGCTGTACAAATTTAGACGAGAAAGTGAAAAAACAAAAAAATAAAAATATTAAAGCTATGTAAACATTTTAAGAGGAATTACATGTCAGTGAGGCAAATTAAAATAATAATAAAAAAAAGTACACAGACTTGCATTCTTACAGTTTTTGAGTTGTACCCTACCATACAAGGAGTTCACCCCCATGTTTTATAATATATATATATATTTTTTTGTCTTCTACCCTGTACTGTTATTTCTTTAATATTTCACCTATTTCAATTGTTATTGATTGGTTGAAAAATTAAGCAAAATATTATTCATTATAAAGCGTAAAATGATTTTATGCTTAAAATTTTGGTAAATTAATTTTTTTTTTCATCATGATTGATATTACTCGATATACATATCAAGTCTCACTACTTTCATACCCTCTTATCTTATTTTATTCTCGACTAATGATATACGAATAAATTTTTTATATAAAGAAATCTATATAATGATGTGTCATATTTATATCCACTCATTAAAAATCAAAATTCTCATTATTATAGTGCATTATTGTAAGATTATAATTGCCACATCATTATGTTAGTTCTATATGAAAATTATATATGAATATTATTTTTTAATTTTTTTTCTTTTTAAAGTTGACTTTGTAATTGATTTTTTATTAAGATTTTTATTGTGAAAAATATTTTAGGTATTAACCAAACACTAGAAAACAAAATAAAAGTTTTTTTTTTTTGGGCAAAGTCATTTTACATAAAGGGAGGGAAATTTTTTAAGATCAAAGTGAATAAAGTTAAAACTTGAAGGGGAAATTGTAATTTATCCTCTTATTTTTAAAATTTAACTTAAAATAAATAAATAAAAGTAAAAAGTGAGCCGACATCCACTTACAATAGCCCTTTCCACGCGTAAATATCTTTTCATTTTGGTACAGTATCTAAAGTTATCGTTTGTCACGTATATATTTTAATTAAAAAATTAAAAAGTAATTATAAATTATCATATTATTTTTTTTTAAATTTAAAAAGTTATTAAAATAGTATATTCTCAAACGAGACCTTAATTTATATTAGTCTTATTGAAAATAAATCTTAATAAAATAGTTGTTAAAAATAAATTTTTATAACAATTTTTTATATGTCGCCAAAAATTAATAATTAGTGATTTTTTTGTCACGATTTTCATAAATTGTCATTAAACCTTACAATTAATGATTTTTTTGACAAAATTTTCAAACTATCACTTAAAGTTGAAAATTAATAACGTTTTTTTGTGACGATTTTTTTAAACTGTCGCTAAAACTTATAATTAGTGACATTTTTTGTGATAAATTTTTCAAACTATCACTGAGAATTAACAATTAATAATATTTTTAATAGTGTTTGATGAAAAATGTCATTAATTTTTATAAAACCTATTAGATAATAAATTAAACTATTAAGACCTACACATAAATTCTCATCCTATTTTTGTAGTTGATTTGAAATTAGGTGGGTCTAGTGGTTGGGATGATTTTGAAATTATATTGGATTTGGATTTATGGATAAAAGTTGGAGAATTTAATTAATTAATTTATTTTTATTTTTTTGAGATCAAAGTAAGAAAATTTAATTTTAAGAGATCAAAGTGAGAAACTTATTTTTTAGAGATCAAAGTGAGAACTTATTTTTAAAATTTCTATAGTATCATTTTAAGCATGATCAAGTTGATAATTGGATTAAAGTAACGTTAACTTATGAGTCGAAATTAAAAATTCTTTTCTTTAATATTGAAATTGAGAAATAGCTCATACCATATGGATAAGAGTGCAATTGGTCGTAATTTTGTTAAAGAGTTAATGAAGGTAACTTGTCTACATTTTTTCAATCATGTGATATTCATCACATCGTGCTCTTAGGTCTTATTTGACATAAATTAAAAAATTTTAAAAATTAAAAAGTCACTATCTTATTTAAGTCATATCATCTTATTTAAGTCACATCATTTCTCTACCACATCACTTCAAACCCAACCCATATTTCATAAAAAATAAAAAAGTACACTTATTTAGGACATCTCAAACCATCCCTTAATTAATAAATTTAAACCACGCAATAGTATCACAACCCGTTTCCCGTACTCAAGAGTTAAGTATTGTGATGGCTAGTAACTGAAATTACCTCTGGCCAATTCTTGAACATATTAATAAACGCGAGCGAAAATAATATTTAAGTTAGGGTACCAAAATATTCATTGGAGCTTCTGTTTTTATTACAAAATTTGTTGACAAAAAGACAGATATTTACATATAAAAATATTATAAAAGTGTTGTGTGTCTATTCCGCAGTCCCGTGTCTAAGACTTTCCAAAAGTTATTTCTGAATTGCATTGTTTTCTGAAAATTGGTAAACAGTTATAAACACATGGCAGAGTGAGAAATATTATACCAAGAGTATAAGGGACACAAAATAACTATGAATATTTATGTAACTAAACTATTTAAGATAACTTAGTTTGAACAAATAATCATTTAAGTAGCAAAACTGAAATTATGTAAATAAATAACTATAACCACGGTATCGAATAGAACAGAACAGAGGTGACAGGAGTGACAGTCAGAACAGAGGTACGGGTTCAATAGGTGACTCGTACGGATTATAAAGGTGGCTCCCATAATAGTATAGCATTTATCTCCGCACAGCACTTTGCTCCATACTAGAAATCAGAGGGTCAATGGATTCATGACAGACAGAGGGCCACAAAGTGACCAAATAGAGGCCAATGGTTATTTAGGTCATCCAAGGCGTGAGACTCCCGTGGTGGTACTTACAAAGCATAATTGTTTATAACATCATTGTCAAATATTCTTTAAAATATAAACAAACATATTCATGGGTTTCATTTTAACAAATAAAGTTCATAAATTAATCTACGTAATTAAAACATTAATATAATTTATAAAACATAATTTGTATAAAATAAATTATGGTAAGTCAAAATATACGTAAAATATATTATGGTGACTCAAGGTATAATATAACTCACTTTAAAATTAATACCTCACTATTTCTTTCTATTATCAAAGATCTCCTTAACTTCCAATATTTCCTTCTTCTTTCTTATTTCATTTTCCTTCCTTTCTCTCTCTCTCTCTTTTTTTTTTTTCTTCCATTTCTTTCCACATATCACCTCCTCCCAATTTATAAGGAGCTAAGAACGTCCGCCCGTATCCACTCACATATTCAATTAGATTTATACTTATCTTCAATAAATATTTAAGATAATTTAGCTTAATTTTTTAATATAACTATATAAATAAATCAATCCATAATTAAATTAAACTCTATCGTATACCAACAGAAAATTAATTATTTATTTTACTACCACACTGTTGGCTTTTTGGCTTTTCGAAGGATAGTTTTGTAAATGCGAGCGTGCCAGCAAGGATCAATCAGTCCTTACAGAAATTATAATTGCCAACCAATTTATCAGACGATTGTGTTTTTTAGTTCTTTCAGCCTCAATGAAGAGGACTTTTACTGGTGGCTTGACTTAGGAGAAATTAAGAAAGATAACAAGCAATATGAAGAACAATCGCAGTATTTCATTAAAAATGAACACTTACAATAGTCCAAACTCAGCCTCGAAGAGGTTTACAGCAACAGTCTACTTGAATCTACTTGAAACTACTCCTAGGAATCGAAGTGCAGTGCAGATATTTAAAGGACAAGTATTTAAAGTGCAGGAAATGTAAAACTGAGAAAGAAAATATAAAGTAAATGACTGGTTTGTATGATCTGAGTCTGGGGCTTTTTTCTGGGGACTTCCTTGCTATTTATACTTGCCAAGGATGACCTTCGAACTGCACTTCAAACCGTCGAACTGCTCCTCCATGATTGCTGATCATGCTGCCTTAGAAGTAGTTCCACTACGCCATCACTTGCAGTTAAACTTCCCTCTTATATTTGAATTTGAATATGAGTAACCGTTGAGGCCACGTCATCTTTCGTTTCTTTATTGATCTGGTGCTACTCGGATCATGTGAAAACCAATTGTCATCGCCACGTGTACGATCAGGATTGAAGATATGAATCATCTTCCCATAATACCCTTATTCTGCCACGTGTCGAATTGTTATTGGCTTTTACAAAATATATAGCCAACATTACCCCCCGCACTAATATACCCAATACTTGGTGATATTAGTGGATTAAAAACTTTTCCCGCGTTTTTGGAATGTGCACGGAATCTACTTTCGGGAAACATAACCGTCACCCATTTGGTGATCATTAACATTAACTCTCAAATTATTGAATATTTCAATATCTTTAGCATCCGAACGGATTATGGCTCAATCAACTTCTCATTCTACTGATCAAGCATACGAAGAGCCATTGAGTAATGCTGTTTCCCCTCGAAAGAATCTTCACGCATTCATTAGCCATCTTTATCCGCCCTTCCATATTCAGGTTGTGGAGGCTTTTGCGAATTATCAAGCTTTGGACTATGCGCATATTGCCATTAACCCTTCGATTCACAACTCCGTAAATACAAGAAGTTCTTCCTCTAGCATCCCTTTGTACTTTGAACAAACTACCCTCAAATCTTTGCTTCGATAAGTTACAAATATGGATTCGGGAAGTTCTTCTTTGCACACCTCTGCATGGGATGAAGCTATAACTTCTTCATCGCCTGGGACTTCTGGTTGGACAAACTGGTCGTCCTCTGAGACTTATGATGTAAGGGAGCGCATCAACCATCATTTTGTTGAGTTTACTGATCCCTTGGAGTTTCCTTCCTTCGCTCGAAGTTCAGTAGTCTACCCTTACGTGCCCATTGATTTTCGACGTAGTTTAGAAGAAAATCTGCTCGTGGCCTGGTATACCTCATCCATGCCTACAAAGATAATGCATCCTACCCGGCGCCCGGAAGAAGCACAAGGATACAGTCCTTCATTCTTAGCCAAGAAGGCGAAGATTTGTTCTTCTGATTGGCTTGATTACATTAATGCCTTTGTTCCTTCCACTCCCACGCCATCTCTTACAATAGAGGCATCCACACCTTCTTCTTCATCTTCTGAATTTGAAGCCTCTACTCCTTCTCCTCCTCCCGCTCTTTCCTGGATAGAGAAACTAAGGCTTGCTCTTCCAATGGACAGAGTCTTTTCACCTTACAACCCTCCATTATCCCCTTCTCCAACTGAGCGGAAACAAGCTCAACTTCTGCTAGCGGCTTTCTCTCACTTGCCTTTCAATGTTCTTGAGGATGATACCCCTCTCAAGAACTTTCAATGGGCTTGTGATATTTTGACCAGGGGCCATATCCTTAACCCCATCGCCCAAGCAGAACTTTACCTATTTCTGGACCAACTTCCAGTGCTTCTCCACTGGCATCGAAATTCTCTGGTTGCTACGCAATCTTTGGACCAACTCTCATCCCTACGAATTCATGCTCAATACGAAGCAGAGAACTTCCTCGAAGAGTTCGATGACTTCAAAAATAAAGAATCTGCGTATTGGGACGATTTGGTTATAGATGAGCTGGAACAAACACTGAGGGAGGAAGCTTTCGAAATAAAGGCTGAAGAGCTCTATTATGAAGTAAGAGCACATCAGCTTATACAGCCAACATTGGAGGAGATAGAAGAAATAATAAAGAAAGAACAAAAATTCATTGATCATTGTTGGATGAAATTCCATGACCTTGTTATTTATTCTATTCCTTATTTTTATGAGCTAGAATTCGTACCCAGATAGGGTCACTTGATGTAACTGTTTTGGCTTTAGTACAAACAAAGTCTTTTTACATTTGTCATCGTTTGATTTTGTTCCTTTTGTCTTTAAAAGCCAACCCATAGCTTCGAA
Organism: Camellia granthamiana; assembly: GCA_036172215.1. Lineage (NCBI taxonomy): Eukaryota > Viridiplantae > Streptophyta > Magnoliopsida > Ericales > Theaceae > Camellia > Camellia granthamiana. The sequence continues at coordinate 8,972,004 of CM069917.1, forward strand.
TTAAACAATCTCATCCTTCGAATCTGGATTTAATTGTCTAATGAAACGCTAAAAGAGCCAACATGTCAGTTTATGGGGTGTTGTTGACAATTCTGGCTGTTATTACCTGGAATCAATGCTCTGAACTTATTAACATTACCCTTCAGAACTAACTATAGCCAATATATGATCATGGTTAATGTAACCGATCAATTTCAAATTAACTAGTTTGCCTCGAAGAGTAATCCACATTGTTCTGGTTCAAAAGCAATTCCTCTTTTTATATGTAATAAAACCAAATATTGGTTTCAATGCGTCGAACAGTGCTCCTCATCCCTCAAAGGATCCGAAGACTTGCTTTGAAGGTCATTACTTTGATAAACGGGCCCTAAAACCCCTTAAATTCGAACATGAGTACGCTTCGAAGCTGGCTTCCGTACTTCGAAGCCATAGTTGTTTGAATTTTAGCGCCAAAATTCGGCTTCGAAGCCAAATATCTTGCTTCGAAGCTGGCATCAGCGTCCGGAATGTGCTCTTCCCTCCAAAAATTATCAATACTGGAAAGAACTCCTCGTATTCGTACTTTTTAGTACTTAGCGGTTTATGAAATGTATTTCCGGACACAAAGGCTTTTGAAACCCTTCTGCTCACTTACGCATATAAACCCTCATCTATCTCTCACTTTTCCTTACTCCCTTCTGTACTTTCCGAAAAAGCATACTATCAATGGCCTCTTCCTCATCAAAAATCCCATCCATAGAGCGTGTGAGCTCATCTGTGGCCTTGAAAAGGCTTATTGATGCTGAATGTGAGAAGTACAAGGCCGGGGAAAAAAGTGCTATCGATGGGCGTATCTTTGTCCCTCGTCACCATGTGCAGCAAGAGTATGTGCTTGGGCCCATATTCAAGGAGGTCCTTGCTGAACTTCCTGCCCTGTACCCTCGTCTGGAGGATCAACGGCTTCTCTATGAAGGTAGCCTCGACTGGAAGGGCTGGAGAATCAATCGCCCTCACCGATGTTGGCCCACGATGAGGCCAGAGTGGCAAGAATGGTACGACCGAGTCGTCCCTGCTAGGGCACTGGACTTACAAGAGCTCTGTCTTCTCGATGCTCTTCGACTATCTAGGGTAACTATCTCAGAAGACCCTTTTCTAGTTCCTGCTGCTTTATGTTTTTGGAATCCCATTTTCAATTTCTTTCAGTTTAAATGTGGGATGATGGCCCCCACTGTCCTTGACATTTGTTATCTTCTAGGAGTATCCCCCATTGGTGCTCCTATTACACCAGATTTTCCTGATTTGACAGTCCCCTTCTCCCTCCCCTCTCTTAACTCATCTTATAGCGATTTTGTCAAAGCTGAGAATAAGAAAGAGGGTTTGGTAACCGATAGGGAATTCTTCTCCTTTTTGTTATATTGGCTGTGCAAATTTCTCTTCTGTACTTCTTCTCAAAGAATCATGCCAGAATTTGCCCCTCTCGCTAAAGCTTTTGTCTTGCAAGAACGGGTAGCCTTGGCTCCGTATATCTTAGGCCATGTATATAGAGTCTGTTCTCTCTTTTGTGAAAAACCCTTAGATGCTAACCAAGGGGGGCCATTCTGGATCCTTCAGCTTTGGCTTTTCGCGTACTTTACCGATTTGCAATCCAAATGCCTCAAATTTGCTGGGTCACATTCTTTTACCCATGGCATAAGATTAGCCAATGCCTCACTTTACCCCTCCACTTTTGCCTTTTATTTCTCTTTCTTTCATCAGCTACCAGCCGCTCCTCCTCTTCATTATTTCCGTCCCTTCGAAGCCAGTATTGGCCCGACTTGGTTGAATAATTTCCTAAGTGACAAGCTCTGTATCTCGCCTGCTCACAAGGAGATATGGGCTTCTTTCCTGCTTCCCAGAGAATTATTCATAGGGACCATCAATCCTAGAGCTTATAAATGCATAGCTGAGCCTTATTGTCCTGCCCAATTTGCTAGACAATTTGGCCTCACACAAGGAGTTCCAATTCCGCTCTGCAGCAACACTAATCTGAGCCTTACCAAGAGGGATTTGAAGGTTCGGAAGTCAAGGCTGGAAGAGGCAACCTTCAAGTTTATGGACGACTTGGCTAATTTTGAGTTCATCCCCTTCTCTCCTCAAGGTACTGCCTTGAAGAGATACCAAGATTGGTGGGTGAGCAACATGGAAGTCTATCTGGCTATCTCACTTCATAACTTACTAAAGATGCTGGATGTGCCTAAGCCCAAGGGAGTTGAGATTGCCATTTCTTCCACTGTTTCAGCTGCAGCCCCTGCTATAACTCGATCCACTTCTGCTGCTTCGATTCCTGCTAGAATCACCCGAGGTATATACCTTTGTCTTCCTTTTCCTTTGGTCTTCTATACAACACTGGTTGTCTTATCTTTAATTCTTCTTCTATGAAGGTGATCAACAGCAAAAGAAGAGGAAACTGCTTGATCCTGAAAAGAAAACAACTGCAGCACAAGAAGAAGAAGAAAAGGAAGAAGACCAAGAACACGAGCCACCCTTGATGAGGAAGAAAAGAGTAGCAGATTTGGTCCAAGAGGAGACAGCTACTAAAGAATCAGAAGAGGAGCTTATTTTTGGGGCATCTGAGCCTCAAGCTAAAGGGGTTGAGAGGACAATTGAGGAGCAAACAAAGTCAATTCAAAGAAAAAAGAGAAGAAAAATTACTGTTTCTCTTTCTGACTTCGATGTCTCTCCCTCTGATTTTGATGAAGATTCTGATTTCGAGACAATTGCCCAAGCAATAAGAAAGAGAAGGAAAGTGACCGCTTCCACTGTTACCTTGGTTAAAGACCCCATTCATGAAGCGGCTGCCAAGGCAGTGGAGCAAGAACATTCCAAGGCAATAATTGTCTCCGAGAGGGCTGAGAGGAGACGGCAGCAACAAGTTTTAAGAGAAGAGGCTGCTGCTGCTGATATATTGCACAAGGAAATGGCAAGAAAGCAACAAACTGCTGAACATTACTTCCTCCGCAGCTCTCCCATAAGTGCTAATGCTTCTAAGACAAGTAATTTCCTTCACACTTCCATTGCTTTTCTTTTGTTAACTTTGACGCTGGATTATGACATTGCTCTTCGTTCCTTCTTCTTGCAGCAACACCCACTGCATTCATCTTTCCATTGAGGCCTCCCTCAATTTCAATTGAGGTCGATCAAATGCAGAATGTGAGGGTCGTTCAAATCGCACTCCCACTTTCAAGGCCTACATTTGATGTGCCTTCTTTGAGCCCCATCATTCCTCCATCTCTTTTCCTTGGTCTAGAACCATATCTTCCTTTTTTGGCTTTTAACCCGCCTCAGTATGCTTCTTCGAGCCTTGCTCTTCCTTCTTCCAAGGATATTCCAGTTGATTCTCCCACAGAGGGTACTGGTAGTTCTCCAGTTCATAATTTATCACCTATGTCCACTTCCAGCCCCTCTTCACTAGATTCATTGGTGGCTAAAACCATAGAGGCTGCCAAAGATGCTCCATCCATTTCTCCCATCCCCATGCAGCCCTTTGTATCTTCCACCACAATACTTTCTATGCCCTTCATGTCTAGGGATGAGGTAGACATCTTCGAAGGAAGACTCGCTAGTCTTTTCAATGTACCTTCTACCTCTCCAACATTTAGTGCTGAAGCTGAGCCATTAGTCTTGGCTAACTCCTTGCTGGAGATTTTCGAGAGTCCTTCTCCCAGCAGCAAGCCTCCTGCACCTTCAATAGATCTAGACACATGTTTGGAACTGCTAACTTCCTTTTCGAGGATTCCCTTCGAGGCTCTTCAAAGGCCTATCATTAGAAATGGGTTTCTTCAGTGTTGCAACATTGCTGAACAGTCCAGCATGAATGTCTCAAATCATCTATCTCAGGCTGCAGCTACTATTGATTTTTATCTCAACATCTGTCATGCTGCTAAGACTGCGGATGAGAAGCTGGTTAGAGACCAGAGTTTTGTTTCTCAAGTGCATACTAAAGTAGCAGATCTCAAGGAACAACACTCTTCTGTCTCCCAGTTTCGAATCCAACTGCTGGAGAAAAAAGCTCAACTTGAAGAGGAGTTGGCTGCAGTAAACCAAGCCTTGGTTCGAACTGATACCAAATTGCAACTTACCAACCAAGAGCTAGCTGACCGAAAAGAAGACATGGCTGCAGCTATTCAACTGTTTCCAGCACTTAGCCATAGGAAGTCCACTGTACAAAAACAACTAAGACATTGTAATGATTTTTGGGCCAATCTGTGGCACAATGTATTTAATTCTTTATAAAAGAACAAATTTTGTCTATCATTTAAGTAGTCTTATGTTTTCGTAGTTGATGCTTTATGTTATTCCTTGTGTTTCCCAAATGGTTGGAAAATAAGGTTTTAAATATCTGCCATTAATCTTTTTGGGATGTACATAACCATTCAAATTTCTTAAATGATATGCCCCAAAAGGCAGAACTCTATGAATTTGATATGGTCCTTCCCAATTAGGTGACCATTTGCCAAACTTATGGCTTTTAATCCCTATTGGGAGTATTGTTTTCCATACCAAATCACCTTCATCAAAGCCAATGTGTTTGACCCTTTTATTATAATTCTTGGCTGCTTTCTTCTTCTGGAAAAGAATGCTATTTAATGCCAAAATTCTGGCTTCATCTATGCCTTCTAATTCCAAGCACATGCTTTGATGGTATTGCTCAGGATTTAACTGATCTTGGCATCTTACCCTTAAAGATTTAACATTGATTTCCACAGGTAAAACTGCATCATGTCCATATACCAAGGCATAAGGAGTAACCCCTGTGCTTGACCTAGGAGAGGTTCTGTAAGCCCATAACACATCCAACAACAGGTTATGCCAATCCCTAGGATTATCCTCCACAACCTTTTGTATTCCCTTTTTTAAGGACTTATTGGATGATTCGGCCTGACCATTAGCTTGTGCATAATAGGGTGTGGAATTAACAAGGCTAATTCCAAACTCTGCCACAAAAGACTTCACCATTTTCCCATCGAACACAGTCCCATTATCAACTGTTATGGTTTGTGGAATGCCAAATCTATGGATCAGATCTTTAATGAACCCAATAACCTCTGTTTGGTCTACAGCCTTGTATGGCTTAGCTTCGACCCACTTAGTGAAGTAATCGGTAGCCACTAAAATGAAACAATGATGTTTCGAAGAAGGTGGGTGTATTTTTCCCATCATATCCATGGCCCATCCTCTGAATGGCCAGGGCTTTACTACTGCATGTAGGTCAGTTATGGGTACATGCCTTATTGTGCCATGCTTTTGGCATGCCTGGCAGCCCTTTGCATATTTTATGCAGTCTTTAAGGATAGTTGGCCAGTAGTAAGAATGCCTTCGAAGCAACCATCTCATCTTTACGCTGGGTTGATGAGCACCACAAATGCCTTCATGAACCTCAGCCATAGCTGTTAATGCTTCTCTTGGGCCTAAACATTCCAGCAATAGGCCATCTCCCCCCCTTTTATAAAGAGCATTACCATACATGATGTATTGCATAGACTGTAATTTAACTTTTCTGCTGGCCTTCGAAGATGGACCAGCCAAATACTGCATTATTGGATGCCTCCAATCTTGTTCTTGCAAGTCATTATGATTGACTTCTAAGACTACATTCCTTTTATTCAAAGGTGGTATCAATTTTTGATATGTTGTTTGGCCTATGCTCCTTTGGGTATTATCCCTTCTCTTGAAGTTCGAAGCTTTCTGAGCCACATCGTTAGCTCTATTGTTCAAGAATCTTGGAACATGGGTTACATTTGCTACTTGAAATTGAGAAAGCAGATGTAATGCAACAACATAATATGGTAAAATACTTATGCTTTGACACTTGAAAATCCCATTTACTTGGTTAACCACCAACTGAGAGTCTCCAAATATATCAACTGCATGTACTTGTAATCCAATAAGGATCTCTAGCCCCACTATTAAGGCTTCGTACTCAACCTGGTTATTGGAACAAGTAATTTCGTCCACTCTGAAACCATGTGTGGTTTCTACTCCTTGTGGAGATTTAATCACAATACCAATTCCAACTAAACCATTGGCTTTCGATCCATCGAACCACATCTGCCATGGCTCAACACTGGTCATGCCAAGTTCCATTACTTCTTGGTTCTCTGTTTGAGATGGATGGTCTGCTAGAAAATTGGCTAAGACTTGCCCTTTTACTGCCTTTTGAGGGACATATTCTAAATGAAATTCTGATAAGGCTAGTATCCACTTGCCAATTCTTCCCCTCAACATAGGTCTTGACAACATATACTTAACCAAATCTGTGGTTGCAATCACCAAGACAGTTGTAGGTAAAAGATAATATCTTAATTTCATTGCAGCAAAATACAAAGCAAGGCACAGCTTTTCGACAGCTGAGTATTTACATTCACAAGAATTTAAAAACCTACTAAGGTAATAAACAGCTTGTTCCCTGCCTTCTTCATTGTCCTGGGCCAAGAAAGCTCCCAATGAATCTTCTGCTGCAGCTATATACAACTTCAAGGGCTTGCTTCCCTTTGGTGGCATCAGTACTGGAGGATTGGCCAAGTAGGCTTTAATACCTTCGAAAGCAGTTTGATGCTCTGTTGTCCAAACAAATTCTTCTTCATCCTTCAGCCTTAACAAGGAAGAAAATGCTTTAGTTTTCCCAGCAGTGTTAGAAATAAACCTTCTAAGAAAGTTAACCTGCCCAAGGAACCTTTGTAATTCTTTCTTACTTGATGGAGGCTTAGCTTCGATGATGGCTTTGGCTTTGTTCTGATCAATCTGTATTCCTTTCTTGTGCACCACATAACCCAAGAAGTTTCCAGATGATACGCCAAAGGCACATTTGAGAGGATTGAGTTTTAGCTTGAACTTCCTCATTCTTTCAAAAGCTGTTTCCAACTGAAACAGATGTTCTTTCATGGACTGGGATTTCACTATAATGTCGTCAATATAACACTCTAGATACCCTCCAATGAGATCATGAAAGATGGTGTTCATAGCCCTTTGATATGTTGCCCCAGCATTCTTCAGGCCAAATGGCATCTTAATCCATTCGAAGGTGCCAATATTTCCAGGACATCTGAATGCTGTCTTGTGGATATCCTCCTCCGCAATGCAGATTTGGTTATAACCAGAATGCCCATCCATCATTGACAAAACTTGGTGCCCTGCTGAACTGTCTACCAGTAGGTCCACTATAGGCATAGGGTACTCATCTTTGGGAGTCGCTAGGTTTAAGTTTCTGAAATCGATGCATACCCTCATTTTACCATTCTTCTTAACTACAGGTACAATATTAGATAGCCATTCAACATACCTGGCTGTCCTAATAAAGCCTGCTTTAAGTAGTCTAAGGATCTCTTCTTTGACCTTCTGAATTACTTCTGGACTCATCCTTCTCGGTTTCTGCTTGTATGGCTTGAAATTTGGCTTCATAGGGAGTCTATGTTCCACTAATGACCTATCCAATCCTGGTAGTTCATTATAAGACCACGCAAAGCAATCTTTGTATTTCTTTAGAACAACCAATAACTGGTCTCTGTCCAGAACGTTCAAACAAGCACTTATGTAGGTTGGCTGTTGTACAGAACCTTCCCCTAAATTCACTTCTTCTAAGGGGTCTTGTGTCTGAGAACTTACTAGAGCTTCCTCTTTGATTCCTTCTACCTTCGAAGCATATTTCTTGCTTTGCTCCACTCGCAAGTTCTCTGGTTCCACATCCTTACCTTCTTCCTCATAGACAAAATCTGTCCATAAGGCATCCTCCTCTTGTATCTCCTGGACCTTTGTCTCAATGTCCAATGCGCAATATTTCCCAAGGGTCAAAACTCTGACCTGTAACTGCTCTTGTTTACAGCCAATCATCATGGCTTCTCTTTCTTGCTCCTGTACTTTCTGGACTATTGCTTCTACGTCCAATGGTGAGAATTTAACCAGAGCCAAAGACTTGGCTTCTTGCTCTTCATCTCTTTGCCTATAACCAGGCATCATTGTCATCTTTCACGACAGCCTCTTCATCAGCACTCTCTTGGACTAAGTGCTTTAGGTGTGTCACTTCCTCATCAGCCGTCACTTCGGCTGAGCCATCAGCTTTCCTCAGTATACTGAGTGGTGTTACTCCCTCAATATACAACTTGGCCTCTGCGAAGTCTGCACAGGCTATGAAGGGTTGAGGATCTGCATCAATTTCCTCTGTCTCTCCATTACCCAAGGCCATCATGATCTTCTGATGCAAAGAGGAAGGCACACATTTGTTGGTGTGGATCCAATCTCTCCCAAGTAAGGCATTATATTTGGCATTGCTGTCGATGACGAAGAATGCTGTCATACAATCCCTGGTTCCCACACTCAAATTAATAGGCAGAATCCCTTGAGCCATCTGTTTATCTCCAGCAAAACCAGCAATAGTCGTGCTGGTTGGGATCAACCTGGGATTCTTTTTCCCTAGTTTCTTCAAAGAAGATTTCGGTAATAAGTTCACTGCTGCCCCATTGTCTACCAGGACTCGGTTTAGCTGTATCCCATCAAAGAAAGCCTTGATGTACAAAGGCTTGACATGCTGGGTCATGGAATTTGAGGGATATTCAAAAGGGTATGAGAGGTTGATGCTCACTTCTTCCTCGCTCTCATACTCAGTTTCCATTGGAGTAACCATTTCAGGAGCATCCTGTACCATACTCACTTGTGACTCTTCACTAGATACAGGAATTGGATCCATGTCTTGGTCACCATGACCCTCATTTTCAGCCTGGAATTCATGAGGTAGTATGTGTACCATATTGACTGATACAGGGGGAAATGAGCCAAACTGAATGGCTGACTGTACCTTCTTCCCCTCTTGGCTACCTTGCTCAGTGTCCTCAGCAGCATCCTCCATGCTGCACTCTGGTATTTCATTGATAACTGATCCCTTTGAAGGATCCTTTTCAACTGGTTCTTCAGTCAGAAATGTATGTTCAGCCATGAAGGCTTCGAACATTTCTTCTTCTGCCATTTCCTTCTTTTGGCTCATGTCAATCTCGTCTCCCACTTCACTATCACTTTCCATCAGAGCCTTCTCCAATCCTGCCAAACTAGACTTCTCCCTGGCCTTTAGTTCAGAATGAACTTGGGCCAATTGTTCTCTGCTACAAACCACTTTGCTTTGCAGAGTCGGCTTTGGAGTATGATCTGACTTCGAAGTTTTCTTTCCTTCTGTCTTGACCTGTGAAGAACTCTCTCCACTTTCTTTCAGATCTTGCTGGTACTGGGTATACCTACGTTGAATTTTCCTTCTTTGTGATCTGGAAATGACTGGGACCATGTCTGGTTCCTTTGTCTTTGGATGTTTAAGTAATACCCAATTGTTTGGGGCCACCAAAGGAGGCTTGACCATCCTGCCTTGGTTTCCAACATCCCTTTGAGTAGGCGCCTCCCTAGGTTTGTTCTGCATTACAAACCAATCTGGGACCCCTGGTACCCACGAGCTTACTGATCCAGATGTCGAACTATTTCCTTCTACCTTCGAAACCATCTTCGAAGCTGGCTGTGAAGGTAAATGCTTGGCTCTGACTTCATGTTTTGAACCTGATTCAGTCCTTCGATGAAAAGAGCCATTTTCTGTCCTTCGCAGGGTTGGTCTAAAAGGCCAATCTCTGGCTTTACTCCCATAACCTGGACCCCTCTCCAATCTTCTTTCAGAATGGCTGCTTTCTACTCTGTAGTAGTTAGGTGGCCTAGACTCATACACAGGCCTCTTGCCTTTAACATGTATTCTGTCCACTACAGGTTCCACCACTAATGGGCGTTGCCTGTCACCAGCCGGATACGGCCTTTTGTTGTGAGCATTGGTTGATTTAGGACGTCTCTGAACATCCTTATAGTATTGCTTCCCATCAATTGGAAGCCCCTTTAACCATTTGTAACTTAATCTGCATCTAGGACACATCCTCTGCACTACAGCTGCTTCGAGAGAATCATCGTCCAGTGCTTCTTCATCAGAGTGTTCCCTCTGACGTGAGAAACCTTGTCCAATAGTTGGTGGGTTTCCAATCTCCTTCTTGGCAGTCGTCTGGTTGGCAATATGCATTTGCACGTTGACCTCTTCCAATTCCTGCAGAGATAGATTCTGAAAGTTTGGTACAACCACATTAGCCGCGCTTTCTCCAACTTCTGGAAATGGGTTGCTGTCAATTCCCATGGCTTTTTCTGTTTTGGCTGGGAACTTCAAACTTCCTTTTCGAATTTGCTCTTGGATCCTGTCTCGAAAAACAATACAGGTTTTAGTTGAGTGAGACCAAGAATTATGCCATTTACAGTACACTTTTCCTTTAAGTTCTTCTGGAGATGGCAGTTTAACTCCTTTTGGTAACTTAAGGAAATTGGCTGCAAGCAAATGATCAAAAATGTCATCTGCTTTTGTTAAGTCAAAAGAATACTTTCGGTGAAAGTCTTTCTTTTTAAACTGTTGGTCGATGGTTGTATCCTTATGAATTAATGCTTCACAGATTACAGGTTCTTTGCCCACAATCTCTGCTGCATCAATCTCATAATTGGGATCTCTATAATACGTCTTATACGAAGCATTATTTCGATCTTGTTCCTCCTCTAGTAATGCTTCATATCGAGACACCTTATAGGTTAATTCGACCAAATCCCTAAATTCAGTTGAGTCAAATTTCTTTCGAAGCCTGAACTCTAAACCGTTTTGAGCCAATCTGACAAATTCTGACTCTGGAAGGATCACCCTACATTTATTTCGAGCCCTTTTAAATCTGGCAATAAACTGAGTAGCCTTTTCTTCAGGCCTTTGACTCAATCTTGCCAAGTCTGCCATGGACACCTCTGGCTCCGATTGGAAGAATTGGGCATGAAATGCCTCTTCCATTTGTTGCCAATTTTGAATGGAGCCAGGTGTAAGGTTGATATACCATACAAAGGCTCCCCCAGTCAGGGAATTTGGAAATAATCTCAGTTTCATGTAATCATGATTAGTGAATTCACCACATTGAGCAGCGAATCTGGCAATGTGCTCTACTGTTGATTGATTTCCAGTTCCATAGAACAAGGTAAAATCTGGTATTCTGAATCCTCTTGGATATTCATGTACCCTATCTACCCATTCTGGGTATGGTTTTCTGTATACAGGAGTCTGGACCCTCCGAGCCATCGGTCCACACATCTCCCTAACAATATCAACAATTTGGTCCCTAGGGACCATATTCTGTGCCTGCTGAACCAGTACTGGAGGAACAAACACAGGGTTTGGTGGACAAACTTGTGCTTGTGGCCCTCTTGGTCCATAAGGTGGTACATTTGGGACTGGTTGCCCCTGTGGTACAGGTTGCTGTTGGGGATATGGGTAACCCCTTTGAGCCTGTCCTGCGAAGGGACCTGCGAAAGGTGCTGGAACAGGTGTTGTGTCCCTTCCATTTACAGGAAAACTCTCCAACCCCCCGGGTATAAATTCAAACAAAGGATTATTATATCCCCTAGTGCCAGGTATGGCTTCGAACATGGGATTTGTAACCACTCTCATGCCAATTTCTTGTACTTGCCCAGATCCACCAACATGTGTGGCTTCATTGTTGGGTACTGAGGCATTTTGGCCTACTACAGGCCTTGAAATGGGTTCATACCAAGACTGAGGCGATGGTCTTTCATAATTCTGAGTACTAGTCTGACCATTAGATTGTCCATTAATTTGCATAGGCTGTTTTTCTCTAGCCAATCTTTGCTGAGGGACATTTAAAACTTCCTCTGTGTGTCTTGTATTTGTTGGTTGGTGGTTACTCATTCGATCCAAAAAGGATGTTGCCCACCTTTCCATGGTGTTCATTAATTGTTGTCCCATAGCATCTACTAAGCCATCCCACGGATTTGTTGGCTGAGTAGATGGAACGGTGGATGTTCCAATTCCTTGGTTTCGTCCAATATTATGAACATATGGTTCTTGTCCAGAAGTACTGGTCTGTTCGACCATAGGTTCTGATAACATAGGAGCCTCCACAGGATGTGTTATCACATTATCCTCTGGATTAGGTATTTCTACCTCTCCTTCTACGCCTTCTTCCAGACGTTCATTTTCTCCTTGTCGTCTTCTTCTAGCCATTTTAAATTAGGTCCCACCGGGCGTGCCAAAAATATATGTTGGCTTTTTGGCTTTTCGAAGGATAGTTTTGTAAATGCGAGCGTGCCAGCAAGGATCAATCAGTCCTTACAGAAATTATAATTGCCAACCAATTTATCAGACGATTGTGTTTTTTAGTTCTTTCAGCCTCAATGAAGAGGACTTTTACTGGTGGCTTGACTTAGGAGAAATTAAGAAAGATAACAAGCAATATGAAGAACAATCGCAGTATTTCATTAAAAATGAACACTTACAATAGTCCAAACTCAGCCTCGAAGAGGTTTACAGCAACAGTCTACTTGAATCTACTTGAAACTACTCCTAGGAATCGAAGTGCAGTGCAGATATTTAAAGGACAAGTATTTAAAGTGCAGGAAATGTAAAACTGAGAAAGAAAATATAAAGTAAATGACTGGTTTGTATGATCTGAGTCTGGGGCTTTTTTCTGGGGACTTCCTTGCTATTTATACTTGCCAAGGATGACCTTCGAACTGCACTTCAAACCGTCGAACTGCTCCTCCATGATTGCTGATCATGCTGCCTTAGAAGTAGTTCCACTACGCCATCACTTGCAGTTAAACTTCCCTCTTATATTTGAATTTGAATATGAGTAACCGTTGAGGCCACGTCATCTTTCGTTTCTTTATTGATCTGGTGCTACTCGGATCATGTGAAAACCAATTGTCATCGCCACGTGTACGATCAGGATTGAAGATATGAATCATCTTCCCATAATACCCTTATTCTGCCACGTGTCGAATTGTTATTGGCTTTTACAAAATATATAGCCAACACACACCTATTATTATTATTATTATTATTTATTTATTTATTTATTTATTTATTCTTACTTTTATATTTATTTATTTACTATCTTTAACTTTAATTTGGCCCAATTAGTATTATAATTCCATATTTCTATTAATTTGGCCCCAAATAATAATCCCTAACTAATTCCATATTTGATAATCCAATGCCAAATTAGATTCTGTATGTATTATTTATTTATTTAATAATATATTATCACATACAATCATAATACTAGTATTAAATTTAAGAGATAATTTAAATTTTCGAGTTGTTATAATCTTCTTTCTTTTTAAAAATTTCGTCCTCGAAATTTGTCATATGTGTAAACTATCTGCTGCGTACTCTGATAAATATATATTAGATGATTAATCTGATAGAAAATATTATCTCAAAATTTTTTTTTACCAAAAATAACTCACTATCTAGTTGTCAAAAATTGTTTTGAGCCAAAATGAAAAACAATTGGTGATTTTGAAAACTTTTCTTTAGTTTTATTTTTGGAAAAAAAATTAAAAAAAATAAAAAGAGGACACAATCAAACAAGAAACTGGAAGTGAAATGACAGAATCATATGCAGGAGTTGAAAGAATTTGAGATGAACTCCCATTTCTTTTATCCGTGAACTTTGCACTGATGGAAAATAGTTTCAAAATTAGTATTTTTAAAATTTGAATCCACTTTTAAAAAGTTGAAATGAATTTTTTTTACTACTAAACTGAAAATTATATGTATTTAATTATATTATAATTTTGGTGGGTGCTTGAGCTCGACATCCTTTTTTTTTTCCCCTTCTATTACTATAACAAATATAAATTATATCTAATATCCTTCACAAATTAGGCACACACAAAATATATATATAATCATATAAAATTATAATATAATTAAATCGACTAACAAAATATAATATTTAGGTACTAATTATCCGCTATCCTATTTCTTCAATGTACGTGTGTCCTATGCTCCAATGATGATTTATTTATTTTTTTTATAAATCATTGTTTTGATACCATTTGTCACGACCCGCTCCCCGTACCCAAGAGTTAAGCATCGTGATGGCCAGTAACTGAAGTTACCTCCGACCAATTTTTGAACAAATTAATAAACGCAAGCGAAAATAATATTTAAATGAGGGTACCAAAATAATCATTGGAGCTTCTATGTTTATTACAAAATTTGTTGACCAAAAGGCCGATATTCACATATAAAAATATCATAACAGTGATGTGTGTGTCTATTCCGCAGCCCCGCGTTTAAGACTTTCTAAAAGCTATTTATGAATTGCATTGTTTCTTGAAAATTAGTAAACAGCTATAAGCACATGGCAGAGTGCTAAATATTATACCAAGAGTATAAGGGACACAAAATAACCGTGGATATTTATGTAACTAAACTATTTAAGATAACTTAGTCTGAACAAATAATTATTTAAGTAGCAAAACTAAGATTATGCAAATAAATAACCATAATCACGGTACCGAATAGAACAGAACATAGGTCACAAGAGTGACAGTTAGAACAGAGGTACAGATTCAATAGGTGGCTCGTACAGATTATAGAGGTGGCTCCCACAATAGTGTAGCATTTATCTCCGTACAACACTTTACTTCACACCAAAAAATCAGAGGGTCAATGGATCCATGACAGACAGAGGGCCACAAAGTGACCAAACAGATGCCAATGGTTATTTAAGTCCCTCAAGGCGTGGGACTCCCGTTGTGGTACTTACAAAACATAATTGTTTATAAGGTTATTGTCAAATATTCTTTAAAATATAAACAATATATCCATGAGTTTCATTTTAACAAATAGAGTTCAAAAATTAATCCATGTAATTGAAACATTAATATAATTTATAATAATTTATGAAACATAACTTGTATAAAATAAATTATGGTAAGTCAAAATATATGTAAAATATATTATGGTGACTCAAGATATAATATAACTCACCTTAAAATTAATACCTCACTATTTCTTTCCATTGTTAAAGATCTCCTTAACTTTCAATATTTTCTTCTCCTTTCTTATTTCCTTTTCCTTCCTTTCTCTCTTTTTTTTTTTTCCGTTTCTTTCCACATACCACCTCCTCCCTATTTATAAGGAGGTAAGAACGTCTGCTGGCAGTGCGTATCCTCTCACATATTCGATTAGATTTATATTTATCTTTAATAAATATTTAAGATAATTACACTTTGGCTCAATTTTCTTATATAATTATATAAATAAATCAATCCCTAATTAAATTACACTCTATCGTATACTAACAAAAAATTAATTATTTATTTTACGACTACACCCATTATTATTATTATTATTATCAATATTATTATTTATTTATTTTTACTTTTATATTTATTTATTTACTATCTTTAACTTTAATTTGGCCCAATTAATATTATAATTTCATATTTTTGTTAATTTAGCCCCAAATAATAATTCCTAATTAATCTCGTATTTGATAATTCAATACCAAATTAAATTCTGTATTTATTATTATTTATTTAATAATATATTATCACATACAACCATAATACTAGTATAAAATTTAAGAAACAACTTAAATTTTTGGGTTGTTACAAATGGTCATGTTGGTTTGATTTTTAAAAATTATTTTTAAGTTTTTAAAAGAAATATAAACTAGTTTGATAAAAATAACATAAATTTTTTGAACTTATTGAAAATTATTTGTGCCATCTCAAAAATTAATTTATATAAAAATGACAAATATTTTTTTTTATTTTAATTTTTTTCACTAAATTAATTTTTAATTTTTTTTTTAACACTCATGTTATATTTTTGTTAACTTAGACTTTCACTTTTTTGAATACTCACTTTTGTCCTATTTTGTTAGTCCTTATAAAAGTTACACCGTAACTTGTTTGGAATACATGAAATTATTTTATTTGAATTCAACTTTTAAAGTGTTTATTTCAAAAATATCCTCCTGTTTTTAACTTTTAAGATAGTCATTTTATGAAGGATAATTTTAAAAAACTAAGACTGTGTTTGGTTTTTAAGAAAAAAAAAGTTCAGAAACTCATTTGATAAAAATAAATATCAAAAAGATATTTTAAAATTTTTAAAATTATTTTTGACCTCCCAAAAAATAAAATTATATAAAAATGATAAGTATTTTAATTTTTTTAAAAATATTTCTGAAATAAAATTTAAAAAATCAAATCAATTATGGCCTAAATATAGATATTTATATAGGCGTGTTTGGGAAGAAAAAGTTTTGGCTTTTTGGACTAAAATAGCACTAAAAGACAAAATAGATTAAAATAGTCAATAAGATAAAATGTCACATCAAACTCATAATTATTTCACTTTTTCTTTTACAAATATCGTATCTAATTACAAAAAAAATCTAACCATCTTTCCAAATACAACTATTTTAACCTACTAAAATAGTCAAAAACTAAATGGCAAACTTCACTTTGCCCCCTGTATTTTGGGCCCGGTGCGGATTATGCTTGTGACATTTGGAAATTATCACATAACCCTCACATGGTTTGTAGACCAAAACGCACCATCCACTTTTCCATCCAAATTAATAGGTTGTGAGGTTTACACGCCCATGAAGAGAGTAAGCTATATTTTATAACCAAAATACCCCTTACGCATCTTTAAATTTACAAAAGCTTGCCATTCTTTTTCCTCCTCTCTTACAGAATGAACAAATACATCTCTGAAAAAAGATTGTTTCTCCAAAATCAAGGTTTGTTTAAATTCTCTGAACAAACACATCTTTAAATTTAGAGATAGAATCAACAAGAAAAAGTGGGTGCATAATCAAAAGAGAAAACAAACACATCTTTATAATCCAGTTGTTAAAGACAATCAAGAAGAAGAAAATAAGATAATATAAGATAATGAGGGGAGGAAAATTAGAAAGAAAAAAAAAAGGGTGCATACATATATGTACGGGAAAGAAATAAATCTTATCGTATAATTCTATTGATCAAGTTTGCGTTCCTTCGTACGTCGTCGCTTTATCACCTAAAAACAGCTAGCCGGCGGGTGTGTGCCGGAAAGCCCTTCGATGCCTAAGTCAGCACAATAGACAATAGACA
Organism: Camellia granthamiana; assembly: GCA_036172215.1. NCBI lineage: Eukaryota > Viridiplantae > Streptophyta > Magnoliopsida > Ericales > Theaceae > Camellia > Camellia granthamiana. The sequence goes on from CM069917.1 coordinate 8,988,978, forward strand.
CAAAAGCTCTATGAATTCAGGGATCAAAGTTGTGTTACCTCTCCATAGGTGATGTTGTGAGCTTTTATAGGTTCCGTGTGGCACAATCCTAGTAGAACTTTTACTCCTCCATGTAGAGTCCTCCTAGGAGTCATACTGCTGAAAGATAATGCTTATCCTTCAACACCCCCCTCACTGCTTAAACCAAGTGAGATGGTTTTACCATGGTCGGATTCCAATATGACCGAGGTAAGAATGGCTATGCTAAGCCGCAGAGTAGACCGAACTATACCTAGTTCGGTTCTTTCACTGCTCTTACCTCGGTTACTCCTGTACAAACCGTATTAACCATAGTGAGCTCGGACCGAACTAACCCATAGTATGGTTCAGAGGAAAGCTCAACATACTTTGGCTCAATATGGTATGACCGGGCTAACTGTCACCGTGCCGACCGTGGTGAACGAGCTAACCACCAAGCTCTTTCGGACCGGGCTAACTGTAAGGCTCCTTCGGACCGGGCTAACTCCAAGGCCCTTTCTACTGCGGCCCACAGAATGACCCATTGCCCAGCTCGGCACAATTTTCATATAAATTACCCTCTCAATTGCCCCTTAATTCCATCTGCGCAGCATGATAGGGATTACCAATTACCAGCCGAGCTAAAATCTGTAGCCTTCCAACCGAGCTAAAAATCTTTAGCTTTCTATCCAAGCTAAAAACCTTTAGCCTCCCAACCGAGCTAAAAACCTTTAGCTTTCCAACCGAGCTAAAAAACCTTTAGCTTTCCAACCGTGCTAGATTCATACCGGGCTCTATCTGCCTGGTCAAAACGTCTCTTCAATCACTGTAACTGAATCGATTCCCATTCTATGGACACGTGGCAGACGTTAATTGGCCCAATGCAGCTGTCACGCCGCCCTCGTACCTCGCGAATTTTGAACAGTCCCGCCATTTTTGTCCTTCCTTCTACACAAAACAAACCCTTCGTTTTGCATCTTTCATTTCACTATTCATCTTCCTCTCTCTCACTTTCTTTGAGCCTCCATTTCTCCTCGACTCTGCACTTGCTGAGTTCGTGTTCATCTTGGACTGGTAAGTTGTTTCAAATCTACTTCTTGCTTGTTGATTTCGTTCCTGTCTTGCAACACATAACATGTATATTTGTATGTTTTTCAACACATATGTTCCATTTTTGCTTAACTTCGTGTTTTCTCGAGAAAACCTTGCAATGTAAGCACTGTATATATGCACAATCTGAGGAATTTTTCCCTTTCATCCAAAATTACACTCCAACCGAACTAGGAAGTTGTTTATATTAGGTGTTATCACAACTAAACTAAGTAACCGAACTGAGACTTCGTGCCATACTTGTAGTTTCCATAAATTAGGTACCTTGAGTTTCCTTTAACCGAGCTATCGAACCGCACTAAGTCTGCGTAATATCGTACTAGAAAGTCTCAACTACCGACCAGGCTATAACATGGGGCTAAACTAGCTTCCTTAGTCTAAACCAAACTAAGAATGCTGCCCCAATAGCTCCAACCGGGCTAAAGTCCCTTGCTCCAACCGAGATAAGGTTGCACTGTATACCAAATAACCGAGCTAGGAACACTTTTATTCTACCGTTCTTTCTTTTAGCACGGTCCATCGGTCTGTGCTTAACACTTTTTCCTTTTCACTTGTAGACTCTACTAGGTTGCCCAGGCACTCCTCTGACCGTGCTACCGAGATAACTCACCCGATCTCAGCACCGAGCTAGCACTTCAAGTTTAATCTTACACCTAACTTAAATCCACATGGGTAAATATAGGTTCTTAGTAAACTCACCAGGGGCCATAGCCGAATTCTGTAAGGACTACCAAATTCCGGATGATGTCCACCACTCACTGGCCGAACTAGACACTATCCCCTGGGGAAAGCAAGGCTTTGTCCCTTTTAACGTTATTTCCATCGTAGAGTGCGGTCTGTGATTTCCTGTACAGCCTCTTCTCTGCGAATTCCTTAGGCAGACCAACCTTTGCTTAACCCAACTTTCCACCAATTCTTACCGTATAATAAATGACATTGCCGAGCTAAACCGCTGGGCTGGCCTTAATCTCGGCTTAGCTGAGCTCTTCCACCAATATTCTATAGGTCCTGCCGAATATGGATGGGTCTATTATTTAAGAATAAGACGCCGGCGTGAAAAGATAATAAAGGATACCCTGGATAAAGACGTGAACGATGATGATTTATTTTGGGTATCTGGGAATTTTGAGGACCAACAAGCCCATATCTCTGGTGATAGAATAAATTGGAACAAGGGTGTAGCCGGTAGGGTTACCTCGGCTTCATTGCATGCTTTTCTTTACTTCCGTTTTCACTTCCTGAACCGAATTAACTGTTGTTTTCCTTCATGCAGATTTGAACTTTCTCAAGTCGCAATACAGCTACCCCAACTTGAATGTACTTCGTGCCGCGTTGCGATATCCAAACCGAAGTTGGACCGAGCTACTGAATTTTGAGTCAACCTACCGATATAGCGGTAAACAAAAGACCAAGGTAACTGACTTTTTGTTGGAAGCCTCTCCTGAACCGGACCCAACCTTGCCCCAAATCAATCTGATCCCTCTAACTGCTGAGCAAGAGATGGCCAAGAAACGAGCAGTAAGGGCCCTTCTAACCGAAACGAACCAGCCCGAGGTACCGCCACCCGGTCAAATTGAGGAGACCGTGGTGGCCCTTCCATCCCATCAACCCTTATCATCACACCCAAACAAGCGTGCTCGGACTTCCACAACCGAGCCACGCCTTGTTGATGAAGAAGATACCATCCTTCCGCCAAGCCTTCCACCGAGCCCACAGCTGGAGCGTTCTGACTGAGCTAGTTCCTCCAAGTGGGCACCAAAGATTACGTTTTAGAACCGCGCTATACGGGACACTGATTTAGTGGTCCCTAAAAAAGACCACCTAATGGCATTCAATCTGGCTAAGAGCGTTTGCCTTCCAGCCGACATGGAGCACCACAACCATCTCACCGAGCTGAAGGCCATTCGCTCGGCCACAAAGCCAATGGTGCTAGTAAGTAGCCTCATTTGCTTATTTTTCTAATTTGCACAACTTTTTGCTCGGTTTTACTACAAGTCTCTTTCCATTTTTTTTGCAGGCCATACAGAAAAACCACATCGCTCACAAGCGAGTGTTGGAACTTTGGAAAACCACAAGGCAGGCCATGGCAGAAGCTGATGCCAAAACGGCCGAGCTAAAAGAGTCCCAGAAAAAGACGGCCGAGCTACAGGCCGAGGTAGCTCGGCTCACCGGTCTAGTTACCTCGGCTGATGCTGATAAACAAAAGGCGCTGGCCATGATAAAAGACAAATACCTGCACTAGCTGGCCAAGCTTGAAGGCAAAAAGAGGGCGGAGATCGCCGAGCTAAAGAAAAAGGTAGATGACGCAGAGGACCGGGGTTACAAAGAAGGCAAAGCCACCTACATCCAGCAATGTGAGGTTGTGAAGGACCTGTTCTTCAAATACGGGTGGAGGGCGGCTATGGCGCAGCTCGGTCATGGTCCAGAGACCGAGGTCTTCGATCCTCCTCCATATTTTATCTCGAGCTCTATGGCGGAGTACGCTGCTGCCATTCAGCAAAAATTTCTGGAAGAGGATGAAGATGAAGCTCCAGAAAACAACACTCAACCCGGTCACCAGACTATCTCCCCAACTCCAGAGGTCTCCATCCCACCTCTGCCTGTTGTGTCTGATGTAGTGCCTTCGACCGAGCTTAACCAAGAGGTGCTTGCCACAACCGAGTTACCTCTAGGTGAAGACCGCGTTATTCTGGACGCTGACCTGGATGACCTTTTTTCCTGACTTTTCTTTTTTTTGTCTTACTACAAAAGTTTGTTTTTTGGGAAGGAAAACTGTAACCGGGCTGAAGTCCCCCCCTTTTGTACTCTTGATTTGCACCTATCAATGAAATCTCTTTTGTTCCAACTGTTATCTCGGTTAACTTCTATCTACTTCATTTTCTGACTATAATCTGAGTGAAATATAACATTCTCCGGCCGAGATACTTTATCCTGGTCTTAACTTCGCAATCTATCTAACCACAGTTGCCAACCTCTTCAGCCTAGATTCGTATCTCGGCTGAAGAACAATAAGTGTTTGGTTTTTCAAGCCAACTACTCTTCAGCCTAGATCCTTATCTCGGTTGAAGAGTACTAAGTGTTGGTTTCCCAGCCAACCTCTCTAAGTTGGTTATTCCTGCCAACCTAGAGTAAAGTGTTTGGTTATTCTTGCCAAACGTCCTGCAGCCTGGATCCTTATCCTGGGCTTAGGAGGGGTGTTGGTTTTTCCAGCCAACCTCTAGATTGGTTTTTCCTGCCAACCTAGAGTAAAGTGTTTGGTTTTTCCTGCCAAACATCCTGCAGCCTAGATCCTTATCCTGGGCTTAGGAGGGGTGTTGGTTTTTCCTGCCAACCTATAGTAAACTTTTTGGTTTTTCTAGCCAAACGTCCTGCAGCCTGGATCCTTATCCTGGGCTTAGGAGGGGTGTTGGTTTTTCCAGCCAACCTCTAGATTGGTTTTTCCTGCCAACCTAGAGCAAAGTGTTTGGTTTTTCTAGCCAAACGTCCTGCAGCCTGAATCCTTATCCTGGGCTTAGGAGGGTGCACAGTTGGTTATTCCGGCCAACCATGCTTTTAATGCCCCTAACTCACTAAAACAATCTTTTACAAAAGGAAACAACTATACTGAAAAGAAACTACTTGTTTTATTGAGAAAGGGAAAAATTACAAATACTTAAAAGAAAAGCTAAAAATAAAATAACTTGAGACTGACAGTGTTCCATGGCCTGGGAATGGCTTTGTTGTCTTCATCTTCCAAGTGGTATGTGTAGACACCCCATTTTTGACCGTCCTCAAGATTTGGACATCACCGTTTGAACACCCGGTGATCATCCACGTTTGTGTTCATTTGGAGTTCCCGGAGGTCTCGGCTACGCGCCTTGCCTCAGGATCTCCGAACTCGACCGTTTTGTGTCTGGTTTTGCACCAAACACCTGTGTTTTGCCTTTGAGGGGCAGGGAATGCCTTGTGAGGCATCCCCACACACCACCGGCAGTGGCTAGAGGCCACCGGCTGGTCTTTGTTGCCACCGGCAATTTATATTGCCGGTCGGCACTCTTTGTTGCCGGTCGGCACTCTATTTTGTCAAAATGACAATTTTGCCCTGCCGACTACTGTTCAGCTGCTTTTTGAGATATTTTAAAACAGCTGTGGTGCATTTGCTTCCCCTCCATACACGTGTATGGAGGGATGCCCTCCTTGTAAGCTTGTTTGACAAGCTTTACAAGATGGTTGCCTATAAGAGAGGGCCTTCTCTCTTGGCATTAGGGTTAGAGAAAAGTTTTGGTGAGAAAGGTGAGAGGGAGCTCTGGTTTTAGGGTTAGGGTTCAATACATATCCTATCTCTATATTTCCCTTGTGTGTGTTTTAGTGTGTTTTAGTCCATACTATTGCACATTAGCACATAGTGTTTCACCTTCCTTGGGCTACTGAGGTTCTAAGGGCTTGTTCTTGCTATTTTTGACTGGATTGAAGCTTAAGGAGGCAACACGACCACCATTGTTGAAGAAAGGCTTCAAGGGTAAGAAACTAGTCCTTTATTCCCCATTTTTGCATCCTATTTCTACCTATCTTAGAGCTGCTTTTGTGTTTAGTGTATAACATAAAAAAGTTCTGTTTTTAGGCCCTCTTGATTGTTTGTTAAGAGTGTTTTGTGCTTTGGGGAAGTTTGACCCCTCGTAGGCTTTGTAAGGCCCCCATTCTTTCTCTTCACCACTGAAATCTTGAGGGATTTCAGTGGTGAAGATGGTGCCTTGGAGTCCCAAGGAGGAGAGGGCCACCCCCTCTCCTTGTTGTCCTTGGAAAGGACCTATTTTGCTTCCTTGATGAGCCTTATGTTTAAGTGTATATTGATCATGCTATGGTTGCATTTCATGCTTATTATGCCATGATATAATCATGTTGTGTGTTGGTTTTGGTACTCCATGCATGCTTAGCATAGTTGCCATGTAATGCCTCCTTGATCCTTTAACATGCCTTAGGTTGTGTGCCTTTGTTCTAACATGTTTTAGGCTTAGATTTGTGAAGGTTTTATGCTTATTTTGCCATGTATGAGGTCTATCCATAGTTGTTTTGGTCGACCCTAACTTGCATTGTATAGCCCCTTTGCATATTGCTTGTTGGCCTTAAGTGCATGATTGTATAGCATGCATCACTTGCATTATTTTCAATGGTTTGGCACCATTAGTGGCATCATTTCAGACCTTAAGACATGCTTGTTTACTTGCCTCGCATGCCTCTTTAATGCTTTGAAAGCTTGCGTTGAATGCTCCATGTTTTTGGTCATTGTGTTTGCCTTTGATTTTGAGCCACTTAGATGCCATCTAGGAAGCTCCCTTTGCATGGTCTAGGGCTGCCTTAGACCTGTTTTAAGCCTTCCTTGGCCTTGTGAGGCTTGGTCGGCTTGACCATGGTTTAGGTCCCCTTTGACTTGCTTCAAGTACTTAGACTATTGCATGCTCATGTTTGTCTTGTTTAAATTGGTTTGGCACCATGTTTTACATGATTTTCAGAGCTTGTATTGCATGCTAATTGTCCATTGTTTGGTCTCTTTAAGTATGCTTAAGAGTTGCCTTGTTTATGCTTAAGTGTTGGACCATGCTTGCATGCATGTGTGTGTGCATTTTGGCCTTCATTACCATGGTTCTGGCCACTGTTTTGGGCTTAATTAGGGCTGCCCAAGTCATACCCGAGACCATCATTTGCTTGGTTTGCATTGCCTCATGTTTGCTTGTATGCTTGCATAAGTGTCTTGCCATGCCATGTTGCATCCTTAGCTCGCATGCCTAGGTTGCATTGCATCTTGCATGCATGCCTTGTTCCTTGACTTGGTGATAGGAATTGGGCCTTGTTTTGGTTTGTTTGGTTTGCATTGCATTTGACATGAAAGTGCACAAATTGGTTCTTTGGGCCATCATGCATGGAAATGCGTGATTGGTGGTCCGAGAACCAAGAGCTATGTTCCTTTGAGTCATAAACATGATAAGGGACTTGGTTGGTGCATAAATGGTTTGAATTGTATTGCCATGCAAGTTTTGCCCGCTGCTGCTGTGAGTTGCAGGTTCTGCAGGCATTCTTTGCCGACCGGCAGTATACATTGCCGACCGGCAGTAAATCAACAGCCGATGGATGAATTTTGTGCCGATGGCCACATGTAGCAGCCGGTGGCTATTCTGTTCAGCCGGTGGTGATCTCCAATGTCCAGAGAGGCATCCCTGAGACTTTGGCAGTTTTCAGAGGAGCAGAGCAGGGGAAAACAGAGGCAGGACTATGCATGGCAGTTGCGATTCCGAGCAAGCCCCGAGCACGCGCTGCATCTGGTCCTCTTCCCGAGGGCGGTTTACTGTTTTATTAGATTAATTAATTTGTTTAATTAATTTAATGGGTCTGTAATATTTAATTAGCTTGCGTAGTTAATTAATTTGTATATTCTTTTGGCCCCTCCGAGTGAGGGCAAATTTGTAATAAGTGTGTGTGAGTGGTGTGCATGTCTTCCAACCCCCACTTCTTTCTTCCCTTTTATTTACCTACTTATAATGGTAGATTAGGGCAACGTTTATTTTAGCATCCTTTATGCTATGCATGCGTGCATTCATATATTTGTTTACATGCACTGGGCTCGGTACATCATACAAACTGCATTGTATTTTCGATTCCAAATTGAATACGTGTATCGAATGATTGCATTTCACATGCCATTTAGGGTTAGCCGAGCCTACTCTAAATTACATCCTTGCCTATGTTGCATTAGCCACTTAACATGAACTAGGGACATGCATGTTGCTAACTAGTTTATTGTTTTGGTACGGAATACAATGTCAGTATTTATGCTTTAGCATCTCGCATGCGTGTGGATGTTAACATGACAGTATGCTTGCCATGCGGCTAGATGCTTATGTGATAAACTGCTTGAATGCCTGTGGGTGGAGGTTGGATTGTTTTGAGTTGGAAAAACTCGTTGAAATCTGTGTTTTAGCCTACTTGCGAGTAGCAAATTCCAAAGCGCTTTTCAAACAAACGGATATGCAATGCTTGTTTCCAAATTAGGCAATCTAGTCTATACTTGTTTGCTGTGCGCATAACATAGTAATTCTAGGCTAATAACCGGAATAAGAACACATAACGGTTTTCAAAATCGGATATCATGGTTAGTAGAGGCCGGTCTTCGGACCGGGCCGAAAGGGGGTGCTCATAGCTGACCTTCCCCGATCGTACCTAAGCTCCCGAGCCAAGACAACTTTGGTGATGACGGACACGTGGCCTTCGGCACCGAGTCAGGGTTTCCTAAATTTCCCATTTTAAAAAAATATTTAGGTGGCGACTCTGTATCTGGCAAAGCAGTCCATGTTTGGCACTTCTTTCAAAATCTGTTTTTCTCAAAACGATTTGCCAGAGTTGGACTCTTTGGTTCAGATTACGAACCGCAACAAACAAAAAAGGGGAGTCCGAACTGTAACCCGTGAGTTCCCACGCGGGACCTGTTATAGTTTCTGGCGACTCTGCTGGGGATTTTAGAGAGCTTGACTCGAACTCGTGATATCCTGTTTTGATTTCATCTATGTGTTTCTTTGCATTGCATGTGCATTGGTGCGCCTAGGACACCGTGTTGGCCATCTGCTATTCCTGAGCGGTTTGCCGGAGGCTTGTCTTGTCAAGGCATGTCCATAAGGCTGACCGGTTGCGGGCTCTGCCAGTATGGGAACACAAACCCCGGTTTTACTGGGGCACCCATTTTAACCATTCGACCTAGTGCATATTCGGATCCATAGTGACCATTCCAAACTAGGACAGGTTGCTCACCCGATATAGGTTGTTTGAAACTGCTGTGTGCGTAGTGAAACTCTAGCTCCTGACAAAATAGGACAGGGAAACCCTACCACAACATAGGGGTGTTTTGGCTCTTCTTTACCTGCTATGTGCTTTTAGAGTGTATCTCTACAGGAACACACATGTCAGTTTGCGAGTTTGGTTATCCAGCCTGAGGGCACCAGTATCAGTGTTGAGAATCAGTTATGTCTGCGGGTATCAGTTCAGTTTTGAACAGTGATTCTGGGGAACAGTGATCAGTGGTAGAGTGCAGTTGTTCGACTACACCCGTTTTTGATCTGTTTGGGGCTGAAATGCTGCTTGTTTTCCATTTCAGTTCAGAGATTCAGAGAGTTGATCCAGAACAGCTAGTGTCTTCTCCTTGCCGCGGCAGGACTTAGTATGACGCAGAATCTAGAAGAGATCGCGGTCATGACGGCCGCGTTGGATCAGGGAATCACCCTACGCAGTGAGACTACTGTTGATATGCCGCATCCGCCCAGGTCGCCCGTTGCGCACCCAGTTTGGACCCCCCAGCTATATCAGGCTCGTGAGCCCACCACATTCGAGCTGATGGGGATGATAGGTGATCTCCAGAGGTCTGTGGCGGATCTCGCCTATGGAATATCTGCTTCACCGCCAGCTGCACCGTACGCCGGGAGCTTTATACCCCAGGAGCCCCCGCTGTTGGGCCGAATTGTTATTAAACTTAGTCAACCGGAGATGGCCTCCAGTTATAATAATGACATGTTAACATCAACCCAAACCCTCAATCAGGCTGAGGCTAGCGACAAAGGCAAAATGAGGGCAGATGCCGATCCTATCGAACAACTGCTGTGGGCAGTCGAGGCTTTGAAAGCCAGGGGGATGAACAAGCAACAGGTGTCCGCAGTTGTGATAAAAACCGTGGAGGATGCTTTCCCCACTCCACCCGAGGGCAGTGCCAGCCAATTAGGGAACCGGGACAGGCCCCGTCATGCCGGAACAGTTCCTCCCATTCCCAAACCTGCACCCGGGAGATATCAGAAAGCTAAGGCGGCACCTGCCGACCCTTTCGCTAGTGCATCTAGCAAGAGTGCTCAAGCTTCAAAGTACCTGCCCCGAGGGCGCAGGGTCTTTCATGAACTCTACATGCCTTTGTCAAGGGCACTCTTGATTTTGGCCAAGAAGGGACATCTTACACCCCTTGAGCCTAGGCCGCTCCCCAAACCCCTTCCAGCAGGCCATGACGCCACTCAGTACTGTGCGTACCATCAGCAGACAGGCCACCCTACTGATAATTGCTTTCGCCTCCGCCATGAGGTACAGGATTTGATTGATAACGAGGTCATCCTCCCGCCCACCTCAGCAAAGTCCGTTACCACTCAGTTCCTGGATTTTGAGGACACCGATACTGTGAGTATCTGATCAGAAAATGAACCACCTGCGGGCGACGCCCGATATTTTTGATGTGGCATCTGGCACGCATTTTTGAGCATCTGCGAATGCTAATTTTGTAAGTTCTGGCTTGGGTGTCGAGTCAGTCTTTTCTTTTGTTTTGAGTCTGTCTCATTGTCTTGAGTTAGTCCTTTTAGCTCACGGGTCTGTCTTGTTGTAGCGAGTCAGTCCCCTTTGTATAGAATACCAGGTGATTCCGGGGTTGTTGCCTCGAACACCGTTTTGCCTTGTAATTACCTTTTTTGTTTTCTTTTTGAGTCTGTCTCTACCTGTAACAACGCCCGCGGGGGACCTCGCTACAGCTCGGACTCAATTTGTGTCACGGTTCTAAATCTGAACCAAAGAGTCCAACTCTGGCAAATCGTTTTTGAGAAAACAGATTTTGAAAAGAAGTGCCAAACATGGACTGCTTTGCCAGATACAGAGTCGCCACCTAAATATTTTTTAAATGGGAAATTTAGGAAACCCTGACTCGGTGCCAAAGGCCACGTGTCCGTCATCACCAAAGTTGCCTCGGCTCGGGAACTTGGGTACGATTGGGGAAGGTCAGCTATGAGCACCCCCTCTCGCCCGGTCCGAAGACCGGCCTCTACTAACCATGATATCCGGTTTTGAAAACTTTATGTGCTCTTGTTCCGGTTATTAGCCTAGAATTACTACGTTATGCGCACAGCAAACAAGTATAGACCAAATCGCCTAAATTGGAACAAAACATTGTAAGTTTGTTTTGAAAATGATTTGCTACTCGCAAGTAGGCTAAAATGCAGGTTTTGCCACCCTCAAGTGGGCTTTAAAAAAAGATGGTTTTGCCACTATCTAGTGGGCTTAAAACTCACAGTTTTAATGCATTATCTCAATTTAAGCAATTCGACCTCCATCCACAGGCATTCATGCAGTTATATCACATAAGCACTTAGCCTCATGGTAATCATGCTATTATGGTAACATTCACACGCATGCGATATGCTAAAGCATAAAAGCTCACCTAGTACTCCAAGCCAAAACAGAAGCTTATTAGAAATCCATGCATGGACCTAAGCATACTGAAATGTCTAATGCAACACATGCAAAGATGTAATCTAGGCAGGCTCGGCTATCCTAAACATGGCATATGGAATGCTACAAATAGCACGTATTCAATTTGGAATTGAAAGTACAATGCAGTTTGTATGATGTGCCGAGCCCAATGTATGTCAACAAATGCATGGATGCACGCATGCATTGCATAAGGTATGCTAAAATAAACGTGCCCTAATACTAACCATCAAAGCAGGTAAATAAAAGGGAAGAAAGAAATGGGGGTTGGAAGTCATGCACACACTCACCCACACTTATTACAAGTTCGTCCTCACTCGGAGGAACCAAAATAATAATACAGTCCAAAGAATAAATGAATAAATATTACAAATTTCTAATTATCAAATTAAACCAAAAAAAAAAGAAAGTGGGGGCCTCAGCCCTGCCTCGGGATACGCATGAATGATGCATGCTCGATCCGATTTGCCCGGAAAACCCATGTCATGACACTGTTGCTTCTGTTTCTACTGCCCTGCCTCTCCAAAAATTCCCAAAGTCCCAGAATACCTTCTACATGAACTGCAGTACCCCACCGGCTAGAGGGAATGGCCACCGGCCGCTTACAATGATCACCGGCTACCTGTAGAGTTCATCGGCACAAAAAGTGTGCCGGTCGGCACTTTGTTCTGCCGGTCGGCAGAAAGTTCCTGCAGATGACAGCTTGACAGCAGCAGCAAACCAGCAGTGCATGGCATGGATTTTTGAGCATATTTATGCATGGCCAATGCTTCCTATCATGAATGGGACTCAAGAAAACATGGCTCTTGGTTCTAGGGCTATCAATTGTGCACCTTGGTGCATGATAGCCTAAGATACCAAGGTTGCATTTCAATGTAAAAATGCATGCAACACAACAATGATAACTAAGTCCCTATCATGCCAAAGTCAAGGGCCTTAGTGACATGGGAATTGAGGTGTGTTTTGTCACTTGGAGTACAAACACCCCTCATTTCCCACACTTGGTTTGACACCCCAAACCAAGTAATGAAATGCAATCCATGCAAACATGCATCAACAATGCAACATGACACAAAAGTGTAAGGCATGCCCAAATGCTATGTAACACATCATGGGAAGTATACAATACTAAGCATGCACAATGCAAAGTGTGATACAAGCATGAACATCTAAGGCAATAGGATTGTCTTATGTCAAGACCATGTTGACTAAGCATGCAACACACATATACTAAACATGCAATGGTAGACTAAGCTACAATGGGACATCCCTCAAACCTCCCTAAAACAGTGGCAAAACATGCCCAAAATGATGACCAAAACTCATGCAAGCATGCAAGGCAATAGGCCCAAGACCAAGGGCACCAAAGAGAGTACCTTACTACCATTATCAAGGCCACTCATGGCATGCATCTAACAACCAAAAACAGACTTCTATCATGCAAAATGACACCCAAAACCCACATATGGCAGCCCCAAAATGTATTAATCATGCAAGCATACACAATGCCAATTCCTAGGCATAAAAGGACACACCTTTAGAGCATGAAAGAGGTGACAAGTACAAACATATGAGCATGGATTAGAGTCTGAAATAGCATGTTAAAGGACTCCAAATCACTTAAATGGCCTAACCAATGCATATTCATGGATCACCTACCCAAGACCAACAAGTCACAATGCAAAGCAACTATGTCAAACACATCAAACATGACAAAATCAGTGCCTAACAGACCTTAAACATGGCAAAACAACACTAGTATCTTCATGAAGTGAGGCTAATATATGCAAAGAACATGGCCTAAATGCAAGGCATACTTCCTAGCATGATAGAGCATTACAAAGCAAGTATAAGATGCAAGCTAAGGGCCATAAATCCGACCTTAGACAGAGGTTAGATATAACCTAAAACACCCAAGAAAGCTCTGAAATGAGGCCATACAAGGCTATGCACACATGCTATCTTTTAGGCCAAATACAAAGGCAAGCAAAGGACAAGGGGGAGAGGGGTGTCCCTCCCCTATTTGAGACTTAAAACCATCTCCCTCACCACTGAAAACCCACTGGTTTTCAGTGGTGAGAAGTCCAAAAACACCAAGTTAACCAATGCTCAAAGAAAAGGCAATAAAAGGGCCAAAACAAGGCCTAAGAGGGTGAGTTCTTACTCAAACACAAAAGTGACCTTAATGAATGTTCTTGAGCAAGTAAAAACAAGGTTTTTTTTATGTTAAACACAAAACCAAAAACTCAAAGCAAGAGGGGTAGAAACTAGTTGTAAGAATGGGGAAATTAAAGCAAAAAGTTTACCCTTGAAGATCCAATGAAGAACAGGTGGAGCAGCCCTCCTCTAGTGATCAAAACCAGTCCAAGATCACACAAAACAAACCTCCAAGCCTCCCAATCTCGAGCTAAGGTTTAATAGTGTGTGTAATGGTGCAAAAATGAGGTAAAACTACACTTTTAGGGCCAAAAACACACACACAAGAGGAGAGAGAGGGAAAATATAGAGAGAGAGAGTGTATCACACAGACATACAGATATAAGCTCTGGTTTTTGACCTCAAAATGTCTAACCCTTGAGCAATGGAGAGGGGTGGTCTTTATATAGGCCAAGACCAAGCCAAGACTTAATGGCTAAGCAAAGGAAAAGGTTCAAAGGGGTCAAGGGGGTGCAAGGCTTCTTGGAGAAGCCAAAACAGCTGGCCAAGCTTCTCCAAGAAGCTTGGCCAAAAGGGTTCAAGCTTCTAGAAGCTTTAGGGGGGTCAAAGGTGCATATGGGCCAATCCTACGCACGGGGAGGAGAGATGGTGTAATCCAGCTGGCACAGCTGGCATGCACCATCCTCAGGGGGGTTCAGAAGGGTCACCGGCCAGCCAAAAACGTCACCGGCACAAAAAAGTGCCGGTCGGCAACATATAGTGCCGACCGGCCAAAATTTTTGAGAAAACAGTGCCGACGGACAAAAGGGAGTGCCGGTGGGGTGTGGGGGCAGCCGGTGGGATTCAGGGATGGCTGACAAGCCTCCCCCTACCCTCAAATGCAAAAACACAAGTGTTTGGTGCCAAAACCGAACACGAAGCAGCCGAGTCAAGAGGTCCTGAGACGAGGCGCGCTGCCGAGGCCTCCGGGAACTTGAGACGAACACAATCATGGATAATCACCGGGTGTCCAAGCGGTGACGTCCGAGTCTTGAGGACGGTCAAAAATGGGGTGTCTACACTACCGTGGAGCCAGTTGCATCTGAGAAACCTGAATGAAACAGCTGCGGCTATCATGTTTCTGTGCTCATTGATTGTTTTGGGCTAGTTGCGCCAGAGAATTTGAATGGGGTGGCAGCACGTTCCACCTGCTCTTCTGTACCCCAAAAATTATTACTTTGACCTAAGCTTTTCATAAAAACCCTTTTTGAACACTGCGGTGATAAAAACGAAGAGGAAGGAATTCCTCGGGCTTTGCAAAATTTTGATCATTTTGAGGGAAAGAGAGGTATGCTAAGCTTTTAATGAATGAAACCATGCTTGTCGGCATGAGTACTGAGAAGGATCCTGGTTTGGTCCAGACTGGTTCCACACTATCTTCTGCGCGAGCGATTTGTCGCTTTCTTAAAAACTTTCAAAAACGAAGTGTTTCGCGCAGTCTTGCGAAGACCTGTGTGGAATCACTCTTGAGATTGTACAGCCCAGGATCGCTCTCAGCCTCAAGATTCAATTTATCTGTTGCAAACTGGAATCCGTTCAAAACGTCCAACAGTACCGTGAAACGCCTGTGTGGCCCAATTTGAAGCTGCCCTCAAGCAAGAGACACCAAAGTCAGATCAAGGAGATCAGATCCCACCAGGCAAGGCTCGTGAAGCAACCGTGATGGACCTTTTTTTGCAAATCAACACAACAGTCATTCTCCTGGACACAGAGAGGCTTCGATCTCAAAACCATTTGGCATGGGCTTGCTACACTTTTACCCTTTGAGAGGCTCGCTGGGCCGAAAACCCGGAAGGGCGACTCATGCAAAAGTTAGAGCAAGCAAAAGCAAAAAACAATGCAAAAAAAAAAGAAAGAGAAAAGCAAAAGAAAAAAAAAAGAAAAAAGGAAAAAATGAAGAGAAAAAAAAGAAGAAAGCAAAAAAAAAAAAAAAAAGAGAAGAGAAAGAATGAATATATACAAAAATGAAAAGAAGAAAAATAAAGCTCGCAAGGTCGAAAACCTGCAACAGGCGCCTTGGCAAAAGTTAGAGTCTAAAAAAAAAAGTGAAGGTTAAAATACCCGAGTGTACCTTAACTGGAACTACATAAGGCTTGATTCCCATGTTTGGGATACGTAGGCAACTTCATCCTGAAGTCCAGCCCCCAACGCTTCCATAGCGTCTCAGTCCATGTCTTGGTTTTGATCACTTTTGCCTCCTCCGAATCCGATGTCTCGATTGCAGCAACCTGGAACTACGTGATTAACTTCCTCTTGAAGTCCAACCACCAACACCTCCCAGGTGACTGTGTCCATATATTGATTCAAACCGTCTTCGTCTCCTTCGCGTCCGAGGGTCTGATCGTCATCAACGAGGACTGGCTTACAGCGTGCTGCGGCATCATCCAAACAAGGGGCAACTTTCCGTTGCCATGCCTTGCCATAAGTTGCCCTGAGATGCCATCCAAACCAGGGGCAACTTTCCGTTGCCTTATTTTCCCCCTTTTAAGCAAGGGGCAATTTTCCAACCGCCTCCGATCCGAGGTTGCGCGTCTCGAGGGTGAGTTTCGTGCTCGTTGAGCATTGACTGTTTGCAAAAATAGTTTTTGAAAATTTTTACTGAAGTTAACTATCTTCTCGAAAACTATTTCATTTTCCAAAACTGGACCTTGTTTGGATCCCAAAAAGGAAAATTTTCAGTACTCACAGCCTGACTTGCATGATTTTCAAATCAAAAATCGAACAAGTGTGTTGATCCGACTCTCATTTTGGTCAAAACTGTTTTAGAAAACCAAAGAATGGTCGAAATGACGAACTAGGGGCACAATTGAGTCAGGTCTTCTGTCTTTCCCCCATCAACATACTCGCCAGAAAGGCACCCTATCTACCAGAAGAAGTGGCTGCAAGCTAGCTGTATTGGGCGTGAGCCCACAACCCCTCGTTTACCCATTAACCATCCTGGGGAGGGATGAAAAATGAGAGAATAAAGAATAGAGAGGTGTAAGTTGAGAGGAAAAGTGAGAAAAGGGTTTTTGAGAGAAAAACCGAGCTCGAGGGCCGAGTGATGTGAGTATCACAAATCAGAAAAGGTAGGAAATAATACCCGGAGGAATTGGCTCCTCGAGATTTGAGGTCTTTTTGTAAGCATGTCCGTGTGTCGTGTCTTTTGATTTGTCGGTCTCGATTTTGGCTTTGAGTCTTTTCCGAGTGTGTCTCGTTGTGTTCAGGTCGTGTGCCTTTTGTTTCTTTGTTTGAGTCCCTCCGCTGTGTTCTGTGGTAGGCTCGATACCCCGGTCGAAAACCCTTCTTTATTTCAAAAAATCGTTTGTGCTCAGAATGCTGTGCCATTCTCTACATTCGTGCGAAGCAAGAGAAGGAAAGGGAAAATTTGGGACATCCGAGTGTGTTTCAACTGCAACCATGTCAGCCTTTGTAGTCCGTCTTGTCAGATTGGGGCTGTTTGTTCAGGGTTTGCTGTGTGCGAAATGAACCAAGTGCTGTGTTATGGGCTACATGCAGATCAATCCCCAGTAGAGTATGGGCTGTGTATTCAGTTTGAATAGTTGGTTTGTATGAGTTGTTTGCTGTCAGTTGGTTGGTTATCCGATTATTGCAGTGCAAGTGTTCAATTTTCAGACAACAGATCAATATCATTTACATTTGAGGTGTAACATGATGCAATACAGTGCAAGGTATGAAATATACACAAATGTAAACACTTTTTCAGACGAAAAGTTTGTTTCATTTCATATCATCTTTTCAAGTACATAGTTTCGAAGGAAACAAAATCTGCCTGCGGCAGTACAAAGTACCCTAACTACTAACCAAAAGGGGAAAATGCAAAAAGAAAAGAAAAACAGTAAAAATCTGTAGCAAATGTCAAAAATGGCTCCGGGGCCGTCAATCTGTCCTGGTCCTCTTCCTGGACGAAGGTCCAGGAGCGTCATCAACAGGGGCACCACTAGGGGCATCGCCGTCTGAGCTCGAGTCCGAGCCATCACTGGTCTCCTCCACCTCTGTCTCTGCCTCAGACTCGTCATCTGGAACTGGAGACCGCGAGCTGCTCCAGACATGAGTGCGCCCCCCTCTGGTGCGGGGATATACCCTGCCATCCCGAGTAGAAACGGGAGGTCCAGCCGGAACACCGCCCACCGGAGGAATCTGGAAGGGAGGCTGAAAAAGCATGAAAGGTGAATACATCAGTATGCCGTGAGCAGTGAATCAGCGCAGAATACAATGTATGAGTACAGTGTATGTATGCCGTGAGCAGTGAATCAGTGCAGAATGCAGTGTATCAGTACAGTGTATGTATGCCGTGAGCAGTATATCAGTGCAGAATGCAGTGTATGAGTACAGTGTGTGGATGCCGTGAGCAGTTTATCAGGTGTTGTGTTGTGCATCAGATTATGCGAAACAGTTTGTGTATGGTTTGAGGCTGTGGTCGAAAACATACCGGAAGACCGTAGAGGGCCAAGACGTCGAAGGTCCGCTGCAGCATCCCCATCATGGAGGCGTTCAACTCCAGGGACTGCCGGGTGTACTCATATGAAGCCTGCAAAATATGAGATACATCAGTATTCTGCGGAATATCAAATGGACTGAAATGAAATGACAATGCAAGATGCAGAATGCAATAATACATACCGGAGGTAAATCGGGGATACCGACTAACTTGTGATCAGCCGGTGGTGGAGCGAAGGGGACCTGATAGGTCGCCCCACCCTGCCCCCTATATGTCAGTAAAGTGGGCAGAGCAGGCCAACCGGTCCCTCGTCCTCTCTGAACTCCGCCTCTGCCGCGGACTCGAGCCCTCCTCGGCGCTCCTGCTCCAGCCCCCGCTCCCACTCCAGCCACTGGCGCCGCTGGTCCCTCTCTCTCCACTCGGCGGCCGCCGCTCAGAGGTCGCATGATAAAGGTCCGGACGTACTCCAAATAGTCGCCCTCGCCCCTGTAGCCGTCTGCCTCCCAGCCAAGGGTGTAGTCTGCTATCTGATCGGCGGTGAATCTCTCGGTATCCCGCATGTACTCAGGAGGGTGCACCGGGACTATTTGCTCAGGTAAGCCTAGGGTCTGGCGCAAGAAACGCTCGCCCAGGTACCAAGCCCGACAGATCGGGCCCTCGAGCAGAATCCGGTAACGCGAGGTCTCATCGGCACCGGCAAACCGATCCCGCATCATGGCTGGCAAAGGAGCCCAAGGCTGCCAGGTGATCTGAAATTGAGATACAGTCTGTTATCTACTGTTATTTGAAACATGCAGTGGAAATACGAAGTTTAAATGAATTGCAAGTAAAACATACCTCTGCGGGGGTGATAGTGTCGAAGTAGCGCCGAAAGAAGCTGAATGTCTCTCGCGGCCTCCGGGTGCATCTCCCGTCAAAGCGACGCGAAAAAGGGACGACCAGAGGGGTCTCTGCATCGGGTACAGGAGCCAACCTAGGAAAGTAGGCGTAAACCCACAACTGCAAGATGAATACCAGTGCATTTATCAAATAAAGCAGAATACAGAATAAAAGCAGAAATAGCGGAGCCGTGTGTTGTGCAGTGTATTGTGCAGAGTGTACAGTGTGAGCAGTGTACAGTCAGTGTAAAGCAGAGTATGTGTGTGCCGTGTGTACAGTATACAGCAAGTGTAAAGCAGACTACAGTGTGTGCAGTGTGTAGAGTACAGAAAATATAGAACAGAAAATGTAAAGCAGAAAGCAGAAATGTAAAAGGGGAAGAAAATGTACCTCCCAAGCACGCCAGTAACCCCCGAGCAACTGTCCGCTGTCGTGGGAGGCTGAGCTCATATATCCATAAAGGGTGGCCAGAGCGGCGCCACCCCAGTCATAACGTAAGATGTCCCTGACATCCACCAGTGCGCTGAGAAGGCAGAGAGGCACGGTGTTCGCCCGGTCGGCGAAGATGGTCGTCCCGAACAGGAACATACGGAAGCCGCGTGCGTATCTCTCCGCGGCCTCTGGGGTCATCGGGGCCGCATCAACAAGGAGGGGCTGGACCCTGAACTGCACCTCGAACCATGAGTATCGAACAAAGCCGGGACGCGCAAGAGGCGGTGCCGCGCCAAGCAAGTAGACCTGAGCCGCGGTCCACTCGTCCATATCAATGTCAAAGGGGATCGGATCACCCCCTACCCCGATGCCTGTGAGCATCGAGAAATCGTAAGGGGTCATCGTCATGTCCCCGGTCGCCGAGAAGTGAAATGAATCGGTGGTGTCCCACCATCTCTCCACCAGGGCGACAAGGAGAGGTCTGCATGTCGTAAGCCTGGAGAGCCCCCTGCAGAATACGCCAAAGCCGGCCTGGTCCACAATATGGCGAACTGCGTCGGGAAGCTCGGTGTACCACTCACGAGCGACGGTATTCCCATACCCGCGGATGGTATGGGAATCTCCCTGTTTTCAAACAAGTAGTTGCGAAGCAATATAAAACGTACAGTTTTGAAGAAACAGTCAAAATCAGTGCAAATTTGGCATGCGTGCAAGTTTATCAGATTCAAATAGATACCGGGTGCCGGTGTGCTTACAGTGAACTACAACGTGTGATGCGTCAGCGTGTTTGAGTGGTTCAGTGCAAGTTTGGCATGCGTGCATATGGTTTTCAGATTCGAACAGGTATCGGGCAATGGTGTTTGCAGTGAAATACGGTGTGTGCCGTGGTTTGAGTGGTTCAAGGCTAGTGCAGTGTGTGCGCGTGTGAGTCTTAAAGAGATAATCAGTTGCAAGTGCGTTTGTACTCGACTACAATGTACAGTATATCAGTGTATCTGAGCTAAGCAGTTAAAGACTGTAATCAGTTATGGCAATTGACAGTTTAAAGCATCCTACATTGCAGAAAATAAAGCAGAGAAAGAAGGTTACCTCGGAAGCGCCGGAGGATAGGTGGGAGGCAGGCTCACGTAGCAGGAGCTCGGGTTCCAATGCCATGTCGAAACTCCTGAACTGGGGCAGTCCGTCGGGTGGAAGAACATGAATCGCCGGCCGGTAGGTCGCTGGGTCAAACGGGCGCTCGCTCAACGGGAGGAGCTCGACCCCGGGATCCATCTCGTGATCCGAGGGAGTCCCACCGCGTGGAATGTCGTCGGCCATGTCGAGAATGATGAGAAAGTGGTCAAGGAAAGAAAATCGGGTCGGAATACGAAGAGTCAACTGAAAAGTCAACCCCCGGGAGGGTGGAAAATGGCCGGAAAGGTCGGGATGTGAAAAGGCACGGAAATGAAGAGCGAATCGAGGGGAACAAGTCCCAAAAAAGTGGAAATAGCGAAAGGAGCATCGAAACGAAGTTTCAATCGGTCCAAAATGTTCGAAACGCGATAAACTTCGCGAATCCAACGACGAAAAGGGCGCGAGAACGCGAGAAAACGGAGGGATCAAGGAAAGAAAAGAACTCTAGAGAGAGAGTGTGTGATTTTCGGCTAGAGGGAAAGTGAAAGAATAGGGTTTGAAACCCTATTTTAAAACACCCATGGTGAAATGCCAAATCTGCCTCCATCTAGGAACTTTTTGCCGGTCGGCAACATTTTGTGCCGGCCGGCACAATATTGTGCCGATGGAACTTTTCTGCAGCCGGTGGACAGCTGGTGGCCTCCTATCCCGGCCGGTGATCTTCCCACAGCCTTGTTTAGGCAATATGAGTTGTTTTGGGTCTTCATAGCTCGAGAAAGTGCAAGAAAGCGTATCTCCGACGCTCAACCGGCTTCCGTTTTGACCTCGGACCGCGTCTTCTGTGCGTAGCACTCAAATTCATGCAAGGATTGTATCCTTTTGTATCCTTTTGCCTTTTACAAAATTCAAAAGTTGCCCCGCCTGCGTTGCATGCATTCATCATGTTGTCTGGTGCGTTGTGTCGCGCCGTCATGCACATCCCTCATGCATTGTCATGCATTATAAATACCGCATTGTCATGCATTGCATTGTAAATACCGCATTTTCATGCATTGCATTGTAAATACCGCGTTGTCATGCATCATCGTAGGTAGTGCATATGTCATGCATTTCAAAAAACAACAAAAACAACATGCATCGTTGTAGATATTGCATATGTCATGCATTTCATCATAATATAGTGCATTGTCATGCCTCACTGTAAATATTGCATTTACATTCCATTGCATATTTGTAGATATTGCATTATAGTTGCATGCATTCACTGGCTTGCGCCTTTCCTTGTTGAGCTTGGTCTGGTATGTGCCCTTACTTTTCACGTCAAAACACAGTTCTGCATGTGTACGCGCCTATTCCACGTTGGTATGTTGGTTTGAGGGTTGCGGCACCTTTTCTGTGTTAGACGCGGCTTGTACGTGTACATGCCTTTCCTAGGCGAGATTTGGTCTGGCCCGCGTGCCATATTCATTGTATTCACCTCCATTGCATTTTAGTTGCATGCATTCACTGCATCACCCTCCATCTATGGCTTGCGCCTTTCCTTGTTGAGCTTGGTCTGGTATGTGCCCTTACTTTTCGCGTCAAAACACAGTTCTGCATGTGTACGCGCCTATTCCACGCTGGTATGTTGGTTTGAGGGTTGCGGCACCTTTTCTGTGTTAGACATGGCTTGTATGCGTACATGCCTTTCCTAGGCAAGATACGGTTTTGGCTGCACGCCGTATCCATCGTAGATATTACATTGTAGTGTAATTGTTGCATCCTGCATTAGGATCATTATTCTTTCCTCAGCGGGTCGTTACCCCACTTATGTCATTCCACCCAATATTCGTTCTCGTGTCAGTCTACATCACTCATAGTTCTGCATGTGTACGTGCCTATTCCACACTGGTATGTTGGTTTGAGGGTTGCGGCACCTTTTCTATTGTAGACAGACTTGTTACTTCCATCAATCTATTTGACATTTGTGTGGTTTCGAACCGCTCATGATTGAATCATGATTCAAGTGCACTGCATGTCATCTGCATTGTTTCAATTGCATCGCATATCATTTGCATTGTTTATACGTAGTGTTGTATATAATGCATATCATTTGGCATTCATCATTGCTTTGTCATGCATATTGCTGACAATATCATACCTGTTAAGTTTGCTTTCTTTGCAGGCACGATATTGTATGTACGGTTCATTTGAGGCTGGTGCAACCAGACGAACCGCACAGGTATTGTATCCTCCGCGTGAGACGTAGTGAGAATTGCATAATTCTCTTACATCCTTTCTGCATTGTAGTGTAGTTTGGTGTATGTTAGCTTAAAACTGTCGCATGTGCGCTTCAGTTATGCTCATAAGTTATGCTCGGCTCCTTGCATTTTCAGTTGCATTTTGCCCCTGCCTTCGGGCGCATACCTTGTTTGTCTTGCATGTTTGTCCAAGTCTTCGGCCTTGTCAAAAATGGGTCGTCTCTGGGCTTTGACATTCACTCCCGTCATTGTTATGACTTTCGAGTTCTGTCAAAGAGGGGCAACTGTAGACACCCCATTTTTGACCGTCCTCAAGACTTGGACGTCACCGTTTGAACACCCGGTGATCATCCACGTTTGTGTTCATTTGGAGTTCCCGGAGGTCTCGGCTACGCGCCTTGCCTCAGGATCTCCGAAGTCGACCGTTTTGTGTCTGGTTTTGCACCAAACACCTGTGTTTTGCCTTTGAGGGGCAGGGAATGCCTTGTGAGGCATCCCCACACACCACCGGCAGTGGCTAGAGGCCACCGGCTGGTCTTTGTTGCCACCGGCAATTTATATTGCCGGTCGGCACTCTATGTTGCCGGTCGGTACTCTTTGTTGCCGGTCGGTACTCTTTGTTGCCGGTCGGCACTCTATTTTGTCAAAATGACAATTTTGCCCTGTCGACTACTGTTCAGCTGCTTTTTGAGATATTTTAAAACAGCTGTGGTGCATTTGCTTCCCCTCCATACATGTGTATGGAGGGATGCCCTCCTTGTAAGCTTGTTTGACAAGCTTTACAAGATGGTTGCCTATAAGAGAGGGCCTTCTCTCTTGGCATTAGGGTTAGAGAAAAGTTTTGGTGAGAAAGGTGAGAGGGAGCTCTGGTTTTAGGGTTAGGGTTCAATACATATCCTATCTCTATATTTCCCTTGTGTGTGTTTTAGTGTGTTTTAGTCCATACTATTGCACATTAGCACATAGTGTTTCACCTTCCTTGGGCTACTGAGGTTCTAAGGGCTTGTTCTTGCTATTTTTGACTGGATTGAAGCTTAAGGAGGCAACACGACCACCATTGTTGAAGAAAGGCTTCAAGGGTAAGAAACTAGTCCTTTATTCCCCATTTTTGCATCCTATTTCTACCTATCTTAGAGCTGCTTTTGTGTTTAGTGTATAACATAAAAAAGTTCTGTTTTTAGGCCCTCTTGATTGTTTGTTAAGAGTGTTTTGTGCTTTGGGGAAGTTTGACCCCTCGTAGGCTTTGTAAGGCCCCCATTCTTTCTCTTCACCACTGAAATCTTGAGGGATTTCAGTGGTGAAGATGGTGCCTTGGAGTCCCAAGGAGGAGAGGGCCACCCCCTCTCCTTGTTGTCCTTGGAAAGGACCTATTTTGCTTCCTTGATGAGCCTTATGTTTAAGTGTATATTGATCATGCTATGGTTGCATTTCATGCTTATTATGCCATGATATAATCATGTTGTGTGTTGGTTTTGGTACTCCATGCATGCTTAGCATAGTTGCCATGTAATGCCTCCTTGATCCTTTAACATGCCTTAGGTTGTGTGCCTTTGTTCTAACATGTTTTAGGCTTAGATTTGTGAAGGTTTTATGCTTATTTTGCCATGTATGAGGTCTATCCATAGTTGTTTTGGTCGACCCTAACTTGCATTGTATAGCCCATTTGCATATTTGGCTTGTTGGCCTTAAGTGCATGATTGTATAGCATGCATCACTTGCATTATTTTCAATGGTTTGGCACCATTAGTGGCATCATTTCAGACCTTAAGACATGCTTGTTTACTTGCCTCGCATGCCTCTTTAATGCTTTGAAAGCTTGCGTTGAATGCTCCATGTTTTGGTCATTGTGTTTGCCTTTGATTTTGAGCCACTTAGATGCCATCTAGGAAGCTCCCTTTGCATGGTCTAGGGCTGCCTTAGACCTGTTTTAAGCCTTCTTGGCCTTGTGAGGCTTGGTCGGCTTAACCATGGTTTAGGTCCCCTTTGACTTGCTTCAAGTACTTAGACTATTTGCATGCTCATGTTTGTCTTGTTTAAATTGGTTTGGCACCATGTTTTACATGATTTTCAGAGCTTGTATTGCATGCTAATTGTCCATTGTTTGGTCTCTTTAAGTATGCTTAAGAGTTGCCTTGTTTATGCTTAAGTGTTGGACCATGCTTGCATGCATGTGTGTGTGCATTTTGGCCTTCATTACCATGGTTCTGGCCACTGTTTTGGGCTTAATTAGGGCTGCCCAAGTCATACCCGAGACCATCATTTGCTTGGTTTGCATTGCCTCATGTTTGCTTGTATGCTTGCATAAGTGTCTTGCCATGCCATGTTGCATCCTTAGCTCGCATGCCTAGGTTGCATTGCATCTTGCATGCATGCCTTGTTCCTTGACTTGGTGATAGGAATTGGGCCTTGTTTTGGTTTGTTTGGTTTGCATTGCATTTGACATGAAAGTGCACAAATTGGTTCTTTGGGCCATCATGCATGGAAATGCGTGATTGGTGGTCCGAGAACCAAGAGCTATGTTCCTTTGAGTCATAAACATGATAAGGGACTTGGTTGGTGCATAAATGGTTTGAATTGTATTGCCATGCAAGTTTTGCCCGCTGCTGCTGTGAGTTGCAGGTTCTGCAGGCATTCTTTGCCGACCGGCAGTATACATTGCCGACCGGCAGTAAATCAACAGCCGATGGATGAATTTTGTGCCGATGGCCACATGTAGCAGCCGGTGGCTATTCTGTTCAGCCGGTGGTGATCTCCAATGTCCAGAGAGGCATCCCTGAGACTTTGGCAGTTTTCAGAGGAGCAGAGCAGGGAAAACAGAGGCAGACTATGCATGGCAGTGCGATTCCGAGCAAGCCCCGAGCACGCGCTGCATCTGGTCCTCTTCCCGAGGCGGTTTACTGTTTTAATTAGATTAATTAATTTGTTTAATTAATTTAATGGGTCTGTAATATTTAATTAGCTTGCGTAGTTAATTAATTTGTATATTCTTTTGGCCCCTCCGAGTGAGGGCAAATTTGTAATAAGTGTGTGTGAGTGGTGTGCATGTCTTCCAACCCCCACTTCTTTCTTCCCTTTTATTTACCTACTTATAATGGTAGATTAGGGCACGTTTATTTTAGCATCCTTTATGCTATGCATGCGTGCATTCATATATTTGTTTACATGCACTGGGCTCGGTACATCATACAAACTGCATTGTATTTTCGATTCCAAATTGAATACGTGTATCGAATGATTGCATTTCACATGCCATTTAGGGTTAGCCGAGCCTACTCTAAATTACATCCTTGCCTATGTTGCATTAGCCACTTAACATGAACTAGGGACATGCATGTTTGCTAACTAGTTTATTGTTTTGGTACGGAATACAATGTCAGTATTTATGCTTTAGCATCTCGCATGCGTGTGGATGTTAACATGACAGTATGCTTGCCATGCGGCTAGATGCTTATGTGATAAACTGCTTGAATGCCTGTGGGTGGAGGTTGGATTGTTTGAGTTGGAAAAACTCGTTGAAATCTGTGTTTTAGCCTACTTGCGAGTAGCAAATTCCAAAGCGCTTTTCAAACAAACGGATATGCAATGCTTGTTTCCAAATTAGGCAATCTAGTCTATACTTGTTTGCTGTGCGCATAACATAGTAATTCTAGGCTAATAACCGGAATAAGAACACATAACGTTTTCAAAATCGGATATCATGGTTAGTAGAGGCCGGTCTTCGGACCGGGCGAAAGGGGGTGCTCATAGCTGACCTTCCCCGATCGTACCTAAGCTCCCGAGCCAAGACAACTTTGGTGATGACGGACACGTGGCCTTCGGCACCGAGTCAGGGTTTCCTAAATTTCCCATTTTAAAAAATATTTAGGTGGCGACTCTGTATCTGGCAAAGCAGTCCATGTTTGGCACTTCTTTTCAAAATCTGTTTTTCTCAAAACGATTTGCCAGAGTTGGACTCTTTGGTTCAGATTACGAACCGCAACAAACAAAAAAGGGGAGTCCGAACTGTAACCCGTGAGTTCCCACGCGGGACCTGTTATAGTTTCTGGCGACTCTGCTGGGGATTTTAGAGAGCTTGACTCGAACTCGTGATATCCTGTTTTGATTTCATCTATGTGTTTCTTTGCATTGCATGTGCATTGGTGCGCCTAGGACACCGTGTTGGCCATCTGCTATTCCTGAGCGGTTTGCCGGAGGCTTGTCTTGTCAAGGCATGTCCATAAGGCTGACCGGTTGCGGGCTCTGCCAGTATGGGAACACAAACCCCGGTTTTACTGGGGCACCCATTTTAACCATTCGACCTAGTGCATATTCGGATCCATAGTGACCATTCCAAACTAGGACAGGTTGCTCACCCGATATAGGTTGTTTGAAACTGCTGTGTGCGTAGTGAAACTCTAGCTCCTGACAAAATAGGACAGGGAAACCCTACCACAACATAGGGGTGTTTTGGCTCTTCTTTACCTGCTATGTGCTTTTAGAGTGTATCTCTACAGGAACACACATGTCAGTTTGCGAGTTTGGTTATCCAGCCTGAGGGCACCAGTATCAGTGTTGAGAATCAGTTATGTCTGCGGGTATCAGTTCAGTTTTGAACAGTGATTCTGGGGAACAGTGATCAGTGGTAGAGTGCAGTTGTTCGACTACACCCGTTTTTGATCTGTTTGGGGCTGAAATGCTGCTTGTTTTCCATTTCAGTTCAGAGATTCAGAGAGTTGATCCAGAACAGCTAGTGTCTTCTCCTTGCCGCGGCAGGACTTAGTATGACGCAGAATCTAGAAGAGATCGCGGTCATGACGGCCGCGTTGGATCAGGGAATCACCCTACGCAGTGAGACTACTGTTGATATGCCGCATCCGCCCAGGTCGCCCGTTGCGCACCCAGTTTGGACCCCCCAGCTATATCAGGCTCGTGAGCCCACCACATTCGAGCTGATGGGGATGATAGGTGATCTCCAGAGGTCTGTGGCGGATCTCGCCTATGGAATATCTGCTTCACCGCCAGCTGCACCGTACGCCGGGAGCTTTATACCCCAGGAGCCCCCGCTGTTGGGCCGAATTGTTATTAAACTTAGTCAACCGGAGATGGCCTCCAGTTATAATAATGACATGTTAACATCAACCCAAACCCTCAATCAGGCTGAGGCTAGCGACAAAGGCAAAATGAGGGTAGATGCCGATCCTATCGAACAACTGCTGTGGGCAGTCGAGGCTTTGAAAGCCAGGGGGATGAACAAGCAACAGGTGTCCGCAGTTGTGATAAAAACCGTGGAGGATGCTTTCCCCACTCCACCCGAGGGCAGTGCCAGCCAATTAGGGAACCGGGACAGGCCCCGTCATGCCGGAACAGTTCCTCCCATTCCCAAACCTGCACCCGGGAGATATCAGAAAGCTAAGGCGGCACCTGCCGACCCTTTCGCTAGTGCATCTAGCAAGAGTGCTCAAGCTTCAAAGTACCTGCCCCGAGGGCGCAGGGTCTTTCATGAACTCTACATGCCTTTGTCAAGGGCACTCTTGATTTTGGCCAAGAAGGGACATCTTACACCCCTTGAGCCTAGGCCGCTCCCCAAACCCCTTCCAGCAGGCCATGACGCCACTCAGTACTGTGCGTACCATCAGCAGACAGGCCACCCTACTGATAATTGCTTTCGCCTCCGCCATGAGGTACAGGATTTGATTGATAACGAGGTCATCCTCCCGCCCACCTCAGCAAAGTCCGTTACCACTCAGTTCCTGGATTTTGAGGACACCGATACTGTGAGTATCTGATCAGAAAATGAACCACCTGCGGGCGACGCCCGATATTTTTGATGTGGCATCTGGCACGCATTTTTGAGCATCTGCGAATGCTAATTTTGTAAGTTCTGGCTTGGGTGTCGAGTCAGTCTTTTCTTTTGTTTTGAGTCTGTCTCATTGTCTTGAGTTAGTCCTTTTAGCTCACGGGTCTGTCTTGTTGTAGCGAGTCAGTCCCCTTTGTATAGAATACCAGGTGATTCCGGGGTTGTTGCCTCGAACACCGTTTTGCCTTGTAATTACCTTTTTTGTTTTCTTTTTGAGTCTGTCTCTACCTGTAACAACGCCCGCGGGGGACCTCGCTACAGCTCGGACTCAATTTGTGTCACGGTTCTAAATCTGAACCAAAGAGTCCAACTCTGGCAAATCGTTTTTGAGAAAACAGATTTTGAAAAGAAGTGCCAAACATGGACTGCTTTGCCAGATACAGAGTCGCCACCTAAATATTTTTTAAATGGGAAATTTAGGAAACCCTGACTCGGTGCCAAAGGCCACGTGTCCGTCATCACCAAAGTTGCCTCGGCTCGGGAACTTGGGTACGATTGGGGAAGGTCAGCTATGAGCACCCCCTCTCGCCCGGTCCGAAGACCGGCCTCTACTAACCATGATATCCGGTTTTGAAAACTTTATGTGCTCTTGTTCCGGTTATTAGCCTAGAATTACTACGTTATGCGCACAGCAAACAAGTATAGACCAAATCGCCTAAATTGGAACAAAACATTGTAAGTTTGTTTTGAAAATGATTTGCTACTCGCAAGTAGGCTAAAATGCAGGTTTTGCCACCCTCAAGTGGGCTTTAAAAAAAGATGGTTTTGCCACTATCTAGTGGGCTTAAAACTCACAGTTTTAATGCATTATCTCAATTTAAGCAATTCGACCTCCATCCACAGGCATTCATGCAGTTATATCACATAAGCACTTAGCCTCATGGTAATCATGCTATTATGGTAACATTCACACGCATGCGATATGCTAAAGCATAAAAGCTCACCTAGTACTCCAAGCCAAAACAGAAGCTTATTAGAAATCCATGCATGGACCTAAGCATACTGAAATGTCTAATGCAACACATGCAAAGATGTAATCTAGGCAGGCTCGGCTATCCTAAACATGGCATATGGAATGCTACAAATAGCACGTATTCAATTTGGAATTGAAAGTACAATGCAGTTTGTATGATGTGCCGAGCCCAATGTATGTCAACAAATGCATGGATGCACGCATGCATTGCATAAGGTATGCTAAAATAAACGTGCCCTAATACTAACCATCAAAGCAGGTAAATAAAAGGGAAGAAAGAAATGGGGGTTGGAAGTCATGCACACACTCACCCACACTTATTACAAGTTCGTCCTCACTCGGAGGAACCAAAATAATAATACAGTCCAAAGAATAAATGAATAAATATTACAAATTTCTAATTATCAAATTAAACCAAAAAAAAAAGAAAGTGGGGGCCTCAGCCCTGCCTCGGGATACGCATGAATGATGCATGCTCGATCCGATTTGCCCGAAAAACCCATGTCATGACACTGTTGCTTCTGTTTCTACTGCCCTGCCTCTCCAAAAATTCCCAAAGTCCCAGAATACCTTCTACATGAACTGCAGTACCCCACCGGCTAGAGGGAATGGCCACCGGCCGCTTACAATGATCACCGGCTACCTGTAGAGTTCATCGGCACAAAAAGTGTGCCGGTCGGCACTTTGTTCTGCCGGTCGGCAGAAAGTTCCTGCAGATGACAGCTTGACAGCAGCAGCAAACCAGCAGTGCATGGCATGGATTTTTGAGCATATTTATGCATGGCCAATGCTTCCTATCATGAATGGGACTCAAGAAAACATGGCTCTTGGTTCTAGGGCTATCAATTGTGCACCTTGGTGCATGATAGCCTAAGATACCAAGGTTGCATTTCAATGTAAAAATGCATGCAACACAACAATGATAACTAAGTCCCTATCATGCCAAAGTCAAGGGCCTTAGTGACATGGGAATTGAGGTGTGTTTTGTCACTTGGAGTACAAACACCCCTCATTTCCCACACTTGGTTTGACACCCCAAACCAAGTAATGAAATGCAATCCATGCAAACATGCATCAACAATGCAACATGACACAAAAGTGTAAGGCATGCCCAAATGCTATGTAACACATCATGGGAAGTATACAATACTAAGCATGCACAATGCAAAGTGTGATACAAGCATGAACATCTAAGGCAATAGGATTGTCTTATGTCAAGACCATGTTGACTAAGCATGCAACACACATATACTAAACATGCAATGGTAGACTAAGCTACAATGGGACATCCCTCAAACCTCCCTAAAACAGTGGCAAAACATGCCCAAAATGATGACCAAAACTCATGCAAGCATGCAAGGCAATAGGCCCAAGACCAAGGGCACCAAAGAGAGTACCCTACTACCATTATCAAGGCCACTCACGGCATGCATCTAACAACCAAAAACAGACTTCTATCATGCAAAATGACACCCAAAACCCACATATGGCAGCCCCAAAATGTATTAATCATGCAAGCATACACAATGCCAATTCCTAGGCATAAAAGGACACACCTTTAGAGCATGAAAGAGGTGACAAGTACAAACATATGAGCATGGATTAGAGTCTGAAATAGCATGTTAAAGGACTCCAAATCACTTAAATGGCCTAACCAATGCATATTCATGGATCACCTACCCAAGACCAACAAGTCACAATGCAAAGCAACTATGTCAAACACATCAAACATGACAAAATCAGTGCCTAACAGACCTTAAACATGGCAAAACAACACTAGTATCTTCATGAAGTGAGGCTAATATATGCAAAGAACATGGCCTAAATGCAAGGCATACTTCCTAGCATGATAGAGCATTACAAAGCAAGTATAAGATGCAAGCTAAGGGCCATAAATCCGACCTTAGACAGAGGTTAGATATAACCTAAAACACCCAAGAAAGCTCTGAAATGAGGCCATACAAGGCTATGCACACATGCTATCTTTTAGGCCAAATACAAAGGCAAGCAAAGGACAAGGGGGAGAGGGGTGTCCCTCCCCTATTTGAGACTTAAAACCATCTCCCTCACCACTGAAAACCCACTGGTTTTCAGTGGTGAGAAGTCCAAAAACACCAAGTTAACCAATGCTCAAAGAAAAGGCAATAAAAGGGCCAAAACAAGGCCTAAGAGGGTGAGTTCTTACTCAAACACAAAAGTGACCTTAATGAATGTTCTTGAGCAAGTAAAAACAAGGTTTTTTTATGTTAAACACAAAACCAAAAACTCAAAGCAAGAGGGGTAGAAACTAGTTGCAAGAATGGGGAAATTAAAGCAAAAAGTTTACCCTTGAAGATCCAATGAAGAACAGGTGGAGCAGCCCTCCTCTAGTGATCAAAACCAGTCCAAGATCACACAAAACAAACCTCCAAGCCTCCCAATCTCGAGCTAAGGTGTAATAGTGTGTGTAATGGTGCAAAAATGAGGTAAAACTACACTTTTAGGGCCAAAAACACACACACAAGAGGAGAGAGAGGGAAAATATAGAGAGAGAGAGTGTATCACACAGACATACAGATATAAGCTCTGGTTTTTGACCTCAAAATGTCTAACCCTTGAGCAATGGAGAGGGGTGGTCTTTATATAGGCCAAGACCAAGCCAAGACTTAATGGCTAAGCAAAGGAAAAGGTTCAAAGGGGTCAAGGGGGTGCAAGGCTTCTTGGAGAAGCCAAAACAGCTGGCCAAGCTTCTCCAAGAAGCTTGGCCAAAAGGGTTCAAGCTTCTAGAAGCTTTAGGGGGGTCAAAGGTGCATATGGGCCAATCCTACGCACGGGGAGGAGAGATGGTGTAATCCAGCTGGCACAGCTGGCATGCACCATCCTCAGGGGGGTTCAGAAGGGTCACCGGCCAGCCAAAAACGTCACCGGCACAAAAAAGTGCCGGTCGGCAACATATAGTGCCGACCGGCCAAAATTTTTGAGAAAACAGTGCCGACGGACAAAAGGGAGTGCCGGTGGGGTGTGGGGGCAGCCGGTGGGATTCAGGGATGGCTGACAAGCCTCCCCCTACCCTCAAATGCAAAAACACAAGTGTTTGGTGCCAAAACCGAACACGAAGCAGCCGAGTCAAGAGGTCCTGAGACGAGGCGCGCTGCCGAGGCCTCCGGGAACTTGAGACGAACACAATCATGGATAATCACCGGGTGTCCAAGCGGTGACGTCCGAGTCTTGAGGACGGTCAAAAATGGGGTGTCTACACTACCGTGGAGCCAGTTGCATCTGAGAAACCTGAATGAAACAGCTGCGGCTATCATGTTTCTGTGCTTATTGATTGTTTTGGGCTAGTTGCGCTAGAGAATTTGAATGGGGTGGCAGCACGTTCCACCTGCTCTTCTGTACCCCAAAAATTATTACTTTGACCTAAGCTTTTCATAAAAACCCTTTTTGAACACTGCGGTGATAAAAACGAAGAGGAAGGAATTCCTCGGGCTTTGCAAAATTTTGATCATTTTGAGGGAAAGAGAGGTATGCTAAGCTTTTAATGAATGAAACCATGCTTGTCGGCATGAGTACTGAGAAGGATCCTGGTTTGGTCCAGACTGGTTCCACACTATCTTCTGCGCGAGCGATTTGTCGCTTTCTTAAAAACTTTCAAAAACGAAGTGTTTCGCGCAGTCTTGCGAAGACCTGTGTGGAATCACTCTTGAGATTGTACAGCCCAGGATCGCTCTCAGCCTCAAGATTCAATTTATCTGTTGCAAACTGGAATCCGTTCAAAACGTCCAACAGTACCGTGAAACGCCTGTGTGGCCCAATTTGAAGCTGCCCTCAAGCAAGAGGCACCAAAGTCAGATCAAGGAGATCAGATCCCACCAGGCAAGGCTCGTGAAGCAACCGTGATGGACCTTTTTTTGCAAATCAACACAACAGTCATTCTCCTGGACACAGAGAGGCTTCGATCTCAAAACCATTTGGCATGGGCTTGCTACACTTTTACCCTTTGAGAGGCTCGCTGGGCCGAAAACCCGGAAGGGCGACTCATGCAAAAGTTAGAGCAAGCAAAAGCAAAAAACAATGCAAAAAAAAAAAAAAGAGAAAAGCAAAAGAAAAAAAAAAGAAAAAAGGAAAAAATGAAGAGAAAAAAAAGAAGAAAGCAAAAAAAAAAAAAAAAAAGAGAAGAGAAAGAATGAATATATACAAAAATGAAAAGAAGAAAAATAAAGCTCGCAAGGTCGAAAACCTGCAACAGGCGCCTTGGCAAAAGTTAGAGCCTAAAAAAAAAAGTGAAGGTTAAAATACCCGAGTGTACCTTAACCGGAACTACGTAAGGCTTGATTCCCATGTTTGGGATACGTAGGCAACTTCATCCTGAAGTCCAGCCCCCAACGCTTCCATAGCGTCTCAGTCCATGTCTTGGTTTTGATCACTTTTGCCTCCTCCGAATCCGATGTCTCGATTGCAGCAACCTGGAACTACGTGATTAACTTCCTCTTGAAGTCCAACCACCAACACCTCCCAGGTGACTGTGTCCATATATTGATTCAAACCGTCTTCGTCTCCTTCGCGTCCGAGGGTCTGATCGTCATCAACGAGGACTGGCTTACAGCGTGCTGCGGCATCATCCAAACAAGGGGCAACTTTCCGTTGCCATGCCTTGCCATAAGTTGCCCTGAGATGCCATCCAAACCAGGGGCAACTTTCCGTTGCCTTATTTTCCCCCTTTTAAGCAAGGGGCAATTTTCCAACCGCCTCCGATCCGAGGTTGCGCGTCTCGAGGGTGAGTTTCGTGCTCGTTGAGCATTGACTGTTTGCAAAAATAGTTTTTGAAAATTTTTACTGAAGTTAACTATCTTCTCGAAAACTATTTCATTTTCCAAAACTGGACCTTGTTTGGATCCCAAAAAGGAAAATTTTCAGTACTCACAGCCTGACTTGCATGATTTTCAAATCAAAAATCGAACAAGTGTGTTGATCCGACTCTCATTTTGGTCAAAACTGTTTTAGAAAACCAAAGAATGGTCGAAATGACGAACTAGGGGCACAATTGAGTCAGGTGTTCTGTCTTTCCCCCATCAACATACTCGCCAGAAAGGCACCCTATCTTCCAGAAGAAGTGGCTGCAAGCTAGCTGTATTGGGCGTGAGCCCACAACCCCTCGTTTACCCATTAACCATCCTGGGGAGGGATGAAAAATGAGAGAATAAAGAATAGAGAGGTGTAAGTTGAGAGGAAAAGTGAGAAAAGGGTTTTTGAGAGAAAAACCGAGCTCGAGGGCCGAGTGATGTGAGTATCACAAATCAGAAAAGGTAGGAAATAATACCCGGAGGAATTGGCTCCTCGAGATTTGAGGTCTTTTTGTAAGCATGTCCGTGTGTCGTGTCTTTTGATTTGTCGGTCTCGATTTTGGCTTTGAGTCTTTTCCGAGTGTGTCTCGTTGTGTTCAGGTCGTGTGCCTTTTGTTTCTTTGTTTGAGTCCCTCCGCTGTGTTCTGTGGTAGGCTCGATACCCCGGTCGAAAACCCTTCTTTATTTCAAAAAATCGTTTGTGCTCAGAATGCTGTGCCATTCTCTACATTCGTGCGAAGCAAGAGAAGGAAAGGGAAAATTTGGGACATCCGAGTGTGTTTCAACTGCAACCATGTCAGCCTTTGTAGTCCGTCTTGTCAGATTGGGGCTGTTTGTTCAGGGTTTGCTGTGTGCGAAATGAACCAAGTGCTGTGTTATGGGCTACATGCAGATCAATCCCCAGTAGAGTATGGGCTGTGTATTCAGTTTGAATAGTTGGTTTGTATGAGTTGTTTGCTGTCAGTTGGTTGGTTATCCGATTATTGCAGTGCAAGTGTTCAATTTTCAGACAACAGATCAATATCATTTACATTTGAGGTGTAACATGATGCAATACAGTGCAAGGTATGAAATATACACAAATGTAAACACTTTTTCAGACGAAAAGTTTGTTTCATTTCATATCATCTTTTCAAGTACATAGTTTCGAAGGAAACAAAATCTGCCTGCGGCAGTACAAAGTACCCTAACTACTAACCAAAAAGGGAAAATGCAAAAAGAAAAGAAAAACAGTAAAAATCTGTAGCAAATGTCAAAAATGGCTCCGGGGCCGTCAATCTGTCCTGGTCCTCTTCCTGGACGAAGGTCCAGGAGCGTCATCAACAGGGGCACCACTAGGGGCATCGCCGTCTGAGCTCGAGTCCTAGCCATCACTGGTCTCCTCCGCCTCTGTCTCTGCCTCAGACTCGTCATCTGGAACTGGAGACCGCGAACTGCTCCAGACATGAGTGCGCCCCCCTCTGGTGCGGGGATATACCCTGCCATCCCGAGTAGAAACGGGAGGTCCAGCCGGAACACCGCCCACCGGAGGAATCTGGAAGGGAGGCTGAAAAAGCATGAAAGGTGAATACATCAGTATGCCGTGAGCAGTGAATCAGCGCAGAATACAATGTATGAGTACAGTGTATGTATGCCGTGAGCAGTGAATCAGTGCAGAATGCAGTGTATCAGTACAGTGTATGTATGCCGTGAGCAGTATATCAGTGCAGAATGCAGTGTATGAGTACAGTGTGTGGATGCCGTGAGCAGTTTATCAGGTGTTGTGTTGTGCATCAGATTATGCGAAACAGTTTGTGTATGGTTTGAGGCTGTGGTCGAAAACATACCGGAAGACCGTAGAGGGCCAAGACGTCGAAGGTCCGCTGCAGCATCCCCATCATGGAGGCGTTCAACTCCAGGGACTGCCGGGTGTACTCATATGAAGCCTGCAAAATATGAGATACATCAGTATTCTGCGGAATATCAAATGGACTGAAATGAAATGACAATGCAAGATGCAGAATGCAATAATACATACCGGAGGTAAATCGGGGATACCGACTAACTTGTGATCAGCCGGTGGTGGAGCGAAGGGGACCTGATAGGTCGCCCCACCCTGCCCCCTATATGTCAGTAAAGTGGGCAGAGCAGGCCAACCGGTCCCTCGTCCTCTCTGAACTCCGCCTCTGCCGCGGACTCGAGCCCTCCTCGGCGCTCCTGCTCCAGCCCCCGCTCCCACTCCAGCCACTGGCGCCGCTGGTCCCTCTCTCTCCACTCGGCGGCCGCCGCTCAGAGGTCGCATGATAAAGGTCCGGACGTACTCCAAATAGTCGCCCTCGCCCCTGTAGCCGTCTGCCTCCCAGCCAAGGGTGTAGTCTGCTATCTGATCGGCGGTGAATCTCTCGGTATCCCGCATGTACTCAGGAGGGTGCACCGGGACTATTTGCTCAGGTAAGCCTAGGGTCTGGCGCAAGAAACGCTCGCCCAGGTACCAAGCCCGACAGATCGGGCCCTCGAGCAGAATCCGGTAACGCGAGGTCTCATCGGCACCGGCAAACCGATCCCGCATCATGGCTGGCAAAGGAGCCCAAGGCTGCCAGGTGATCTGAAATTGAGATACAGTCTGTTATCTACTGTTATTTGAAACATGCAGTGGAAATACGAAGTTTAAATGAATTGCAAGTAAAACATACCTCTGCGGGGGTGATAGTGTCGAAGTAGCGCCGGAAGAAGCTGAATGTCTCTCGCGGCCTCCGGGTGCATCTCCCGTCAAAGCGACGCGAAAAAGGGACGACCAGAGGGGTCTCTGCATCGGGTACAGGAGCCAACCTAGGAAAGTAGGCGTAAACCCACAACTGCAAGATGAATACCAGTGCATTTATCAAATAAAGCAGAATACAGAATAAAAGCAGAAATAGCGGAGCCGTGTGTTGTGCAGTGTATTGTGCAGAGTGTACAGTGTGAGCAGTGTACAGTCAGTGTAAAGCAGAGTATGTGTGTGCCGTGTGTACAGTATACAGCAAGTGTAAAGCAGACTACAGTGTGTGCAGTGTGTAGAGTACAGAAAATATAGAACAGAAAATGTAAAGCAGAAAGCAGAAATGTAAAAGGGGAAGAAAATGTACCTCCCAAGCACGCCAGTAACCCCCGAGCAACTGTCCGCTGTCGTGGGAGGCTGAGCTCATATATCCATAAAGGGTGGCCAGAGCGGCGCCACCCCAGTCATAACGTAAGATGTCCCTGACATCCACCAGTGCGCTGAGAAGGCAGAGAGGCACGGTGTTCGCCCGGTCGGCGAAGATGGTCGTCCCGAACAGGAACATACGGAAGCCGCGTGCGTATCTCTCCGCGGCCTCTGGGGTCATCGGGGCCGCATCAACAAGGAGGGGCTGGACCCTGAACTGCACCTCGAACCATGAGTATCGAACAAAGCCGGGACGCGCAAGAGGCGGTGCCGCGCCAAGCAAGTAGACCTGAGCCGCGGTCCACTCGTCCATATCAATGTCAAAGGGGATCGGATCACCCCCTACCCCGATGCCTGTGAGCATCGAGAAATCGTAAGGGGTCATCGTCATGTCCCCGGTCGCCGAGAAGTGAAATGAATCGGTGGTGTCCCACCATCTCTCCACCAGGGCGACAAGGAGAGGTCTGCATGTCGTAAGCCTGGAGAGCCCCCTGCAGAATACGCCAAAGCCGGCCTGGTCCACAATATGGCGAACTGCGTCGGGAAGCTCGGTGTACCACTCACGAGCGACGGTATTCCCATACCCGCGGATGGTATGGGAATCTCCCTGTTTTCAAACAAGTAGTTGCGAAGCAATATAAAACGTACAGTTTTGAAGAAACAGTCAAAATCAGTGCAAATTTGGCATGCGTGCAAGTTTATCAGATTCAAATAGATACCGGGTGCCGGTGTGCTTACAGTGAACTACAACGTGTGATGCGTCAGCGTGTTTGAGTGGTTCAGTGCAAGTTTGGCATGCGTG
Source organism: Camellia granthamiana (assembly GCA_036172215.1). NCBI lineage: Eukaryota > Viridiplantae > Streptophyta > Magnoliopsida > Ericales > Theaceae > Camellia > Camellia granthamiana. Next base: position 9,027,237 of record CM069917.1, read on the forward strand.
CATATGGTTTTCAGATTCGAACAGGTATCGGGCAATGGTGTTTGCAGTGAAATACGGTGTGTGCCGTGGTTTGAGTGGTTCAAGGCTAGTGCAGTGTGTGCGCGTGTGAGTCTTAAAGAGATAATCAGTTGCAAGTGCGTTTGTACTCGACTACAATGTACAGTATATCAGTGTATCTGAGCTAAGCAGTTAAAGACTGTAATCAGTTATGGCAATTGACAGTTTAAAGCATCCTACATTGCAGAAAATAAAGCAGAGAAAGAAGGTTACCTCGGAAGCGCCGGAGGATAGGTGGGAGGCAGGCTCACGTAGCAGGAGCTCGGGTTCCAATGCCATGTCAAAACTCCTGAACTGGGGCAGTCCGTCGGGTGGAAGAACATGAATCGCCGGCCGGTAGGTCGCTGGGTCAAACGGGCGCTCGCTCAACGGGAGGAGCTCGACCCCGGGATCCATCTCGTGATCCGAGGGAGTCCCACCGCGTGGAATGTCGTCGGCCATGTCGAGAATGATGAGAAAGTGGTCAAGGAAAGAAAATCGGGTCGGAATACGAAGAGTCAACTGAAAAGTCAACCCCCGGGAGGGTGGAAAATGGCCGGAAAGGTCGGGATGTGAAAAGGCACGGAAATGAAGAGCGAATCGAGGGGAACAAGTCCCAAAAAAGTGGAAATAGCGAAAGGAGCATCGAAACGAAGTTTCAATCGGTCCAAAATGTTCGAAACGCGATAAACTTCGCGAATCCAACGACGAAAAGGGCGCGAGAACGCGAGAAAACGGAGGGATCAAGGAAAGAAAAGAACTCTAGAGAGAGAGTGTGTGATTTTCGGCTAGAGGGAAAGTGAAAGAATAGGGTTTGAAACCCTATTTTAAAACACCCATGGTGAAATGCCAAATCTGCCTCCATCTAGGAACTTTTTGCCGGTCGGCAACATTTTGTGCCGGCCGGCACAATATTGTGCCGATGGAACTTTTCTGCAGCCGGTGGACAGCCGGTGGCCTCCTATCCCGGCCGGTGATCTTCCCACAGCCTTGTTTAGGCAATATGAGTTGTTTTGGGTCTTCATAGCTCGAGAAAGTGCAAGAAAGCGTATCTCCGACGCTCAACCGGCTTCCGTTTTGACCTCGGACCGCGTCTTCTGTGCGTAGCACTCAAATTCATGCAAGGATTGTATCCTTTTGTATCCTTTTGCCTTTTACAAAATTCAAAAGTTGCCCCGCCTGCGTTGCATGCATTCATCATGTTGTCTGGTGCGTTGTGTCGCGCCGTCATGCACATCCCTCATGCATTGTCATGCATTATAAATACCGCATTGTCATGCATTGCATTGTAAATACCGCATTTTCATGCATTGCATTGTAAATACCGCGTTGTCATGCATCATCGTAGGTAGTGCATATGTCATGCATTTCAAAAAACAACAAAAACAACATGCATCGTTGTAGATATTGCATATGTCATGCATTTCGTCATAATATAGTGCATTGTCATGCCTCACTGTAAATATTGCATTTACATTCCATTGCATATTTGTAGATATTGCATTATAGTTGCATGCATTCACTGGCTTGCGCCTTTCCTTGTTGAGCTTGGTCTGGTATGTGCCCTTACTTTTCACGTCAAAACACAGTTCTGCATGTGTACGCGCCTATTCCACGTTGGTATGTTGGTTTGAGGGTTGCGGCACCTTTTCTGTGTTAGACGCGGCTTGTACGTGTACATGCCTTTCCTAGGCGAGATTTGGTCTGGCCCGCGTGCCATATTCATTGTATTCACCTCCATTGCATTTTAGTTGCATGCATTCACTGCATCACCCTCCATCTATGGCTTGCGCCTTTCCTTGTTGAGCTTGGTCTGGTATGTGCCCTTACTTTTCGCGTCAAAACACAGTTCTGCATGTGTACGCGCCTATTCCACGCTGGTATGTTGGTTTGAGGGTTGCGGCACCTTTTCTGTGTTAGACATGGCTTGTATGCGTACATGCCTTTCCTAGGCAAGATACGGTTTTGGCTGCACGCCGTATCCATCGTAGATATTACATTGTAGTGTAATTGTTGCATCCTGCATTAGGATCATTATTCTTTCCTCAGCGGGTCGTTACCCCACTTATGTCATTCCACCCAATATTCGTTCTCGTGTCAGTCTACATCACTCATAGTTCTGCATGTGTACGCGCCTATTCCACACTGGTATGTTGGTTTGAGGGTTGCGGCACCTTTTCTATGGTAGACAGACTTGTTACTTCCATCAATCTATTTGACATTTGTGTGGTTTCGAACCGCTCATGATTGAATCATGATTCAAGTGCACTGCATGTCATCTGCATTGTTTCAATTGCATCGCATATCATTTGCATTGTTTATACGTAGTGTTGTATATAATGCATATCATTTGGCATTCATCATTGCTTTGTCATGCATATTGCTGACAATATCATACCTGTTAAGTTTGCTTTCTTTGCAGGCACGATATTGTATGTACGGTTCATTTGAGGCTGGTGCAACCAGACGAACCGCACAGGTATTGTATCCTCCGCGTGAGACGTAGTGAGAATTGCATAATTCTCTTACATCCTTTCTGCATTGTAGTGTAGTTTGGTGTATGTTAGCTTAAAACTGTCGCATGTGCGCTTCAGTTATGCTCATAAGTTATGCTCGGCTCCTTGCATTTTCAGTTGCATTTTGCCCCTGCCTTCGGGCGCATACCTTGTTTGTCTTGCATGTTTGTCCAAGTCTTCGGCCTTGTCAAAAATGGGTCGTCTCTGGGCTTTGACATTCACTCCCGTCATTGTTATGACTTTCGAGTTCTGTCAAAGAGGGGCAACTGTAGACACCCCATTTTTGACCGTCCTCAAGACTTGGACGTCACCGTTTGAACACCCGGTGATCATCCACGTTTGTGTTCATTTGGAGTTCCCGGAGGTCTCGGCTACGCGCCTTGCCTCAGGATCTCCGAAGTCGACCGTTTTGTGTCTGGTTTTGCACCAAACACCTGTGTTTTGCCTTTGAGGGGCAGGGAATGCCTTGTGAGGCATCCCCACACACCACCGGCAGTGGCTAGAGGCCACCGGCTGGTCTTTGTTGCCACCGGCAATTTATATTGCCGGTCGGCACTCTTTGTTGCCGGTCGGTACTCTTTGTTGCCGGTCGGCACTCTATTTTGTCAAAATGACAATTTTGCCCTGTCGACTACTGTTCAGCTGCTTTTTGAGATATTTTAAAACAGCTGTGGTGCATTTGCTTCCCCTCCATACACGTGTATGGAGGGATGCCCTCCTTGTAAGCTTGTTTGACAAGCTTTACAAAATGGTTGCCTATAAGAGAGGGCCTTCTCTCTTGGCATTAGGGTTAGAGAAAAGTTTTGGTGAGAAAGGTGAGAGGGAGCTCTGGTTTTAGGGTTAGGGTTCAATACATATCCTATCTCTATATTTCCCTTGTGTGTGTTTTAGTGTGTTTTAGTCCATACTATTGCACATTAGCACATAGTGTTTCACCTTCCTTGGGCTACTGAGGTTCTAAGGGCTTGTTCTTGCTATTTTTGACTGGATTGAAGCTTAAGGAGGCAACACGACCACCATTGTTGAAGAAAGGCTTCAAGGGTAAGAAACTAGTCCTTTATTCCCCATTTTTGCATCCTATTTCTACCTATCTTAGAGCTGCTTTTGTGTTTAGTGTATAACATAAAAAAGTTCTGTTTTTAGGCCCTCTTGATTGTTTGTTAAGAGTGTTTTGTGCTTTGGGGAAGTTTGACCCCTCGTAGGCTTTGTAAGGCCCCCATTTTTGTGCTATTTTGGTGAGCTCCGGGATTTTGGTGTTTGGGTCTCTTCACCACTGAAATCTTGAGGGATTTCAGTGGTGAAGATGGTGCCTTGGAGTCCCAAGGAGGAGAGGGCCACCCCCTCTCCTTGTTGTCCTTGGAAAGGACCTATTTTGCTTCCTTGATGAGCCTTATGTTTAAGTGTATATTGATCATGCTATGGTTGCATTTCATGCTTATTATGCCATGATATAATCATGTTGTGTGTTGGTTTTGGTACTCCATGCATGCTTAACATAGTTGCCATGTAATGCCTCCTTGATCCTTTAACATGCCTTAGGTTGTGTGCCTTTGTTCTAACATGTTTTAGGCTTAGATTTGTGAAGGTTTTATGCTTATTTTGCCATGTATGAGGTCTATCCATAGTTGTTTTGGTCGACCCTAACTTGCATTGTATAGCCCCTTTGCATATTTGGCTTGTTGGCCTTAAGTGCATGATTGTATAGCATGCATCACTTGCATTATTTTCAATGGTTTGGCACCATTAGTGGCATCATTTCAGACCTTAAGACATGCTTGTTTACTTGCCTCGCATGCCTCTTTAATGCTTTGAAAGCTTGCGTTGAATGCTCCATGTTTTGGTCATTGTGTTTGCCTTTGATTTTGAGCCACTTAGATGCCATCTAGGAAGCTCCCTTTGCATGGTCTAGGGCTGCCTTAGACCTGTTTTAAGCCTTCTTGGCCTTGTGAGGCTTGGTCGGCTTGACCATGGTTTAGGTCCCCTTTGACTTGCTTCAAGTACTTAGACTATTTGCATGCTCATGTTTGTCTTGTTTAAATTGGTTTGGCACCATGTTTTACATGATTTTCAGAGCTTGTATTGCATGCTAATTGTCCATTGTTTGGTCTCTTTAAGTATGCTTAAGAGTTGCCTTGTTTATGCTTAAGTGTTGGACCATGCTTGCATGCATGTGTGTGTGCATTTTGGCCTTCATTACCATGGTTCTGGCCACTGTTTTGGGCTTAATTAGGGCTGCCCAAGTCATACCCGAGACCATCATTTGCTTGGTTTGCATTGCCTCATGTTTGCTTGTATGCTTGCATAAGTGTCTTGCCATGCCATGTTGCATCCTTAGCTCGCATGCCTAGGTTGCATTGCATCTTGCATGCATGCCTTGTTCCTTGACTTGGTGATAGGAATTGGGCCTTGTTTTGGTTTGTTTGGTTTGCATTGCATTTGACATGAAAGTGCACAAATTGGTTCTTTGGGCCATTATGCATGGAAATGCGTGATTGGTGGTCCGAGAACCAAGAGCTATGTTCCTTTGAGTCATAAACATGATAAGGGACTTGGTTGGTGCATAAATGGTTTGAATTGTATTGCCATGCAAGTTTTGCCCGCTGCTGCTGTGAGTTGCAGGTTCTGCAGGCATTCTTTGCCGACCGGCAGTATACATTGCCGACCGGCAGTAAATCAACAGCCGATGGATGAATTTTGTGCCGATGGCCACATGTAGCAGCCGGTGGCTATTCTGTTCAGCCGGTGGTGATCTCCAATGTCCAGAGAGGCATCCCTGAGACTTTGGCAGTTTTCAGAGGAGCAGAGCAGGGAAAACAGAGGCAGACTATGCATGGCAGTGCGATTCCGAGCAAGCCCCGAGCACGCGCTGCATCTGGTCCTCTTCCCGAGGCGGTTTACTGTTTTAATTAGATTAATTAATTTGTTTAATTAATTTAATGGGTCTGTAATATTTAATTAGCTTGCGTAGTTAATTAATTTGTATATTCTTTTGGCCCCTCCGAGTGAGGGCAAATTTGTAATAAGTGTGTGTGAGTGGTGTGCATGTCTTCCAACCCCCACTTCTTTCTTCCCTTTTATTTACCTACTTATAATGGTAGATTAGGGCACGTTTATTTTAGCATCCTTTATGCTATGCATGCGTGCATTCATATATTTGTTTACATGCACTGGGCTCGGTACATCATACAAACTGCATTGTATTTTCGATTCCAAATTGAATACGTGTATCGAATGATTGCATTTCACATGCCATTTAGGGTTAGCCGAGCCTACTCTAAATTACATCCTTGCCTATGTTGCATTAGCCACTTAACATGAACTAGGGACATGCATGTTTGCTAACTAGTTTATTGTTTTGGTACGGAATACAATGTCAGTATTTATGCTTTAGCATCTCGCATGCGTGTGGATGTTAACATGACAGTATGCTTGCCATGCGGCTAGATGCATATGTGATAAACTGCTTGAATGCCTGTGGGTGGAGGTTGGATTGTTTGAGTTGGAAAAACTCGTTGAAATCCGTGTTTTAGCCTACTTGCGAGTAGCAAATTCCAAAGCGCTTTTCAAACAAACGGATATGCAATGCTTGTTTCCAAATTAGGCAATCTAGTCTATACTTGTTTGCTGTGCGCATAACATAGTAATTCTAGGCTAATAACCGGAATAAGAACACATAACGTTTTCAAAATCGGATATCATGGTTAGTAGAGGCCGGTCTTCGGACCGGGCGAAAGGGGGTGCTCATAGCTGACCTTCCTCGATCGTACCTAAGCTCCCGAGCCAAGACAACTTTGGTGATGACGGACACGTGGCCTTCGGCACCGAGTCAGGGTTTCCTAAATTTCCCATTTTAAAAAATATTTAGGTGGCGACTCTGTATCTGGCAAAGCAGTCCATGTTTGGCACTTCTTTTCAAAATCTGTTTTTCTCAAAACGATTTGCCAGAGTTGGACTCTTTGGTTCAGATTACGAACCGCAACAAACAAAAAAGGGGAGTCCGAACTGTAACCCGTGAGTTCCCACGCGGGACCTGTTACAGTTTCTGGCGACTCTGCTGGGGATTTTAGAGAGCTTGACTCGAACTCGTGATATCCTGTTTTGATTTCATCTATGTGTTTCTTTGCATTGCATGTGCATTGGTGCGCCTAGGACACCGTGTTGGCCATCTGCTATTCCTGAGCGGTTTGCCGGAGGCTTGTCTTGTCAAGGCATGTCCATAAGGCTGACCGGTTGCGGGCTCTGCCAGTATGGGAACACAAACCCCGGTTTTACTGGGGCACCCATTTTAACCATTCGACCTAGTGCATATTCGGATCCATAGTGACCATTCCAAACTAGGACAGGTTGCTCACCCGATATAGGTTGTTTGAAACTGCTGTGTGCGTAGTGAAACTCTAGCTCCTGACAAAATAGGACAGGGAAACCCTACCCCAACATAGGGGTGTTTTGGCTCTTCTTTACCTGCTATGTGCTTTTAGAGTGTATCTCTACAGGAACACACATGTCAGTTTGCGAGTTTGGTTATCCAGCCTGAGGGCACCAGTATCAGTGTTGAGAATCAGTTATGTCTGCGGGTATCAGTTCAGTTTTGAACAGTGATTCTGGGGAACAGTGATCAGTGGTAGAGTGCAGTTGTTCGACTACACCCGTTTTTGATCTGTTTGGGGCTGAAATGCTGCTTGTTTTCCATTTCAGTTCAGAGATTCAGAGAGTTGATCCAGAACAGCTAGTGTCTTCTCCTTGCCGCGGCAGGACTTAGTATGACGCAGAATCCAGAAGAGATCGCGGTCATGACGGCCGCGTTGGATCAGGGAATCACCTTACGCAGTGAGACTACTGTTGATATGCCGCATCCGCCCAGGTCGCCCGTTGCGCACCCAGTTTGGACCCCCCAACTATATCAGGCTCGTGAGCCCACCACATTCGAGCTGATGGGGATGATAGGTGATCTCCAGAGGTCTGTGGCGGATCTCGCCTATGGAATATCTGCTTCACCGCCAGCTGCACCGTACGCCGGGAGCTTTATACCCCAGGAGCCCCCGCTGTTGGGCCGAATTGTTATTGAACTTAGTCAACCGGAGATGGCCTCCAGTTATAATAATGACATGTTAACATCAACCCAAACCCTCAATCAGGCTGAGGCTAGCGACAAAGGCAAAATGAGGGCAGATGCCGATCCTATCGAACAACTGTTGTGGGCAGTCGAGGCTTTGAAAGCCAGGGGGATGAACAAGCAACAGGTGTCCGCAGTTGTGATAAAAACCGTGGAGGATGCTTTCCCCACTCCACCCGAGGGCAGTGCCAGCCAATTAGGGAACCGGGACAGGCCCCGTCATGCCGGAACAGTTCCTCCCATTCCCAAACCTGCACCCGGGAGATATCAGAAAGCTAAGGCGGCACCTGCCGACCCTTTCGCTAGTGCATCTAGCAAGAGTGCTCAAGCTTCAAAGTACCTGCCCCGAGGGCGCAGGGTCTTTCATGAACTCTACATGCCTTTGTCAAGGGCACTCTTGATTTTGGCCAAGAAGGGACATCTTACACCCCTTGAGCCTAGGCCGCTCCCCAAACCCCTTCCAGCAGGCCATGACGCCACTCAGTACTGTGCGTACCATCAGCAGACAGGCCACCCTACTGATAATTGCTTTCGCCTCCGCCATGAGGTACAGGATTTGATTGATAACGAGGTCATCCTCCCGCCCACCTCAGCAAAGTCCGTTACCATTCAGTTCCTGGATTTTGAGGACACCGATACTGTGAGTATCTGATCAGAAAATGAACCACCTGCGGGCGACGCCCGATATTTTTGATGTGGCATCTGGTACGCATTTTTGAGCATCTGCGAATGCTAATTTTGTAAGTTCTGGCTTGGGTGTCGAGTCAGTCTTTTCTTTTGTTTTGAGTCTGTCTCATTGTCTTGAGTAAGTCCTTTTAGCTCACGGGTCTGTCTTGTTGTAGCGAGTCAGTCCCCTTTGTATAGAATACCAGGTGATTCCGGGGTTGTTGCCTCGAACACCGTTTTGCCTTGTAATTACCTTTTTTGTTTTCTTTTTGAGTCTGTCTCTACCTGTAACAACGCCCGCGGGGGACCTCGCTACAGCTCGGACTCAATTTGTGTCACGGTTCTAAATCTGAACCAAAGAGTCCAACTCTGGCAAATCGTTTTTGAGAAAACAGATTTTGAAAAGAAGTGCCAAACATGGACTGCTTTGCCAGATACAGAGTCGCCACCTAAATATTTTTTAAATGGGAAATTTAGGAAACCCTGACTCGGTGCCAAAGGCCACGTGTCCGTCATCACCAAAGTTGCCTCGGCTCGGGAACTTGGGTACGATTGGGGAAGGTCAGCTATGAGCACCCCCTCTCGCCCGGTCCGAAGACCGGCCTCTACTAACCATGATATCCGGTTTTGAAAACTTTATGTGCTCTTGTTCCGGTTATTAGCCTAGAATTACTACGTTATGCGCACAGCAAACAAGTATAGACCAAATCGCCTAAATTGGAACAAAACATTGTAAGTTTGTTTTGAAAATGATTTGCTACTCGCAAGTAGGCTAAAATGCAGGTTTTGCCACCCTCAAGTGGGCTTTAAAAAAAGATGGTTTTGCCACTATCTAGTGGGCTTAAAACTCACAGTTTTAATGCATTATCTCAATTTAAGCAATTCGACCTCCATCCACAGGCATTCATGCAGTTATATCACATAAGCACTTAGCCTCATGGTAATCATGCTATTATGGTAACATTCACACGCATGCGATATGCTAAAGCATAAAAGCTCACCTAGTACTCCAAGCCAAAACAGAAGCTTATTAGAAATCCATGCATGGACCTAAGCATACTGAAATGTCTAATGCAACACATGCAAAGATGTAATCTAGGCAGGCTCGGCTATCCTAAACATGGCATATGGAATGCTACAAATAGCACGTATTCAATTTGGAATTGAAAGTACAATGCAGTTTGTATGATGTGCCGAGCCCAATGTATGTCAACAAATGCATGGATGCACGCATGCATTGCATAAGGTATGCTAAAATAAACGTGCCCTAATACTAACCATCAAAGCAGGTAAATAAAAGGGAAGAAAGAAATGGGGGTTGGAAGTCATGCACACACTCACCCACACTTATTACAAGTTCGTCCTCACTCGGAGGAACCAAAATAATAATACAGTCCAAAGAATAAATGAATAAATATTACAAATTTCTAATTATCAAATTAAACCAAAAAAAAAAGAAAGTGGGGGCCTCAGCCCTGCCTCGGGATACGCATGAATGATGCATGCTCGATCCGATTTGCCCGAAAAACCCATGTCATGACACTGTTGCTTCTGTTTCTACTGCCCTGCCTCTCCAAAAATTCCCAAAGTCCCAGAATACCTTCTACATGAACTGCAGTACCCCACCGGCTAGAGGGAATGGCCACCGGCCGCTTACAATGATCACCGGCTACCTGTAGAGTTCATCGGCACAAAAAGTGTGCCGGTCGGCACTTTGTTCTGCCGGTCGGCAGAAAGTTCCTGCAGATGACAGCTTGACAGCAGCAGCAAACCAGCAGTGCATGGCATGGATTTTTGAGCATATTTATGCATGGCCAATGCTTCCTATCATGAATGGGACTCAAGAAAACATGGCTCTTGGTTCTAGGGCTATCAATTGTGCACCTTGGTGCATGATAGCCTAAGATACCAAGGTTGCATTTCAATGTAAAAATGCATGCAACACAACAATGATAACTAAGTCCCTATCATGCCAAAGTCAAGGGCCTTAGTGACATGGGAATTGAGGTGTGTTTTGTCACTTGGAGTACAAACACCCCTCATTTCCCACACTTGGTTTGACACCCCAAACCAAGTAATGAAATGCAATCCATGCAAACATGCATCAACAATGCAACATGACACAAAAGTGTAAGGCATGCCCAAATGCTATGTAACACATCATGGGAAGTATACAATACTAAGCATGCACAATGCAAAGTGTGATACAAGCATGAACATCTAAGGCAATAGGATTGTCTTATGTCAAGACCATGTTGACTAAGCATGCAACACACATATACTAAACATGCAATGGTAGACTATGCTACAATGGGACAGCCCTCAAACCTCCCTAAAACAGTGGCAAAACATGCCCAAAATGATGACCAAAACTCATGCAAGCATGCAAGGCAATAGGCCCAAGACCAAGGGCACCAAAGAGAGTACCTTACTACCATTATCAAGGCCACTCATGGCATGCATCTAACAACCAAAAACAGACTTCTATCATGCAAAATGACACCCAAAACCCACATATGGCAGCCCCAAAATGTATTAATCATGCAAGCATACACAATGCCAATTCCTAGGCATAAAAGGACACACCTTTAGAGCATGAAAGAGGTGACAAGTACAAACATATGAGCATGGATTAGAGTCTGAAATAGCATGTTAAAGGACTCCAAATCACTTAAATGGCCTAACCAATGCATATTCATGGATCACCTACCCAAGACCAACAAGTCACAATGCAAAGCAACTATGTCAAACACATCAAACATGACAAAATCAGTGCCTAACAGACCTTAAACATGGCAAAACAACACTAGTATCTTCATGAAGTGAGGCTAATATATGCAAAGAACATGGCCTAAATGCAAGGCATACTTCCTAGCATGATAGAGCATTACAAAGCAAGTATAAGATGCAAGCTAAGGGCCATAAATCCGACCTTAGACAGAGGTTAGATATAACCTAAAACACCCAAGAAAGCTCTGAAATGAGGCCATACAAGGCTATGCACACATGCTATCTTTTAGGCCAAATACAAAGGCAAGCAAAGGACAAGGGGGAGAGGGGTGTCCCTCCCCTATTGAGACTTAAAACCATCTCCCTCACCACTGAAAACCCACTGGTTTTCAGTGGTGAGAAGTCCAAAAACACCAAGTTAACCAATGCTCAAAGAAAAGGCAATAAAAGGGCCAAAACAAGGCCTAAGAGGGTGAGTTCTTACTCAAACACAAAAGTGACCTTAATGAATGTTCTTGAGCAAGTAAAAACAAGGTTTTTTTATGTTAAACACAAAACCAAAAACTCAAAGCAAGAGGGGTAGAAACTAGTTGCAAGAATGGGGAAATTAAAGCAAAAAGTTTACCCTTGAAGATCCAATGAAGAACAGGTGGAGCAGCCCTCCTCTAGTGATCAAAACCAGTCCAAGATCACACAAAACAAACCTCCAAGCCTCCCAATCTCGAGCTAAGGTGTAATAGTGTGTGTAATGGTGCAAAAATGAGGTAAAACTACACTTTTAGGGCCAAAACCACACACACAAGAGGAGAGAGAGGGAAAATATAGAGAGAGAGAGTGTATCACACAGACATACAGATATAAGCTTTGGTTTTTGACCTCAAAATGTCTAACCCTTGAGCAATGGAGAGGGGTGGTCTTTATATAGGCCAAGACCAAGCCAAGACTTAATGGCTAAGCAAAGGAAAAGGTTCAAAGGGGTCAAGGGGGTGCAAGGCTTCTTGGAGAAGCCAAAACAGCTGGCCAAGCTTCTCCAAGAAGCTTGGCCAAAAGGGTTCAAGCTTCTAGAAGCTTTAGGGGGGTCAAAGGTGCATATGGGCCAATCCTATGCACGGGGAGGAGAGATGGTGTAATCCAGCTGGCACAGCTGGCATGCACCATCCTCAGGGGGGTTCAGAAGGGTCACCGGCCAGCCAAAAACTTCACCGGCACAAAAAAGTGCCGGTCGGCAACATATAGTGCCGACCGGCCAAAATTTTTGAGAAAACAGTGCCGACGGACAAAAGGGAGTGCCGGTGGGGTGTGGGGGCAGCCGGTGGGATTCAGGGATGGCTGACAAGCCTCCCCCTACCCTCAAATGCAAAAACACAAGTGTTTGGTGCCAAAACCGAACACGAAGCAGCCGAGTCAAGAGGTCCTGAGATGAGGCGCGCTGCCGAGGCCTCCGGGAACTCGAGACGAACACAATCATGGATAATCACCGGGTGTCCAAGCGGTGACGTCCGAGTCTTGAGGACGGTCAAAAATGGGGTGTCTACAGTTGCCCCTCTTTGACAGAACTCGAAAGTCATAACAATGATGGGAGTGAATGTCAGAGCCCAGGGACGACCCATTTTTGACAAGGCCGAAGACTTGGACAAACATGCAAGACAAGCAAGGTATGCGCCCGAAGGCAGGGGCGAAATGCAACTGAACATGCAAGAGGCCAAACATAACTTATGATCATGCAAAGGAAGCTGTAACGAAGCACACATGCAACAGTTATAAGCTAGCATACATCAGACTACATTACAATGCAGAAAGGATGTAAGAGGATTATGCAATTCTCAATACGTCTCACTCGGAGGATACAATACCTGTGCAGCTCGTCCGGTTTCATTGGCCTCAAATGAACCGTACATACAATATCGTGCCTGCAAAGGAAGAAATCTTAACAGATATAATGTTGTTAGCCATATACATGACAATGCAGTCGAAAGTGCGCAACAACGCAGGCAATGTGTAGGATTTGAACACATGTGAGTAAAGCAATGCACGCATGCACGCAATGTGTATAGGAAGAGAGTTTTGAACACATGTAAGTAAAGCAGTGCACGCATACAATGCAATGTGTATAAAAGGTAATTGAACACATGTCAGTAAAGCAAAGCACGCATACAATGCAATGTGTATAGGAAGTAATTGAACACATGTCAGTAAAGCAAAGCACGCATACAATGCAATGTGTATAAAAGGTAATTGAACACATGTCAGTAAAGCAAAGCACGCATACAATGCAATGTGTATAAAAGGTAATTGAACACATGTAAGTGAAGCAGTGCACGCATACAATGCAATGTGTATAGGAAGTAATTGAACACATGTAAGTAAAGCAGTGCACGCATACAATGCAATGTGTATAGGAAGTAATTGAACACATGTAAGTAAAGCAAGGCACGCATGCAATGCAATGTGTATAAAAGGTAATTGAACACATGTAAGTAAAGCAAGGCACGCATGCAATGCAATGTGTATAAAAGGTAATTGAACACATGTCAGTAAAGCAAAGCACGCATACAATGCAATGTGTATAGGAAGTAATTGAACACATGTAAGTAAAGCAAGGCACGCATGCAATGCAATGTGTATAAAAGGTAATTGAACACATGTCAGTAAAGCAAAGCACGCATACAATGCAATGTGTATAAAAGGTAATTGAACACATGTAAGTAAAGCAAAGCACGCATACAATGCAATGTGTATAAAAGGTAATTGAACACATGTCAGTAAAGCAAAGCACGCATACAATGCAATGTGTATAAAAGGTAATTGAACACATGTAAGTGAAGCAGTGCACGCATGCAATGCAATATGTATAGGAAGTAATTGAACACATGTAAGTAAAGCAAGGCACGCATGCAATGCAATGTGTATAAAAGGTAATTGAACACATGTCAGTAAAGCAAAGCACGCATACAATGCAATGTGTATAGGAACTTGAAATTGAACATAATAAAACATGATGTTGAAATGCAACGTACTGCAACACAGTATAATTGAAACAGTTTCTTTTGAAACTCGCAAGATATAAAAGGATACGAGAAGGGATATCCTTCACATGTTCCGAGCATCGCTCAGAAAAGTCATGGCTTGAAATCAACTCGAAGATCCATTAACATTCCAGAAGTGCACTTTCCCGCACTGTTCTTGAATGATGAAGGTGTCAGACCGCACAGCCAACCCAGGCACGAGCGCGGGAGGTATTCTGACTACAAAGGGGAGGTTCCTGGTATTCAATCCAGCACTCTACTACCCTGCTATTTTCCTGCTTTACTTTCCTTTTTAACTAGGAGTTTAAACACACTGCACTGCCTTAAGCAGGTTTAAATTCTTTTGAAATTGCGGGTTCTTACAAAAACACATGATAGAAATGAAACAACTATTCGCTGGTGTGGCACTTGTGTGCATCGCATCGCAAGGCATCACATAACAATGTGAATGAAATTGAAACTGTTTTTCGAAAACAAAGCATCGCATCGTAATAACCAGGTAGTGAACCGACTTACAACTCGATAAACAAAACAAAGACTCGACAGACTAGCCAAGTGCAAGTACAACTTGATAGACAAAGCAAAGACTTAAAGAGAGTGACATACAACTCGATAAGCAAATATACAATAACTCGATAAACAAATACGCGCGACTCGGCGGGAATCAATCACTGGAGAGTGTTGGAAGTGGTGGAATTCCCCAATATTCAGCATAAACAGCTTAGAAAACACAGGGGGAAGACCATCGGCTGGACACAAAGGTCATCGGCCGAGGAGAATGGTCATCGGCACATAATTTGATCGGTTGGCACAAAATTATGGCCGGTCGGCACTATTTAATGCCGGTCGGCTGTAGACTGTCTGCACCAGCAGAATGTTGACATGTGTCCTCCACTCAACCCTATCCTCTTCAAAAGGGTCTCAACTTCGTGGTTCTCTTCATTTCCACACTGATTTGCTCCAAATGGAAGAATTTCTTGCCCAAAATCTCGCAACTTGGATTAACAACTTGGATGGCTCGGAAAAGCTGAATTTCCGGGCTTTCGGCATAAATGCACTATTCACTTTGCGCCATACCCCGCTGCATTTTCCATTCCTCTATGCCGCGGCGAGGTTCTGGAACCCGGTAACACACGTCTTTAGCTTTAGCGGGCAAGAGGTGTGTCCCACTTTTGAAGATTTCCAAGCTCTAATGGAATCTGGGCGTAATGAGGAGATCCTGCCCCAATTTCGTTTTGGCCATGCCCAAACCTTAGGACTAATGTGTGGGCTCTCAATGCCCGATGCTCGTTCTCTAATTTGTGACGGGACATTAGATGTTCCGAGCTTGGTTTGTCGTTTTTCCGAGACTGGTGATCGCGGCGACCATCACTGGCAAGGCTTTCGGCGACACGCCCTCTGTCTATGCCTGCTTTCTCATTTTCTGTTCGTCTCTGGTTCCGGAGGGCCCAGTGTCCGGTTGATTGAGGTTGCCCAAGGCTTGAAGGAGGGCAAAAGCTGCATTGCCATGATCCTGGCTGAGACATTGCTGGGCTTAGACGCCTTTTATCGTCGAGAGACGACCCGATTAGCAGGGAGTCCATTATTACCGCAGGTAATGTTTCCCACCCAATCTCACATTTATGTTTGCTCACATCACTCGGCCCTCAGGCTCGGTTTTTCTCACAAAAACCCTTTTCTCACTTTTCCTCTCATCGTACATCTCTCTATTCTTTATTCTCTCATTCTCTATCCCTCCCTAGGTGTGGTTGATGGATAAACTGCGAGTTGTGGACTCCTGCCCAGCATATTCAGCTCGTGGTTACTTCTTTAGGCAACGCCTAGTTGATGCCCTTGACGAGGGTTGGTGGTTTGAATGGATGTGCAGTTTGTCTGCAGACCGCATTGCGTGGCGATGCCCTTGGCTCGATCTCCCAACGATGAGTTACAGTATGACCCGTCAACCCGGGATCCAATTGATTGGCTTGACTCACTGTGTCTTCTACTTTCCATTCCGTATTCTGCGTCAGTTTGGTCATAATCAGACTTGTCCGCCGGAAGGGATAGAGTACCCGGCCACATTCCCGATTCGAGGTGCACAGCTGGCTCGATATGCCACAGCATGGAGGACGAGAGAACTCCTGGCCCCCGCTCCCACTTTCAGCTGCACTTTGTCTGATAAGTGCTTAGACTGGCTTAACGAAGAGGCACAGGAGGGGCCTACTTTGGCATCAGAGGCTTCGACCAGCTCTGGGAGGGGGCGCAGGGACGTTTGACTTGACCATGCCCCGGATTTATTGCTTTATTAGTACTTTCAAGTTTTCTTTATGAATGTAATAAAAAGCAACTTCAATTGTATGCAAGAGCAAGAGAACTCTATTTGAAATCAATGAAATTGAAGGTTGTGGTACTGAAAATTTTTCGTTTTGGTCCAGAAATGGTCTTAGTTGTAAAAAGATTTATTTGAACAAAGTCATCTTCATTAAAACTTTTCAAAACTATTTTCGATATGGATCAGAACTGGACACGCCTGAGATCTGTCGCTGAGGTGTACAAACCCGAATCCTAGCAACTGGAAAGTTGCCCCTTGTCTGAATGATATCGCGGCACTTGTACGGCAACGGAAAGTTGCCCCTAGTCTGAAAAACAATGTACCGGAGATTGCGGCAAATGCTGATGGACAAAGATGACCGACATGATCAAATGGACAAAGTTGATCGGGGAAAAGTTTATGGCTGAACTTCAGGATGAAGCTGCCTACGTATCCCAAAGATGGGAATCAAGCCTTACGTAGTTCAGGCTTGGGTTCACTCGAGTATTTTTTACTCTCCTTTTGCGCTCTAACTTTTGCCAAGGCCGCCCTTTGCGGGTTTTCAACCTTGCGAGCTCAGTTTTTATATTTTCTAATTTTTTATGCTCTGAGTTTTGCCTAGGTCGCCCTTTCGGGTTTTCGGCCTAGCGAGCCTCTCAAGGGTAATATTTCTTCAACTTGTCCATGTTGATCGGTTGGGAGAACTCTAGGCCATCTAGGTCCATCAGAACCACAGCTCCACCTGACCAGATAGACTTGATGATATAGGGACCAGTCCAATTGGGTCTGAACTTGCCCCTTGGGTCATGGATGGGAGCTCGGTTGTCTTTGAGCACCAAATCTCCTTCCTTCAAATTCCTGGACTTAACCTTCTTGTTAAAAGCCCGGGCGATTCTACGTTGATACCCTTGGACATGGTACAGTGCTTTCAGCCTCCTTTCATCGAAGAGCATGAGTTCCTCGAATCTGCTCTGCTGCCAATCTGCCTCAGCTATCTGACACTCAGCCAGTACTCGTAAAGACGGAACCTCAATCTCTATAGGTAGAACGGCCTCCATCCCATATACCAAGGAATACGGAGTCGCCCCGGTAGAAGTTCTGATTGAAGTCCGGTAGCCCCTCAGAGCAAACGGCAACTTATCTGGCCAGTTGCGATAGGTCTCCACCATTTTCTGCAGTATGTGTTTGATGTTTTTGTTGGCGGCCTCAACTGCTCCGTTGGAGCCAGTTGCATCTGAGAAACCTGAATGAAACAGCTGCGGCTATCATGTTTCTGTGCTTATTGATTGTTTTGGGCTAGTTGCGCCAGAGAATTTGAATGGGGTGGCAGCACGTTCCACCTGCTCTTCTGTACCCCAAAAATTATTACTTTGACCTAAGCTTTTCATAAAAACCCTTTTTGAACACTGCGGTGATAAAAACGAAGAGGAAGGAATTCCTCGGGCTTTGCAAAATTTTGATCATTTTGAGGGAAAGAGAGGTATGCTAAGCTTTTAATGAATGAAACCATGCTTGTCGGCATGAGTACTGAGAAGGATCCTGGTTTGGTCCAGACTGGTTCCACACTATCTTCTGCGCGAGCGATTTGTCGCTTTCTTAAAAACTTTCAAAAACGAAGTGTTTCGCGCAGTCTTGCGAAGACCTGTGTGGAATCACTCTTGAGATTGTACAGCCCAGGATCGCTCTCAGCCTCAAGATTCAATTTATCTGTTGCAAACTGGAATCCGTTCAAAACGTCCAACAGTACCGTGAAACGCCTGTGTGGCCCAATTTGAAGCTGCCCTCAAGCAAGAGGCACCAAAGTCAGATCAAGGAGATCAGATCCCACCAGGCAAGGCTCGTGAAGCAACCGTGATGGACCTTTTTTTGCAAATCAACACAACAGTCATTCTCCTAGACACAGAGAGGCTTCGATCTCAAAACCATTTGGCATGGGCTTGCTACACTTTTACCCTTTGAGAGGCTCGCTGGGCCGAAAACCCGGAAGGGCGACTCATGCAAAAGTTAGAGCAAGCAAAAGCAAAAAACAATGCAAAAAAAAAAAGAAGAGAAAAGCAAAAGAAAAAAAAAAGAAAAAAGGAAAAAATGAAGAGAAAAAAAAGAAGAAAGCAAAAAAAAAAAAAAAAAAAGAGAAGAGAAAGAATGAATATATACAAAAATGAAAAGAAGAAAAATAAAGCTCGCAAGGTCGAAAACCTGCAACAGGCGCCTTGGCAAAAGTTAGAGCCTAAAAAAAAAAGTGAAGGTTAAAATACCCGAGTGTACCTTAACCGGAACTATGTAAGGCTTGATTCCCATGTTTGGGATACGTAGGCAACTTCATCCTGAAGTCCAGCCCCCAACGCTTCCATAGAGTCTCAGTCCATGTCTTGGTTTTGATCACTTTTGCCTCCTCCGAATCCGATGTCTCGATTGCAGCAACCTGGAACTACGTGATTAACTTCCTCTTGAAGTCCAACCACCAACACCTCCCAGGTGACTGTGTCCATATATTGATTCAAACCGTCTTCGTCTCCTTCGCGTCCGAGGGTCTGATCGTCATCAACGAGGACTGGCTTACAGCGTGCTGCGGCATCATCCAAACAAGGGGCAACTTTCCGTTGCCATGCCTTGCCATAAGTTGCCCTGAGATGCCATCCAAACCAGGGGCAACTTTCCGTTGCCTTATTTTCCCCCTTTTAAGCAAGGGGCAATTTTCCAACCGCCTCCGATCCGAGGTTGCGCGTTTCGAGGGTGAGTTTCGTGCTCGTTGAGCATTGACTGTTTGCAAAAATAGTTTTTGAAAATTTTTACTGAAGTTAACTATCTTCTCGAAAACTATTTCATTTTCCAAAACTGGACCTTGTTTGGATCCCAAAAAGGAAAATTTTCAGTACTCACAGCCTGACTTGCATGATTTTCAAATCAAAAATCGAACAAGTGTGTTGATCCGACTCTCATTTTGGTCAAAACTGTTTTAGAAAACCAAAGAATGGTCGAAATGACGAACTAGGGGCACAATTGAGTCAGGTCTTCTGTCTTTCCCCCATCAACATACTCGCCAGAAAGGCACCCTATCTACCAAAAGAAGTGGCTACAAGCTAGCTGTATTGGGCGTGAGCCCACAACCCCTCGTTTACCCATTAACCATCCTGGGGAGGGATGAAAAATGAGAGAATAAAGAATAGAGAGGTGTAAGTTGAGAGGAAAAGTGAGAAAAGGGTTTTTGAGAGAAAAACCGAGCTCGAGGGCCGAGTGATGTGAGTATCACAAATCAGAAAAGGTAGGAAATAATACCCGGAGGAATTGGCTCCACGAGATTTGAGGTCTTTTTGTAAGCATGTCCGTGTGTCGTGTCTTTTGATTTGTCGGTCTCGATTTTGGCTTTGAGTCTTTTCCGAGTGTGTCTCGTTGTGTTCAGGTCGTGTGCCTTTTGTTTCTTTGTTTGAGTCCCTCCGCTGTGTTCTGTGGTAGGCTCGATACCCCGGTCGAAAACCCTTCTTTATTTCAAAAAATCGTTTGTGCTCAGAATGCTGTGCCATTCTCTACATTCGTGCGAAGCAAGAGAAGGAAAGGGAAAATTTGGGACATCCGAGTGTGTTTCAAATGCAACCATGTCAGCCTTTGTAGTCCGTCTTGTCAGATTGGGGCTGTTTGTTCAGGGTTTGCTGTGTGCGAAATGAACCAAGTACTGTGTTATGGGCTACATGCAGATCAATCCCCAGTAGAGTATGGGCTGTGTATTCAGTTTGAATAGTTGGTTTGTATGAGTTGTTTGCTGTCAGTTGGTTGGTTATCCGATTATTGCAGTGCAAGTGTTCAATTTTCAGACAACAGATCAATATCATTTACATTTGAGGTGTAACATGATGCAATACAGTGCAAGGTATGAAATATACACAAATGTAAACACTTTTTCAGACGAAAAGTTTGTTTCATTTCATATCATCTTTTCAAGTACATAGTTTCGAAGGAAACAAAATCTGCCTGCGGCAGTACAAAGTACCCTAACTACTAACCAAAAGGGGAAAATGCAAAAAGAAAAGAAAAACAGTAAAAATCTGTAGCAAATGTCAAAAATGGCTCCGGGGCCGTCAATCTGTCCTGGTCCTCTTCCTGGACGAAGGTCCAGGAGCGTCATCAACAGGGGCACCACTAGGGGCATCGCCGTCTGAGCTCGAGTCCGAGCCATCACTGGTCTCCTCCGCCTCTGTCTCTACCTCAGACTCGTCATCTGGAACTGGAGACCGCGAGCTGCTCCAGACATGAGTGCGCCCCCCTCTGGTGCGGGGATATACCCTGCCATCCCGAGTAGAAACGGGAGGTCCAGCCGGAACACCGCCCACCGGAGGAATCTGGAAGGGAGGCTGAAAAAGCATGAAAGGTGAATACATCAGTATGCCGTGAGCAGTGAATCAGCGCAGAATACAATGTATGAGTACAGTGTATGTATGCCGTGAGCAGTGAATCAGTGCAGAATACAGTGTATCAGTACAGTGTATGTATGCCGTGAGCAGTATATCAGTGCAGAATGCAGTGTATGAGTACAGTGTGTGGATGCCGTGAGCAGTTTATCAGGTGTTGTGTTGTGCATCAGATTATGCGAAACAGTTTGTGTATGGTTTGAGGCTGTGGTCGAAAACATACCGGAAGACCGTAGAGGGCCAAGACGTCGAAGGTCCGCTGCAGCATCCCCATCATGGAGGCGTTCAACTCCAGGGACTGCCGGGTGTACTCATATGAAGCCTGCAAAATATGAGATACATCAGTATTCTGCGGAATATCAAATGGACTGAAATGAAATGACAATGCAAGATGCAGAATGCAATAATACATACCGGAGGTAAATCGGGGATACCGACTAACTTGTGATCAGCCGGTGGTGGAGCGAAGGGGACCTGATAGGTCGCCCCACCCTGCCCCCTATATGTCAGTAAAGTGGGCAGAGCAGGCCAACCGGTCCCTCGTCCTCTCTGAACTCCGCCTCTGCCGCGGACTCGAGCCCTCCTCAGCGCTCCTGCTCCAGCCCCCGCTCCCACTCCAGCCACTGGCGCCGCTGGTCCCTCTCTCTCCACTCGGCGGCCGCCGCTCAGAGGTCGCATGATAAAGGTCCGGACGTACTCCAAATAGTCGCCCTCGCCCCTGTAGTCGTCTGCCTCCCAGCCAAGGGTGTAGTCTGCTATCTGATCGGCGGTGAATCTCTCGGTATCCCGCATGTACTCAGGAGGGTGCACCGGGACTATTTGCTCAGGTAAGCCTAGGGTCTGGCGCAAGAAACGCTCGCCCAGGTACCAAGCCCGACAGATCGGGCCCTCGAGCAGAATCCGGTAACGCGAGGTCTCATCGGCACCGGCAAACCGATCCCGCATCATGGCTGGCAAAGGAGCCCAAGGCTGCCAGGTGATCTGAAATTGAGATACAGTCTGTTATCTACTGTTATTTGAAACATGCAGTGGAAATACGAAGTTTAAATGAATTGCAAGTAAAACATACCTCTGCGGGGGTGATAGTGTCGAAGTAGCGCCGGAAGAAGCTGAATGTCTCTCGCGGCCTCCGGGTGCATCTCCCGTCAAAGCGACGCGAAAAAGGGACGACCAGAGGGGTCTCTGCATCGGGTACAGGAGCCAACCTAGGAAAGTAGGCGTAAACCCACAACTGCAAGATGAATACCAGTGCATTTATCAAATAAAGCAGAATACAGAATAAAAGCAGAAATAGCGGAGCCGTGTGTTGTGCAGTGTATTGTGCAGAGTGTACAGTGTGAGCAGTGTACAGTCAGTGTAAAGCAGAGTATGTGTGTGCCGTGTGTACAGTATACAGCAAGTGTAAAGCAGAATACAGTGTGTGCAGTGTGTAGAGTACAGAAAATATAGAACAGAAAATGTAAAGCAGAAAGCAGAAATGTAAAAGGGGAAGAAAATGTACCTCCCAAGCACGCCAGTAACCCCCGAGCAACTGTCCGCTGTCGTGGGAGGCTGAGCTCATATATCCATAAAGGGTGGCCAGAGCGGCGCCACCCCAGTCATAACGTAAGATGTCCCTGACATCCACCAGTGCGCTGAGAAGGCAGAGAGGCACGGTGTTCGCCCGGTCGGCGAAGATGGTCGTCCCGAACAGGAACATACGGAAGCCGCGTGCGTATCTCTCCGCGGCCTCTGGGGTCATCGGGGCCGCATCAACAAGGAGGGGCTGGACCCTGAACTGCACCTCGAACCATGAGTATCGAACAAAGCCAGGACGCGCAAGAGGCGGTGCCGCGCCAAGCAAGTAGACCTGAGCCGCGGTCCACTCGTCCATATCAATGTCAAAGGGGATCGGATCACCCCCTACCCCGATGCCTGTGAGCATCGAGAAATCGTAAGGGGTCATCGTCATGTCCCCGGTCGCCGAGAAGTGAAATGAATCGGTGGTGTCCCACCATCTCTCCACCAGGGCGACAAGGAGAGGTCTGCATGTCGTAAGCCTGGAGAGCCCCCTGCAGAATACGCCAAAGCCGGCCTGGTCCACAATATGGCGAACTGCGTCGGGAAGCTCGGTGTACCACTCACGAGCGACGGTATTCCCATACCCGCGGATGGTATGGGAATCTCCCTGTTTTCAAACAAGTAGTTGCGAAGCAATATAAAACGTACAGTTTTGAAGAAACAGTCAAAATCAGTGCAAATTTGGCATGCGTGCAAGTTTATCAGATTCAAATAGATACCGGGTGCCGGTGTGCTTACAGTGAACTACAACGTGTGATGCGTCAGCGTGTTTGAGTGGTTCAGTGCAAGTTTGGCATACGTGCATATGGTTTTCAGATTCGAACAGGTATCGGGCAATGGTGTTTGCAGTGAAATACGGTGTGTGCCGTGGTTTGAGTGGTTCAAGGCTAGTGCAGTGTGTGCGCGTGTGAGTCTTAAAGAGATAATCAGTTGCAAGTGCGTTTGTACTCGACTACAATGTACAGTATATCAATGTATCTGAGCTAAGCAGTTAAAGACTGTAATCAGTTATGGCAATTGACAGTTTAAAGCATCCTACATTGCAGAAAATAAAGCAGAGAAAGAAGGTTACCTCGGAAGCGCCGGAGGATAGGTGGGAGGCAGGCTCACGTAGCAGGAGCTCGGGTTCCAATGCCATGTCGAAACTCTTGAACTGGCGCAGTCCGTCGGGTGGAAGAACATGAATCGCCGGCCGGTAGGTCGCTGGGTCAAACGGGCGCTCGCTCAACGGGAGGAGCTCGACCCCGGGATCCATCTCGTGATCCGAGGGAGTCCCACCGCGTGGAATGTCGTCGGCCATGTCGAGAATGATGAGAAAGTGGTCAAGGAAAGAAAATCGGGTCGGAATACGAAGAGTCAACTGAAAAGTCAACCCCCGGGAGGGTGGAAAATGGCCGGAAAGGTCGGGATGTGAAAAGGCACGGAAATGAAGAGCGAATCGAGGGGAACAAGTCCCAAAAAAGTGGAAATAGCGAAAGGAGCATCGAAACGAAGTTTCAATCGGTCCAAAATGTTCGAAACGCGATAAACTTCGCGAATCCAACGACGAAAAGGGCGCGAGAACGCGAGAAAACGGAGGGATCAAGGAAAGAAAAGAACTCTAGAGAGAGAGTGTGTGATTTTCGGCTAGAGGGAAAGTGAAAGAATAGGGTTTGAAACCCTATTTTAAAACACCCATGGTGAAATGCCAAATCTGCCTCCATCTAGGAACTTTTTGCCGGTCGGCAACATTTTGTGCCGGCCGGCACAATATTGTGCCGATGGAACTTTTCTGCAGCCGGTGGACAGCCGGTGGCCTCCTATCCCGGCCGGTGATCTTCCCACAGCCTTGTTTAGGCAATATGAGTTGTTTTGGGTCTTCATAGCTCGAGAAAGTGCAAGAAAGCGTATCTCCGACGCTCAACCGGCTTCCGTTTTGACCTCGGACCGCGTCTTCTGTGCGTAGCACTCAAATTCATGCAAGGATTGTATCCTTTTGTATCCTTTTGCCTTTTACAAAATTCAAAAGTTGCCCCGCGTGCGTTGCATGCATTCATCATGTTGTCTGGTGCGTTGTGTCGCGCCGTCATGCACATCCCTCATGCATTGTCATGCATTATAAATACCGCATTGTCATGCATTGCATTGTAAATACCGCATTTTCATGCATTGCATTGTAAATACCGCGTTGTCATGCATCATCGTAGGTAGTGCATATGTCATGCATTTCAAAAAACAACAAAAACAACATGCATCGTTGTAGATATTGCATATGTCATGCATTTCATCATAATATAGTGCATTGTCATGCCTCACTGTAAATATTGCATTTACATTCCATTGCATATTTGTAGATATTGCATTATAGTTGCATGCATTCACTGGCTTGCGCCTTTCCTTGTTGAGCTTGGTCTGGTATGTGCCCTTACTTTTCACGTCAAAACACAGTTCTGCATGTGTACGCGCCTATTCCACGTTGGTATGTTGGTTTGAGGGTTGCGGCACCTTTTCTGTGTTAGACGCGGCTTGTACGTGTACATGCCTTTCCTAGGCGAGATTTGGTCTGGCCCGCGTGCCATATTCATTGTATTCACCTCCATTGCATTTTAGTTGCATGCATTCACTGCATCACCCTCCATCTATGGCTTGCGCCTTTCCTTGTTGAGCTTGGTCTGGTATGTGCCCTTACTTTTCGCGTCAAAACACAGTTCTGCATGTGTACGCGCCTATTCCACGCTGGTATGTTGGTTTGAGGGTTGCGGCACCTTTTCTGTGTTAGACATGGCTTGTATGCGTACATGCCTTTCCTAGGCAAGATACGGTTTTGGCTGCACGCCGTATCCATCGTAGATATTACATTGTAGTGTAATTGTTGCATCCTGCATTAGGATCATTATTCTTTCCTCAGCGGGTCGTTACCCCACTTATGTCATTCCACCCAATATTCGTTCTCGTGTCAGTCTACATCACTCATAGTTCTGCATGTGTATGCGCCTATTCCACACTGGTATGTTGGTTTGAGGGTTGCGGCACCTTTTCTATGGTAGACAGACTTGTTACTTCCATCAATCTATTTGACATTTGTGTGGTTTCGAACCGCTCATGATTGAATCATGATTCAAGTGCACTGCATGTCATCTGCATTGTTTCAATTGCATCGCATATCATTTGCATTGTTTATACGTAGTGTTGTATATAATGCATATCATTTGGCATTCATCATTGCTTTGTCATGCATATTGCTGACAATATCATACCTGTTAAGTTTGCTTTCTTTGCAGGCACGATATTGTATGTACGGTTCATTTGAGGCTGGTGCAACCAGACGAACCGCACAGGTATTGTATCCTCCGCGTGAGACGTAGTGAGAATTGCATAATTCTCTTACATCCTTTCTGCATTGTAGTGTAGTTTGGTGTATGTTAGCTTAAAACTGTCGCATGTGCGCTTCAGTTATGCTCATAAGTTATGCTCGGCTCCTTGCATTTTCAGTTGCATTTTGCCCCTGCCTTCGGGCGCATACCTTGTTTGTCTTGCATGTTTGTCCAAGTCTTCGGCCTTGTCAAAAATGGGTCGTCTCTGGGCTTTGACATTCACTGCCGTCATTGTTATGACTTTCGAGTTCTGTCAAAGAGGGGCAACTGTAGACACCCCATTTTTGACCGTCCTCAAGACTTGGACGTCACCGTTTGAACACCCGGTGATCATCCACGTTTGTGTTCATTTGGAGTTCCCGGAGGTCTCGGCTACGCGCCTTGCCTCAGGATCTCCGAAGTCGACCGTTTTGTGTCTGGTTTTGCACCAAACACCTGTGTTTTGCCTTTGAGGGGCAGGGAATGCCTTGTGAGGCATCCCCACACACCACCGGCAATGGCTAGAGGCCACCGGCTGGTCTTTGTTGCCACCGGAAATTTATATTGCCGGTCGGCACTCTTTGTTGCCGGTCGGTACTCTTTGTTGCCGGTCGGCACTCTATTTTGTCAAAATAACAATTTTGCCCTGTCGACTACTGTTCAGCTGCTTTTTGAGATATTTTAAAACAGCTGTGGTGCATTTGCTTCCCCTCCATACACGTGTATGGAGGGATGCCCTCCTTGTAAGCTTGTTTGACAAGCTTTACAAGATGGTTGCCTATAAGAGAGGGCCTTCTCTCTTGGCATTAGGGTTAGAGAAAAGTTTTGGTGAGAAAGGTGAGAGAGAGCTCTGGTTTTAGGGTTAGGGTTCAATACATATCCTATCTCTATATTTCCCTTGTGTGTGTTTTAGTGTGTTTTAGTCCATACTATTGCACATTAGCACATAGTGTTTCACCTTCCTTGGGCTACTGAGGTTCTAAGGGCTTGTTCTTGCTATTTTTGACTGGATTGAAGCTTAAGGAGGCAACACGACCACCATTGTTGAAGAAAGGCTTCAAGGGTAAGAAACTAGTCCTTTATTCCCCATTTTTGCATCCTATTTCTACCTATCTTAGAGCTGCTTTTGTGTTTAGTGTATAACATAAAAAAGTTCTGTTTTTAGGCCCTCTTGATTGTTTGTTAAGAGTGTTTTGTGCTTTGGGGAAGTTTGACCCCTCCTAGGCTTTGTAAGGCCCCCATTTTTGTGCTATTTTGGCGAGCTCCGGGATTTTGGTGTTTGGGTCTCTTCACCACTGAAATCTTGAGGGATTTCAGTGGTGAAGATGGTGCCTTGGAGTCCCAAGGAGGAGAGGGCCACCCCCTCTCCTTGTTATCCTTGGAAAGGACCTATTTTGCTTCCTTGATGAGCCTTATGTTTAAGTGTATATTGATCATGCTATGGTTGCATTTCATGCTTATTATGCCATGATATAATCATGTTGTGTGTTGGTTTTGGTACTCCATGCATGCTTAGCATAGTTGCCATGTAATGGCTCCTTGATCCTTTAACATGCCTTAGGTTGTGTGCCTTTGTTCTAGCATGTTTTAGGCTTAGATTTGTGAAGGTTTTATGCTTATTTTGCCATGTATGAGGTCTATCCATAGTTGTTTTGGTCAACCCTAACTTGCATTGTATAGCCCCTTTGCATATTTGGCTTGTTGGCCTTAAGTGCATGATTGTATAGCATGCATCACTTGCATTATTTTCAATGGTTTGGCACCATTAGTGGCATCATTTCAGACCTTAAGACATGCTTGTTTACTTGCCTCGCATGCCTCTTTAATGCTTTGAAAGCTTGCGTTGAATGCTCCATGTTTTGGTCATTGTGTTTGCCTTTGATTTTGAGCCACTTAGATGCCATCTAGGAAGCTCCCTTTGCATGGTCTAGGGCTGCCTTAGACCTGTTTTAAGCCTTCTTGGCCTTGTGAGGCTTGGTCGGCTTGACCATGGTTTAGGTCCCCTTTGACTTGCTTCAAGTACTTAGACTATTTGCATGCTCATGTTTGTCTTGTTTAAATTGGTTTGGCACCATGTTTTACATGATTTTAAGAGCTTGTATTGCATGCTAATTGTCCATTGTTTGGTCTCTTTAAGTATGCTTAAGAGTTGCCTTGTTTATGCTTAAGTGTTGGACCATGCTTGCATGCATGTGTGTGTGCATTTTGGCCTTCATTACCATGGTTCTGGCCACTGTTTTGGGCTTAATTAGGGCTGCCCAAGTCATACCCGAGACCATCATTTGCTTGGTTTGCATTGCCTCATGTTTGCTTGTATGCTTGCATAAGTGTCTTGCCATGCCATGTTGCATCCTTAGCTCGCATGCCTAGGTTGCATTGCATCTTGCATGCATTCCTTGTTCCTTGACTTGGTGATAGGAATTGGGCCTTGTTTTGGTTTGTTTGGTTTGCATTGCATTTGACATGAAAGTGCACAAATTGGTTCTTTGGGCCATCATGCATGGAAATGCATGATTGGTGGTCCGAGAACCAAGAGCTATGTTCCTTTGAGTCATAAACATGATAAGGGACTTGGTTGGTGCATAAATGGTTTGAATTGTATTGCCATGCAAGTTTTGCCCTCTGCTGCTGTGAGTTGCAGGTTCTGCAGGCATTCTTTGCCGACCGGCAGTATACATTGCCGACCGACAGTAAATCAACAGCCGATGGATGAATTTTGTGCCGATGGCCACATGTAGCAGCCGGTGGCTATTCTGTTCAGTCGGTGGTGATCTCCAATGTCCAGAGAGGCATCCCTGAGACTTTGGCAGTTTTCAGAGGAGCAGGGTAGGGAAAACAGAGGCAGACTATGCATGGCAGTGCGATTCCGAGCAAACCCCGAGCACGCGCTGCATCTGGTCCTCTTCCCGAGGCGATTTACTGTTTTAATTAGATTAATTAATTTGTTTAATTAATTTAATGGGTCTGTAATATTTAATTAGCTTGCGTAGTTAATTAATTTGTATATTCTTTTGGCCCCTCCGAGTGAGGGCAAATTTGTAATAAGCGTGTGTGAGTGGTGTGCATGTCTTCCAACCCCCACTTCTTTCTTCCCTTTTATTTACCTACTTATGATGGTAGATTAGAGCACGTTTATTTTAGCATCCTTTATGCTATGCATGCGTGCATTCATACATTTGTTTACATGCACTGGGCTCGGTACATCATACAAACTGCATTGTATTTTCGATTCCAAATTGAATACGTGTATCGAATGATTGCATTTCACATGCCATTTAGGGTTAGCCGAGCCTACTCTAAATTACATCATTGCCTGTGTTGCATTAGCCACTTAACATGAACTAGGGACATGCATGTTTGCTAACTAGTTTATTGTTTTGGCACGGAGTACAATGTAAGTATTTATGCTTTAGCATCTCGCATGCTTGTGGATGTTAACATGACAGTATGCTTGCCATGCGGCTAGATGCTTATGTGATAAATTGCTTGAATGCCTGTGGGTGGAGGTTAGATTGTTTGAGTTGGAAAAACTCGTTGAAATCCGTGTTTTAGCCTACTTGCGAGTAGCAAATTCCAAAGCGCTTTTCAAACAAACGGATATGCAATGCTTGTTTCCAAATTAGGCAATCTAGTCTATACTTGTTTGCTGTGCGCATAACATAGTAATTCTAGGCTAATAACCGGAATAAGAACACATAACGTTTTTAAAATCGGATATCATGGTTAGTAGAGGCCGGTCTTCGGACCGGGCGAAAGGGGGTGCTCATAGCTGACCTTCCCCGATCGTACCCAAGCTCCCGAGCCAAGACAACTTTGGTGATGATGGACACGTGGCCTTCGGCACCGAGTCAGGGTTTCCTAAATTTCCCATTTTAAAAAATATTTAGTTGGCGACTCTGTATCTGGTAAAGCAGTCCATGTTTGGCACTTCTTTTCAAAATCTGTTTTTCTCAAAACGATTTGCCAGAGTTGGACTCTTTGGTTCAGATTACGAACCGCAACAAACAAAAAAGGGGAGTCCGAACTGTAACCCGTGAGTTCCCACACGGGACTTGTTACAGTATGCCCCTTTTCCTGCTAATCCAACCACTTTATATGGTCCTTCCCAATTGGGCCCTAACTTGCCATCTCCGGGTACCAAAGCGTTTTCCATTACTTTGTGTAGCACCCCAACTCCAATCTTGAATTGCCATGGATGTACTGTCTTGTTATATTTTCTCTACCAAGTCTTCCATTGCTTTCTGATCAGCTGCCTTGCCAACATCTGAGAACATCTCATTGCTCTCAAGTTCTTCCACCATCTGTACATATCCTTTGGCAGCGCGGCTGCCATTTGCTGTGATGAAGCATTGTTTGGACATAATTTGG
The DNA here is from genome assembly GCA_036172215.1 of Camellia granthamiana. Classification (NCBI taxonomy): domain Eukaryota; kingdom Viridiplantae; phylum Streptophyta; class Magnoliopsida; order Ericales; family Theaceae; genus Camellia; species Camellia granthamiana. The sequence continues at coordinate 9,057,277 of CM069917.1, forward strand.
TCTCCAAAGACCTCTTCAATTACTCCGGCTTCGTTGGGGAACCACAATACTTGATGGTAGCTTGAAACTACCGATCGCATGGCATGCAGCCATGTCCTTCCCAAGATGATGTTGTAAGTGGAGGGGACCTTCAATACCCAAAATTCCTCTTGTTTCGTCATGCTTCCTGCTTTGACTGGAAGGATTATCTTGCCCATTGGCCACTCTGGCATTGAGTTGAATCCAATTAGAGGAGATATAGCAGGTGCCAAGTCTTTGTCCTCCAGTTTCAGTTGTTTGAAGGTTTCGTAATACATTATCTCACATGAGCTCCCTTGGTCGATCAAAATCCGCTTGACGTCGAAATCCTTGATGTAAAGCGTGACGACTAGTGCATCATTGTGAGGGCAATATATCCTTGCCAAGTCTCTGTCTGAGAAAGATATGACATTTGTGGCTTCTGTTCTCCCCTTTTTGATGGTAGGTTGAGCACTTAGTACCTCCCTTAAGTGCTCAGCCTTTTTGATCATGCCCCTGAGCTCACATATGCGCTTAGGTTCGAATACCCCATGTATTACGTTAATCACGCCTTGTGGTGGGGCGTCAATCGGCATTCCGTTTGGGTTGTTGTGGTTCTGTGGGACTGGCTGCGTCCCTCCTTCTATGTACTTGTCCAGATAACCGGCTGCCACTAACTCCTCCAGGTGTTGTCTCAATGGTGTGCAATTTTCAGTGTGATGCCCCTTTTCCTTATGGAAGGTGCACCATGATCTTTCGTCGTAGTCCTTTTGCGTTTCTCCTAGCTTACCTGGCCATCTGATGAAGGGTTCATCGCGTATCTCGCTTAGAATCCGATAGATCGATTTTTTGAATACTGTGGTAATGGCAGTGCGGACTCTTAACCGTCTTTTATCTTGGTCCTCTCCGTTGTCTCGCCTGCCTCGCCCATTTCTGTTTGGACGTTCTACCGCGTTGACTTTTGCTGAAGTCTTTTTATCTGGTGCTGTGGTTGTGCCAGACTTTGCCTTATCACGGGCGCCATCCTCTTCTACCCGAATGTGCTGGTGCACCCTCTCCATTAACGCCTCCATTGTGAGAGGGGGCGTCATGGTGATTGAGTCCCTTCGTTTGTTTCCAACTGGAAGACCTCTTTTGTACTGTGCGATGGCGAGATTTGTGGGGCAATCCCCAATCTGGTTGAAGGTCTCCTAGTATCGACTATTGTAAGATCTTAATGTCTCATTGTCGCTCATGTCAATGGGGAGAGGTTGGTTGATCTCCACTGGCGTTTTGGTGTTTGTTCTGAAACTTGTCACGAATGCCTCTGCTAACTGCGCCGAGGAGGCTATGCTGCTTCTGGTAGCCTTTCGAACCAGGTTAAACCTAGGTCACCAAGGCTGGATGGGAATATGATGCACATCAAAGCCTCGTTTCGCCTGTATACAGCCATAACCTGGCGAAAGTGGCTCAAGTGTGAGTAGGGGTCCGTCTTCCCCTTATACGTGGTGAATTTGGGTTGTAGGAAGCCTGAAGGTAGGGGCGCGTTCTCAATTGCCGGAACGAACAGCGAGGTCTGCAGCCTTGCTAATGCTTCATCCGTTGGTTCGTAAGCAGGGCGCGGTATTGGCATTCCTACCTCGACGCTTCCGTGCGTCCGAGAAGCCAACCGCTGAAGGGCAGAAACTCTGTACAGGTCGCGCGCCCTAGTATCCTCCTTCCTTCGTGCCCTTTCTTCCAGCACAGTTCGTAAATCGGACGATCTAGGTAACTCCGACTGCCTGGATGATGTCTGATGCGTGCGTGAGGGCCGATAGGTGCTTCCCTCCGTATATGACCTTAGTGTTCTCGTTCTCTCAGACTTGGAGTGACGAGTCCTTGAGGTCCTTGTTTGAGTGTCGCCTGATCTTAGGCTTCTGCTTTCTCCTTGCGAAGGTGTGGTATGCCTACCACGGTCTCCCGAGTGGCGAGGGGGCGTCTTGCTTTTGCGCCCCTCTCTTGTCGCCACCTATTTTCCTTTGATCTGGCGCTTCATAGATTCCATGTCCGCCGCCATCCTTCGTATCAATTCATCCTGCTCACTTACGCGGTCCTCCAGAACTTGAGGGTCGATCTTGCGCCTTTGTTTGTCTGGACTTTGTGAGTGAGAGCGACGGGGGCTGTTAGTCCACCTCCCCCTTGTATCCCTTCGGGGGTTCTGTCGCTGTGGCTCCAAATCTACCATAGGAGAGATAGAAGGTAAACCTTTGCGCCTCCCACCCCCCTCTGGGGTTTGTCCATCGATGGCGGACTGTGGCAAATCTTCGTTGTGCGCCATTGCTTCCAGTTAAGGAGGAAACCTTGATTAAGAGGTTTTGTTCTTGTCTGATCTTCCCACAGACGGCGCTAATTGTACGGAAAAGAAATAAACCTTATCGTATAATCCTGTTGATCAAGTTTGCGTTCCTCCGTACGTCGTCGCTTTATCACCTGAAAACACAAACGTGAGCTAGCCGGCGGGTGTGTGTCGGAAACCCCTCCGATGCCTAAGTCAGCACAATAGACAATAGACACAAAAGATCTGTGTATTCAGGGATCGAAGTTGTGTTACCTCTCCATAGGTGATGTTGTGAGCTTTTATAGGTTCCGTGTGGCACAATTCTAGTAGGACTTTTACTCCTCCATGTAGAGTCCTCCTAGGAGTCCTACTCCTGAAAGATATTGCTTATCCTTCAACACCCCCCTCACTGCTTAAACCAAGTGAGATGGTTTTACCATGGTTGGATTCCAATATGACCGAGGTAAGAATGGCTATGCTAAGCCGCAGAGTAGACCGAACTATACCTAGTTCGGTTCTTCCTTTCACTGCTCTTACCTCGGTTTCTCCTGTACAAACCGTACTAACCATAGTGAGCTCGGACCGAACTAACTCATAGCATGGTTCTAAGGAAAGCTCAACATACTTTGGCTCAATATGGTATGACCGGGCTAACTGTCACCGCGCTGACCATGGTGACCGAGCTAACCACCAAGCTCTTTCGGACCGGGCTAACTGCAAGGCTCCTTTGGACCGGGCTAACTCCAAGGCCCTTTCTACTGCGGCCCATAGAATGACCCATTGCCCAGCTCGGCCCAATTTTCATATAAATTACCCTCTCAATATACAAATCCAAACCCATTTGTATATATATATTTTCTTGATCATGTGTACATACATATACATATATATATATGTTTGTATATTTATATAAATCCAAACCCATTTTTCTAGTCATATACAAACTTAGTTCACATATATAAATTCAAACCAATTTTTCTGAAATCCGTTTTTATTGATCATGTGTACACACACACACACATATATATACATAAAACACATCTCTCTCCGTTTCTTTAATCTCTCCTGTAAGTAGCCTTTTACTAGAACGGAATGAGCCCAAATTCAAACACATGGTGTGCATGTTGGTGAATACCTTAATGTATTTGTTCAAACACATGGTGTGCATCCCAAAAAACATGTTGTGCCACATCGAAAAAACTTGAACCCACTTCTTGAACTTGATCAATGGTCTTCTCCACCTAAAATTCAAGCACAAACAAGCAATTCAATCATATGGGTATCAATTAAAACTGAAAAAAATAAAATAAAAATAAAATCAGCTTTAAGAGGCAGAGTTGTGTAAGTTTATAGGACTTACTTGGGTGAGAGAAGAGACAATATGATCTTTGGAGACGCTAAGATCTTTGGATTCATGTGGGGTTGAACAAGAAGAGAGTGGTGGAGATTGGGAGTGACGTAGAGGAGGGTCTGAATTGAGATTTGTGATCTTCATATTTGAGCTGAAATGGAGAAAGTCATTGCAAACAGTGTTTCCACTCTCTCTCTCTCTCTCTTTACACTATTATAGAGAAGAGTAAGAAGATGAGGGTATGATAGTCTATTTACATGTTCTGTTAACAGAAGTTAGTGTGCGTTTTGGTCTACATACCACGTGGGAGTTGTGTGGTAATTTTCAAATGTTAGGGAGGTAATCCGCACATGGCTCAAAACACAAGGAGTAAAGTGAAGTTTGCCCAAAATTAAAATAGTCTACTAAAATAGCCAACTTTTCTAAAACTCACACATATATATTTTGACTTTTCCATTAGTCCACAACTCAAATGAAAAGAAAAAGGGATTTGGAATGCCTGATGTGCTACTTTATGGGCTCATTTTGAGATTTGTTTTGATAATCCGAGCCGTTTATATTTTAGAGTATATTGAGTAAAATATACTTGCAAAAAATCAAGTTAATTGAATATTTTTAACCCTTTCTCTACGCACATTTATATTCATTTTAATACTTTAAATCATAATGTCATTTATTTTTGTAGATACAAATGTGAGTGGATGAAAAGGTTAATGATATCCGATTAATTTAATTTTTTATAAATATATCGTACTCGATGTACTTTAAAATGTGAATGGTTCAGATCATCAAAACGGATCCCGAAATAAACTCACAAGACAATACAGTAGTGTCTACTATGCTAAGGGCACATTAGGCACTCCAAATCCAAGAAAAACTAAGGTACCGTTTGGTAGAGTTTTAGAATTATGATTTAAGAGTAGAGTTATATTTTGAGTTTGTAAGTTTTGGAATTATGGTTTGAGTGTGAAAAACTTGTTTGGTTATGAGGTTTGAATTGAGTTTAAAATTTTTGATGTGACATATGATATGTGATTCAAAAATTTACAATTCATAACCAAACACACAATTCAAAATTTTATTACAGCTCATAAAAAAATTTAAAAGAAATTCCGAAAATATTTTTTATTTAAAATATAAAAATAATAGGTGGGAAAAAAAAAACCGAACACTATTTCAGCCAACCGGCCGGACATTCGAGGAGACATCCGAGAGGATGACTGGGTAGACGTGTTTTCAATCATGGATGTGAAATGAATTTTTTAAAACTCTCACCAAACATCACGCTCAAACCAATGGGTAGAATTAAATTTATAAAACTCTACCAAACAGAGCCTAAGATGAGAGAGTAAGATTTATTTTGGAAAGTAAGTTGAAAATTAATTTTTTGATTTTTTTAATTTTTTAAAAAAAATATGTAAAAAAATAAAAATGTGATGTAACCTTAAAAAAAAAAATTAAAAATCAGCTTTTTCTGCTTTTAATTCAATTTACAAAATGGGCCTAATTTAACCCACTTAGAGCATCCGCATTAGACTCTTAAAATTTTTAGTCAAATTAAAGCTAAAAAACCTATTTTGCTATTTTAGCTAGTCACCTAGTGCATTAAACTCTCTATTCTAACTCAATCCTATTAAAATATTATTTTGTTATTGTATTTTTTATTCTTTCTTTTTTTATTAAATTGATGAGGTGCCACTCAAACAATTCTTCAAAAATGCAAAAATGCTAAAAAATAAAAATAAAAAATGGCGTTGACTGGTCGACGGGTTGGTTGACCTACCGGTGAACCGGTTAGACTAATTTTCGGTATTTTTCCTTCTTTTGCTAGAGGCATTCACGGGACATCTGAATGGACGGCTGGCTTAAAGATTTTGGCCCAATTTTACTACAGAAAATATAATAAAAAATCTTGTAACGAATGAACAGTGCCTCAACAAAGTTATTGAGGTACTATAGTAAATTTAATAAAATATTAATTTAGAAAAAAATTGTTAAGACTGATGGAGGAACAATTTTATGATTTACTAAATATATTTTAACCTTTTGTTATTTTTATTATGCTGATGTAGATGCTCTTATGGGTAACAGTCTGATGGTACTTTAAAATTTGTCAACTAACTCAAGCAATATAATCATTCTTTTTAAAAGCCAAACAAGATCTAGACAATACTGCTCCATTATTTGATCAAGAATTCGACATTTCTAAGAGCATCTCCAGAAGCCTCTCTATTCCTCCATTTTTGTTACTATACCTAGCTAAAACCAGAAAATTCATCTCCAGCAGCCTCGTCGGTGGCTAGCTACTTTGATTTTCTGCTACAGTACCTCGCCAGAGAAGACCAGTAGCCTCTCAATTTTTTAGGAAACTTTTTAGTAGGTATTCTGATCCATGAAAGAATAAGGATGGATTGAGAGGATGGATTGAGAAGTGCTACTTTCATGGGAATTCTAAACAATTTGTAGAAATCGTGGATGCGAATCGGAAACAAACACTCTTGTTTTGGTGCTTGATGGAGGGGGTTGGTTGTGCCTATGAGTGTGGTGATGGTCTTCATCAGTTTTGTAAAGAGGGGTAGCGATGCTTTTCAAGACCGGCAAGGTGTTTGACAAAATGCCCCAATGATGAAATGGCCACCACGGTTACACCTTGACAACTCTTCTTTGTTATTCTTTATCAGCACCATCACTGTCCCATGTAGTTGTGCGGTTTTAAGAGATGCCCACAAGGTGTTCGATGAAATGCTCTAAATTGTGGGAAGTGCCACATTTTTGTATTAATTATGTGCTTGTATTTATTAATATTTTAAAGGAAATAGTTAAAGTAGAGAGTGTTGTTAGAATGTGTATTGAAAAAATGGTTAGCTAAACTAATAAAGTGAAACTTTGGGTAGCTATTCTGAGGATGGTTGCGGCGGCTAGTAGCTAGCTACTTCCCAAAACAAAACCAAAAAAAAAAAAAACAAAGAAAAAAAAACCAACAACAATTACCACCACCACCTTATCTCCACCATGCACAGCCCTCCACCGCCGCTTCTCACCGCACCCATCTCCTCCCCTCTGGCGACCCACTCTTCCATCTCTAACCACGCCTCACCTTCCCTCTGTTTTCTCTTCATCCTCATCCTCGTCGCCGTAATCTTTCTCATGTATGCCGCATTCTTTGCCATCAATTGCCCTCCAAACCCTGTCACCAGGCTTGGCCGGAGCTCCGGTGAACTCGCCGGAAATCCAAGAACCCACAACCCAATTGCCAATAACACGGACCACCTAGTTTCCAGCGTGACATACAAGGCGGCGGCGAGTGTCCTGTGTGTTTGTCGGCGTTTATGGATGGGGAGGTTGTGAGAGAAGTGAACGTATGTAAGCACTTGTTTCACTCTGCTTGTATTGATATGTGGCTTTGTTCGCACTCTGATTGTCCGGTTTGTTGGGCTTTTATTGGCAAGAGGAGGTCGAAACCACCATGGCCACCGGCAGGGGCGGCGAACGGCGGTGAAGGTGATTTCCGGCAAGGCTTGCCTGACTCTGCTAGCTTGGTTTGATTTTTGTAATCTGAAATTTGTATCTTGAGGAGGTTTTGATTTTGTTAGTGGGTTTGGTTAGTTGGGAAATATTGCACTTGTATGTTATCTTCTTCTATGGATCATTTGGAAAAAGATTATGCTACTTTTTGTAACTGCCTTTTTTTAGTTCACTTTTTAACTATTTTAAATCCGGTTGAAAAGTTTGTTTGGATTGATTTTTTTAATTTTTTTAAAAGAGAAAATGAAGTAATTACGGTTTGGATGTGATATTTTATCTTAGGATAAATTACAAATATATTTTCTGAGATTTGCTTAAAATACGAATTGCTCATTGTGATTTGAAAAATTACAAATATCTCCTTATCATAATTTTTTATTTAACAGAATTAATTAAAAAAGTGAAATTTCTAACTGTTCACCTATATAATAATAAAATTGTCTGAATTATTAATTAAAATAAAATTTTAACATTATTAAAAACTATTAATTAACTTAATGATTTATTAATAAAAGAATCTATTTGTTATAAAATTAGAAACCTTAGGGGGCATAATATAATTTTTGAAACTATAGGGGTAATTTGTAATTTAAGTAAATTTCAGGGAGTGTGTTTGTAATTTATCTTTTGCCTTATTAATTTTTTAGCTTATTTTATCTTTTTGTGACTAATTTAATTCAAAAAGTCAATTTCAAACGACACCTGTGATACAAATTATTTCGGTAGACTTAGATTAAGGTTTGAAAATTAGATATTGAATGGTGAATGTTGAAAACTTTTAAGTGAAAAAAAGTTTTTTTTTTTTTTTTTTTAATGTTAATAAGTTGTTTATTAGATACTGTTGGCTTTTTGGCTTTCGAAGGTTATTTTTGTAAATGCGAGCATGCCAGCAAGGATCAATCAGTCCTTACAGAAATTTTAATTGCCAACCAATTATCAGACGATTGTGTTTTAATTCTTTCAGTCTCAATGAAGAGGACTTTTACTGGTGGCTTGACTTAGGAGAATTAAGCAAAATATCAATCAAATGAAGAACAACTGAAGCATTTCATTAGAATGAAAAACTTACAATGATCCAAACTCAGCCTCGTAGAGGTTTGCAGCGACAATCTACTTGAAACTACTCTTATGAATGAAGTGCAGTGCAGGAATTTAAAGTGTAGGAATGTAAAGAACAAGAATGTAAAGAACAGGAAATGTAAAAACTGAAAATGTAAAACTGGAAAGGAAAATAAGTAAAGTAAGACTGGTTTTTTGGATCTGAGTCTGGGTCCTTTTTTCTGGGGCCTTCTCTGCTATTTATACTTCCCAAGGATGACCATCGAACTGCACTTTCAACCGTCGAACTGCTCCTCCATGATCGCTGATCATGTTGCCCCAGGATTAGCTTCACTATGCCATTATCTGCAGTTGGGCTTCCCTCCTAAATTTGAATTTGAATGTGAGTAACCGTTGAAGCCACGTCACCTTGCATCTCTTTACTGATCCAATGCCACTCAGATCACGTGAGAACCAATATTAACTGCCACGTGTACGATCAGGATCGAAGACTTGAATAGTCTTCCTATATTACCCTTATTCTGCCATGTGTCGACTTGTAATTGGCTTTTACAAAATATGTAGCCAACATTACCCCCCGCACTAATATACCCAATACTTGGTGATATTAGTGGATCAAGGCTTTTTTCCCACGTCTTAGAACGTGCATGGGCTTTGCATTCTCCTAGAAATGCAACTGTCATTTATCATCAGCATTAAACTCTCCTTCAACCCTTTAAACACCCTCACCACCTTAGTATTCGAACAGGCTGATACATTTTATGGCCGAATCAGCCTTCTCTTTCATTGATTGAGCACACGAGGAGTCATATGATGATGTTGTTCCTCCTCGAAAGAACCTCCATGCATTAATTAGCCACCTTCACCCACCTTCCTATATTCAGGTCATGGATGCCTTTGCAAATTACCAACCTCTGGACTTCGAACATACTGCTCTTAATCCTTCGATTCAGAAACTTACAAATATGGACATAGGAAGTTTTTCTTCTGACTCATCCTTGGACTACGAACAAACTGCTCTTACTCCTTTGATTCAGAAATTCGCAAATATGGACATGGGCAGCTCTGCATGGGATAAGGCTGCAACTTCTTCCTCTTTTGGGGCTTCTGACTGGACAAGCTGGTCAAAACCTGAAACCTGTGATTTGAGGGAATGAATCAACCATCACTTTGTCGAGTTTACTGACCCTTTAGAGTTCCCTTTCTATGCACGAAGTTCGGTTGTCTATCCCTACGTGCCCATTAACCATCGACGCAGTTTGGAGGAGAATTTGCTTGTGGCATGGCACACATCCTCCATGCCTACAAAAATAGTGCACGCCGCTCGACGCCTCGAAGAGGCACAAGGGTATAATCCATCATTCTTAGCTCAGAAGGCAAAGATTTGTTCTTCTGACTAGCTTGATTATATTAATGCCCTTGTTCCTTCTTCTCTTGCTCCATCTCCTGAAATAGAAGCATCCACACCTTCTCCCCGCCAAATCTTTGCTGGACAGAAAGACTGAGGCTTGCCCTCTCCGCAGATAAGGTCTTTCCACCTTGTAAGCCTCCACCTTTCCCTACTCCAGCAAAGCGGAAGCAAGCTAAGCTTCTGCTCGCAGCCTTTTCTCACTTACCCTTCAATGTTCTTGGGGACGAAGTTCCTCTCAAGAACCTTCGATGGGCTTGTGATATTCTGACTCGGGATCATGTCCTCAATCCCCTCGCTCAAGCAGAGCTTCACATGTTCTTGGACCAACTTCCATTACTCCTTCACTGGCATCGAAACTCTATGGCCACCACTCATTCTTTGGACCAACTCTCGTCCCTTCGAATTCATGCCCAGTACAAAGTAGAGAACTCCATTGAAGAATTCGATGATTTCAAGAATAAAGATTCCGCGTACTGGGATGACTTGGAGATAGACGAATTGAAACAAGGGTTGAGAGAAATAGCATTCGAAATAAAAGCTGAAGAACTCTATTACGAAGTGAGAGCACACCAACTCATGCAGCCAATGTCAGAAGAAATAGAGGATAGAATAAAGAAACAACAGAAATTCATTGATCACAGTTGGACTAAATTTCATGATCTTGTTATTTATTCCATTCCCTATTTTTATGAGCTCGAGTTTGTACCCAAATAGGACCATTCGATGTAATTGCTTCTGTTTTAATACAAACGAAGACTTTTCTTTATTTAGCATTGTTTGATCTTGTCTCCATTTGTCTTTAAAAGTGAATTCAGGGCTTCGAACTGAACAATCTCATCCTTCGAATCTGGACTCAATCGTTTTTAATGAAACACTAAAAGGAACCAACATGACTTTTTCAATTTATGGAATGAAGTTGACAGTTTTTGCTGATATCATTTAGAATTAGTGCTTCGAATTTAACAACCTTACTCCTTAAAGCTTGTTTTAATCATAACCAATATATGGTCATGGTTAATATAGTCAACCACTTTTAAATTGACCACTTTTGCTTCGAAAGGCAGTCCATGCTGTTTTCGTTCAAAAGACAATCTCCTTTTGTATATATGGAAACCAACGATTGGTTTTGATGTTTCGAACACCAATTCTCATCCTTAAAGAGTCCTAAGTTTTGCTTCGAAGGTCATTACTTTCATTAAGAAACCTAAAACAGGTCTTTAATCCCTTTGAAGTAAACCAATACTCGAGCATTCTTACATCTTTAAGTATGAAAATGTGCTTCGAAGCCGGTTTCTCTGTTTCAAGGCCGTTGTTACTTGAATTTTGGCGCCAAAACCTAGTTTCGAAGCCAAATATTTCACTTCGAAGCTGGCATCATCACCTGGGCTGTGTTTTTTCCTCCAAAAGTGTCAATATTGAAGAAAACTCTTCGTATTCGTACTTCTAGTACTTAACGACATTTCGCAATATATCTCCCAGACACAAAGGCTTTTAAAACCCTTTTATTTCGTGCTCTGAAATCACTTGCTCTCTCAACACACAAACCCTTCTCTTCTGTTAACCTCTCTTCCTTGCTGCTTGCTACCAATGGATCCTTCCTCTCTGAAAGTACTTGCTGGCGATCGTATGAGCCCAACCATGGCTTTGAAAAAATGTATTGATGAGGAAATCACCAAGCTAACAACTGGTGGGTCAAGGGCCATAGATGGACGTCTCTTCGTTCCTCGCCACAGCAACAAACAGGAGTACGGCTTAGGTCCTATTTTTCGGGAAGCTCCTGCTGAACTTCCAGCTTTATACCCTTGCTTGGAGGACCATTTTCTTCTCTACAAAGGAGGGCTTGATTGGGGAAATTGGAGAATAACCTGACCTCACCGTTGCTGGCCGACATTGAGAACTGAATGGGAAGAATGGTATGACAGAGTTGTACCTGCGAGGGAAGATGACCTACAAGAGCTCTGTATTCTAGACGCCCTTCGTCTTTCCAGGTTCATCATTCCTGAGGACCCATTTTTGATTTCTACTGCTCTATGTTTTTGGAATATGGCTTTTAATTTCTTTCAATTTCGGTGCGGCATGATGGCACCCACCGTTCTTGATATTTGCCATCTCCTAGGGCTTTCACCCCTTGGCTCTCCTTTTACTCCTAGCTACCCAGACCTTTCTGTCAAATTTTCCCTTCCATCTTTAAACTCCTCTTACAGTGACTTTGTAAGGGCTGAAAATAAAAGTGAAGGCCCCGTGAGAGATAGAGAACTTTTTTCCTTTATTTTATACTGGTTATGCAAATTTCTTTTTTGTACATCATCTCAGAGGATTATGCCTGAGTTTGCTCCACTCGCAAAGGCACTTGTTTTGAAGAAAAGTATAGCCCTTGCTCCTTATCTTTTAGGCCATGTTTACAGAGCCTGCTCCCAATTTTGTGAAAAACCCCTTGATGTTAACCAAGGAGGTCCCCTCTGGGTGCTCCAACTTTGGCTCTTTGCCTATTTCATTGACTTGCATCCTAAATGCCTAAGGTTCCTTGTTCAGGATCCTAGCACTTATGGGGAGAAGTACGCTAGGATTGTTCTTTATCCTGCTTCCTTTGTTTCTTACCTCACCTTTTTTCACCAACTCCCTATCTCTCCATCTGCCACCTTCTTTTGTCCTTTTGATGCCAATAAAGGACCTGCTGGGCTGCAAACCTTTTTGGCTGATAAAAAGTGTTCCACCTCACCCCACAAAGATATATGGGTATCTATTTTGCTACTAGGGGAGCTGTTTATTGGCACTTTAAACCCTCGAGCTTATAAATGCATATCTGAGGTGTACTGCCCTTCTCAGTTTGCCAGGCAATTTGGGCTCACTCAGGGGATACCTGTTCCACTTTGCAGTCTCTCCAATGTCCATCTTACGGCCAGGGACCTGAGAATTCCCAAATCAAAACTAGAGTCGGCAACACTTAAACTGCTAAAAGAATTATATGAATTCAAATTTGTCCCCTTTCTTCCCTCTGGCTTAGTCTTGAAAAGATTCCAGAACTGGTGGTCGGCCAATATGGAAGTGCGCCTAGCTGTACACCCTCATGATTTACTGATAGGGTTAGGAGTGCCTTCGAAGACTAAATCAGCAACAGTTGAGAACGTGCCCCCTCCTTCTGCAGTTACCACAACTTCTCCTGCAGCCTCACCCCCCCTCCCCCAGCTAGAGTTACCAGAGCGGCTTCGAAGAAGGGTAAGTATTTTCAAGTTTCTTTTCTTTTAGACTCTTTTGTTTGCCTCCTCTGTATTCACACATTTTGGTGCAGGGTCTCCACAAGAAGAATCCCCTAAGAGAGCTAAAACTCTAGCTGCTCTCAAGGCCAAACAATAGTAGAAAAAGAAAAGAAAGCTGGTACTTACTCCTGAAGAATTTGAATCTCAAAATGAAGAGAAAGAGATCGAGCAAGAGCAAGAAATACCATTACAAAGAACAAAGAGAACAAAGGTAGCTGCCCCCTCTTCTGATTTGGTCGAAGACTCCAATTCTGAGACAATTACCAAAGCAATGGAAAAGGAACTTACTTCTGAAGGACTTGATCACCAAATTGAGGAGAGGGAGGTTGAGAAGGAGCCGGTAGTACCATTACCAAGAAAAAAGAGAAAGAAAGTGACTGTTCCTGCTACTGACTTGGTTGAAGATCCCATTCATGAAGCAGCTGCCAAGACAGTAGAGCAGGAACATTCCAAGGCCATAATTGTCTTCGCGAGAGCTGAGAAGAGACGGCAGCAGCAATTCCTAAGAGATAAGGCTGCTGCTGCTGATGCTATCGAAAGGGAAGCTGCAAGAAGGCAACACACTGCCGAGCAGTATTCCCTCCGTAGCTCTCCCATTATTGCCAATACTTCCAAAACAAGTAATTTTTTTCATGTCTCTACTCTCTTCTTGTCAATTTCTTGATATTGAGACCTGACACTACTTTACACTTCTTGTTTCTTGCAGCAACAACTACTGAGCCTATTCTTCCAATGAGGACTCCCTCAGTTTCAGTTGAAGTTAATCAGATGCAGAATGTGAGGGCTATTCAGATATTACTTCCACTTCCTAGGCCTACACTCTCTGTACCTTTCCTAAGGCCAAGCATTCCTGCATCTCTTTCTCTTGGCTTAAAGCCATACCTTCCTTTCTTATATTTGGATCTAAATTTAATTTCCTTTTGAGCCCTGCTCTTTCTCCTCCTCCTAAGGAAATTTCAATTGCTACTTCATCTCTGATGGCAGTTGATTCCTCAGTTGAGGGTGCTGGCAGCTCTCCAACCCATGGTTTATTATCTCTACCTAGCTCCAGCCCTTCTTCCCTTGATTCATTGGTGGCTAGAACTATAGAGACTACTGAAGATGCTCCACCCATCTCTCCTATTCCTATGCAGTCCTCTGTGCCTTCTACCGCAACTTTCTCTGCGCCCCTCATGTCTACGGATGAGGTAGATATCTTCGAAGCAAGACTAGCCAGTCTCTTCGACATACCCTCTACCTCTCCAACAGTTAATGATGAAGCTGAGCCATTAGTCTTGGCTAACTCCTTGCTAGAAATCCTTGAAAGCTCTTCTTCCTCCAGCAGCAAGCCTTCTGCACCTCTGATAGACTTAGACACGTGCCTAGAACTGTTAATCTCCTTTTCGAGGATCCCCTTTGAGGCTTTACAAAGGCCTATAATAAGAAATGGGTTCCTTCAATGTTGCAAAGTTGCTGAGCAATCCGGCATGAATGTCTCAAGTCATCTATCCCAGGCAACAGCTACTATTGACTTCTACATCAGCATTTGTCATGCTGCGAAGGCTGCAGAGAAGAAATTGACCAGGGACCAGAGTTTTGTTTTTCAAGTGCATACTGAAGTGTCAGAGCTCAAGGAACAAACTCCTCTATCTCCTAGTTTCGAATTCAGCTACTGGAGAGGAAAGCACAACTTGAGGAGGAGCTATTTGCAGTGAACCAAGCCTTAACTCGAACTGACACCAAACTGCAGATCACCAACCAAGGATTGGCCGATCGAAAGGAAGAAATGACTACAGCCATTCAGATGCGTTCATCATTTAAAAATAGGAAATCTGTTGTAAAAGAACAATTCAGACATTGTAATGATTTTTAGGCCAATTTATGGCAAAATGTACTCAACTCCTTATGAAGAATAAATTCTTATTTATCATTTGAGTATTCTTGCGATCTTTTACTTGACATTTATTATATTCCTTGTGTTTCCCAAATAGTTGGAAAATAAGGTTTCAAATACCTGGCATTGATATTTTTGGGATGTACATATCCATTTAAATTCCTCAAATGGTATGCTCCAAAAGGTAGGACTCTATGAATTTGATATGGTCCTTCCCATTTAGGTGACCATTTACCAAACTTATGGCTTTTAATCCCTATTGGGTGTATTGTCTTCCATACCAAATCACCTTCATCAAAGCCAATGTATTTGACTTTCTTATTGTAATTTTTGGCTGCTTTCTTCTTCTGAAAAAGATTGCTATTTAATGCCAGAATTCTGGCTTCATCTATGCTCTGTAACTCCAAGCACATACTCTGATGGTATTGCTCAGGATCTAACTGATCTTGGCATCTTACCCTTAAGGACTTAACATTGATCTCCACAGGTAACACTGCATCATGCCCATATACTAAGGCATAAGGAGTGACTCCTGTGCTTGACCTTGGGGAAGTTCTATAAGCCCACAATACATCCAACAATAAGTTATACCAATCCCTAAGATTTTCTTCCACAACCTTTTGTATTCCTTTTTTCAAGGACTTATTGGATAATTCAGCTTGACCATTGGCTTGTGCATAATATGGGGTGGAATTAACAAGGCTAATTCCAAACTCTGCCACAAAAGACTTCACCATTTTCCCATCGAACACAGTCCCATTATCCACAGTTATAGTTTGTGGGATGCCAAATCTATGGATCAAATCCTTAATGAATCCAATGACTTCAGTCTGGTCTACAGCGTTGTATGGCTTAGCTTCGACCCACTTAGTGAAATAATCAGCGGCCACTAGAATGAAACAATGATGCTTCGAAGAAGGTGGGTGTATTTTCCCCATCATATCTATGGTCCATCCTCTGAATGGCCAAGGCTTCACTACTGCATGTAAGTCAGTTATGGGCACATGCCTTATTGTACCATGCTTTTGGCATGCTTGGCAACCCTTTGCATATTCTATGCAGTCTTTAAGGATAGTTGGCCAATAGTAGGAATGCCTACGAAGCAACCATCTCATCTTCACACCAGGTTGATGAGCACCACAGATGCCTTCATGAACCTCAGCCATAGCTGTTAATGCTTCTTTTAGGCCTAAACATTCTAGCAATAAACCATCTCCTCCTCTTTTGTAGAGAGCATTACCATACATTATATATTGCATAGATTGCAATTTAACTTTCCTGCTGGCCTTCGAAGATGGGCCAACCAAGTATTGCATTATTGGATGCCTCCAATCTTGATCTTGTAAGTCATTATGATTGACTTCCAAGACCACATTCCTTTTATTCAATGGTGGTATTAATTTCTGATATGTTGTTTGGCTTATGTCACTTTGGGCATTATCCCTTCTCTTGAAGTTCGAAGCTTTTTGAGCCACATTATTAGCTCTATTATTCAAGAATCTTGGAACATGAGTTACATTTGCTATCTGAAATTGAGAAAGCAGATGTAATGCAATAACATAGTATGGCAAAATGCTTACACTTTGACATTTAAAAATCCCTTTCACTTGGTTAACCACCAATTGAGAATCTCCAAATATGTCAACTGTATGAACTTGTAATCTAATAAGAATTTCTAGTCCCATTATTAAGGCTTCATACTCAGCTTGGTTATTGGAACAAGTAGCCTCATCCACTCTGAAACCATGTGTGGTTTCTACCCCTTGTGGTGACCTAATCACAATACCAATTCCAGTTAAACCACTGGCTTTTGATCCATCAAACCACATTTGCCATGGCTCAACACTAGCTGTACCAAGTTCCATTATCTCTTGGCTTTTTATTTGAGATGGATGGTCTGTCAAAAAATTGGCTAAAACTTGGCCTTTTACTGCCTTTTGGGGAACATATTCTAAATGAAATTCTGATAAGGCTAGGATCCACTTGCCAATTCTTCCCCTCAACATAAGTCTAGATAACATGTATTTAACCAAATCTGTGGTTGCAATTACCAAGACAGTTGTAGGTAAAAGATAGTTTCTTAATTTCATTGCAGTAAAATACAAAGCAAGACACAGCTTTTCTACAGCTGAATATTTACATTCACAAGAATTTAAAAACCTACTAAGGTAATAAACAGCTTGCTCCTTGCCTTCTTCATTGTCTTGGGCCAAGAAAGCTCCCAATGAATCTTTTGCTGCAGCTATGTATAACTTTAAGGGCTTATCACCATTTGGTGGCATCAGCACTAGAGGATTGGCCAAGTAGGCTTTGATTCCTTCGAAAGCAATTTGATGCTCTGCTATCCACAGAAATTCCTCCTCATGTTTCAGCCTTAACAGGGAAGAAAATACTTTAGTTTTCCCTGCAGTGTTAGAAATGAATCTTCGAAGAAAGTTAACCTGTCCAAGGAACCTTTGTAATTCTTTCTTACTTGATGGAGGTTTAGCTTCAATGATGACTTTGGCTTTATTTTAGTCAATCGGTATTCCTTTCTTGTGTACCACATAGCCCAAGAAGTTTCCAGATGATACGCCAAAAGCACACTTAAGAGGATTGAGTTTCAACCTGAACTTTCTCATTCTTTCAAAAGCTGCTTCTAAGTGAAACAGATGTTCCTCCATGGATTGGGATTTAACTACAATGTCATCAATATAACACTCTAAATACCCTCTAATGAGGTCATGAAAGATAGTGTTCATAGCCCTCTGATATGTGGCCCCAGCATTCTTTAGGCCAAATGGCATTTTAACCCATTCGAAGGTGCCAATATTCCTAGGACATCTGAATGCTGTTTTGTGGACATCCTCCTCTGCAATGCAGATTTGGTTATAACCAGAGTGCCCATCCATCATTGATAAAATTTGATGCCCTGCTGAACTGTCTACCAGCAAATCTACTATAGGCATAGGGTACTCATCGTTTGGAGTTGCTAGATTTAAGTTTCTGAAATCAATGCATACCCTCATTTTACCATTCTTCTTAACTACAGGCACAATATTAGATAACCATTCAACATACCTGGCTGTCCTAATGAAGCCTGCCTTGAGTAGTCTAAGAATTTCCTCCTTGACTTTCTGAATTACTTCTGGACTCATTCTTCTTGGTTTTTGCTTGTATGGCTTGAAGTTAGGCTTCATAGGGAGCCTATGTTCCACCAATGACCTATCCAATCCTGGTAGTTCATTATAAGACCATGCAAAGCAATCTTTATATTTCTTTAGAACAACCAACAACTGGTCCTTGTCCAGAGCATTCAAACAAGCACTTATATAGGTGGGCTGTTGTATAGAACCTTCCCCTAAATTTACTTCTTCTAAGGGGTCTTGTGTCTGAGAACTTATTGAAGCTCCTTCTTTGATTTCTTCTGGCTTCGAAGCAATCTCCTTGCTTTGTTCTGCTCCCAGGTTCTTTAATTCAACATCTTTACCCTCCTCCTCATAGACAAAGTCTGTCCATAAGGCTTATTCTTCCTGTATCTCCTGGACTTTTGTTTCAATGTCCAATGCACAGTATTTATCAAGGGGCAAAACTCTGACCTGTTTCTGCTTATGCTTGCAGCCAATTATCATGGCTTCTTTCTCTTGTTCTTGTACTTTCTGGATTATTGATTTTACATCCAATGTTGAAATTTAATTAAAGCCAAAGACCTGGCTTCTTGCTCCTCATCTCTTTGCCTACAACCAGGCATCACTGTCATCCTTAACGACAACCTCTTCATTAGCACTCTCTTGGACTAAGTGCTTCAGGTGTGTCACTTCCTCATCAGCCGTCACTTTGGCTGAGCCATTAGATTTCCTCAGTATACTGAGTGGTGTCACTCCCTCAATATACAATTTGGTCTCTGCAAAGTCTACACAGGCTATGAAGGGTTGAGGATCTGCATCAATTTCCTCTGTCTCTCCATTGCCCAAGGCCATCATCAGTTTCTGATGCAAAGAGGAAGGCACACATTTGTTAGTGTGGATCCAATCTCTACCAAGTAAAGCATTGTACTTAGCATTGCTGTCGATTACGAAGAATGCAGTCATGCAGTCCCTGCTTCCCACACTCAGGTTGATGGGCAGAATTCCCTGAGCCATCTGTTTGTCTCCAGCAAAACCAGCGATAGTTGTGCTGGTGGGAATTAACCTGGGGTTCCTTTTCCCTAGTTTCTTCAAGGAAGATTTTGGTATTAAGTTCACCACTGCCCCATTATCCACCAAGACTCGGTTCAATTGTATCCCATCGAAGAAAGCCTTGATATACAAAGGCTTGACATATTGTGTCATAGAGTTCGATGGATACTCAAAAGGATATGAGAGGTTAATGCTCACATCTTCTTTACTCTCATATTCAGTTTCCATTGGGGTAGCCATTCCGGAATCATCTTGTACCATACTCACTTGTGAGTCTTCACTAGAGACTGGAATTGGATCAATTTCTTGACCATCTTGGTTCTCATCTCCAGCTTGGAACTCATGAGGCAGTATACGTACCATATTTACTGATACTGGAGGAAACGAACCAAACTGGATGGCTGGCTGTGCCTGTTTCCCCTCTTGGCCACCTTGTTCAGTTACCTCAGAAGCATCTTCCATGCTGCATTCTGGCACTTCATTGCTAACAGACTCCTTCGAATGGTTTTTCTCGACTGGCTTTTCAACCAAAAATGTTTGTTCAGCCATGAAGGCTTCGAACATTTCTTCCTCCACCATTTCTTTCTTTTGGCTTATGCCAATTTCTTCTTCTATCTCGCTACCACTCTCCATCAGAGCTTTCTCCAATCCTGCTAAGCTAGACTTCTCTCTGGCTCTTAGTTCAGAATGAACCTTGGCCAACTGTTCTTTGCTGCAACCAACCTTGTTTTGTAGAGTTAGCTTTGGAGTATGGTCTGACTTTGGTTTCTTCTTTCCTTCTGTCTGGACCAAGGAAGAGCTCTCTCCACTTTCTTTCACGTCTTTCTGGTACTGAGTGTACCTACGTTGAATTTTTCTCCTTTGTGATCTCAAAATGACAGGGACCATATCTGGTTCCTTTGTCTTTGGGTGTTTAAGCAATACCCAATTGTTTGGGGCTACCAAAGGAGGTTTAACCATCCTACCTTGGTTTCCAACATCTCTTTGGGTAGGCACTTCCCTAGGTTTGTTCTGCATCACAAACCAACCTGGAACTCCAAACACCCACGAATTTACTAACCCAGATGTTGAACTGTCATTTTCTTCCTTTGAAGCCGTCTTCGAAGCTGGCTGTGAAGGCAATTGCTTGGCCCTGGCTTCATGTTTTGGGCCTGATTCAGGCCTTCGATGAAGGTGGCCACTTTCTGTCCTATGTGAGGCTGGTCTAGGGGGCCAATCTCTGGCTTTCATCCCATAAACTGAACCTCTCTCCAATCTCCTTTCAGAATGACTGCTCTTCATTTTGTAATAATTAGGTGGCCTGGATTTATATAAAGGCCTCTTGCCTTTAGAATGCATTCTGTCCATTGCAGGCTCAACCACTGATGGTCGCTGCCTATCACTAGCCAGATACGGCCTTTTGTTATAAACATTGGTTGATTTAGGACGTCTCTACACATCCTTGTAATATTACTTCCCATCAATTGGAAGCCCTTTCAACCATTTGTAACTCAGTCTGCACCTGGGACACATCCTTTGCATTATAGCTGCTTCTAATGAATCATCATCCAGTGCCTCTTCATCAGAATCTTCCCTCTGGCGTGAGAAACCTTGTCCAATAGCTGGCAGATTTCCAGTGTCCTTCTTGGTAGTTGTCTGGTTGGCAATATGCATCTGCACATTGACCTCTTCCAATTCCTGCAGAGACAAATTCTGGAAGTTTGGTACAATAACATCAGTTGCACTTTCTCCAACCTCTGGAAATGGATTGCTGTCGATCCCCATG
Organism: Camellia granthamiana; assembly: GCA_036172215.1. NCBI lineage: Eukaryota > Viridiplantae > Streptophyta > Magnoliopsida > Ericales > Theaceae > Camellia > Camellia granthamiana. The sequence continues at coordinate 9,077,968 of CM069917.1, forward strand.
GCCTTTTCTGCTTTAGCTGGGAATTTTAAGCTTCCTTTCTGAATTTGTTCTTGAATCCTGTCTCGAAAAATAATGCAGTTTTTAGTCGAGTGGGACCAAGAGTTATGCCATTTACAATATACTTTTCCTTTAAGTTCATCTAGAGATGGAAGTTTTACTCCGTTTGGTAACTTAAGGAAGTTGGCCGCAAGCAAATGATAAAAAATGTCATCTGCCTTTGTTAAATCGAAAGAGTACTTCCTATGAAGGTCTTTCTTTTTAAACTGCTAGTCAATTGTTGTATCCTTATGAATTAATGCCTCACAGATCATAGGTTCTTTGCCTACGATCTCTGCTGCATCGATCTCATAATTATGATCTCTATAATATGTCTTGTACGATGCATTATTTCGATCTTGTTCCTCCTCCAGTAATGCTTCATACCTAGACACTTTATAGGTTAGTTCCACCAAATCTCTGAATTCAGTTGAGTCAAACTTCTTTCGAAGCCTGAACTCTAAGCCATTTTGAGCCAATCTTATGAATTCTAGCTCTGGCAAGATGACTCTACATTTATTTCGAGCCCTTTTAAATCTGGCAATAAACTGAGTAGCCTTTTCTTCAGGCCTTTGACTCAATCTTGCCAAGTTTGCCATGGAAACCTTTGGCTCCGATTAGAAAAATTGGGCATGAAATGCTTCTTCCATTTGTTGCCAAGTTTGAATGGAGCCATGTGTAAGGTTTATGTACCATACAAATGCTCCCCCAGTTAGAGAATTTGGGAATAATCTCAACTTCATATATTCATTATTAGTAAATTCACCGCATTGAGCAGTAAACCTAGCAATATGCTCTACTGTTGATTGATTTCCACTCCCATAGAAAAGGGTAAAATCTGGTATCCTGAACCCTCTTGGGTATTCATGTACCCTATCTACCCATTTGGGGTATGGCTTTCTGTACACAGAAGTCTGGACCCCCCGAGCCATCGGTCTACACATCTCCCTAACAATATTAGCAATTTGGTCCCTAGGGACCATATTTTGTGCCTGTTGGACCACTACTGGAGGACCAAACACAGGGTTTGGTGGGCAAACTTGTGCTTGTAGTCCTCTTGGTCCATAAGGTGGTACATTTGGGACTGGTTGTCCCTATGGTGCAGGTTGCTGTTGGGGGTGTGGGTAACCCTTTTGAGCCTGTCCTGCGAAAGGACCTGCGAAAGGTGCTGGAACAGGTGTTGTGTATCTTCCATTTGTAGGAAAACCTTCCAACCCCCCGGGTATAAATTCGAATAAGGGATTTGTGAACCCCCTCGTGCCAGGTATGGCTTCGAACATAGGATTTGTGACAATTCTTATGCCATTTTCTTGTGCTGGGCCAAATCCACCAACTTACATGGCTTCATTGTTAAGTACTGAGGCATTTTAACCTGCTATAGGCCTTGAAATAGGTTTGTACCAAGACTGAGGTGATGGTCTTTCATAGTTCTGATTATTATTTTGACCATTAGAATGTCCATTAACTTGCATAGGCTGTTTATCTCTAGCCAATCTTTGCTGAGGGACATTTGGAACTTCCTCTATGTGTCTTGTATTTGTTGGTTGGTGGTTATTCATTCGATCCAGAAAGGATGTTGCCCACCTTTCCATTGTGTTCATTAATTGCTATCCCATGGCATCTACTAGGCCATCCCATGGATTTGTTGGCTGAGTAGATGGAACAGTGGATGGTCCAATTCCTTGGTTTCGTCCAATATTATGAATATATGGTTCTTGTCCCGAAGTACTGGTCTGTTCGACCATAGGTTTTGATAACATGGGAGTTTCCACAAGATGTGTTACCACATTATCCTCTGGATTAGGTATTTCTACCTCTCCTTCTACGCCTTCTTCCAAGCGTTCATTTTCTCCTTGTATTCTTCTTCTAGCCATTTCAATTAGTCCCACTGGGCGTGCCAAAAATATATGTTGGCTTTTTGGCCTTTGAAGGTTATTTTTGTAAATGCGAGCATGCCAGCAAGGATCAATCAGTCCTTACAGAAATTCTAATTGCCAACCAATTATCAGACGATTGTGTTTTAGTTCTTTTAGCCTCAATGAAGAGGACTTTTACTGGTGGCTTGACTTAGGAGAATTAAGCAAAATATCAATCAAATGAAGAACAACTGAAGTATTTCATTAGAATGAAAAACTTACAATGATCCAAACTCAGCCTCGTAGAGGTTTACAGTGACAATCTACTTGAAACTACTCCTATGAACGAAGTGCAGTGCAGGAATGTAAAGAACAGGAAATGTAAAACTAGAAAGGAAAATAAGTAAAGTAAGACTGGTTTTTTGGATCTGAGTCTGGGTCCTTTTTTCTGGGGCCTTCTCTGCTATTTATACTTCCCAAGGATGACCATCGAACTGCACTTTTAACCGTCGAACTGCTCCTTCATGATCGCTGATCATGTTGCCCCAGGATTAGCTCCACTACGCCATTATGTGCAGTTGGGCTTCCCTCCTAGATTTGAATTTGAATGTGAGTAACCGTTGAAGCCACGGCACCTTGCATCTCTTTACTGATCCAATGCCACTCAGATCACGTGAGAACCAATATTAACTGCTACGTGTACGATCAGGATCGAAGACTTGAATAGTCTTCCTATATTACCCTTATTCTGCCACGTGTTGACTTGTAATTGGTTTTTACAAAATATGTAGCTAACAGATACAAAATTAAATTTAAAATTATATGTTCTAATTTTTTTATTGTGATGTTGAGCTGATAGTAGAAGCAGTGATACCGGTTGTGGCAATGGTATCAATGACAATGATGGTAGAACTAGAGGAATAGTGGTTGTAATGATGGTAAAGGTATAATGTAGTGAAGATAAAAGGGGGTAGGGGTGTCCGCGGTTCGGTTTGGCACGGTTTGTGGTTCGGTTTGGACCCGCCCGCATCTATGCGGTTTTGGGAAACCCGCAACCGCCCGTAATGCGGTATGCAGTTTCTGCGGATAGAGTTTGTGGATGTGCAGGCGGTTTGCAAATTAAACTTTTTTTAAAAAAGTTTATTTTTAAACCTTTTTTTTCTCTCATTTTGTCAATCTTTATTTTGGACCTTTTTCCTCATATTTTCTAAAATGTTCCAACATTAATAATTAATGAATTAAAACTTATATAAAAAAAATACACACAACAAATTCAATTCTTAACCTAAATAAATCATTCAAAATCTACATTCATCATTAACTTGCATTCATTCTATATTCATCATTCATAACCCAAATAAAAAAATTCTACATTGAAAATCCTACATTCATCATTCCTAACCCAAATACAAATAAATAAATAAATAAATAAAAATTCTTCATTAACTTACATTCATCCAAAATGCAAAAAAAAATAAAAATTCATTAACTTACATTCATCCAAAACCAAAACGCAATTAACAAAAAAAAATTGTTGTCAAACTTCATTCAATACAAACCCATGAAATAAAATTAAAACATTTCTAAGATATCAAACTTCATCTTCATGAATCACATCCAATCCAACTTTCACAAATTCCAATTCCAATTCCAATTCCAATTCTAGTTCTAATTCCATGCATTTGGTTGATGAACCCTACACAAAAACAAATTGAAAAAATATAAACTTTAATCTTCAATTATAGTAAGAAATGAAAAGATAAACAAATGTCTATATATTGCATCTCAATATAGTAAGAAAATGTGTTGAGTATATGAAAAAATTACTAATGAGCAAATGGATATTAGACATCAATTATAGCATCAACATTATAGGTTGAACTTGAAGATGAGGTTGACTCCAAAGTACCTAATTATGAGTCAACAAGAGAAGATTAATAAAACTTACATTAGAAAATGAACAATACAAATAAAAATGAAGATAAATAAATTGTCATTTACCCGAGTCATATTGCTCAAATTCTTTCACATCATTCATCATCTGTTGAAGAGAAATTGTAAGGTTGCTTTGAAGCCAATTTTGAGTACATACAAGAGCTTCAACCATAGAAGGTGAGAGTGAACTACGAAATGGGTCAAGAATACGCCCTTCCGTACTAAAAGCCGACTCTGATGCAACGGTAGAAATAGGCATAGCCAACACATCCCTTGCAAGTTGTGATAACACCCTATATTTGGTTGCATTCACCTTCCAATAATCCAAAATCTCAAATGTTTGATTTTTTGCAAAATGTTCAACCTCAGATAAATATTGTTTCAATTTTGACTTAGATCCACTAGTGCATCGCCCCTCCAAATAGGAATTAAATTGGAAGTCAACTAAAGAATAGGGATCATCATCATCATCATCTTCCACCATATTCACAACTTCACTCACACTTGGAAGTTTCTCATTTGAAAGATCAAGTTGGAGCGTGGCCGCACACTTCTTAAAAAAAATCATGCCTATGAGGAGAAGACCTCACATATCTCACCGCAAGTCTAATGTTGACAATAGAATCATCCATTTCTTTCAACCCATCACTCACAACGAGATTAAGGATATGTGCACAACAACGCATATGAATAAACTCATGTTGCAAAATAGTCCCCTTTCAATCTTTGGTTATCGTTTTCAAATATTGAGTGGTAAGATTATTAGAACTAGCATTATCAACTGTTAAGGTGAATATGCTATCAATGTTCCACTCAGTCAAACACTACTTAATTTTTCGACCTAATGTGTCTTATTTGTGATCCTCAATTTGTTGAAAATTTATGATTATTTTTTGAAATTTCCAGTTATCATCAATGAAATGAGTAGTCAAACACATGTAACACAAATTCTGAATAGATGTCCAAGTGTCCGTAGTAAAGCAAATTCTACGACCCTTCATGGCCTTCTTTAACTTATCTCTTTCATTCTTGAATATATTGAGCACTTCTCTAGATATGGTTTGACGAGAGGGAATTGGTGTGAATTTGGGTTGCATGACATTACAAAATCTTCTAAACCCAACACCCTCCACAAATCTAAATGGCAACTTATCAATGACCACCATCTCCGCAAGAGCCCTTTTACAAGTATCAAAATTAAAAATTGTTGCTACAACCTTAACACCCTCTTCATTTTGTTTCGGTTTAAGATTTAATGTTTGTTGACCATCTGTATCCCTATTTGGATATTCTTTACAATTGGGTGTATGACTTCTCAAATTGCTAGTCCCATGAAGTCTAGAGTCAGCCATATACTCTTTCTTGCAATATTTACATACGGCTCTACGCTTTTCATCGGTCCCTACAACCTTATCAAAATGATCCCAAACTATGGATTGTGCTCTCCCCCCTCCACTCTCACTCTTTCTTTTTGGGGGTCTAGGAGGCTTAGGTTCAGGTTCAGGTTCAAGTTGGGGTTCGACTAAGAGGGGATTCATTTGAGAATTAGAGGATTCTAGAGGTACAAGATTGATTTCGGGAGATTGAACACTATCCTCCATTTAAACTGGATTACAAAAATTACAAATTTAATTTCAATAACATAACAGATTATAGATTCAACTTCAATAACATAATTACAAATTCAATACGATTAATAACATATTCAATTTCAGATTTAATTTTAATAACAGATTCAGTTTAATAACAGATTCAGAGAGAGAGAGAGATCTGTTTGCATATATTAAATACAGATTCAATTTCCACTTCTCAGATCTGTTGGTACAAAACAAAATCAGATTTAATTCCAAAACAAATACACAGATTCAATTTCCTTCCATTTCTCACAGATTCAACAGCAAATTTAATTCCAATACCACATATGTAATTCCAAAAACACAGATTCAATTCAAAAAAAAAAAAAAAAAAACAGACCGAGAGATCTATTTGCATATATTAAAGACAGATTCAATTTCCACTTCTTAGATCTGTTGGTCCAAAAATAAAATCAGATTTATTTCCAAGAAACACACAGATTCAATTTCCTTCCACTTCTCACAGATTCAACAATAGATTTAATTCCAATACCACAGATTCAATTCAAAAAATACAGATTTGTCACGACCCAAACCCGCCCCTAAGGGTTTAGCATCGTAACCGGCCAGTAATCTGTGATTACCAAAGGCCTGAATGAAAGTAATAACAGTAATAACAAGGTGTCCAATGAGCTGTGAAAACCTGAATGGGAAAAACTTTTATAGACTAATCCACATTCATAACCATATATATATACATATCAGATACACATAATATGCAGGTTAGGGATCCAATCCCTTCACCATAACTGTACAACCAAGTCTTAAACATTCGATACATAACAGAGACAAAAGGGTGAATCTGAAACACCGCAAAAACAGCCTTGGCTTGAGTAGACTCGGAACCTCGAAGTGAGGCACAAAGGTTGGTTGGACAAAACATGAGCTTCACTCGACGCTTCTAACTTTGGTCCGGTGCCTGGCCACCTACATACATATATAAACTGTGAGCCAAAGCCCCGTGAATAACAAATGCGTAAAGGGGTTAAGAATGAATGTCCTTTCAGTAATTAAAACAGTCAATTGCATATGTAGATAAGTTATTCAATCTGTGACTCATAGTTCATGTCATAACAGTCATTTAGAAACCATAGCAGTCATACGTGGTACATCCAATAGCAGAACAGTATAGTAGATCATAATAGACCGAACAGTCAGTTGATGGCTATCAAAACAGTAAACAGTAGTAGTTCCAATCATTGGAACTGACAGAGATCTCCGTAACAGTAGCAGTAACATAACAGTAATAGTAACAGTAGTAGTAGCAGTAACAGTCAATTGCTATGGATGCCACGGGTACAATTCATAAAATAGGACAAACATTCATTCAGTAAACATTGTCATTTCAGAAAACAGTACAGTCAATAGTTCAGAAAATAATTGTAATTAAACATAGCTTTACAACATTGTTACTCACAGATTACTGGGTTATAACTAGGCTAATCAGCGTCATCGGGTGCCAACCGTACACAGTTGCAGAACGAACACACACTAAATTACACACTCGGGATTAATAACTTAGCCCCTAACTTGACTTGGTGTGGTTCTATAACATTATCCTCATTATGATGCCTTAAACATGGCCCAGGAATGCCTAGGATGAAATGAGGATGCAAAAATGTACTTAAAAACTTTTTCCAAAACTTGCTAAAAACAGAGGTCTCGCTCGAGCGTAGACTCCTTCGCTCGAGCGAGCTGACCAAATAAGAGAGGTCCTCGAGTGTAGACTCCTTCGCTCGAGCGATCTGCAAAAATGTGAAAAGTACTGGTTGTTGAAATTCTCCACTCGATGCTTGCTCGAGCGTAAGACACAGTTCTTCGCTCGAGCGTAGGTCTGGTCACTCGAGCGTACGTCTGCACACACAAAAACCTGAGAGCTTGCAATTTATGCTCGAGCCAGCATTCCGTCGCTCGAGCGGAATTCTGAAAACAAAGGTGGTCGCTCGAGCGTGGAATCCTTCGCTTGAGCGAGGAAGCCAAATTCTGGGTTTTCCAGATTTGCTCCCAAGCTTCAAACCATGAATCAAACATGCCAAAACTCATCATTTGGGCCAAATTTCTGGAAAACACTTAGAAACTCGTAATACAACATGTTTTAAAGATTATTTCATAAAATCAAAGCCCAAAAGTATGATAATTGAACACAAATTCAACTTCAAATAAAAGAACATGATGTAATTATGCCATGCATGTGTTTATTTGAATTCATAGCTTCTAACACATGATCAAATGAGTCATTCTTTCCAAAAACATGATGAATTCTTAGATTACAACTATAATATGAACATGCATGGAAGAACTTCATGCAAAATAGCTTCAAACTCCATGATATAGACATGCATGAATGAATTAATGTTTCTTAAGCTTAAATCTCATATCTCATAATTCAATTCACTTGAAATCATAGGTGATTCAACTTAAATTCAAGACTGGGGACTTGGTTTCCTTACCTTAGATGTTTAATTGGGCTTAGGACACTAAAATCTTGAGCTAGATGAACTAATCTCCAAAACTCCTTCAATTTCCTCTCAAATTCAAGCAATACACTTGTTGAATTAAATTTTCCCCTATTCTCCCTCTCTCTCACGTTTTGGGCAAGGAGGTGGATGGAGAATCGTGTCAACAAAAATGAAATCAAACAAATGGCCTTGTAAAGGCCCACTAATGACAAATGTGTAATAAACTCAAGCTAAAGTAATTTAACATTATTTATTCTAATTTAATCATTTCAAATCGAGTTTTAATTAAACCTACCATAAAATCACATAAATCCTAATTAGCATATAACACAAATCAATTTCTGAATCGGTCGCCGATAAGGCTTTCAATTCGCAATTCGAAATTAAAATATGAACAGATCATTCTGTAACAAACAAATAGAAATGCAATTAAACAACACACTTACACAATCAATTTGGGGTTTCACCTTAATCAATTACTTATCATGCTTAATCATGAATTAACGCTAATCAGAGGTGAGGGTTGTCACAGTCTTCCCCCCTTAAAAAGAGTTTGGTCCTCCAAACTCGAATTACTTTCATTTTGGAAGAACACTGGATCCAGAAGGAACAATTCAAGATATCTTTTCATCATATCGTCTTCCCTTTCCCAAGTTGCAGAAACGCCACCATGATTTTGCCAATCCACTTTCACTAATGGAATTTCCTTATTTCTCAACTTCTTGATTCGTCGATTTACAACCTGAATAAGCCGTTCTTCATAAGTGTAATTATCGCTCAATACCACATGGGTAGGCTCAATAACATGGAAAGGATCCCGAAGGTAATCCCGCAACATCGAAATATGAAAGACATTATGCATATGTTCCATTTCAGGAGGGAGTGCTACCTGATATGCTACTGGATTAATCTTTTCAATGATTTCATACGGCCTAACACACCTCGGTGCTAGCTTACCCTTAGCTCAAAAGTGAGTCTGTCCTTTTATTGGTGTCACTTTAACAAAAACATGGTCACCCACTTCATATTCCCTATCTCGCCTTCGGACATCCGCATAACTTTTCTGTCGGCTTTGTGCGGTTTTTAACCTTTGTTGAATCAGTTTCACCTTTTCTGTGGTCTCATGTACAATCTCGGGCCCAAGTAAAGGCCCATCTTCGACTTCTGCCCGACAAATAGGAGATCGACATTTTCTGCCATATAAAGCCTCAAAAGGCGCCATACCAATACTCAAATGAAAGCTGTTGTTGTAGGCAAATTCAGCTAAAGGCAAATGACTTTCCCACTTCCCTTGGAAATCAAGCACACACATATGCAGTAAGTCCTCCAGAGTCTGGATTGTTCTTTCTGATTGGCCATCTGTCTGAGGATGGCATGCACTACTCAGTCTCAATTTAGTACCCAATGCCATTTGCAGACTTTGCCAAAATCTCAATGTAAACTTCGAGTCCCTATCTGAAACAATGGACACAGGCACTCTATGCAATCTAACAATCTCATTAATATAAATTGTAGCCAACTTATCCGCATTGTAATTTGTTTTGACAGGTAAGAAATGAGCAAATTTTGTCAACCGATCAACAATAACCCAAATTGAATCCATACCTCTACTGGAGCGAGGCAATCCAACAATGAAATCTATAGTAATATGTTCTCATTTCCACTCCAGTATTGGCAAAGGTTGAAGTAAGCCTGCGGGTCGTTGATGTTCAGCTTTGACTTGTTGGCAATGTAGGCATTTCGACACAAACTCGGCAATTTCTTTCTTCATTCCTGGCCACCAGAAATTAAGCTTCAAATCTTGGTACGTTTTTGTATTTCCCGGATAGATAGAAAGTTTTGAATTGTGGCCTTCCTGCAAAACTCGCTTTTTTAATTTAGGATCATTTGGTACACACAACCTTCCCTGAAATTTCAACACATTGTTCTCGAATTTAAAATCCGACCTCAGTTTGGATTCCTGTTTATCAATGATTTTCTTCAAAAAGTCATCTTGTTGCTGTTTCTCTTTGATCTCTTCAATGAATACTGGTTGAGCGGAAATAGCAGCCAATGTCCCACCTTGTTCACGCAAAACAATCTCAACCTCAAATTTCTCAAGATCACATAGCAGTTCTTTCTGTCCGATGAGTAAACAGGCCAAATTCCCAATTGATTTCCGACTAAGTGCATCAGCAATGGTGTTAGCTTTCCCTGGATGGTACAAAATTTGCAAGTCATAATCTTTTATCAGTTCTAACCATCTCCGCTATCTCATGTTTAACTCTTTCTGTGTAAAGAAATATTTCAAATTCTTGTGATCTGTGTACACCTCACATGTTGCCCCATATAAGTAGTAGCGCCAAATTTTCAATGCAAATACTACTGCCGCAAGTTCCAAATCATGAGTTGGGTAATTCTTTTCATGTGGTCTCAGTTGTCGGGAAGCATACGCAATAACTTTACCGTTCTACATTAATACACATCCTAAACCCTTATAAGAAGCATCACTAAAAATAGTAAATCCGTCTGTACCTGAAGGTAGGGTGAGAATCGGTGCAGTCACAAGTCGAGTCTTCAATTCTTGGAAAACTGATTCTCTCTGATCGGTCCAGTCAAATGGTATTCTCTTTTGAGTTAACTGAGTCAATGATAGGGCAATTTTGGAAAAATCTTTCATGAATCTTCGATAATATCCGACCAAACCCAAGAAACTCTGAACTTCAGTAACATTAGTCGGTCGAGGCCAATTCACCACTGCTTCGATCTTCTGTGGATCAATTGAAATGCCATCCTTACTAATCACATGCCCCCAAAACATGACATTATCAAGCCAAAATTCACACTTTATTAGTTTTGCATACAGTTTCTGTTCTCTTAAGGTCTGTAAGGCACTTCTCAAATGATGTTCATGTTCCTCCTTACTCTTGGAATAAATCAAAATGTCATCTATAAACGCAACCACAAATTCATTGAGGAATGGTTTGAAAATTATGTTCATAAGATCCATAAATGCAGCAGGCGCATTAGTAACTCCGAAAGGCATAACAAGAAATTCATAATGTCCATACCTTGCTCGGAAGGCAGTCTTCTCAATGTCCTCTGCTTTGACTTTCAACTGGTGATATCCAGATCTAAGGTCAATTTTGGAGAAAATTTGAGCAGCTTGCAATTGGTCAAATAGGTCATCAATACGAGGCAATGGGTATTTGTTTTTCACTATCACCTTGTTCAATTCACGGTAATCAATACAAAGCCTTAATGAGCCGTTCTTCTTTTTCACAAATAAAACTGGCACGCCCCACGGTAAAGTACTGGGCCTGATAAACTTCTTATCCAACAATTCTTGCAGCTGAATTTTCAATTCTTTCAATTCAGTAGTTGTCATTCTGTACGGAGCTTTGGAAATTGGTTGTGTACCCGGTAACACCTCAATGGTGAACTCAATCTCCCTATCAATCAAATCCCCTGGCAAACCATCTGGAAAAACATCTGGGAATTCTTTAACTATAGGAATACTGTCCACCTTAGCTTTAGTATCAGCAGGTACAGTTAATATGCAACATAAATACCCTTTACACCCCTTTTTAATTAATTTGAATGCTTTCATGGACGAAATCAGATATGGGGAAGGTACTACACCAACTCCGTTAAATACAAATTCAGGCAATCCAGGTAGACGAAAAACAACTTGTTTCGTTACACAGTCTATGGAAGCATAATATTTTATTAACCAGTCCATTCCAAAAATCACGTCAAAATGATCAGGATTCAAAGGCAGTAAATCAACATACAAAAGGACATCCCCAATAATAATCTCACACGCAGGATACACATAAGCACAAGTCATAGATCCCCTAGCAGGTGAAGATACAGATAACAAATAGTTCATGGGTTCTAGTGGTCTATTTAATTTTCGTGAAAAAGCATGCGAGACAAACGAATGTGTAGACCTCGAATCAATCAGAATATAAGCATTTTGGGCACAAATTGAGAGTATACCTGACACAAATGTCTCGGTGTTCTGCACGTCTCCTGGTACAAGTGCAAACACCTGGCCTTGCCTTAAAGGTTCCTTTCCGGTAGCTTTGTGATTGGGTTTTGGTGTAACAGTTGATGCTCCGGCACTAACTGCGGGCCTACTGGTGCCTTGAGACGTGGAAGGGCAATCTTTGACCATGTGGCCCACCTGAACACCTATACAAAGATTTTTATCAACTGAACAACCTCCCACTAACTATGGCATGTCTAAAGCATGATAAAATATTAATTCCACATGATAACATCTCAATGTAATTCATAAAATAAAACATGTTAGAATATTTAATCATGGAATTAAAATTCATCAATATAAATAAATCATGTTATTTAAAATAACAATATACTACAAGTTCTAATCATTTAAAAGATGTTAACATGTTGTATACAATATTTACATAATGTCATAGCATATTTCTATAATTTTTGTAATTTTCTGAAATTTTCTAGAATTATAAGTAATTAATAATTACACAGAAAATTAGAAATAAATATTACAGAATTTGAAACTTACAAAAATTATACCAGTAAATAAAATTACATAGCATTAGTCTACTGTAAAAATTTCAAGTCTAGAATCAAAGTCATGCTCCACCAAGAGTAAGTTAACATTAAAAAATTGAATTATTCATTAATGAAAAATATTTAATTTCCATAAAATTCTGAAACTTTAAAATCTTGTAGAAAAAATAATTATGAGTCCAACGGTATAAGTCATGCTTTAAACAGAATTATAACGAATAACAATAATGCTACGCCTCAGGAAAGGAATTCAGGAAGCCCTTCAGGAAAAGGTGGGTCCCACCTGATAAGGAAATTGTTAGTTTACGAAATAAAAAAACAGAGCTAAGTTCTGAGTCTCATGTTTCAACTCTCTCACCACTCTAGCTCACGTTTCAACTCTCTCACCACTTTCTCGCTCAGCTCTCACCCGCAAGCTTGCTGCCGCCGGTCGCTGCCGCCGGTCACTGCCGCCGGCGTCTCCGTAACTGCTGAGATTTCCGTTTGATTTCTCTGTCACTCTCAGATTTTTGCTGCGATTTCAGTCTCTAATCCCACCATTCTTGCAAGAACACCGAAGGTAAGATTTGCAACCAAAATTTGAGTGTTTGTAGTTGTTTTACCAAGCTTGATTTTGTATCCTACCTTCTTTGTGCGATTTTGGGATTATTTTTTTCAAACCCTAGAATTTTGAATTTTGGGGCTTTTGAAAATTTTTGTTGTCTCTGAATCTTTCAATGAAAGAGATGTTGTGGATTGCATAGGTTATATAACTCAATTTTCGTTTTAATTTCTGTTATCTCTAAATTTGAATCTTTCAATGAGATTTTGTGGATTTACTTTGTTTCATGTATGAAAGCCTAGAAATTGCATAGGTTAAATTTTGGGGGTTTTTGTTCAATTTTGAAAATTTTTGATGCCTTATACCACCAATGTATATATTTCAAGGCACAAATTATTATTTTTAAATAGTCTCAGTTTAGTTATTGGTTGTTTATTTATTTTTGTTTAAGAACTAAATTAATTCCTGTTTATTTATTGCCTTTTTATTTATTTTTGTTGAAGAACTTTTTAATTTGTTATATATATATATTGTAGAGATATGGATGAAGAAATATCGAGTGGTTCTTCAAGTGAGGGCATTAATGAAATTAATATTGAGAATGAAATGGAGAAAACAGAAAATGTAGAAGTCGAAACTGAAAATGTAGAAGTTGAAGCTGAGGATCCTAAGGTGGGAATGATGTTTAAGTCAAGTGATGAAATTTATGAATATTATGCAACATATGGGAAGAAAAATGGTTTTGCGGTGTCTAAGAAATGGTGTAAAAAGGGAGGCGATGGGGAGAAAAAATATATAACTCTTGGTTGTACTCGTGCTGGGAAGGCAATAATCAAAACAAGCAATCCAGTTAAATTACGGCCACAAACAAGAACGGGATGCAAAGCTTGCATTAATGCAATTCTACAACCCGATGGAATGTGGCTATTGCGATCCTTAGTACTTGAGCATAACCATAAAATGAGTCCAACCAAATCTCGTTTTTTCAAGCAAAATAGGATACTTGAGCCGCATGTGAAGAGGAGACTTGAATTAAATGATAGAGCGGGGATTAGGATGAACAAAAATTTCACTTCACTTGTGTTGGAAGTTGGAGGGCATGAGAAGTTGTCATATTTAGAGAAATATTGTAGGAATCATATAGACAAAGTTCATCGTTTACGACTTGAGGAAGGAGATGCCACTGCAATGTATAATTATTTTGTGAAAATGCAAGGTGATAATTCAGACTTTTTTTATGTCATGGATTTGGATGGAAATGGTCGATTACAAAATGTATTTTGGGCCGATGCGAGGAGTGGAGCAGCATTTAAAGAGTTTGGGGATGTGGTCACATTTGACACAACATACTTGGTAAATAAATATGATATGCCATTTGCCCCATTTGTTGGTGTGAACCATCATGGACAGTCGACATTGTTGGGTTGTGGACTCATTTCACATGAAGACACAAAGACATTTACATGGCTATTTCAGTCTTGGCTTGCATGCATGTCTGGATGTCCTCCCAATGCTATTATTACAGATCAAGACAAAGCCATGAAAAAAGCCACTGAGATTGTTTTCCCTAATGCGCGTCACCGATGGTGTTTGTGGCATATTATGAAAAAAATGCCTGAAAAATTGAGAGGATACAAGGAATATGAAGCAATAAAATTTGGTATTCAGAATGCAGTTTATGATTCATTAACTACAGAAGAATTTGAAGAAAATTGGGGTAAGTTCATTGAGGAGTATCAACTTCATAGCAATGATTGGTTACTTAGCTTGTATGAGGAAAGACATCGATGGGTACCTGCGTTTGTCAAAGGCATTTTTTGGGCAGGAATGTCAACCACACAGCGTAGTGAAAGCATGCATGCATTCTTTGATGGGTACATTAACTCGAAAACCACTTTGAAACAATTTGTGGAGCAATATGAAAATGCTATGGCAAAGAAGGTTGAAAATGAAAATGGTGAAGAATTCAATTCTCTCAACTCATACATCCCATGCATAACTCAATATCCATTTGAAAAGCAATTTCAAAAAGCTTACACAACTGCAAAATTCAAAGAGTTCCAACAGGAGGTTGTAGGAAAGATTTATTGCAATTTGTCTCTGTGTTCAGAAGATCTTAATTTTTCTGTGTATGAAGTAAGTGAAGATGTTCCCTTTGGAGAAAGCCTTAGACTTGCAACTTTCACAGTATATTTGAAAGAGGACAGCTCTGAAACAAATTGTACTTGTTGGTTGTTTGAGTTTAGGGGAATAGTGTGTAGGCATCAAATTGCAGTGCTCATGAAAAAAAGGATTCATCAATTGCCAGACAAGTATATTTAAAGAAGATGGAACAAAAATGTGAAAAGATGTCACACTAAAGTGCATATCAGTTATGACAACTCTTCTATTAAGCCTGAAGCACGTCGCTATGATAAAATGTTCAATATCTTCAATGAGGTGGCTGATTTGGCAACTAGTTGTGACAATAAGTGTGATAAGGTGGTTGAACAGTTACGTGAACTAAAAGGGGAGTTGAAAGAAGAAGTTGACGTTGTTAGTGGAAGGAACAAGTTTGGTTCTATGAGTACTCAGAATGCTTCAAGCTCATATGGGGATGGTGTCTTAAATTCAAAGGAGAGCACAACCATACTTGATCCAATTGTTGTCCGTCAAAAAGGGAGGCCACCATGTAAAAGGAAACAGTCTATGCTTGAAAAAACTATTAAAAAGAAGCAAAGAGTGAAGACCAAGACAAAGACAAAGACCACTAGCACCAGCAGCCAAGGAAATATAGAGGTGTGAAAAATATCTCATGCATGAATTTACCATTAACTGATAAGCTATTATTTTGTTAACTTTCAAGTTTTATATTTTGTAGCAATCTGAATTTAGTGCGCCTTCACATATGGGATTTGTTGATCTTGGTACACAAGAGAGTACTAAAATCAATGTAAGAAACTTGTTGGATTTATTGATTTCTTTTATAGCTAGATTTTGTTAGTTTATTGTTGGATTTATAATTCTATGGGTGCTTGTTATATTGCAGGAATCTGAAATGTTGGCTCCAAGTTTCGGGCAACAAAACATGCTCCAAGGACACTTGTCATCCCAAGTACATAATATTCCATTTTGTATTTTATTAACGTGGCTTAAACAAAAATTTAATATTTATGTCATTTATTTTATTTTATTTTTTTGGTAGGGACATCATCATCCATCTCAACCTTGGATGTTGGGCAATTCAAGTTTCACGAAAATGTTGAATGATATGGCGCAGTCACAATCTGAAAATCCCGAACAAGACAAAGATGAAAGAAGTTGAAGATGTCAACAATGACAATGTTTCTTGGACCTATATTAATTTATTTTTAATTTACCATTGACAATATTTGTATGACTTCTAGGCAAGCCGATGTTGAAGCATTGTCATTTTGTGTAGGCTTATGTTGTTGAGTTGTTGAAGCATTGTCATTTTGGTATAAGCTTATGTTGAAGTATTGTCATTTTGATGTAGGTTTATGTTATTGAACTATTATATATTGGCAATATATAAATTCTTTTTGTTATTCCTTGGATTATATTCTTTGTGAGTTTTCACTAAAAGGAATTCACTTGAATTGCTACCCTACAATATTTGTTGTTGAAATAATATGGAGGTTCCAGCCAACATTTTCTTCTTTTCCTTTACTTTTTTTCCTTTTCTTTTTATTTTTTATTATTTTATTATTTTATTATTTTTTTTTATTTTCTTTGGTGGGACCCACCCTATTTGTTGTTTGATATAATAGAAAGGTTCACCCAACAACTTCTTCCATCTTCTTCCATCAGCAGCCAACGACTTCTTTCATTTTTTTTTCTTTTTTTCTTCCCTTACCAGGTGGGACCCACCTTTTCCTGAAAGTTTTCCTTAATCTCTTTCCTGAAGCCTAGCAGCTCTGAACGAATAATATAGAAGCAATTAACTTAGTTTTAAAATAAAAAACCAAACAAACAGGGCCTTAATTAGTCCACGCCTGTACCAGCGCGTGGTACAAGCGGATGACATCATTACACGTGTCAGTGACGTCAGCGCACAGGTCAGCAGCGCTCTCCTTATTATTATTATTTTTAATTTATTTTATTTTAATTATTTTTATTTTTTTTACGGATAATTACACTAATAGTCCCTATAGTTTAGGGCTTGTGTCACTTTGGTCCCTGATTTTTCAATTATGACATATTTGACCCTGAATTTTGAATCTTGTTCCAAATAAGGACAATTGAAAATATCATTAGATTTTTCAAGGATAAAATCGTCAATTTGATAAAATATAAACTAATTTGACAAAAATAAATGTCAAAAAAAATATTTTTAATTTTTTAAAAATTATTTTTATCTACCAATGATAAAATTATGTAAAATTAAAAAAAATTACATGATTAATTTTTTTAAATTAATTTTACATGATCATCATCCAAACACATAATACAAATTAATTTGGTAAAAAAAAATAACTAAATGTCTAAAAGATTTATAAATTTTACATAATTTTATTTTTAATAGGTAGAAATAATTTTAAAAAATACAAAAATATTTGTTTGGCATTTATTTTTGTCAAATTAGTTTATATTTTATCAAATTGATAATTTTACCCTTGAAAAATCTAATGATATCTTCAATTGTCCTTATTTGGAACAAGATTCAAAATTCAGAGTCAAATTTTTCACAATTAAAAAGTCAGGGATCAAAATGACACAAAGCCTAAATTATAAGAATTATTTGTGTAATTTGCCTTTTTTTTTAACATGATAGTGGAGTTTGGTGAACCAACCCTCTAGTTGAAGTACTGGGCCACGTGCCATCAATTAATAAAGAGGAAAAATAAATAAATAAATAAATAAAATAATAATTTTCTGTAGATCAATCCAACAATCAAACAGACACTGAATGCACCTGCACCGATTAAACAGTAACTTTTATTTTATTTATTTATTTTTTTTTTAACGGTGACATGTGCCTAACAAATATACATATATATTATTTATTTCGCCTCCTGATTTGAAACTGCGAAACCATTCTTTCCTTCCTTTTTTATTTTTAAATTTTTTTTAATTTTTTTTAATATTGTTTCGGTCTCTTTTCTTTTGTGATTAATATAAGAAAATATAGATTATATATTTACAAATTATATAATCAACTATTACGCAAGACATCATTGAATATTCATATATGAAAAACAAAAAATAGATTCATGTAATCAAAATGGCATGGCTCTAATACCACTGAAAGTTTGCAGAAAAATAATTTATTTTAAAAAATACTTTTCAAAGAAACACCACCTGATTACACAATCTAAAATATCTCAATTTAAGCGTATCTCGCCTCCAAAGTGATTCACCTTGCACCCTCTTTGATTTATTTCTGTGTATATATTTTCTACAGACCTTAAAAATTCTGATGGCCAATTTTTGTATCAAATACATCTGATATATATATACACAACACAGGATAGAGTTTGCATGTAGGTGAGATCCTTAGAGATCTCTATCTTTTAGTTGTGGGGATAAAATAAAAGATGTATCTTTTATCTTAAATATACAGGATACAACTTATCTAATTTTTCATTAATTATCTTTTAAACAGATAATATAGAACTTCCACTAATTGCAATAATGTCCATCAATACATTGCAATTAAACTCCTAAAAGTAGAGAATTACAAGTGAGGCCCTTTCTTACAATTAATCACAAATTTCCTTCCACCAAACTGTATTCCACATGAGCTATTAGGTATGGACAAATGTATCACTATCAAAAGCCCTAACTCATGTAACTGAATTCTAAATTTTTCTTCTTCTAATTGAACCCTAAAAACATTTTTCAAAAATAGTATTTTTACAATTATATATGTATAAAATATTTTTACAAAAAAGTAACTAGCCAGTTTTCTTTTGGTCCAATGTTAATAGGAAAAATTGCTTGAATATACTTTCTCACTTTGAGAATGGTGGATTCCATGTTAAGCACATATATAAATCAATTACCACTCACATAACCAACATGTCCGTGTATAGCCTTTGATTCAGCGTTACTGATTGACAATGTCAAAGTTAAATGAATAGTTAATTAATTTATACAAGCCTCTCAGGTTAAAGGAAAATAAATGTATTGTAATAGAACTACCTTTTAAACTGGCAGTGATCATTCCATAGGTGTTCTCAAAACCGATCATGTTCAGTGCATGTACTTATTGCATAACATCCACCTATTTGCCTAAGGTTACTACCTCAATGGTGGAGTTAATCATTCTATCATATATATAGCAGCAAAACAGGTGCAGGCCATAGTAGTGTGACGGCCAATCAACACCCATAGCCTAGAACATTAATTGGGTCTACAAGACACCAAAAAATCACAACTCCCAGCTTTTGGTTCATTAACTATTAGCATATTTTTCTACAATGTTTTCCAAAGATCTTATATTCACATCATATGTAACATTAAATATAACATTACCCATAATAACATACAAAATGCAAAATATAAAATGCCAAGCAATTTATATAATCAATTAATAAAGTCAATAAATTGATTTTTGAGGGCACAAATGCTAACATTACTAACATACAAAAATTTCTCATTAATTTAAATATATTAGTTGTGCTGTATACTAGAATTACAATTAAACTTAATGCATGTGTTAAACAAAATTATATGTTTGAAAATCTCTCTCTCTCTCTCTCTCTCTCTCTCTCTCTCAAACGCAGTCACTTTTTTTCATGCAAGAGGAGAGTCACTAAAATATATATATATATCTTTTATATTTGGGGAGTTTAGTTGTGTGTATGGGTCCCATCACTAATTTTATTTTTATTTTTTAGAAAAATTAAATTGATTTAAATAATTAATTATATATTTTTATCATATTTTTTTTAAAAATAAAAATAAATGATAAATATAATTTTAAAATTGATCAGTAATTTTTTAAAGACAAATATAATAAAATCAAGTAACTATAACTACCAAATAAATTTTAGGTTGCGTTTGGTTGTGTTTTGTAAATGTGATTTGAAAGTATGAGTTGTATTTTGAGTTTGTGTGTTGTAGAATTATGATTTGAGTGTAGAAAATTTGTTTGGTAAAGAGTTTTGAAAATAGTTTTTGAAAAGATATTTGATTTGAGTGGGGAATTGTTGATATGATATTTGATATGTGATATAAAAATTTATAACTCATAACTAAACATACAATTCAAAATTATTTTAAAGCACATTAAAAATTTTAAAAATTTCAGAAAATATTTTTCCCAATTATATAAATCAATTGCCAAAAAAAAAAAAAAATTATGTACAGCGGAGGACGTCCGGGTGGAAGACCCTAAGGATGTCCGAACGGTAGTCCCTAAGGACGTCCGGGCGATCTTCCCCTGTTGTAAATTTTGCGACTGATGCATAGACCTTTCTGCAGAGCTCGTGAAAATTGATTCCAAAACAACAACCAAACATCATACTCAAACGCACGTGTAGAAACACGTTTACAAATCACAACCAACCCTTAGTTTTTCACACGAATAATCTGTACACATGAACCTATCATATGGACTACTTGTTAGAATAAAGCTTCAATTAACAGAAAAAACTGTGAAACCAAAAAAAAAAAATTATCTAAAAATTTATTCAAAATATTAATGTGTGGATTAGATTCAATTTTACATAATAGACCCACACTTCAAATGGTTGAATCCTCTAACCAACCATTTTCAGCGAATTATGGTGCAGATGATTAACCGTCCGTTGGGATGAGTGGGTTTTGTTTTGACACTCATAGCAGTTTATATGTTTTTTCTTTGATTGATGTATGATGTAAAGTTTTACCTCAATTTTTATCAATAAATTTATTTTGTTGATAAAAAAAAAAAATGTATCTTAAACATACAATAATTCTTTCTAAAAAAAATTGAATAATATTAGAGATCTTAAAAAAAAATATCATGAAATGCTTTATAAAAATTTCTCATTCTTTGATTAAAATGTGTTGTTTTATTGTGTGTGTAATATAAAAGTGAAGAATCATTAATGATCATTTTTATAATATTTTTTATTTTATTTTATTTTATGATTCTTTTTTTTTTTTGATCGGCAAAGTAAAAATTTCATTAACAACATGAAATTAAAGGTACAGGAAAATGAAATGCATCGAGAGAGATTCGGAAAGTACAAATTACCCCTACTACTGCTACTCGCATTCATACAACCAACCTCTCGGCCTCACGATTTTTTTTTTTTTTTTTAAAACAAAAAATCAAAAAAAGTTAAGAAGAACTTAACTAAAAAATAAAAATACAAGAAATCCCCCAAATTTTACCCACAAAACCCAACCCAAAACAAAACCCAACACCAAAACCAAACAAACCCGCCCACTGACTATAATTCAAACAAAAGCTAACCACCTGGGCTGCCTCAATTCCCAAAGCCTACCTACTACACACCCATGACATGTGCTTACCACCTGCACGCCCACAACCTGATATTCACCTGTGCTACATAGCCAAATAATCCACTCTTGAGCCCCACGCCTGATACACATCTACACTCAACCACCAAACTTGCCGGACACACAGGTGAACACAACTGAACGAAACAGCTCCTTCTTGCTGAACACACATCCACCATTGCAGACTGAACAAAGCTCCCTGCACTAGCTCCGAGACCCAAACAACTCGATCTTGCTGGACGAAACAGCTCCGAGACCCAAACAACTCGTTCTTGCTGAACGAAACAGCTCCGAGACCCAAACAGCTCCCTCCATTGGCTATGTAGCACAGACCCAAGCAGACCCAAACAACTCGATCTCTACCTCCATACAGGCTCCATAGCCGTCAACAGCCACCCGTGACCTATCCTCCCTCCTACACCGATCCTCCTTAGCACCTCTGCTCCATTCACTCTCCTCTTCTTGCTTCACCCTCCTCTTCTTGCTCCATTCACTCTCCACCCCGTGACCTATCCTCCCTCCTTAGCACCTCTGCAATCACTCCCAAAACCCAGCCACGACCTCACCCAGCCCAGCCACGCCATCTCCAAGCAAACCTGCTACGACCTCAGCTGCTGAACCGACCGAGCACACAAGCATCTGAACACACCCACACACTCCTCTGGACGAAACAATGCCATCACCACTACACCACACCTGCTACAGCCTAAGCTGTTGGACGGTTTTCACCCCCTCAAAACTCCCATACGCCTAGAAGCGCTCGAATGAAATCATCCACAGACACAATCGGACGGTGTACACCTCCGAATATCTGAACTGAGAACACCCCTCAAACTTCCAATCGCACAGAAGCGCCCGAGTGAACAACCTAACCAGATCTGGGTCAACCTCTTTGCCGACCCAATGAACATCCAAAACGTGGGAAAACAATGGGGGAATCAAGTTTATTAAACGGAAATCTAACAAACAAACATAGAAAAGAGTTGGGCCAGCCGACCTCCATAGCCAAAGGCGGAGGCCGGCCGGCCCCAAAGTGAAGCTAGGGAAGGAGGTTTTTTTAGAGAGAGAGAGAAAAATGTTTATTTTATGATTCTTAACATTACTCAAAAAAAATTTAATTAAATTTTTGAGTACCTAACACTACTGTTATCTTAATAGCCGTTTATAAAAATAAATATAATAATATCATGTAATTTTAATTATGAAACTAATTTGATTTTTCTTATTGAATCTACATACATATCCTACCACCCAACTTGACAGTTGTGTTTCTCTGCCAAGATGGAGAGAAGCCACAGTATTAGTGACAACAAGCTTGACACTATGGTTGAAAATTTAGGAGAGAAGAGTAAAGAAATAATTAAGTTATAAGAAATCATAATTTTTTTTCTTTTTGTTTGGATAAAGAGGAAATAAAAAAAGAAATAATTGTGATTTCTCTTATTCTTGTTTGATTAGATTTCATTAGAAGAAAAGAAAAGAAATTATTTTATATTATATTACCAAAATAATTTTTTTATATTTTCAATCATTTTATTTTTTTTATTTTTACAGAGACAAAATTAATATTATAAAAATAGTAATTTCTTTTCTCTCTCAATATCTCTACTTTTAAAAAGATTGAAAATAAGGCTCATAAAAAAAATGAATTTCTCACAATTTCTTTCTATTTCTTTCTACTTAAATTATCTAAAATAAATAAAAAAAATACAAATTCCTCTATTTCTTTTCTTTTCTTCCCACATCAGTCAATCCAATGATAGCGTAAAGGCTAAGAAAACATTTGCCCTCGCCTCTCGAAACCCTAAAAAGCTATAAAAAACAAAAACAAAAAACAGAGCAGTGAGAACAAACAACTACCTAATTTACATATATATAGCATAAAGCTCCCTCTTTTGTTTTATCTCACTTCTCTCTGCCAACCCTCTCTTGGTGGTGATAGATTCGCCCCTACTACGCCTTCAAGAGCCACACACACATCAACCTTTACAAAAGAGAGAAAGAAAGAAAGATCAAGAAATAACCATGGTCTTTCCCTCCATCCCAGCTTATTTTGATCCATCCAGCTCGCAACAACAGGTATATGGGTTTTCTTCAAATTTTGTTTCCATGTCTTCTTTTTTTGCCAATAAAGCAAAAAAAAAAAAAAAAAAAAACCCCCTTAAAAAATCAAAATCAAAAGATAAATATTCCAACCCCCTTTTTACTCCTCTCTTGTTCTTTATTTTGAAAACTCGTCTTTGCTATTTCTACTTCTAGTTGAATATACCAGATATTTCATTCTTGCTTTTGTTTTTTTGTGTCTTTTTGTTTTCGGTTTCATTTCACAGCAACCAAATCCTCAAACTGGAGGAGGTACCGGTGGAAACCCTCATCTTCTTCTTCCTCCACCACCTCCACCGCCACCCCCACCACCTGCACAGACTCATGCAGGCAGTGGTGGGCCGGGCTCGGGCTCAATCATCCCCGGTTCAATGGCTGCCGTAAAATGCCCGCGATGCGATTCAACGAAAACCAAGTTCTGCTACTTCAACAACTACAGCCTCACTCAGCCCCGCTACTTTTGCAAGACTTGCCGGAGGTACTGGACTCGATGCGACGCTCTGAGGAATGTTCCGGTGGGTGGTGGTTGCAGGAGAAACAAGAGAAGCAAAGGAAGCAGTAGCTCGAAATCCCCGGTCAGCAGTGGCGATCGACAAACTAGCAGTGGTGGATCTTCCAGTGCAATTTCATCTAACAGTACCGGAACCGCCAGCCTTGGGGCTGAGCAAGGAATCCGTCAAACCCATAATCCGAGCCAGTCCAGTCTAATTTCTCTAATCCGGTAGATTTTGATTGATTTTTTTGAATCCGTGGTTCGGTTCCGAATTGAAATATTAAAAATTCGTAATCCACGGATTGGTTCCAGATTGAACTCCGGTTCTGAATTGAAACCGATCCAGATCATATACAAATAGTCTATATATTTATTATACACTCTGCATAGTATCTTCTTTTATTCCATATAAAACATAAACACAAATCTAAACCTGTATATTACCTTCTTTTATTACTTTTATTTAATTTTTAATTTTGATTTGTAATGGTCTAAATACTTATAGTGGAATCAGTTTTCTTATAGTTGTTTAAATTTCAGAACAATATATCACTATTATAGAAAGACATGTTACTATTGTGGAACTAATATACTGCTATATTTATGTTTTTATAAAATTAAAGTGTTATATATATTTTTTGTTATTTAATTATGTGAATCTGTGTTTAAATAGATTGGTTTGGATTGGTTTCACGATTTAAACGGATTGGATTGATTACAATTTTTCAAGAACCATAAATAACGAATTGATTTTGATTTTATCCCAATCCGATCCAATCCGGACCATGCTCATCCTATATCTCTGGCATCGAGATCAAGTTGGTTTTTGTTACTTGTTTCATGTACTCAATCATTGCTCAATTATCACTTGCTATAGTTTCATATATAGACCTGGTCTAGCTTAATAGCATACTGTTAAGAGTCTGAAATCCATTTTATATTCAATGAAAAATGCTTGGGAGCACTAATTAATGCTCCCACTAATGAGGTGGCAGTGGGTCCCGTCAGTAATGATGTGATGTTTTGATCTTGGAGTTGTATTTTTTTTTTTTTTTACTTTTTTAATGCATTAGTGTTATTAGTGGTTGTGTTTTTAATGGGATGAATCATTGTTGTATATTCAATTTACCATTTAAAAAAAACTTCTGTCAAACTAGCTCATTAGAAATAGCTGTAGATCAGTAGTCATTAGAAGTTTTAATTGTAACTAAACCCTGCCTACATGCAGCTCCATTTGATATGTTGTGGGAGTGACCTTTTCACCCTTACCTCAAACCTCCACCTCATTGCTTTTTCACTAAGGCCTTGTTTGGGTACTCCCAAATAATTTAAAAAGTCAAAAAGTTACTCAAAAAGTTAAAAAGTTAACACTATTCACCAAAAGTCAACAATTACGGCTGCACAACTCCCAATTCAAATTTTTCTCTAAAAACCAATTTTCACAATTTTTTATTACACATTTTTCCATAAAAAGTCAAAAAGTTAACCCAAACATCCATATTTTCAACCTCAATTTTTTAGTCAAAAAAGACAAAAAGTGCACTTATTTAGCCTTCCCAAACAAGGCCTAAATATTTTGATCTCAACATTTATTCTCTTCCATGATTCTAGTCATAGAGATTTAAGTCAGACTCACAGGTGCTATGAACGTAATCCAGGAGATTAACAAGAAAAAATAGATGAGGTTTAATTGTTGAGAAAAGAATTATCTGCCTTGATTTGACAAAAGTTGATTCGTAGTGTTATTTGACAGGGGATTGCTGTTAAATCCTTCTCTTGACAGTTTTTTATTTTTATTTTTTGTATAAGGGTTTCATGTAGTTTTTATGTATATTTCTGTTCCAGTTTTATTATAATTTCATTGAAGTTCATTCATTTTATATTGCTTTGATGGATGCACTTTTATAATCATAGGTCCTTGAATCAATTTGAAGTAAATGAAACATTATTTGGAGTGAAAAGCACCTTTGACGAGGAAATTCATACAACAAAACTTGAGGAGGGTCCACAGATGAGAGAGTTGGAAAGGGAAGCTTCAAGAATAGCAGGAAAAATTGAGGGTGAGGAAACCCAAGATCTACATTTAGCAGAGGTGATGACTGATCTCAATTTATATGAACCCTTTATCTCCTTATCTGCCTCCTTAAAAAATTTCTCCTCAAATTTCTTACATCACATTTCTTTTATATGATAGGAACGAGGGATTCACCTTCATGAAAAATTTGATATTGACGAGGAAACGAGATTCTCATCGGTCTTTAGGGGGGTTGACGACAGTGGATATGATGAAGATGAGGACGCATTATTGGATTCATGTAATATCGAACCCTTTGGTGGTGCCTCTGGTTCTGTTGTTGGCAGGGCGTTGGCTAACTTGACCAGTGGGAAAAGTAATGATGGAGCTCCAATGTCATCTTGTTCTTCATCTATGGTAATCTCTTAACCATTTGTTATCTTTTTGTGGACTTGTTATTATCATTCATGGCTGTAGGGATTCATGTCACTGTGCAGGTCAGTTGTTTTATGTATCAAGCCAAGTAAAATGATTTCTTTCTTTCTATCTTATATATATATATGACATGATATAAGTGAAGTTAAATCCACAAACGACGCCAAAAGGGGAGCAATCTCTGTACACTACTTAAAAGTGTGCCTATTCCTCTCCCTTCATACACTGCATCAAACACAATGATGCCACTACCCTAGCGGCACCCATCTGCGCAACACACGTATAACTATATAACTGACTTCAGCATAACCCACAGAACTCCAAAAATAGAGAAGAGCATAGTGAAGAAATGTGTAACCACCTCACATTGCACATGTAGTGCCAATTGGGAAGCAAGTAAGCGATTTTCCCAACTTGTCAATGGTGTGTGAGAATAGCATCTAGGATGCTAAAAGGTGGGCAACCTTTTTCACCAACCCTGGTAAATCAAGTTGAAATGAAATAATGACCGTGAAAAATATTTATTGAAATCATATCATGGCCTAAATAGTTAATGGCAAATGTAAGAGTCTGCTCGACTAGAATTTTTTTGCACATGTTTTTTTTAACTCCGGCTGTTATGTGATTGGGATACAACTACAACTTACAAGTGACAAACTTTTTGTCGTCCATTTGTCTTTTTTTTCTGTAGGGGAATAACTGAGCATCTTCTAATTTTAATGATATGTGCTTTTCTTCATATTTTTTGGTATGCAGGATGAAATACAATCTTCTCTATCAAACACTGCAAGGGATGTACACTGCTCTGATTTTAATGATCATTCTGGACAGCTGTCATCTGAATCTCTCTCTAAAAGTTCAGCTTTAGATAGTGAAAGCAGGTTTCTTGTTATTTTCGCTGATTAAATGTTAATTATTTTTTATATTAGGATAAAGGAACTACTTACATTGTCATTAGAACTAAAAGAGGCTTATCTTTGTTTTATGTCTAATTCCACATCCTGAATTTTAGGATTCAGGAGAATCAGTTCAGTGCACAGCATGCTGGAAATAATTACGTTAAGGAGTTTGTAGAAAAGCAAATGGTGAGTTAAGATTTGACTGCTATTACTTGTCCTGTGTAAATTTAGAGGGATTTCGTTTAATTGATTTTTGATTTTGTTGCTTATGATACTTTCTAACAATCATATTTTGGTAATATCAATGCAGTTAGCTGAGGAGGCACAAACATCAAAATCTGAGGGTGAGTGAACTTTTTCATCCAGATTTCTGTGAACTGGTTGAAATTTGCATTGTATTTTAGCTGCCCACTGTAATTACAGGCTAATTACAGCCTTAAATAATTCTAACGAGATTCATCTGTTGTTTTATTTTTTATTATTTTTTATTTTATTTTTTATACGTAGTTCATCACTCTGTAGATGAATTGAGTCTAGGATTAGGTCAATTGGATGAAATAATGATTACAGTTTGCTGTGCAGTAAACTTATTGATAGATCTTTTTAATCTGTAATTGATGGTTAGTGCCCAGCATTAGAAAGTCTGATTGTCTACGACTCCGCCTGTTATTTTGGTGTTCGTCATAGGATTAAAGTTACTGAGATAAGTGCTTAAAACGCAGAGAATGAGAGTGGGAGCGAGAGCACAAGAGTGCAACTTCTTAGACTTCATAAGATGTACAACGTGTGAAAAAGAGAAGGCTCAAATTGACATTAATAGAAATTTCTAGACTCTCACATGGATGAGAGATAGAAACCCTCTTTTTCCCTGAAGTCCCATTTAAGTACATTGCTAAATAAATTACAACATCTTAGGTCAAAATATTATACAGTCTGTGTTATATTTATAAATGTTCAACCTTGGGATACTATCCTTATATCCTAAGATTTAGGGTTTGGGAAGGTCTGATGCTTGGACCCACACCCACACCCACACTTACACTTGAGTCCATGTTACCTAGGAAATTGCCAATTGGAAGATCAAAAGAGCATTTGCTCACTTGGGTGGAAGGATTAGGTCACTTATGTTGATAATCTAGCAGGAATTGAATGTAATGTAATAGATGGTCTGCCATAAGGGTTTCTCTGTGGAAGAGGAATCCAAACCAATGAGAAAGAGAAAATGAGCCCATAGCAATTGCTTTAGCTTATGATGCTCTTTTAGTAATTTTACATATTAGGACTATTTGGCCAGTTATTGTTGTTATCCGTCTTGTATCTTATGTAGTTCGGATTAGGTGAATCATTTTTTGCTATGTGAAACAATTTATTAATTTGGAATTGCTTATCATTTTTGAGTTACATTTCCTTTAGTTGCCTTATTGTAATTGTTTTCATATTATAGGCGTTGTACTTTGATTTGAGTTGGTGTCTTCTCTTAGAAGGTAATCCAACTTTTTAGTTGTTTACGTGCTTTGGAGTTACAAGGTTTATGTATGCCTTCTGGGTTTTTTTGTTATATATAATAAAGGTATGCAGATTAAACAGGACTAGAGGTAAAAGAATTGATTTGCCGACAAATGAGGGTTATACTGTTTTATTGATTTGAATCTGGATCTCAAATAATGCTCTCATATAGTAGGGTGGCTTCAATTCACATCCTTGTTAAATTTCTCTTATCTTCTTGCATATACATTTGTTTCTTATACATTCTTTTCTTGCAACGTTGCTTATCAAGTCATCTTAACATTCTCATTTTTAAATATTCTAATTTTTGAACATATTTTTTCTTGGCTAACCAACGTCGTATCATACAATAAAGTTAGCGTTATGGATATCTTATAGAACTTTACCTTTGTATCTTGCTACAATCATAAAGAGACACAGATAGCACTTTTCTATTTATCTGTTGTAGTTATTGTATAGGCTACATTGTTCGTAATTGTTAGCATATTATACTCACCGAAAGTGTTAGCATTTTTATATTAGCCGAAAGTTGCACTATATTAGCTTTTGTATTATTCTATAATTATCTCTCTTGTAAACCCTAAATCCTCATTTATAAATAAGGGATGATATTCAATCATACCCTAAGCTGATTATTCAAGCTTCATGGTATCAGAGCAGAACCACTAGGGTTTTGGCTCACCCTTTTTTTTGATCGGCAAAGTAAAAATTTCATTAACAATATGAAATTAAAGGTACAGGAAGATGGCATGCATCGAGAGAAATTCGGAAAGTACAAATTATCCCTACTACTGCTACTCGCATCTATACAACCAACCCCTCGGCCTCACGATTTTTTTATACAAAAAATAAAAATAAAAAAGTTAAGAAGGACTTAACTAAAAAATAAAATACAAGAAACCCCACAAAATCTTTCTACAAAATCAAGCCAAAACAAAACCCAACACCAAACACCAAGCTATCCTGCCCACTTGCTAAATTTCAAACTGAAGCTTTCCACCTGTGCTGCCTCAACTCCCAACGCCTACCTACTACACACAGCTACACTGTTACACTCAACCACCTGAGCTACACTCCCTCCTACACCTGTGCTACACACCCACTCTTGAGCCCCACTCCTGATACACAGCTACACTGTACACTCAACCACCAAACTCGCCGGACACACAAGCTCCGTTGCCGTGGTGTAGCCTCCTCTTCTTGCTGCTACACAGACCGAACCTCCTTCTTGCTGCAGCCTTCTCTTCTCCGAGACCCAAACACTTCTTGGTGCAGCCTCCTCTTCTTACTGCTACACAGACCGATCCTCCCTCCTTCACCGAACCTCCTTTGCTCCTTTGCTCCATACACTCTTCTCTTCTGGCTTCACCCTCCTCTTCTAACCTGCTGTAATCACTCCCAAAACCCAGCCACGACCTCACCCAGACCGATCCTCCCTCCCCACTTGCTGCTACACATACCGAACCCAGCCACAACAACTCCAAGCAAACCTGCTACAACCTAAGCTGCTACACACCCACACACTCCTATGGTCGAAACACTGCACCGAAAACACACCACACAACTGGACGACAATCACCCCTCAAAACTCCCATACGCATAGAAGCGCTCGAGTGAACAACTCCATAAATCTGAACTGAGAACACCCCTCAAACTTCCATTCGCACAGAAGCGCCCGAGTGAACAACCTAACCAGATCTGG
The DNA here is from genome assembly GCA_036172215.1 of Camellia granthamiana. Classification (NCBI taxonomy): domain Eukaryota; kingdom Viridiplantae; phylum Streptophyta; class Magnoliopsida; order Ericales; family Theaceae; genus Camellia; species Camellia granthamiana. The sequence continues at coordinate 9,108,574 of CM069917.1, forward strand.
GTAGTCCTCTCAGGCGACCCAGTTAACAACCAAAACGTTCACCAAAACACTCCAAAAACCAAGCCAACTCTACGGCAGCCCGCACAACACCGGTGGGAAAATAATGGGGGAATCAAGTTTATTAAACGGAAATCTAACAACCATGCACAAAAAAAGAGCTGGGCCAGCCGACCTCCATAGCCAAAGGCGGCGGCCGGCCGGCCCCAAAGTGAGGCCTGGGAAGGAGGTTTTGGCTCACCCTTGTTGGTCGCCCTTCGCACCAACGACACTCTAGGGTTCGAAATTTACCTCTGCTTCGTCTTCCTCAACCTTCGTCGCCTTCCTCAGCCTTCGTCGATCTTCCTCAGTCGTCGTCGTCTCTGCATCGACCTTCCTCAGCCTTCGTCGAGCTCCTCCAGCAGTTCGTCAGCCTTCGTCAGTCGCCTTCCTCAGCTCATCGACCTTCCTCAGCTCGTCGAGCTCCTCCAGCAGGTCGTCAGCCTTCGTCGAGCTCCTCCAGCTTTCGTCTGCCTTCGTCGAGCCTTCGTCAGCCTTCTTCAGCCTTCGTCAGCCTCGCTCAACCGCCTCTCTGGTATTCTCTCATCTTGGTTTGGTATCATATGTTGTGTTCTGTATAAACACCGTACCAATACATCTATATAAATGAATACCTAAATAAATAAATAAATATATATATAAACAAAAACAAAAACAAAAACAAAAACAAAAACAAAAACAAAAACAAAAAAAAGAAAAAAAAGGACCAAAAAAAAAAAAGACAAAAAAAAAAAAAAAAAACTTTATGATTTCTTAATTTTGTTATGCCTTCATAGTAGTCATTGTGCCACCATCTTCCGGGTTTGTGATTGCCACTAGTTTTGTTGCGGGTTTGGTAGTATTGTATCCATGACAGATTCCTCCAGTGTGTCCCCTTCTTCTCAAACACCAAGGAGTGAGAGTCCCATTATACCTGCTACCATGACTGAGAACCCCAACCCTAGTATGAAAATCACCACCTCTCTATTTAATGGTCAGAACTACCTAACATGGTCTCAAAGTTTGACTATGTTTTTGAAGAGCAGAGGGAAGATGGGGTATGTTGATGGCAGGATACAGACACCTAGTACCATTGACTCAAGTTATGACCAATGGGAGATTAACAACTCTTTGATTATGAGTTGGCTTATCCATTCTATGGTTCCAGAACTTGGTGAGGGCTACTTGTCTATGGAGACTGCCCAGGAAGTTTGGGATGCTGTGGCTGTCACCTATTCCCGCAAAGGGAATTTCTCACAGGCATTTGAGTTGTGCCGTTGTATTGAAAGCTCAATTCAGGGGGAGTAGACTGTCCTGCAATATTTCACCTTCCTCACCAACGGCTGGAAACGCCTTGACCACCTGGAAGACTATAAGCCCGTTTGCCCTGCTGATTCTGTCGGGTATAAGAAGTTCCTCGCATGGGAACGGGTCTTTAAATTTCTGGCCAGCCTAAATGTGGAGTATGATTCAGTTCGGGGTCGAGTTCTGGGTATGGACACTCTTCCTTCACTTTAGGAGGCATTTGCCTATGTACAGAATGAGAAGAGTCGCCGGTCTGCTATGATGTCCCCTGTCTCTACTGACCGCTCAGCATTACTGTCTACTCCTCAAGATGGTCTCAGCCTGACTCCCATCCCTCTGTCTGCTGCTAAGGAGTCTGTATTCTGTGATTACTGCAAGAAGCCGCGGCACACTCGTGAGACGTGTTGGAAGCTTCATGGGACTCCATTCGGGGGCCGAGGTGATCGGTCTGGTTCTCGAGGCAGTCGGTCAGGCCAATCTAGAGGACGTGGTTCCTATTCCCGGGCTCATCAGACTAGTGCCGTTGATCCACTTGATTCTAATTCTACTTCTGTTGGCCAAGCTTCTGATACTGAGCTGGAGGATGCTTTGCGCCAATTATTGGACCGCCGGTCTTCTCCTGCTCTCAGTACAGCTTCCTCGTCCTTTGCCCGCTTAGGTAACTTAGCCTCTTCTCCTTGTGCTTTCCTGTGTCATAAGTCTTTGCCTTGGATCATTAATTCTGGTGCCTCAGATCATATGTCTGGCTTCTCTGATCTTTTCTCTGTCTATAAGCCCTCTTCAGGTCAGGACAAAGTTAGGATTGCCGATGGTACTGTTTCTTCCATTTCTAGAAAAGGTTTAGTCCACGTTACTCCTACTATATATCTGTCTTCTGTTCTCCATGTTCCCAATTTTTCTGTTAATCTGTTATCCTTGAGTCGTCTCACCCAGGATTTGAATTGTAGTGTGACGTTTTTTCCTGATCATTGTCTTTTTCAGGACCTTGTCACGAGAAGGACAATTGGCAGTGGTAGTGCAGAAAATGGTCTCTACTTCCTAGATCAACCGGACAAACTTGCTTATTCTTCCACCACGTCTTCTACTACCCCCGCTGATTTATGGCTGTGGCATCGGCGTTTTGGGCATCCTTCATTTCATTTACTTAAGCATTTATTTCCTTCTGGTTTCGCCAATCATCTTGTGTCTGACTTTCTTTGTGAGTCTTGTCAACTCGGAAAACAGCACAGAGCTTCTTTTGCTTCCAGTTTGAATAAAAGTTTAGTTCCTTTTTCCTTAATACATTCTGATATTTGGGGTCCCTCTCGTGTTATGTCTGTGAAAGGTCATCGATGGTTTGTTACATTTATTGATGATTTTTCTCGTGCTACTTGGATGTATCTCATGAAAGATAAGAGTGAGATTTTCTCTGTGTTTCGCACTTTTCATAAGATGATTTGTACTCAGTTTGGGGCCACTGTCAAACTCTTTCGTTCTGATAATGGCGGGGAATACATAGATTCTAGGTTAGGACAATATTTCTCTACTCATGGCATTATCCATCAGACCTCTTGCACCAATACCCCTTAACAAAATGGGGTGGCGGAACGCAAGAATCGGCATCTTCTTGACATGGCTCGGTGCATGTGTTTTTCTATGAATGTGCCTCGGCCCTATTGGGGCGACGCTGTTCTCACCGCTGCCCATCTTATTAATCGTCTCCCTACCCAGGTCTTGCAAAAACAGGCTCCTCTTCACGTCCTCCTAGGTTCTCAGTCCTTGTTTTCTATTCCCCCCAAAATTTTTGGTTGTGTCTGTTTTGTTCATAATCACTCTCCCTCTCGTGGTAAGTTGGACCCTCGCTCCCTCAAGTGTGTTTTCCTTGATTACTCTCCTACTCAAAAGGGGTATAAATGTTACCACCCTTCTTCTCGTAAGTGGTTTGTGTCCATGGATGTTACTTTCTTTGAGTCCCAGTCCTATTTTTTGTCCTCTCCGGTGTCACCGTCCTCATTTCCGGGGGAGCCTTGGTGTGAAGTGAGTCCTATGCTCCCTATGGTGGAACCAGTTGTTCTTGCACCACCCTCTTCTACTGGGACTATAGAACCCACTGTCACCAAGGATAAGGTCGGACATGTTTATGTCCGGGACATAGACAGACAACAAGTTAACTGGATACAAGGGACCATTTTTGCTACTCCACTGCCATCTCCTGCTTCTTATGAGAGTCTAGGTAACTTTGAATCTCTTGAATCCATTGATCTTGATGTTCCTATTGCCAAGAGGAAGGGTGTGGGATCTTGTACTCAACATCCTATCTCACAGTTTGTGTCATACTCTCATTTGTCATCCTCATATAGAGCGTTTGTGTCCAATATTTCCTCTGTTAGCATTCCTAACCATTTTCAGGATGCTCTTGCTACCTCTGAGTGGAAACTAGCCATGATTGAGGAAATGAAAGCACTTAGGAAGAATGGCACTTGGGAATTGACTGAGTTACCTACGGGCAAACGACCTGTGGGATGTAAATGGGTATATACTGTGAAACACAAAGCAGATGGGTCTATTGAGCGTTACAAGGCAAGACTTGTGGCAAAAAGTTTTACTCAGACATATGGCATTGATTATCAGGAGACCTTCGCACCTCGTGGCTAAGATGAATTCAGTCAGAGTACTTCTCTCTCTAGCAGCTAATCTTGATTGGCCACTTTATCAGTTTGATGTCAAGAATGCCTTTCTCCATGGTGACCTCGAAGAAGAGGTATATATGGACATTCCTCCTGGCTTTGAGGATCATCAGAGAGAAGGCAAAGTATGCAAGTTTCGGAAGTCATTATATGGTCTCAAACAATCTCCAAGGGCTTGGTTTGAGAGATTCACTCAGGCTATGTTTAAATATGGCTTCAAACAAAGTCAGGCAGATCACACATTGTTTGTGAAACATTCCTCACATGGTAAGACTACAGCACTTATTGTTTATGTAGATGACATAGTTTTTACAGGCAATGATAGTGAGGAAATACCTCTGTTGAAGAAATATTTAGCTATCTCACAGAGAAAATATGTGCTTGACCTGTTGAAGGAAACTGGGATGTTTGGCTGCAAGGCATGTGCCATTTCACTGGAACCCAATCAGAAATTGGGGGATGATGAAGGAGGAGAAGTTGTTGATAGGGGGAGCTATCAGCGATTAGTGGGTAAGCTCATTTACCTATCTCACTCCCGTCCTGATATTGCTGTTGCTGTCAGTGTGGTTAGTCAGTTTATGCATGCTCCTCATCATATTCACCTTGAGGCTGTCATGAGAATCTTGAGGTACTTGAAGTCTGCTCCTGGTAAGGGTCTTTATTTTTTAAAGTATGATCATCTTCGTGTGGAAGCCTATACAGATGCTGACTGGGCTGGATCAGTAACTGATAGGAGATCGACTTCAGGGTATTGCACATTTGTTGGAGGCAACCTAGTTACTTGGAAGAGTAAGAAACAAAATGTGGTTGCCAGGTCAAGCGCAGAAGCTGAGTTTAGAGCTATGGCACAAGGTGTGTGTGAACTTTTATGGCTCAAGTTATTGTTGAGTGATCTAGGTATTGATCAGACGGACTCCATGCGGTTATATTGTGATAATAAGGCCGCCATCAACATTGCTCACAATCCAGTTCAACATGACAGGACAAAACATGTTGAGATTGATCGCCACTTCATTAAGGAGAAACTCACTAGTGGTACCATTTGTACTCCTTTTGTCCAGTCTGGTGAACAACTTACTGACATTCTCACCAAGGGGGTTGGGAATAAACCATTTCATGACATATTAGGCAAGGTGGGCATGAGAGATATCTTCGCACCAGCTGGAGGGGGAGTGTTAGCATTTTATACTCACCGAAAGTGTTAGCATTTTTATATTAGCCGAAAGTTGCACTATATTAGCTTTTGTATTATGCTATAATTATCTCTCTTGTAAACCCTAAATTCTCATTTATAAATAAGGGATGATATTCAATCATACCCTAAGCTGATTATTCAAGCTTCAGTAATATCATATTCCTTATAGATAATTGATCAAAGATATCAGGAATGATTACTTTTGGATATAACATTTCACTGTTGTATGTATAAACTGTGGATTGCTGTATGTATATATGCACGTTATATATATATATATCTATAAAGTTAGAAATTTGGTTTAAAAATAGGTGTTTCCATTTTTTAAAAAAATTTCGCGGCCATGTAGTAATCTAATTCTGAGGTTTTTTGCAAAGAAGAATCAGAAGCAGGATACATAGAGGGTATAAACATCTTTCTATAGCTAACGATAATGGGGTTTGGATAACACTTTAGTCCAAAAACATATGAAGGGTAAATTGGCAAATTGGATTTTGTCCTTAAATTTGTTTATAATTTTCTCATCATCTGCACAATCTTTTTCTATGAATGTTGTTCCCACAACGTCAAATTTATTCTTTTGAATGGGAGAACTATTGCTTTACGCAGATTTGCAGCCATCACTGAGGGCAAAGAAAGATGGCTCTGATGGGGGATTATCCGCGAATGCCACATCATATACTTCTACATCCCTTGGCTCATCCAAGGATCAGGAAAAGATGAGTTCTCCCAGTGGACTAACAGAGGATGCAGCTCCCGTGAAGCCACAAGGAGCAACAGAGTCTGCTAGATCTCATGGACGACCTGGTAGTTCTGCTTCAGAGCGTGGGGGTGCTGCCTCAGCTTCTAGCGCTCAGGTCTTATCACCAAGCTCATCAATGAGTTCATTGTCTTCGGAAAAGTCAACTCTGAACCCCCATGCTAAGGTGCCATGATTTTAATTTGTGCACTTTTTCTTGATTGAAGACCATTTAGCCTCGATCCTCGAATTTTTATTTGTCCGAATCGAATTTTTGATCAGTCATTTGGCTAGTTATCCAATAAAGGTGATAATTACGGTAAATAAATATTGCTGATCAAGTGGTTAATTAGTATGCACAAATTTAATTGATTCGGATAAATTTAAATTTGAGTTATCAATAAATTTTTGATAGAATAGGTAGGGCATAATTTCATTTCGTTGGGCATGGAAAGAAATATTTACAAATAAATTATAAATTTTATAAATCTTAGTAGCAGGAATCGTTCAACTTGCTCACGATTCTTCCTCAAAAGCGTGATTCTGCGCTTCTGACTTAGATTCGCAGAAGAATCGCGAGTTTGATGATAGAGAAACGCGAATCTGATCGCGGATCAGTCGTCTTCTCTTCCTCTTGATCGGTCTGTCCCTCCCTCTTCTCTCGATCTCGATCTCATGACTCGTCTTCTCTAGATCGATTGATCTCGTCTCCTCTCTCCCTCGATCTCGTCTCATCCTCCTCTCTCTCGATCGATCGGTCGCCTCCTCCTCTTCACTCTCTGTCTCGCTTCTGTCTGAGCCTCTCTTCTCTCTTCTCTCTTGTTTTTGTTTATTTTATTTTATTTTATATTTTATATTTTATTCAAATATTAAATGTATTTATAATTATTCTAATATATTTTCTATTTATTTATTTTACCTTTATAAATATAAATAAATGTAATGGGTTATATATGGGTTATATATATATATTAAGTTAATATTAATTTTTATATCCACAAAATAAATAGATTTTAATTCTAAGTAAAAACACAAAATAAACTATAATTTATAACAATTTATGATAGTTATAATATATTTCAAATATTAATTGGAGAAAAAAAAATATATCTCACAATATTTTTATATATATTATTTAAAAATTATATATAAATTAAAAATATTATCAATAAAAATAATATATAAGATAAAAAAATAAAAAGTATATTTAAATAAAACATAAATGTTGTTTATTAAATAAAATATAATAAATTTTATTCAAAAATAATGACAAGTGTTCTAATAAATATCACTCCACCACTTTTATTTGTTATTCATTTTTAAAAAATATTTTTTATGTTGTATTTAATTAATTAAATATTACATAAAAATAAAAAATTTCTAACATATATATGTTAATTAATTTTTTTTAAAAATGTTTATATAGATAAATTAAAAATATTTCAATAAAAATAATATATAAACGCTCCCAAATTACGACTCCTTTACATGGCCACGCTTCCCCGCTCCCGCTCCCGCTTCCGCTTCCGCTTCGTGCAACTAAGTTATAAATATATTAAAAAAATAAAAACATAAAAATCTCTTATAAGAAAGTTTATGGTACACATATGAACCTTATAATTATAAAAATATGTGTATTCTTTTTATCTTATAATTATAGAAAAACAATTATATAATTTTATATTTTCTGAGTTATAATTATAAAAGAAAATTATAACTAAATACAAAAAAAAATATAATTAAATATCTCAAAATAATGTCACAACTAAAGAAGAAAATTGATTATAACTAAATAAGAAACTAACGTAACTAAGGATGCCTATAGTGTGAGAGTGTGTATAATAGAATTCTCCTCTCTGATATGTAGTTTTTCCAATAATTAAAATAGGGAAATACTACAATACATATCCCTCTATGCAAGATATGTCATTTGTGAGTTTGATCTTACAAATGTAATAACTCAGTACTATGAGAGTTATCACTAAAAAAAATTGACTTATGATTATGACAAGGCCTCGTTTGGAAACAGGCTATTTTAGTAACTTTTTGATTTTTAATGAAAAGATGTACAGAAAAGTAAAGAGAGTGATATGATAACTTATAATGATTTTTTGACTTTTTGATTAAAATGTATAGTTGACAAACGAGACCTAAATATCGCATGAGATATAACCAAACAACTCTTGAATCATAATTAAAATTTTGTCATAATCAATATCACAAAATATCATAACTAATAACACAATAGGTCCAGATGATATCCACCTTATAATTCTCTTCTTTTCTCTCTCCAAGAGGATAGCATTAACTTGAGTGTTCAACTCCAACCATATTTTTCATTTTTTACTAATTAAAATATAAAAAGACAATTCTTTATTTTGCCTAATTTATTTTTTATTTACGTATACAAACACTACTTTTTATTTTACATATTTATATACACAAAATGTTTGAAGAGTCTCCCAAGACTCTTCAAATTAATTTTGTTAAAATAGCTATTGCAATAGCTAATCCATTGAAATAACTAAAATATGATAAGATTAACTATAATAATTAACATGTTTCATTTAAAGAGTCTCTTGGAATTGCTCTCATATAAGTGTTTTTTTATCTTTAATAATTTTTTATAAAAAAATTTAAGTTTTAAATTCAGCTTGGCGAAAGAAACTGAAAAATAACAAAAAAATTAAAAATGTTTAGAAAAGACAAAAATAAGCTAAAAACAGTAAATGTTTTTGCTTATTTTTAGCTTATTTTTGCTTATTTTATTTTTTTTAGAAATTTTCATTTTTTTTAATCTTAAGATTCATTTACACAAGACGGATCAAATTTTTTTTTTAAAAAATAAATGAAATACTTTTTAAAAAAAGTCACTAAAAAAAATTCAGAAAAAGAGGTAGCATACCTAGATGTTACCAAACACCCTATCTATGGTTTGATCGTGGGATTTTTTTTTTTTTTTTGGGAGGTAAGTTTTAAAAAAAAAACAGTAAATCTTACGATTTTTGCATAATCACACTAATTTTCCTTAAGTATTAATTTACATAACACTTATCAATAATTCGTTAGTTATATATAGATAGAAAAATGATATTATCATCTTATTTACACTTGAACCTTCAACTTTTCTTATGTATCTTTATGAGTTTCAATCCATTGAACTCATTAGAAGGGAAGTCAATGTAATTACGTTCAAATTATGAGATTGCTTGTATTTTTGTAAAACCTTAGGGGAGTTGAGTGTAATTTACACTTATCTTCACTGATATATATATATATTATTTAAAAAAAGAAGGTAAATTACACTAACCTCCTTTGAGGTTTAGTTAGCCTATAAGTTTGACCTAATTACATTAATTTTTCTTTTAATAAGATTAAACCCTTCAAAACTGGAAATAGATGGTGGGTAGATGTAAATAAACAAAGGTAAATTTACATTTTAGGAGAAAAAATATGAAAATATTATTTTTTTATCTATAAACTCATGAATTACTGATGAAAAAAAATCCTGTTGTTAGTTGAGAAAAATATATATTACTATTCTTAGAATTGTTGATCAGTAAGTATCCATTAGGCACTTTTGGGTTGATTAGGTTTTGTGTGTATTGTTAGAAGCTTTTGTAATATCTCATCCTTGTTGATTATGGTGGGGGGTGGGGGAATGAAGATCATGTTTAGCATGTGCCCCTCCCCAAGTTAAATTTATTGCTTCACCACTTGTTGCAATTGAACCAAATTAGAAAATTCATGCAATTATGTACCTTGCATTTGCAGGAAATGCCATACAAGGGAAGAGAATTTTAGGAAGCTGGTTGACTGCATTCAGAAACACAGATGTGCTTGTACCGAATAAGCTTCTAATGACAGACTACTCGGAAAATTAATTTTCCGTTGAAAGAGCCCAGCAGCTGATGAAAGACTTCATAATTCTCAAGCACTATTTGTGCTAGGGCTCTCTCTCTCTCTCTCTCTCTCTCTCTCTCTCTCTCTCTCTGTGTGATGAGATATAATTCAATAACCTTGTAACCTTCACAATTCTCTGATTTGTTGATGTTTTTAAAGATGCAGTACCTTTTTCTTCATTTGGGTGTTGTTTTTATTTTGATTTTTAAGTTATTTGGATTCAACTCAAGAGGCATACAAAGGTTTTTATCTCATTGCAAAGTGTGTTTAGTTTTTTCGACAAGACCAGGGTGGCACCGAAAGTGTTTTATGATGTATCAATGGATTTGGTTAATGCCATTTGCTAACGCCCGTGGCCTTGCTTGGGAATGGCTTCTTATGAGGTTAGCTCAAACTTTCAATAGAAATGTTGTGAATTTATGGTGCGTATTTAAAGAGCATTCATTTGCTTGATTTAAGATACTTGGATCCACAGGTACTAATACCGAAAAGGTTGGCCTCATGGTCAAGCCTTGTGATTTGGGGGTGTGCTCCTTCCAATATCTTAAGTTTGAAACCTTGTAGGTGCAAATAATTTTTTGGGATTAGACCGTATGGGATTTTTGCTCCGACTTTAATTGGGATCTATGCAAGTGGAAGGTTGGATTGGTCTTATGGATTAGTCGGTTTAATGGGTTGGATATTGAGTCATAAAAAAAAGGAAAAAAGTAAAAAAAGATTGATAGGTTCTATACTTGTAGTTGCGATCTCTCCTCACCTAATGAGGTTTGCATTGCGTATGCTAGTTTGGCAGTTTTAGGTTTAATCCTACCTTGAAATCAAAGTCAGATTAGGAGTAAGTTTGAGGTTTATTTTCATTTCCATCTTTTGATTGTCTACATGTGGAAAGCCATTTCACCCTAGTTTGGCATATGTATTTTTTGGTCCTTTTCTGTTTTTAATTTTATTTTATTTTAATTTAATTTGCAGTTTTTAGCTGCTTCTAGATTAGAAACGCTTGATCAAAAAAATTTTAAAAAATTGAGATTTTTTTGTTCCATTAAATATAAACAAACAAACCTTGCGTTAGAAGCCCCTTTTATCAGACACCAGGTCTGGATTGTGAGTCTCATTTCCTCCCATTTTCCTTAGGTTGGATATATATTAGAATGTTTCTTGCATCTCCATAAAGAAAAAGAAAAGAATATTTGGAAAAATTCATGAAAGGAGGCGGAAAATTTTGGTTTGGAACCCCATCGTGAGAGAGATGCCTCGCGAGCCAGAGCCTACTTGAGCTTTGCTCTAAGAGATAAATGAAGGTCTTTTCGGCTTGATTTAGGGCTCTTTTGGGAACCCTTGCAAAACGCAAGGTTTGCGTTTTTACCCAAAACACATGTTGCTTTTTTCTTCTCATTTGGGAAGTGCAAAAGTAAGTTGAAAAATTACATAACTACCCTCAATATTTACATTTTGTTAATTTGGGTAAAGTGTAATTTTTTAAGTTGAGTGAGGGTATTTTAGTCATTTTAGTGTGATGTGACACTATAAACAAATATTAATTCAAAAAAAAAAAGTTATTTTTTACCAACTTTCCAAACCACTCCCAAAAAGCTTGGTTAAAAGCAAAAAAACTGATTTTTACCATTTTTCCAAAATAGGCCTTATAAAGGGCTCGACCCATTCACAAAATAGAAAAACCAAAGCATCACTCCTTCATTTTGATTGTGTTGTGACGTTGATTGCTTAGCTTTGAAGTTTGTATCCGGATCGTCGGTAGCCCTTCCCAATAGCCCTTTCCTGTCACCCCCAAAACAACGTCGTTTTGGGGGCAAATTTTCAAAAAAAAAAACGCAGAGCAGAGGGAAGAAGGAGAGGAAGAGGGAGGAGGGAGGGAAGAGGGAGGGAGGAGGGAGGGATGCGAGCTCCACCTCGTCGCAGCTCTGCTCTGCGACCGCCGTCCCTCGACCGTTGCAGCTCCACCTCGTCGCAGCACCCGCGACCGCCGTCGCCTCCGCCTCCGGCCCCGCCTCCGCCTCCTCCTCCTCCTCCTCCTCCTCCTCCTCCTCCCCTGTAGTTATGGCTCCCTCCAGTCCGGCCCTTCCCTCCTCCCTCTCTCCTCCCTCCTCCTTCTTCCTCTCCTTCCTCCCTCTGCTCAGCGTTTTTTTTTTAAAAAATTCGCCCCCAAAACGACGTCGTTTTGGGGGCGACAGGAAAGGGCTATTGGGAAGGGCTACCGACGATCCGGATTCTTTGAAGTTTGGCATTGCTTGCCCAAGAACCAAAAAACGAAGGCATAAACCCAAGGTTCCATAGTAACGAGTATAATCTACGAAGCAAGCTTAAGGATTCTCTAGAATTACATTCGTTGTGTATTTTGCTTCATAAGTCCTTATCAGTCATTAACAAACTTTTTTTGTTTTAAACATAGAAAAATATCATTTATATCTTTCACTTAAAAAGTAAATAGTCCTTTTTTTGATTAATTATTATTATTTTTGATGAACCTTATCTAAAATGTCAGATTCATAATAAGTTTAAATTATCAAAATCTTTATTTTGAACAAATAATGGAAAATGCCTGAGATCCCCAGTGGGGGTCACTGGGGGTCGTACGGAGGAGAGGGTGATTGGCTGAAAAAAAAAAACTATTTTTTTTTTTTTTTTTGAATTTCGGCAAATGATACGGCGCCACCTCACTGGGGTTGACCCCCAGTGGGGGTCTGAAGCACTTCTGTTAATTATTATTATTTTTGATGAACCTTATCTAAAATGTCAGATTCATAATAAGTTTAAATTATCAAAATCTTTATTTTGAACAAATAATGTTCAATATTGACAAGAAAGAGTAAAGAATATCACACTGTTTTGTTTTCTGGGTTAAAAAAAAAAAAAGACAATGTTTGAAATTTCTAATATACAGAGGCGGAGCCACTGAAAGCTTAGGGGGTCACGTGCCTGCCCTAAAACTTTAAATATTTATATTGTTATCCATATAAATAAAAATTATGTATTATTTATCCTTTATAAAATTTAATAGTGACCCTCCTTAAATTATGTAAATTTTTTTTTGTATTTTTCAAAATTTAATTTTTTTTTATTTTAATATTTTGATTATTCTTGTACACTTTTAATTGATAGGTCAAGATAAGAATTGAATCAATTGATAATTTATTTCTTATTATGAGATTTGTTTAGTTGCTTATTTCTCCTCATTGTGAGGTACTTTTTTTTGAGTTGATAGGATTGAATTTATTGATTATTGGGTTAATAGAATTTAGTTATTGATTGTGGATTTATAAGTCATGTTAATATAAATCTCAGGATAATTGTAATAAAAATAAAAATAAAAATTTATAAATTTAATAATATCTCGTTGTTACATGTTAGGGGGGGAAAAAAATTCAATACTGTGATTAATATGTGCCCCCTCTACAGTAAATTTCTGGCTCCGCCACTGCTAATATATTTTTATAATTTAATCTATATTATATGTGTTAATTTTTGATTTGTCATACATTTAATCAAATAGAATCCATGAATTTGAGAACCTAAATTGTGGATCTATACTATTGTTTAAGAAAACAAACACAAGTTGTGTTTGTATTTTGATTGATTAATAAAAAAATTTTGGGTAAATTACACTAATACCTCGAGATTTTTGTTTAATACAGATTCTCACTCACATTTGAAAATTTGCACCTATCCCCTGTCAGATTAAAATGACATATTTATCCCTTAACCTTTATACATATAAAATAATAAAATAATACAGATATTTTATTCATGTCATTTCAAGGAAAATAATAATTATTTTTATAATTTAATCCATATGATATGTATTATTTTTTAATATTTTAAGAATTTTTTATTTTTATTTTTTAGATACACCTAAACTAGATATACTTAAAAAGTATAATATTTTGTTATTTTTTTTTAAAATTCACCAAATACAAAAAAAAAAAAAAAAACTAAAATTCAATACATTATCTTATTTTGTTGTATTCAATGATTTTTTTAAAAAAAACAGACTTTTGTATAGATTTTATATTTTTAAATATATTTAGATTAAATTGATCTAATCTAGATATAATAGTGAAAATAAAAATGAAAAATTATATTAATATACAAAAATTTATATTAAAAAAATCATAAAAATGTTGGAATAGTGATATTGTTGTAAATATAAATCATATTTATAGATGTTTTGTTTTAAAGTGAAAGATCACCATTAAGCTATATCATTGTGCTTGAAAATTCTATATAAAATTTTATATTTGTATATTGTCATTCAATAAACATATGGCCAGATAGAATTTAATGATGAAAAATTATAAAATATAGTAATGATGATAGGAAGAAAAATGATAGGAAAAGGGCAAAATTGTCATTTAGAAAAATTAAGGACATGACAGCATCAATTTATGGAGCAATTTATAATCAGATTATAAATCTCAAAAAGAAAAATAATGGGTATGTTTGGTTTGGTTTTCTAGAGTGATTTTGGGAAAATTTTTCTAAAAAACTTGTTTGGTTTGTAATTTTTCTAAAATAATTTCTAAAATCACTTTCTCTCACTTACACATCAATTAATCACTTTCTCTCTCTCTCTCTTCTTTTATTCTGAATCACTTTTTCTCTTATACATATCTATTCAATTATAACAAAATATCAAATCATTTCAAACTCCAAAACTACTTTTAAAATACACAACCAAACAAACTAATTTTTTTTTAAACTCTCTCTTCAAAACAATTTTTAAAAACTATTCTCTCAAAACCAAGCCAAACATTTTTCAAATATAAAGAGACCTATATCAAATAGAAATTTCAAGGGTGGTAGGGTAATTTACCATTATTTTTATTTTTAGGGGCAAATTACATATACCCTCTCAAGATTTAGCAAAATTACAGATATCTCCTGAGGTTTGAGAAATTACATATATCCCTTTGAAGGTACTATTTGCATAGCAAATTAGGGAGTAAATTGTTATGAAAATATAAACCTCAAGGGATAATTTGTTATGAAAATATAAACCTTAAGGGGATATCTGTAATTTTGAAATCTCAAAGAATATCTGTAATTTAGCTAAACATCAAAGGAGATATATGTAATTTGTCCTATTTTAGTTATAGAATATCTATAAGTTGGCTTCCAAACATGCACCAAGTAGAACAAGATGTTGAATATTGTAATTCATTTAAGTAAGATATAAGATTCCTAGTCGGTATCTGTGTTTTAAATGAGTTTTTTATTTTATGTTTTAACTTAGTTTTAAACAATTTGTTTAATCACACATTATAATTTGTTTAATCAACCTGTTAATCAACCTATTAATATATAAATATCTTATAAACTTTCAAATTTTCCCTTAATTATAACTGACTTCCATTAAGCATTGTTATAGGAGTCTTTTTGACAATAAATTAAAAAAGTCAATCTTTTGACTTTTTAATTTTTTTTATTAAAAAAATTATTAAAAAAATTAAAAAATTAAAAATTAATTTCTTAACTCTTCAAAACACTCCATAATTGGATATTGTTTAATCGTACTCGACCTATACTTTTGTGTAGCACCTGCTAATTGACAAAAAAAAATTAGGACCCACCACGTCTTTATGAATTTACATAACATCATTTGTTATATAAATTTTAAAATAAATTATAACTTAAAATATAAATTATTTTTCGTAGTTTAAAAAATTATAAATATTTTTCTATCAAAATTTTATATTTAATAAAATTAATTGAAAAAGTAAAATTTCTAATTGTTTACTTATACAATAATAAAATTATCTGAATTATTAATTGAAATAAAATTTTAACATTATTAAAAACTGTTAAATAAGTTGACGATTTATTAATAAAAAGACCTATTTGTTATGAAATTAGAAACTTTAAGAGGCATAATGTAATTTTAGAATTACAAGGGTAATTTGTAATTTAAGTAAACCTCAGAGGTGTGTTTGTAATTTATCCTAAATTTTAAGTATAAATTAAAAAACTTAATGAAATAACAAAATAATAAAATTCACAATCATTTTATGAATTTAGTGATGTGTTCTATATGTACATATGACATTTATTATGTAAATTATAGTTAAAATTTAAATAAAAAACTTTATAAAATTTATCAAACGATATATAGAAACATTCAATTTTAAATAATCTTTCAAGTTGTAGTTGCAACTGTTTTAAGTATAGTAATTCTTTATCATTCTCTTTCTCTCTTTGAAAACCTCTCATTCTCTCTCTGAAAACCTCTTCCCCAGGCCTCATTTTGGGCCGGCTGGCCGTCGCCTTCGGCTATGGCGGTTGGCTGGCCCAGTCCTTTCTTGTGTTTGTTTGTTAGTTTTCCTTTAATAAATTTGATTCCCCCATTATTTTCCCACCTTGGTTTGCTTTGTGGGCTGCTGTAGTTGTTTTTTTTTTGTGTTTCGGTGCCCGCCATAGATGATTCATTGGAGTCGTAGCGTGTTGTTTCTTCAGGGATTGCCTGGAACTTGGGTCTTTGTAGAGGAGGAGGTTGGTGTTGGACCGGCTGAAGGGCGTCCAAATTTGGTGAGGATCTTGTAACAACTTCCGTACTGTTTACCGATAAATTACTGAATTACCTACTGATTACTGCTAAACTGGATTGCTTATGACTAATAATTGAACTAACTGAAGTACTGAACGGACTGATTGAAAACTGGAACTGAATTGACTGAGCATATCTATTGTATTGCATTTTTATCTATTCGATTATTTGACTATCTGTTGGTATGTTTATGTTTAAACTACAAATTGAAGGCCTTATCGGCAGCCGAATCGAGAATCGTTTAGTGTGTTGTGGTCACCATAATGTATGTGATTTTAAGATATATTTATTTGAAAACTGATTAGGTATGATTAAATTAGATTAAAATAAGCTTAATTGCATGGGTTTGACTTATTTACCAATTTGCCACCCTTAGTGGACCACTTAGAATATTATATTGGGCCTTATTGCATGTTGAGCAAAGCTCTTCATCAGCCACATTTGGGCATACCACCGTATAGAGAGAAGAGAGTGAGAGGTTTGGAGTGAAGTCAACTTGTTCTTGAGGAATTGGCTTGTAGACTTGAAGAACTTGTAGGAAATTTGCAAATTTAGCTTCCACACCTTGAAATTGAAACTCTAGGTAAGAAATCCATCTTCTTGTTGTTGTCCTTGAGCCAAGTCTTGCATGTTTCATGCTCCATTATAGAATTAAGTTATGATTTGGGTCAAAGGAATTGAATTATAGCTCAAGTGTTGCATGCATGTTGTTAATGTTAAGTTTTGAGGTTGTAAGTCATGTTTTCTTCACATGCATGCCCATGTTTTGCATAAGGTTCTTGAAAACATCATGCTTTCAAAGTAATTGGCCCATCAGAGCATGTTTTTGGAGTTTTAAAATGGTTGGATTTCATGCATGTTGCATTTCTCCATGTTTATGAAAAATGGGTTTGAAAAATGGTTTTAATTGACTCACCTTTGGGGCTTGAATTCATAAATTGAGCTTTGAAACTTGTTATACATTGAGTTTAGTTGTATTTTCCAGAATTTGGGCCCAAGAGGTCGAGTTTTGGGTGGTTGAATGCTTGGTTTGAGCTTGGGAGGCAAATCTGGAAATTCCAGAATTTGGCTTCCTCGCTCGAGCGAAGGATTCCTCGCTCGAGCGAGCACCTTTGTCCAGGGCTCCGCTCGAGCGAGCATCGCGCGGAAAATTTGAGCAACCAGTACTTTTGCATTTTTACAGACCGCTCGAGCGAAGGATTCCTCGCTCGAGCGAAGCCTTTGATTTTGGAAGCTCGCTCGAGCAAAGGAAGGCTCGCTCGAGCGAAGAGCCTATTTTCAGCAACTTTTGAAAAATGTTTTCTAAGTGTATTTTTGCATCCTCATCCCATCCTAGGCATTCTTAGGCCTAGTTTAAGGCATCTTAATAAGGATTTAGATGTAGAACACACCAAGGCAAATTAGGGATTAAGTTATGATATTTCCCAATTGTGTAGCTTAGTGTGTGTTCAACCTGTGAACTATGCAGGGTTGGCGACTGGGGAGACACGCTCTAGCATACTGTAGCCCAAACTCTGTGAGTAACAATTGTGTAAAGATATGTTCAAAATGATTATTTTCTGAACAACTGAACTGTACTGTTTTCTGAACTGTTTACTGCTCACTGAATGAATGTATGTCCTATATTCTGAACTGTATTGTGGCATCCTTAGCACCTACTGTTTACTGTTACTGTTACAGAGATCTCTGTCGGTTCCCTCGTGGAATCATTACTGTTTACTGACTGATGGCCATCATTATTGTTCGGTCTTTAAGACCTATTGCTTATTGTACTGTTATGCTAATGGATGTACCACATATGACCGATTGACTGAAAGACTGAAATACTGATTTAATGAACTGTTTTTCTTTACTGTAAGGACATTCATTCTTAACCTCTTTATGCCTTATGTTATTCACTGGGCTTTAGCTCACTGTTTATACATATATGTAGGTGCGCAGCCACCAGACCGGAGCTAGGAGCGTGGGTTAGACTCCAGTTTTGTCAAGCCAGCCTATGTGCCTCACTGCGAGGTTCCGAGTTGCCATGCTATGGCTTTGGGGTGCTTTGTTTGTCCCCCTGTCTGTCTCCGTACTGTTTTGGTTTACTGTATAGACTGTCAGCTTCTAAGTATATTGTTATCAAGGGATTAGGTCCCTGTACTGTGTGACTGTAAATTTTGTATAGATTGTACCGTTCTGAATGTGTGAATACATGAAAAATCTTTTTGGCATACAGACTGTCACAGCTCAATGGACATTATTTATTTACTGTATTGGCTTCCGCCAGGCCCTGAACTCTGTTTTACTGTATTACTGTTAAGCAGGCCTTCGGTAATCTCGGATTACTGGCCGGTTACGGTGCTAAACCCATAGGGCTGGGTTTGGGTCTTGACAGATCTTCATTCGTGCGCTCTTTCGCGAGTAGGAGCTTGAGGGATGAACTATGGTTCAGATTTATGGAGTAGTATTGATGCTTTGTTTGGGGGGAAATAGGGGTGTCATAGTCGTTCCAGATTTGTCTGGTTTCTATTCGAGCGCTCCTCTTCGTGTGGGAGTTTGAGGGGTGAACTTCGTCCAGATATATGGAGGTGTTTCAGCGGTTGATCGGTGTTTGGATCATCATTTGCCGCGTTTTTGTAGCGGGTGTGTTTGATTATATTAGTAGGAGTGTTTGAAGGGAGGAGGCGGCACAAGGGAGCTTGCAGTTAAAGTGGCGTGGGTGAGCTTGCAGATAAAGTGGCAGAGGTGGGTTTGGAAATTCAATGGTTAGAGGTGTGTTCCGGCCATAGTTTTCGGTCAAGGGAGATTTTCGGAGATGTAGGGCCAGTGTTGTTTTCGGCGTGGTTGGTCTGTGTCATTCTGCTTCTAGTGGGTTTTGAGTCTTTCCAATTATGGAGATGTTGGCTATGGAGTTTTCCGATCAGCGAACATCCTCGGCAGGAGCAGGTGTGGGTCTTGGCGTGCAGCAGGCGTGGGTCTTGCCAGGAGTAGGTGTGGGTCTTGGCGTGTAACAGGCGTGCAATAGGCGTGGGTCAGGCGTAGGAGTGTAGTTGGTGGGCGTTGGAAGTTGGAACTGCATAGATGATAAGAGTAGTTTTAAAATTAGCAGGTGGGCATTGGGTTGGGAGTGAAGCAGCTTTGGATTTGGTGTTGGGTTTTGGTTTTGACTTTTGGTTTTGTGGGTTAATTTTGTGGGGTTTCATGTATTTTATTTTCTAGTTAAGCTCTTCTTAACTTTTTTATTTAAAAAAATTCGTGAAACCAAGGGGTTGGTTGTATGGATGCGAGTAGCAGTAGTAGGGGTATTTTGTACTTTCTGAATCTCTCTCGATGCATATCATCTTCATGTACTTTTAATTTCGTGCTGTTAATGAAATTTTTCTTTGCTGATAAAAAAAAATAATAATGTTACCGGTCAAAATTTAAGATATTGAGTTCGAATCAGTCATAAATATTATTAGAGATTTGTCTAATCGTTAATCTCATAATCT
The DNA here is from genome assembly GCA_036172215.1 of Camellia granthamiana. Taxonomy (NCBI): domain Eukaryota; kingdom Viridiplantae; phylum Streptophyta; class Magnoliopsida; order Ericales; family Theaceae; genus Camellia; species Camellia granthamiana. Next base: position 9,128,426 of record CM069917.1, read on the forward strand.
TAAAATTAATTGAGATATGCACAAACTGATCTAGTGACCTAGACATCTAGTTTAAAAAAATGGCCTATTGTTATTGAAATTACAGTATTTGTGATATCTCAAGTTAATGTCACTATTGAATAATAAACACTAATCTATGTATAAAAATGTTCCACTATAACCATGTAACAAAAGGATATCAACCTGTTAAGCCTTCTTTGTCAATAATTTTCGATGAACAAGTTAATCCTCCCGCTCTATTACACTTCAACGACAACTTTTATACCAATTAAATCCATATTTAAGGTATATATGCCTCCAAAATATTAATCAATATACTCAATTTTTTTTTAATTTGTTAGTGGACCGTGTCACTGTCACCAACGTTAAACAAATACTAAGCAAAACAAAACAAAACAAAACAAAATAAAATTTTACTAGTATTAAAAAAACGAACAAATACAAATACACAATAAGATAGCAAAAAAAAGCCCTATCAAACTCACCTTGCAAGCAACGGCAACATTTGTCCCACTCCCTTTCAACCTTTTCCGTGTCCGTACCACAGGATATTTTTTCATTCGGATATTGATATGATATTCTTATATATTGGTTAAAATAAAGTTTATTAATTTATCCATACGTAATTTTGATATAAAATTTGTCAATATGTATGACAGTAGCTTTTTTATAATTAAATGACACTTCCATAGTTTCTTTGTTTTAAAGTAATAGTTTTGAAACTTAGTCAAATCATTTTGTATTTTATATTTCTTTTTAATTATATATGCAAATGATATAGGAGTATTAATTCTTTTAATTTTATAATTGTAATGAAAGATATTCATTACATACCAAATGGCTATAAAATAGACATGTAAAATGTATCATTATTTACATTCATTGAGGAAGCAATTTCACAATGATTAGATGACATTTTATAATGATACAAAATTTTATGTCTATTTTTTAATAGAATAATATTTTTCAAATTCTTTTAATTTTAAAAGATGATTCACGACCGTCACGCCTGATTCTCACTACATATCTCTTGATATTCTCTATGCAGTTAGGCCACCACTGATTCCATTATTTAAAACCATAGCTCATACCCTCTCCTCTCCTCTCCTCTCCTATCTCTCTCTCTTTCTCTCAAATGGACCACCACAAATTCGAACTCAGCCCTCTCTTCATGGGCATTCTCGGAATCCTTTCCGGTGCAGCCATCGTTGCAACATTCCATTGCATCGCCATAGGTTGGTGCAGCAGCCACCAGCCACCACCACCACCAACCCGGCCGCAAAACCGCCCCCGAATCGCACGGGGAAGTACTAGTACTCAAGATGACAGCACCAGCACCACCAGCAACTCAGCAGCTCAACTAATCACTATCTATATACCCACCAATGAAGCCAAAGAAGCTCCTCTCTGTGCCGTGTGCTTGGGCGAGTACGCCGAAGAAGAGGAGCTCCGGGTGTTGCTGGAATGTGGACACTCGTTTCATGTTACGTGTATTGATACGTGGCTTCACTCCCATCCCAATTGCCCGCTTTGCCGTGCCGGTGTGGTGGTGCCACCTCTGCCGCCGCAAAATATTGTCACGTCACCACCGCATCATGTGGTGGTGGTGCCGCCTCCTCCACCGCTGCAGAATGGTGATGTCTTTGCCAGATTCTAGTCACCCTCTTTGGTTTTGAATTTTTAAAACAGTTTTTTAATTTTTAACTCCTATTTTTTTTTAAGTGAATTTTTAAATATTTTTATTAGTGAATATGGTGTATATATATATATATTTTTTGAACGGCAAGACGAAGAAGCTTCATTGATGTAAAATGAAGTACAAAGTACAAGACAAATACATCAACAAAGAAAGGGAAGTGCAGAAGCATCACAATGGACTGAAATATCCCAACTAGGTTGGCACGAAAAAGCCCATCCTATCATTTGCAGCACCCCCACAGTTGGTGAGCAACCAACCGAAGAAACAAAAAACAAAAGAGACCACAGACCAGACCTGAATCCAGCACAACAGACAAGCCTAGTGCAGAGCAACAGTCAAGCCCAGTGCAGATTGAACAGATAGTATAGAGCAGGATCTTTAGTGCAGCAATCCAGACTCCAGAAGACCATTCCCCCAGTCATAGAACAGCAGTTACAGCAGACAGGCCCAGAGCATATTCAACAGATGCATATACAGAGCATCAATCCAATTCCCTTAGACACAGAACCACCAGATCTGAGACTAAACCACCAAAACAGATCAGATTAGATTTTACAAGCCAAACCCAGAAGCATTAGTGCAGATTCACTCCCTCAAATTTTACAGAACCATTCCACATTAGACCAACAAAGCATAGGCCGCAAAAAATATCTAGTGAAAGTAAGAAGGAAGAGGAAACAACAGCCCAATACTCCACTTTCCCATTTCCACTAGTGTGTTTGGGTGATTATAGATTGAGTGAAATGAACAAGCCGTAGAATCCCTAACAGCTGCTGCAAACACAACTGTGGCAGCTCCACCCATGAATCCCACTATTGTTGCATGTGACAGAAAGTCCACTACAAATCCAAGCATGCTATGCTCCCCTATGCATCAGACCAGCAGACCACTCCCACTAACCACCAACAAAATTCCCCTCTGCATTAGATCAGCTATTGCCAAGAGGGACAAGGAATTGGATAATAAAATGATGCACCAACACAGCAACCACCAAACCTGCACACCCACACCCCTCTGCACACCCACAGTCCAGCAGCAATTAGACCAAAAACACCAGCAGCCATTAGGACAGAACACAGCAGCCATTAGAGCAGATCACTTGCAGCCATCAGCCTAAGGACTACATACCAGCAGCTTGCATACTCAGATCAAAACAGCCCAGCACATTACACCCGCAGCCAGATGCACTCCCAGAACTATACCCATTGCAGTTGCACTCCCAAGAAACACAGAAACACCACTTGGAACAGACACCACACCATCATAAGATAGTAGAAGTCACTATGGATTGCATAGCACTAACTAGCTGCCAGAAATGGACTGAGCTAACTGCCCAACAGAACAGATCCCCTAAGTCCTTCCACCTAAACAGAATCTGATTTGAGAAATGTTATGGAGGAAGTCATCAATCAAGAATGGAGTCCCCTTGGTTGCAGCTTTATACCAGATTGCAATTCTTGTGATGATGAGCTCCAGTAATTCCTCCAACTTGGGATGAGAACCTTGGAAGAGGCACTTATTTCTATGCTTCCAAATTGACCAAAGAGCTACCAGAGGAATGGCACTCCAAATCCTTCTAACAGCCTTCCTGCAGCAGAAACCTGACCACCAGTCCAGCAGGCCTTGAACAGAACCAGGCACCACCCAATCAATCTTCCACCACTTCAAAAGGCCGGACCAAACTCTCCATACCAAGGGGCAAAGGATAAGCACATGTTCAGAAGTTTCAGAACTAGCCTTACAGAAAATGCATAAAGTAGAGGTGTTACAATCTAGAATTCCCAATCTATGCAGAAACACTGAAGTTTTGACCTTATTTCTCCTTGCAAACCATCCAAAACATTGCACTTTGGGTGGAAGGTATTTAATCCAAACCATATTACTGAAACTGACATTATCACCAAATTCAAGATTGGTGTGCTTGTAGAAAGCAGATACCAGGGATTGGCCAGAACTCTGCGCTAACCATAATGCACTATCCTTGACTGCCATATTCAGAACAGGGGCTACTTGTAATGTGTCGGAGAGTCTAAGTAGTTTCTCATTTTCCCAATCAAATAAGGATCTTCTAACTTTAAAAACCCAGCTTTGTGAGGAGGCTGTGTGAACTACCATGTCTTTAATAGAGCTGTCCTTGTCATTAGAAAGCTGAAAAAGCCTTGGGAATTCCTCTTTGAGTATAATGCCTCCACACCATTTATCATGCCAGAATTTAATTCTGCAGCCATTACCTACTCTTAATTGGAGATTAAAAACATAGAACAACAACAAATTTTCCTTCTACTCAACTGTTGTTAGAATGTCACCCCAAATCCTTGAGCTAGTGATACCAGGACTTAGGATAGGTAACCATTCTCCACCTTGAAATCTGTATTTGCTGCAGAGAACTTTCTTCCAAAGTGAATCATGTTCATTGGCAAACCTCCACCACCATTTGAGAAGTAAGCAGACATTTACATCTCTAATTCTTCTTATTCCTAGGCCACCTTGCTTAATACTCTTAGTCACCTCTGACCATTTGACTAGATGTAATGATCTCTTTAAATCTGGGCCACCCCATAAGAATGCTGCTTGAATTTGATCTATCTCCTTCGCTATACCTTCAGGCACCCGGAACAGAGACAAAAAATACACTGGTAGACTGGATAAGACTGCTTTGATCAGAGTTAGTCTACCTGCAAATGAGAGGAACCTCATTTTCCAACCAGCAAGCCTTAATTTAATTTTGTCAATAACGGGTTTCCAAGTCTTCTTTCTCCTTGGACTAGCACCTAAAGGCAAACCTAGATATTTGAGAGGGAGCTTTTGAGCCTTACAATTCAGTACTGAGGCAAATTCATGGAGGGAGGAATCAGAAATGCCAACCCCACAAAGGACACTCTTGTGGTAATTGATTTTGAGACCTGAAGCTAGTTCAAAGCACCTGAGAACCCTCTTTAGGCACATAACTTCTGAAACTTCAGCTTGACAGAACAAAAGAGAATCATCTGCAAATTGCAAGTGAGAAAGGACCACCTAGTTGACTCCAATATTCACCCCTTTTAGTAGACCCAATTCTCTTGCTCTCTGTAGGAGAATGTTCAGTGCTTCTGCCACCAGAATGAAAAGAAATGGTGAGAGGGGATCACCTTGCCTAATACCTTTCTGAGGACTAAACTCCTTGGTTGGTGAACCATTGACAAGAATTGAGAGCTTTACAGTAGATACACACTCTTTAATCCAAGAGATCCATTTGGTTCCAAACCCAAAGTTAGATAGCATAGAAAATAGGAAATCCCAACTAATGGAATCAAGAGCTTTTTCAAAATCTAATTTTAGCAGGAGCCCTTTTTTCTTGGTTCTAGTCCATCCATCGACAACCTCATTAGCAATCAAGATACCATCGAGTATGTTTCTCTCACCCATGAAAGCTGACTGGGAATCACCAATTACCATGGGAAGAACTCTTTTTAGTCTAGTGGCAAGGACTTTGGAGAGTAACTTATAAACTGACCCAACCAGGCTAATGGGCCTAAAGTCCTTAAGGTTGACAGCTTTTAATTTCTTTGGAATGAGGGTGATAAAAGTGCTATTTAATCCTGAAACCAAACGGCCTCCAGTGTGGAAGTCTTTCATGAAGTTGAGCATCTCCTCCTTAATAGTCCCCCAATTCTTTTGAAAAAACATCAGGTTGAATCCATCTGGCCCTGGGGCTTTATTCCCATTACACTCACTAACTGCAGCCCAGATCTCCGTTTCAGAAAAGTCGGCTTCAAGCATATGGAACGAATCACTAGATCTTACACTCTTGAACTCCCCAACAAGTGTAGGTCTATTTCTCCATTCCTCTGAGAAATGATTAGAAAAATGTGACCACACCTCATGCTTAACTTGGTTTGGCTCCTCAAGTGCTGCAGCCCCTACCGAGATGGAATTGAGGGTGTTTCTATTTTGCTTGCTAGTAGCCATTACATGAAAAAATTTTGTGTTTCTATCACCATTTAGGTTCCAGTCCAGTCTAGATTTTTGTAACCATTCCCATTCCAACTTCTTGCTCAATCTCCATATTTCATCCCTTATTTCTCGTTTTTGTTTCAGTTCATTCTCATCTAGAGGCCTGGATTCTGCTCTTAAATCAAGTTCATTAAGTTCTCCCTCAGAAACTTGTAATTTGTGTGCAACATTCCCATAGACTTCTCTAGTAATTTATATATATATACATTATATTCACTAATAATTTTAATTAAATTTTTTTAGATCTAGTAGATGTAAAAAGTTATAAAAAAAAAAAAAAAATGATCAAAAGTGAGGATGATGACACTGTATATCTGTATGTGGTATGTGGGTTTGTATGTATATACGTGCTTTTTAAGTTGCCCTGTGTGTGATGGATGTTTGTTTTGGGTTAAAAGTCAGAGTGATCAATATTGTTGGGGGCAATGTAAATAAGAGATGTCATCAATGGTGTCATCTGCCACCATGTGGAATTAGTAAAACTATCAAAGTATCAACATATAGGTTCAGTTCTCAGTTGATTAACCAAGAATCAACATAGCTCCGTTTGGAAAGTTAGTTTGTGGGTTTTTTTTTTTTTGACTAAAATAGTCATAAAAAATAAAATAGACTTTTTAGTCTAATAAGACAAAACATTATATTTAATTCATAATATTACATTTTTTCTCTCACAAAAAAGTCAAAAGCCTTTTCCAAACTAGATTTTTTAACTTCAAGTAAAAATAGTTAAAAAGTCAAAAAATCATCCTACTTTCGAAACGGAGCTAAATCTTATTAGGTTGATAATTAAAAACTCATCACCAAATCAATGCACTCAACCCCAAATCAAACCCACCCAAAAAGATCAGAGGGTAGGTTGGTTCAGTTCTTTGATTTACTAGCTAATTTGCGCACCACTAACTATAGCCCTTTCGGATGGTAAGTTTGGAGACTCTTTACAATAGTTAAAAAAAAGTGAAAAAGTTGATTTTATTTAATTTTATTTTTTTTAGAGGGAGTGTGAAAAAGTTATTTAAAAAGTTAAAAAATTATATAAAAAAAGTCAAAAATTCATTTTCTTCTATATTTTTTCTATGTTTTCTTTTTTTTTTTTTTTTTTTTTTTTTTTTGTAAAAAAAGGCTTAAAAATTATCCAAAAAATATATATTTTTTTCACTTTATATTGTAGTCAAAAAGTTCAAAAATTATTAAAATAGTCTATTTCCAAACTAATCCTAAAATGGTAGAAAATTTTTTAGGATGAAAGTGAGAAATATAAATTTGAATGGGATAAAGTGTAATTTATCTATATTTATATAATAATAATTGTTATAATGCCACTTGGTGTGATGTGATTGCCAACATGGCATTTGCTGTGCAAATTTAGACGAGAAAGTGAAAAAACAAAAAAATAAAAATATTAAAGCTATGTAAACATTTTAAGAGGAATTACATGTCAGTGAAGCAAATAAAAAAAAAAAACACCGACTTGCATTCTTACAGTTTTTGAGTTGTACCCTAGGACTGAGCAAGGAATCCGTAAAATTCATAATCCGATTCGGTCCAATCCAATCCGATAGATTTAGATTGATTTTTTCAATCTGTGATTCGGTTCTGGATTGAAAATTTGAAAATTCGTAGGCCACAGATCGCTTCCAGATTGAACCACACGGTTTCGGATTGGAACCAATCCGGACCATCTAGAAATAATCTATATTTATACTATATACCTTTCCACACAATATAATTTCTTATCTCATATAAAAACTAAAATGTAACTTAATTCACGCCTCATTCAGTTCATTGTCTCTCACTCTCATCTCATCTATCTCTCTATTGATGGTGTCTGTCTCTCTCTTCTCTTTCTCATCTCAGACTGAGTTCTCTCTCACACTCTCATCCCTCTCAGATCAGATCGGTGTGCTGCTCGTCTCTCTCTCTCTCTCTCTCTCTCTCGGTGACACTGTTTTTGTTCCTTTGTTCCCAGATCATCCATCTCAGATCAGATCGGTGTGCTACTCCTCTCTGTCTTTCATGTCATCTACAATGGATTCGGTAAATATAAGTTAGAGATTTTATTTTTATTTTTTATTTTTTATTTTTTCTGTTTTCTGTTTTCATTTTATTTTTATCCTTTTTTTTTCTTTTTCTTTTTTTCTGATTTCATCTCTGTTTTCTGTTGTTTGTTTTATTTTTAAATGTAAGTAAAAAAATTAATCTGAGTGAGCTTTAAAGTGATATTTTCTATTGTAAAATATGTACCCGACATCTGAGTGAAATTACAGCCATGAAAGCAATAATTCTTATGTAAATCTGTTATTCAATGATTCTTATGTAAATCTGTTATTTTCTATTGGAAATTTGTTATTCAATGATTCTTATGTAATCCATGCTTGTTGAGTTTTATACTTGGTCCAGAATGTCCAAAGTGAAAACTTGGTCCAGAAGGGCAAAAAGTTCTATTTCAAACCATTATTTACGTCACAATCACTGCCAAATATATCAGCTCTTTTATGTGAAACCATTCTACATGTGCATTTATAATACAACAAGGTGTGCTATTGTGCTTTATGGAGTTAAATAATTTAGAATACATTCTGAAATTGATGGTATGCTTTTTTATTTGCCTCACCCACTTGTAATTGTTTCTTAGAACTTTTCCTCAATTTTATCTTCAGCTATATATATATAAATAAATATATTCTATTGCAACTAATAAACCCATCAGAGGCCCCTAAACAGGGAGCCATATTTATAGTTACATTGTCATGAAGCTTTTTTGGTTTTGAGCGAAGTGTAGATTGTGAATCCATTGTGAGCTCCCAAGTCTTGACTTCACTGATTAAGCTTGGTAAAGTCTGAGGCAATCTGTCTATATTGTTGTCTATATTTTTTTTGTTATTTAATTATTTAAATCCATGGTCCTAAACCGATCTAATCCGTGTTTCAACGGATTGGTTCGGATTGGTTCCACAATTTAAACGGATTGGATTGGTTTTAATTTTTCAGAAATTATAGATAACAGATTGGTTCTAGTTTTCTCACAATCCGAACCAATCCGGCCCATACTCACCCCTATTGTACCCTACCATACAAGGAGTTCACCCCCATGTTTTATATTTTTTTTTTTTTTTTTTTTTTTTTTTTTTTTTTTTTTTGTCTTCTACGCTGTACTGTTATTTCTTTAATATTTCACATATTTCAATTGTTATTGATTGGTTGAAAAATTAAGCAAAATATTATTCATTATAAAGCATAAAATGATTTTATGCTTAAAATTTTGGTAAATTAATTTTTTTTTTCATCATGATTGATACTACTCGATATACATATTGTACGGGGGCGAAATATCATTTGCTCTCCGTACGCCTTGAACGTCAAGCTTCTGATAACGGCGTCTATCTCTGCAACACAAAAGGGTGAGCTGCCCGGCGGTGGTGAGCCGAAAAAACCCTCCGACGCTCAAGTCAGTTCACTGAGGAAGAGGACAATGAGAGGAGAGTTTGTGAGTGTGAATTCGCATACCTGTAACCTTCGTCTCTTCTCCTATTTCTAGGCTGGCCATGCAGCCTCAAGGTCGTGCGCGCACTACCTCTGTTGTCCTCCCTTGGACAGGTGGTAGTGCGCGCCTTTCACCACCTTACGCGTGTAAAGGTTTTGTCCTTCCACCAGTACACACAGAACTGTCTAACGGTATTGGGGCGTTCGTGGAGCAGATGTCCTCTCCTCCACACCATTGGCCCAGGTGGCACCCTTGACCGAGGTACCACGACCGGCCTATTACTTGTGGAAGATCTCCACTACATGTACACAACCGAGCTCCACATCGCCGGCCTGTCCCTTTGGAGTGAGTAAAAGGCAGACCACTCCGCCCGGGCTATTTCAGACTGGCACACCAGAATCAACTGATTGCGGGGCATGCCGGCCCCCAACCATTCCATCCGACTTCTCGGTCACACGAGCTATCCATCTCGGCTGGCCGGTCAGAGGCTTGCCGGCCTCGCTGTAACCTCGGCCCAGCCCGGGTCGCCCTATAGCTCGGTCGCCACTCGCTATTCCGAACTCTGCCCGGAACACGGCTTGGCCAGGGGCATACTCGCATTTGCTCGGTCAGTGTCAACGACCGTGCAAGCCAGTCGCGTCAACGGGGTTAGCTCGGCGCCGTCCCCCTTCGTTAAATCCGACGTTGCCTTTGCTCGGCCGTACTGCCATGCAAATCTTCCCTCTCAATTGCCCCTTAAACCCATCCGAGCTATCGTGATTGGGTTTACCAACGTGTCCGAGCTATGATCGAGCTGCACCCTCGCCAGGCCGAGCTATCATAGGGCAACTTTTGCCGCCGTGCAATGATTGAATTGGGAACACTTTTGCAGCCGAGCAATCCCAATTGGCCGGTGACGACCACTGCTGTCCCATCAAAGGTCGTACAACCGTACTGACAGCCGCGTTGCCAGTGCCACGTGTCGTCGCCTTATTGGGTCGTGCATCTAGCTGTCCTGCACGCGCAGGATTTCGAACGGCTGCGCCGTTTGGGGTTTCCCCCCGTCAATAAACCCTATTCGAAGGGTTTTAGCCCTTCACACTCCACTCTCTCTATCTCCTTCTAGAGCTCCAAACCCTAGCCTCCAAGAGCTTCTGCATCCCTCCCTGTTGCTTCCTCACTCGCTCGTTCTTGCCATTTTTAACGCTGTGTTCAAGCTCTCGAGGCCCTCCCTCGTTTTCTGGTAAGCTCTTCCCCACCATTGCACTTTCAGTTTTTATTTTCAAGTTCTTCAAGCGTGTTTTTCACTTTAGTCCCGCTGTTCTTCACGTTCTTTTTTGTTTGAAGTCATGCACACCCTAGGAAAATGGAAATGGGGACGAGAGGTGGCCCTCGTGCCCCCATTTTTCCTTAGATAAAACAAATAGGCCAAGAACTTAGGAAGAACTGGATGAACACGATGAATACTGGGCCAAACCGAGCAAAACATTCATTTAGATCCGCAATTAGGGCTCTAGCCGAGCAAAAACCAGTTTGTGGCTTCTCGTAGGGGCTGCAACCGGGCTGTGTGCCATATTAGATAGGCGAGTAGAGTAAACCGAACTAAAGCACGGAAACCACGGCCTGAGACCTTAACCGAGCTGAGGGGTCAAACAGAACACCTCCACCGAGCTAAAGGTCTCCACTTCTAACCTCAACTGGACTGAAGCCCCGCCTTGAACCTTGACCGAGCTGAAAACCAGATAGATCTTTGAACTGGTCTTGACCGTGCAATAAATGAGCTAGAAGGATTTAAGCACATGTAGTTAAACCGAGCTGAGACTGATCTAAACACCAAATCCTTCCCTGAGCTATTTCCACTTGGAGCCGCGCAATATCTGCCGTGCTAACCCTTGGCCTTTTTCAATATGCAGAACAAGTAGGACCGACCAAGCCCTTCGGCGTTATAACTGGTGGAGCTCAAAGACCGAGCAACCACAACAACCTTTTCGGCCGATTTAGCAAATAAAACCGAGATACAATACATCAAAATAAAACCGAGATGGGCAAATACCGCTTTAGGGTTAGCTCGCCCGGGGCGATGGCGGAGTTTCGAGAGGAATACAATATTCCTGACGACGTCGTCCTAGAGCTCGGCAAGAAGGGAGATACTCCTTGGGGGGACCTAGACCAGTGCCCCTTCACGGTCGTGTCTATAGTTGAAGGAGGGTTGCGTTTTCCCGTGCAACCCTTGATCTGCGAATTTTTGCGGCAGACAAGGCTTTGCCCAACCTAGGTCTCAAATAACACATATAAAATAATAAACAGCGTCGCCGAGCTGAACCGAAGGCTCGGTCTCAATCTCGGCCTCGCAGAGATTTTCCATCAATACAGCCTCAGCCGAAATAAAAGTGGGTTTTGCTGGTACCTCAAAGTTAAGAAGGGTCGAGCAAAACTCATTGAAGGCAACCCGGACAAAGAGGCCAATGATGACGACTTCCTCTGGGTGTCCGGTAACTACGAGGACACCGAGGCGCCCATACCGGGCTGGTACATTAGAAAGGATTTCGGTAGTGCTGGTAAGTAGTCCGGCCGACCGTGCTATTTTCATTCTGCATTTCATTACTGTCATTTGGCACCGATCTAACACTTGCCTTTTTCTGCAGATAAGTACCTTGCAGCGGACTACCGCCAGGCCAACCCTGAAGCGATCTGAGCTCTACTCCAAGTCCCCGAGGAAGAGAGAGAGGCTTCAAAACTGCTCGGCTTCGAGCAAACATATCACTACCAAGCGCCGCGCAAAAGTCGCGTGACAGACTTTCTGCGCGCTCCATCTCCAGAGCCAGATCCAAATCTACCGCCGATCAGATTGGTTCCGCTCACCGCCGAGCAAGAGATGGCGAAAATCCGAGCTATCAAGTCCATGATCACTGGGGACGAAGGTGAATCCCTACCGCCAGAAGCAACCGGGGGAACATCTTCCGCCCTCGCCGGACAAAAAGAAGGAGCGGTTCTCGCCCTGGCCAGCGAACAACCGGCTGGCCGGCCAAAGAAAAGACAAAGGAAGGAGAAGGCCTGGCAGAGCCTTGTGGACGAAGACTCCACCGAAGTCGCCTCTACCGAGCTCGGCGACCAGACCGAGCAATCACTTGCCCGCAAATCCAAGGGCAAGGCCCCTGCTGCCCCCCCGGTCTGGGCGCCGGAGTTCGTCTACCAGGGCCGAGCAGTCTCCGCCGAGGACTCGGTCTACGAGGACAAGGACTACTCACTTGGTTTCAATTTGACCAAGGGATTGATCCTGCCTGCGGACATGAAGAGGCACGACGAGCTGGCTGACCTCAAGGTCCTTCGCTCGGCGGCGAAATCGATTGTCCTGGTAAGTTTTCCATTTTTTCTTCAAGTTATTGTACGGTTTTTTGCTCGGTTTCCTCATGTTCGATTTTGCGCTTGTTTTCAGGCCGCGCAAAAGAACTACCTGGCACACGACCGTATGATCAAGCTGCGTCAGAGCCTCCGAGATGCTATCGCCGAAAACAAGGCGCATGTGGCGGAGATAGCAAAGCTCAAGGCTGCGCAAGAGGAGGTTGCGGCCGAGCGGGATGCATTGAAGCTGAGGGTTGACCGAGCTGATGCGGACAAGAAAGAGGCCGCGAAGAAAGCCAAAGCTCGGTACCTCGCCGAGCTCAGGAAGCTGCGGGATGCCAACAAGGGCGCGATGGACAAGGCGGTTGACGCCGTAGAAGACCGTGGATATGCTCAGGGGGAGAAGACCTATGAGCGACAGGTCCAAGCGACCAAGGACATCTTCTTCCAGTGCGGCTGGAAGGCTGCCGTGGAAAAAGTTGGCCTTGGTCAGGATTCTGACATGTTCATCAATCCTCCCCCTGCCTATATCCCGGTCTACCTGCAGGCGTAGTCCAAGGCCGAGCAAAACCGTCTTATTGCGGAAGCGAGGAAAGAGGCTGAGGAGGAAGCTGCCGCCGCGGAACTGACCGAGCAACCTTCTCCCGAAGCATCTCCAAATGCTGAAGATGAAGTGATTGATCAGGAGGTTCTCACGGTGGAGGCTGACGACGCCGAGGAAAACCTGCCCGAGGAAACAATCGTGGCCAGCGAGCAGGCGGAAACATCGGCCGAACAGAACCTTGCTCTGGATTGAAGACCTCTCTGCCTTATTTTCTTGTTTTCCTTGCTTTTGTTTTCTTCTCTTTCTTTTGCATGTAACCGGGCTATGCCCCCCGATTGTACCGAACTTTGTTTATTTATCAATGAAATCTCCAACTTTTTGCTCGTTCAATTTGCATTTCTCTTCATTGCACGTCCGTCATCTGTTTATTGAAATGTGGATAATTCCGAAGTGCCAGGTCGGCTAAACCGCACAATAACAAGCCCGAATTACCCGGGTCACCCTCAAACAGATCTGGCAGTTCGGCTTTGTAAAATTTAATTAAGCTGACTTCTAAACCTATCCGAGCAAATTCTGCTCGGTTCTAACAAATTCTCAGAATTATAAAATTCCAATGTCAATGTGGCCGAGCAAAAATCAGCTCGCCTTGTGAGTTGGCTAAACCGCCAATACTTCCTTTCTGCCGAGCAAATTCAGCTCGGTCTTAGTCTGTTTGGACAAAACACCTACACAAGAATTTCGCCGAGCAAAATCAGCTCGTTTTTCATATTGGACAATTCACCAACATGCTAGATTAGCCGAGCAAAATCAGCTCGACTTCTACATTGGACAAATCACCAATGTTTCAGTCAGGTTGGTCATGCCGCCAACATTTCCACTGGGCGAGCAAAACCAGCTCGGCCCTAATGCGCATTGTTCCATACGCAACTGTTTGTGCGGTCTGCTCCCATCCCGGGGAAAACAGTCCGGTCCGATTCTAGTCGGTCTAATTGCCCCTGGCATTTTCATGTAACTTGTGCCTTGCAGAGGTGTAAAATTCCAGATAACAAAAGGGGCTATTTCTCATTACAAAAGCATTGCTATCTTTTACATTCAATGTCAAAAGGCTAAGAGTCTAGAAAAGCTTAAGAAAAAACATAAGGGAATTACATCTCAAAAGTAAAAGACCTTAAGGTTGGCTACATTCCATGGTCTGGGAATAGCCTTGCCATCCAAATCTTCCAGATGGTATGCCCCTTTCCCAGCAAGACCTATCACCTTGTATGGTCCTTCCCAATTTGCACCTAGCTTTCCTTCGCCAGGGACCACCGTGTTGCCGAGCACCTTCCTTAAGACCCAGTCCCCAATCTTGAACAGCCTCGGATGCACTGCTTTGTTGTATTTTTTGGAGAGTTCTTGCTGATAGGCCGCTAGGTGGATCAGGGCACGCTCTCTCCTTTCTTCAGCAAGGTCTAGCTCCAACGCCACTGCTTCATTGTTCAAGTCTGGTTGGAAACTTTCTGAACGGATGGTTGGCATACCAATTTCCAGTGGGATGACGGCCTCCATGCCATAGGCCAAGGCAAATGGCGTTTCCCCGGTTGACCGTCTTGGCGTAGTGCGGTATGCCCAGAGCACATTAGGAAGTTCTTCAACCCACTTTCCCTTTGCCTTCTCAAGCCGCTTCTTCAACCCGTCCAGGATGGTCTTGTTTGAGGCCTCTGCTTGACCATTCGATTGAGGATAGGCCGGGGTTGAATTGTAGAACTCAATCTTCAACTCTTCGCAAAATCCGCGAAAGAGTTTGCCATCAAATTGAGTACCATTATCTGAGATGAGCGCCCTGGGTATGCCGAAGCGAGTGATCACATTTTGCCAAACGAATTTCTTAACGTCTTTCTCCTTAATGGTTGCCAGCGGCTCGGCCTCCACCCATTTGGTGAAATAATCAGTGGCGGCGATGAAAAACTTACGATTGCCTGGTGCAACTGGGAGTGGTCCAACAATATCCAATCCCCAAAGTGCGAACGGCCAAGGACTTGTGAGCGAGAGTAACTCCCTTGCCGGCTGGTGGATCTGGTGAGCAAATTTCTGACATTTTTCACATCGGCGGATGTATTTTTGCGCGTCCGCCTGCATACATGGCCACCAGTAACCCTGTGAAATTGCTCGGTAGGCTAGAGATCTACCCCCAGTATGGCTGCCGCAGATGCCTTCATGGATCTCATAGAGGAACGCTTCCACCTTAGAGGGATGGACACACCTCAAATACGGCCCCGTGAAAGATTTCTTGTACAAGGCGCCGGAAGGTGAGAGCCAAAACCGCTCTGACTTTGCCCGGATCTTGTGGGCTGTCTTCTTATCTTATGGTAGAACTTTATCTTTCAAGAAGGCGATGATGGGATCCATCCATGAAGGACCCAAGTCGGTGCAGAGTACCTCGGTCGGTTCTGGTTCCTCAATGCTTGGCCGAGGTAAAAATTCAATCATCAAAGGATTGGGAAAGGCTGTCTGAGTGGAAGCGAGACCAGCCAATTCGTCAGCCGTGTTGTTTTCTTCGCGGTTGATCTGTTCTACCCTTATCGCGGAGAACTTCTTGATCTCTTCTCGGACCAACGCTTGATACTTGGCCATTCTTTCATCTCTTGCCTCATACTCCCCTGAGACCTGATTGACCACCAGCTTTGAGTCGCTGAAGACCATAAGGGCTGTTGCTTTCATTCTCAATGCGCTTCTCAGCCCGGCAAGGAGGGCCTCATACTCCGCTTCATTGTTGGAAGCTGGGAAGCCGAGCGTAATTGCTTGCTCTATAATGAGCCCATCCGGTGAAGTCAGCACAATTCCTAACCCGGCCCCATGTCTGTTGGAGGCCCCGTCAACGAAGAGCTTCCATATCTCGCCAATGAACAGCTTCCAGCAATCGGAGGGATTCTGGGAACTCCTTAAATCAAAGTCCCTGGTCGGCTCAATCTGGTTCCTTTCCTTACCCTGGCTGGTCTCCCCTTCCAACGAGCCGTCGGCCTTGGGTAGTCCGGTTGAGTTTTGCTCTGCTTCCTCTCGTAGGCCATCATTTGTTCCCGTTGCCAGAACCATGGGTTGCGCTAAATCCGTGCCAACCAAGTCAATCGGGCAGGCCGGGTGCGTCCCAGGGGCAAATTCCGCCACAAAGTCTGCTAGTGCTTGAGCCTTAATCGCGGTGCGCGGTCTGAATTTGATGTCGTATTGGCCCAATTCCATGGCCCATTTCAGAATCCTCCCAGTGAAGTCCGCTTTTTCAAAGAGCACCTTGAGCGGGAACTTGGTCAACACTACGATTGTATGGGCATGAAAATAGTGCGCCAGCTTTCTTGATGCCATAATTAGTGCCAATGCCAATTTTTCCAAGGGAAGGTATCTTGTTTCGGCTGGGAGCAGAGTCTTGCTTACATAGAAGATTGGTAGGTGCTGGATGCCTTCAGCACGAACCAATACGGCGCTTACCGCGTGTTCAGAAACGGCCAAGTACAAGTACAACTCTTCGCCCGATTGAGGCGTGACCAAAATTGGGGCTGAGGAGAGATAAGCCTTTAAATCTGCAAGCGCACGGTCGCATTCTTCATCCCAAAAGAACTTGGATTTCAAAGTTTTGAAGAAGGGCCTGCAACGATCCGAAGATCGGCTGATAAATCTATTCAGCGCGGCTGCCATCCCGGCAAGATGTTGCACGTCCTTCATGGAGTTCGGGCGCTCCAACTCCTGTATTGCCTTGATTTGCGATGGGTCGGCCTCAATTCCCCGGTTTGTGACCAGAAAACCTAGGAATTTCCCAGTGCCAACCCCAAAGGTGCACTTAGAGGCATTCAGGCGAAGCTTGTGGCGCTTGAGTATGGCAAACATTTCTGCTAGGTCGGCAAGGTGCTGGGACTTCTCCTTACTCTTTACCACCATATCGTCAATATAGGCCTCCATAGTTCGGCCCAGGAGAGGAGCGAACATTTTTGTCACCATTCGCTGAAAGGTTGCCCCAGCGTTCTTTAGTCCGAATGGCATGACCTTGTAACAGTATAAGCCTCTGGGGGTGGTGAATGAAGTGATCTCTCTGTCCGGCTTGTACATGGCTATCTGGTGGTAGCCGCGATATGCATCCAAGAAGCTAAACCTCTGATGGCCAGCGGTTAAGTCCACCAGCTGGTTAATCCGAGGTAAGGGAAAGCTATCCTTTGGGCAAGCTCGGTTGACAGTCTTGTAATCAACGCAGACTCGCCACTTGCTGTTCTTCTTAGGAACCACCACCGTATTAGATATCCACCGAGGGTACTGCACCTCCTCTATCGCCCCAGCTTCCAACAAATTCTTCACTTCTTCTGCCACAACCTCAGCATGGTGCAAGGCTGAGCGGCGCGTTCTTTGAATAACTGGCCGTGTATTGGGGAAGACATTCAACTGGTGGCAAATGAAACTTGGGTCGACGCCAGGCATATCGTAAGGCGTCCACGCAAAAGCCTCCAAGTTGGAAACCAAGAAGTTGACATATTCTGCCCGCTCGGCACTGGACAATGACGATCCCAAAAGGAAGAACTTAGTCGGATCATTCTCATCAATGCGCACTTCCACCAAATCTTCGACCGATTTTTCTTCGGCCTTCCTTCCCACATCTTCAAGGACCTCCTTCCCTTCGGGCCCCTCGATCATTTGGACAAACCCTTTGGCTGCTCGGCTGCCGTTTACCGCAACGAAGCATTGTTTTGCCATCACCTGGTCTCCCCAAACTTCTTCTATTTGTCCGTTTGATGCCGGAAAGCGCATGACTTGGTGGAAGGTTGAAGCAACCGCTTGCATGGCGTGCAGCCAGCCCCTGCCCAAAATCAAGTTGTAAGTGGACGGAACTTTGAGTACCCAGAATTCCACTTGCTTTACGACCGAACCCGCTTTAACCGGCAAAATGATCTTCCCAATCGGCCATTCCGGCTGAGAGTTGAAACCGACCAAAGGGGACGTTGCAGGGGCCAAGTCCTTGTCTTCCAACTTCATTTGTTTGAACGCGTCATAATACATTATTTCGACCGAACTCCCCTGGTCGATCAAAATTCTCTTGATATCGAAATCCTTGACGCGTAAAGTCACCACCAAGGCATCGTTGTGCGGCATCTGGACCCTTTCCAAATCTTTGGTCAAAAACGAAAGGATGTCTTTTTCCTCGGTCTTCCCCTTCTTTACGGCGGGCTGGACAGAGAGCACTTCCCTCATGTGCTCGGCCTTCTTTATCATCCCCCTAAGCTCGTAGACTCTTGCTGGTTCAATGATGCCATGGATGACGTTGATTACACCTTGTGGGAGTGCTTCTAGGGCGGCCATTCCGTTTGGCTCGGTTTGACCAGTTGGCGCGGCCTTGACTCCCCCATCAATATATTGGTCAAGATGTCCCGCCGCCACCAACTCCTCCAAATGCTGTTTGAGGGGTAAGCAATCTTCTGTCCGGTGCCCCTGTTCTTCATGGAAGGTGCAGCAATACTTTGGATTGAAACCCCGCTGCGCGCTCCCCAGCTTGGCCGGCCAACGGACAAAAGGTTCCCCTCGAATCTCGCTCAAAATGCGGTAGATGAGAATTTTGAAGACCGTGGTAATCCCTGTCCGCGCCTTCAATTTTCTCTTGGCATCCTCCGCTGCGTCGCGAGGCGTGTCAGCTCGGTCATTCCTGCGCCCCTTGTTTCGGTCATCTCGGTTTGGTCCACGGCGTTGATCTTTTGACCGGTCGCTCGGGCGGTTATCCTCCTGCCCGACCGAGTGGACTTTCCCAACCACCTTTCTGTCCGCCACGACCGGATTCATCTTCTCGGTCGCAGAGGCAGCGTCTTCCTCCACACGGATGTGTTCATTGATCCGTTGCATCAAGGTTTCCATAGTCGTAGGTTGACGCATGGTAAGCGAATCTCGCAGCCTATGTCCGACTGGAAGACCTCGCTTGTATTGAGTGATTGCCAGGTTGGTAGGGCAGTCGAGGATTTCGTTCTATGTTTCCCAGTATTTCGCGTTGTAAGCCTTCAGCAAACACCCAGACTCCATCCTGACGCCTAGGAGATGGTCGACCTCCTTCGGCGTTCGAGTGTTGGTCTTGAATCTGGTAACGAAGGCTTCCGCTAGCTGCTGCCACCCCTCTATACTCCCCTCCGGGAGCCTTTTGAACCACTTCAAACCCAGCTCTCCCAAGCTTGCTGGGAATATGAGGCACATCAGGGCGTCGTTGCGCCGGTGGCCTGCCATGACTTGCCGGTAATGACTCACATGCATGTACGGATCCGTCTTGCCGTCGTACAGAGTGAACTTTGGCTGGTGGAATCCGGCGGGAAGTGGTGTACCTTCGATCTCTGGAGACAGCGGCGTGGCTGTAAGTCTCGCCAGCTCCTTGTCCACCTGAGCGGGGGCCATGACTCTGGGCACCGGCATCACCACCTCTTCACTGCAACGAACTGGGGCACTCAACCTCTGTAGCGCCGGCACTCTCTGAGCCTCCCGACGGCGCGCCCTCTCCTCCAATACATCCCTCAAGTCCCCGGAACGTGTGGAGAAAGAAGATCGCGACGTCGGCGTCGGGCGCGAGGGATGGTAAGTGCTATCGCGAGTGAGGGATCTGCCCTCTCTCTGGTCGGAATCTCCTACCCCATAGTTCCTGGTGCTGGAGATAGAGTGAGTCCTTCTCTGGCGGCGACTGCTAGAACGAGGGGAGGAAGTGCGCTCACTGAGGTTGCCCTCTCCAGCAACACCCTTCCCCTTGATCTGGCGCTTCAGGAGCTCCATCTCCGCCGCCATCTTGCGAATGTGGGCGTTTTGGTCTTTGAGTTTGTGCTCCAGGCGCTGTGTATGGGACTCCCCCCGGCGCCGGCGGCCTTCTGGACTCTGCGAACGATCTGAACTCCTCCCACGCTTGTCGCGCGCTCCTCGCGAAGAAGTTTCTAGGCCCGCCATGGCTGGAACATTTGGGAGGCCGTCTCTCCTTCGGACATACTCCGGAGTGACACCATCGACGACGGACAGCGGAACTTCGTCGTTGTTGGCCATGGAAACGGCTGAAAAAGCTCGAAGAACAAGGGTTGATTATCAAAGATTCCCCGGCAACGGCGCCAATTGTACGGGGGCGAAATATCCTTTGCTCTCCGTACACCTTGAACGTCAAGCTTCTGATAACGGCGTCTATCTCTGCAACACAAAAGGGTGAGCTGCCCGGCGGTGGTGAGCCGGAAAAACCCTCCGACGCTCAAGTCAGTTCACTGAGGAAGAGGACAATGAGAGGAGAGTTTGTGAGTGTGAATTTTCATACCTGTAACCTTCGTCTCTTCTCCTATTTCTAGGCTGGCCATGCAGCCTCAAGGTCGTGCGCGCACTACCTCTGTTGTCCTCCCCTGGACAGGTGGCAGTGCGCGCCTCTCACCACCTTACGCGTGTAAAGGTTTTGTCCTTCCACCAGTACACACAGAACTGTCTAACGGTATTGGGGCGTTCGTGGAGCAGATGTCCTCTCCTCCACACCATTGGCCCAGGTGGCACCCTTGACCGAGGTACCACGATCGGCCTATTACTTGTGGAAGATCTCCACTACATGTACACAACCGAGCTCCACATCGCCGGTTTGTCCCTTTGGAGCGAGTAAAAGGCAGACCACTCCGCCCGGGCTATTTCAGACTGGCACACCAGAATCAACTGATTGCGGGGCATGCCGGCCCCCAACCATTCCATCCGACTTCTCGGTCACACGAGCTATCCATCTCGGCTGGCCGGTCAGAGGCTTGCCGGCCTCGCTGTAACCTCGGCCCAGCCCGGGTCGCCCTATAGCTCGGTCGCCACTCGCTATTCCGAACTCTGCCCGGAACACGGCTTGGCCAGGGGCATACTCGCATTTGCTCGGTCAGTGTCAACGACCGTGCAAGCCAGTCGCGTCAACGGGGTTAGCTCGGCGCCGTCCCCCTTCGTTAAATCCGACGTTGCCTTTGCTCGGCCGTACTGCCATGCAAATCTTCCCTCTCACATATCAAGCCTCACTACTTTCATACCTTCTTGTCTTATTTTATTCTTGACTAATGATATACAAATAAATTTTTTATATAAAGAAATCTATAAAATGATGTGTCATATTTATATCCACTCATTAAAAATCAAAATTCTCATTATTATAGTGCATTATTGTAAGATTATAATTGCCACATCATTATGTTAGTTCTATATGAAAATTATATATGAATATTATTTTTTTAATTTTTTTTTCTTTTTAAAGTTGACTTTGTAATTGATTTTTTATTAAGATTTTTATTGTGAAAAATATTTTAGGTATTAACCAAACACTAGAAAACAAAATAAAATTTTTTTTTTTGGGCAAAATCATTTTACATAAAGGGAGGGAAATTTTTTAAGGATCAAAGTGAATAAAGTTAAAACTTGAAGGGGAAATTGTAATTTATCCTCTTATTTTTAAAATTTAACTTAAAATAAATAAATAAAAGTAAAAAGTGAGCCGACATCCACTTACAATAGCCCTTTCCACGCGTAAATACCTTTTGATTTTGGTACACTGTCTAAAGTTAAATTAAAAAGTTATCATATTAAAAAATTAAAAAGTCTTTATAAATTATCATATTATTTTTTTAAAAAAAATTTAAAAAGTTATTGAAATAGTATATTCTCAAACGAGATCTTAATTCACATTAGTCTTATTGAAAATAAATCTTAATAAAATAGTCGTTAAAAATAAATTTTTATAACAATTTTTTATACGTCACTAAAAATTAATAATTAGTGATTTTTTTGCCACGATTTTCATAAATTATCGTTAAAATTTACAATTAATAATTTTTTTGACAAAATTTTCAAACTATCACTGAAAGTTGAAAATTAATAACATTTTTTTGTGACGATTTTTTTAAACTGTCGCTAAAACTTATAATTAGTGACATTTTGTGATAAAATTTTCAAACTTTCACTGAGAATTAACAATTAATAATATTTTTTAATAGTGTTTGATGAAAAATGTCATTAATTTTTATAAAACCTATTAGATAATAAATTAAACTATTAAGAGCTACACATAAATCCTCATCCTATTTTTGTAGTTGATTTGAAATTAGGTGGGTCTAGTGGTTGGGATAATTTTGAAATTATATTGGATTTGGATTTATGGATACAAGTTGGAGAATTTAATTTTTTTATTTTTTTGAGATCAAAGTAAGAAAATTTAATTTTAAGAGATCAAAGTGAGAAGCTTATTTTTTAGAGATCAAAGTGAGAACTTATTTTTAAAATTTCTATGGTATCATTTTAAGCGTGATCAAGTTGATAATTGGATTAAAGTAACGTTAACTTATGAGTCGAAATTAAAAATTCTTTTCTTTAATATTGAAATTGAGAAATAACTCATACTATATGGATAAGAGTGCAATTGGTCGTAATTTTGTTAAAGAGTTAATGAAGGTAACTTGTCTACATTTTTTCAATCATGTGATATTCATCACATCGTGCTCTTAGGCCTTATTTGGTATAAATTAAAAAATTTAAAAAGTTAAAAAGTCATTATCTTATTTAAGTCACATCATTTTATTTAAGTCACATCACCTCTCTACTACATCACTTCAAACCCAACCTATACCCAACCCATATTTCATAAAAAGTCAAAAAGTGTACTTATTTAGGACATCTCAAACCACCATGAGAGGGTAATTTATGTAAAAATTGGGCCGAGCTGGGTAATGAGCCGTTATGGGCCACGATACGAAGGACTGAGTAAAAAGGCCTTAAAGTTAGTCCGGTCCCAGAAGGCCTTGTTGTTATCCCGGTCCAAGAGAGCGTTGCAGGCAGCTCAGTCACCACATACAATGTTAGCTCGGTCGCGACATGTTGCGGTTAGCCCGGTAGCCACGACTAGTACGGTTAGCCCGGTCACATCCTTTGAACCGAGGTATGATGAGCCCTCTTCAGGACTTTGTTCTGGGTTAGTTCGGCTCGACTCTTCTATGGATAGCTCGGTCTTGGCATGCGAAGCCGAGGTAGAAGCAAGGAAAGGAAGAGCCGGATTGGCAGTTAGATCGGTCATACCTGCCTGTCTAGTATGGCAGTGTTATTTCGGTCACATAGAAGTCCGACCATGGTAGAACTATCTCACTTGGTTTAAGCAGTGAGGGGGGTGTTGAAGGATAAGCGTTATCTTTTAGAAGTATGAATCCTAGGAGGACTCTACAGGAATGAGTAAAAGTCCTACTAGGATTGTGCCACACGGAACCTATAAAAGCTCACAAACATCACCTATGGAGAGGTAACACAACTTTGATTCCCGAATACACAGAGCTTTTTGTCTATTTGTCTATTGAGCTGACTTAGGCATCGGAGAGGTATCCAGCACACACCCACCGGCTAGCTCACGTTTGTGTTTTCAGGGAGTAAAGCAACGACGAATGAAGGAGCGCAATCTTGATCAACAGGATTATACGAGAAGGTTTATTTCTTTCCCGTACAATTGGCACCGTCTGTGGGAACAAACAGAACAAACAAAACCTCTTGATTAAGTTTTCCTTGCTAATAAAAAGTAATGGCGCACAACGAAGATTTGCCGCAGTCCGCCATTGATGGACAAACCCCAGAAGGAGGTGGGAGGCGCGAAGGCTTGCCTCCTATTCCTCCTCTGGCAGACTTGGAGCCACAACGTCAGAACCCCAGGAGGGATGCTAGGGGAAGGCGGAATAACAGCCCCCGTCACTCTCGTTCACAAAGTCCAGACAGACAAAGGCGAAGGATTGATCCTCAAGCTCTGGAGGACCGCGTGAAGGAGCAGGATGAATTGATACGACGGATGGCGGCGGACATGGAATCTATGAAGCGCCAGATGAAGGAAAAAGGAGTGGCGACAGGAGAGGGGCGCAAAAGCAAGATGCCCCCTCGCCACTCAGAAGATCGTGGTAAGCATGCCACACCATCACAAGCAGAGAGTAGAAACCTCAGGGCAGGCGATACTCAATCCAGAATCTCCAGGACTCGTTGCTCCAGGTCTGAGAGAACGAGATCTGAGAGGTCTTGCCCTGAGGGAAGCACCTATCGGCCCTCACGCACGCACCAGACATCATCCAGGCAGACGGAGATGCCTAGATCGTCCGACTTACGAACCATGCTAGAAGAAAGGGCACGATGGAAGGAAGACAACAGGGCGCGCGACTCTCGCAGAGTTTCTGCCCTTCAGCGATTGGCTCCTCAGACGCATGGAAGCGTCGAGGTTGGAATGCCATTACCGCGCCCTGCCTACGAATCGACGGACAAAGCATTAGTGAGGCTGCAGACCTCGCCGTTCGTTCCGGCAATTGAAAATGCGCCCCTACCTTTAGGCTTCCTTCAGCCAAAATTCACCACATACGAGGGGAAAACGGACCCCTACATGCACCTAAGCCACTTCCGCCAGGTTATGGCGGTATATCTGCGAAACGAGGCTTTGATGTGCATCCTCTTCCCATCAAGCCTTGGCGACCTAGGCTTGACTTGGTTCGAAAAACTTCCAGAGGGCAGCATAGCCTCATGGGCACAATTGGCAGAGGCGTTCGTAACAAGGTTCAGGACGAACACCAAAACCCTGGTGGAGATCGACCAACTACTCTCCATCGACATGGGCGAAAAGGAGACACTAAGGTCCTACAATAGCCGCTACTGGGAGACCTTCAACCAGATTGGGGACTGCCCCACCAATCTCGCCATTGCACAATACAAGAGAGGCCTTCCAGTCGCAAACAGACTAAGGGACTCAATCACCATGACACCGCCCCTCACCATGGAGTCCTTGATGGAGGAAGATGGCGCCCGTGCCAAAACAAAATCTGGCACGACCGCAGCACCAGAGAAAAAAGCCTCAGCAAAGGTCAACACAGTAGACCGTCCGAGCAGAAACGGACGAGGCAGGCGAGACAACGGAGAAAACCAGGATAAAAGATGGTTGAGAGTCCGCACTGCCATAACCACGGTATTCAAGAAACCGATATATCGGATTCTAAGCGAAATCCGCGACGAGCCTTTCGTCAGATGGCCAGCTAAGCTAAGAGAAGCGCAGAAAGACTATGACGAAAGATCACGGTGCACCTTCCACAAAGAAAAGGGGCACCGTACTGAAAATTGCACGCCATTGAGACAGCATCTGGAGGAGTTGGTGGCAGCTGGTCACCTGGATAAATACATTGAAGGAGGGACGCAACCAGCCCCCCAGGACCACAATAACCCCAATGGGATGCCGATTGACGCCCCGCCTCAACGCGTAATCAATGTGATACATGGAGTATTCGAACCTGAGCGTGTATGCGAGCTCAGAGGGTCGATCAAAAAGGTTGAGCACTTAAGGGAGGTACTAAGCGCTCAACCTATCATCAAGAAGGGAAGAACGGAGGCCGCCAATGTCATCTCTTTTTCGGACAAAGACTTGGCCAGGATATACTGCCCTCACAACGACGCGCTAGTCGTCACTCTCCGTGTCAAGGATTACGACATCAAGCGGATTTTGATCGACCAGGGAAGCTCGTGTGAGATCATGTACTACGACACCTTCAAACAACTGAAGCTACAAGACAAGGACTTGGCACCTGCCGTGTCCCCCCTGATTGGATTCAACTCGATGCCGGAGTGGCCAGTTAGCAAAATAATCCTCCCAGTCAGAGTAGGGAGCGTGATGAAACAAGTGGAATTTTGGGTGTTGAAAGTCCCCTCCACTTACAACATTATCTTGGGCAGAACATGGCTGCATGCCATGCGAGCAGTAGCTTCATCTTACCATCAAGTAATGCGATTCCCCAACGACGCCGGGGTAATTGAAGAAGTCTTTGGAGGCCAGATCATATCCAAGCAATGCTTTATCACGATAAATAGCAGCCGCGCTGCCAAGGGATATGTTCATTCGGTGGAAGAACCTGCGAGCAATGAACTGTTCGCAGATGTCGGCAAAGCAGCAAATCAAAAAGCGGTGGAAGACTTGGTGGAGGTAAGAATAGATGAAAAGAACCCAGATAAGTTCTTTTTACTCGGCTCGTCGTTGTCCAGCACTGAGAGATTAGAGGTCTTAGAATTCCTGACCTCTAACATCGAAGTGTTCGCCTGGACACCCTACGACATGCCAGGCATTGATCCAAACTTCATCTGTCACCAACTCAATGTCCACCCATCTGGCAGACCAATCATTCAGCGCACACGCAGATCGGCACTCCACCACGCCAAGATAGTGGCGGAAGAAGTGGGAAACCTCCTGGAGGCAGGAGCAATCAGAGAGGTGCATTACCCCAAATGGATCTCCAACACAGTCGTGGTGCCAAAGAAGAGTGGAAAATGGCGTGTCTACGTCGACTATAAGACAGTCAACAAAGCATGCCCAAAGGACAGCTTCCCCCTTCCACGGATAGATCAACTGGTAGACCTAACGGCGGGGCACAATCGACTTAGCTTTCTCGATGCGTACAAAGGCTACCATCAGATCGCCATGTATGAACCAAACCAAGAGGTCACCTCTTTTACAACTCCAAGAGGACTGTATTGCTACAAGGTCATGCCCTTTGGCCTAAAGAACACAGGGGCAACATTCCAGAGAATGGTCACCAAGATGTTTGAGCCGTTGTTAGGCAGAACAATGGAGGCTTACATCGATGACATGGTGGTCAAGAGCAAAGATGAGAATGACCATCTAAAAGACCTAGGTGAGATGTTCTAGATTCTGAAGAGACACAAGTTGCACCTCAATGCATCCAAGTGCGCATTCGGTGTAGGATCTGGCAAATTCCTGGGCTTCCTGGTGACCAACCGGGGTATAGAGGCAGACCCCTCCCAGATCAAAGCAATTCAGGATCTAGAGAGGCCTAACTCAGTAAAAGAAGTGCAGCATCTCACCGGCATGGCAGCTGCACTTAACCGATTCATTAGCCGGTCGTCAGACAAACTACGACCATTCTTTTAAACTTTGAAAGCCAAGTTCGAGTGGGACGAAGAATGCGACCGCGCTCTGGAAAGTTTGAAAGAATACATGTCTTCTCCACCACTGCTTGTCACCCCAATACCTGGAGAAGAACTCTTCCTCTACTTGGCAGTCTCTCAGCATGCAATTAGCGCAGTGTTGGTCCGTGTGGAAGGAATCCAACATCTGCCCATCTTTTATGTCAGCAAGACATTGCTGGGAGCTGAAACAAGGTACTTGCCACTGGAAAAACTGGCATTGGCCTTGATGATGGCCTCAAGGAAGTTGTCGCACTACTTTCACGCTCACACCATAGTCGTCCTCACAGCTTTTCCACTAAAAGCTTTGTTTGAGAGGGCGAACTTTTCTGGGCGAATCTTAAAGTGGGCAGTAGAATTGGGACAATTCGACATCAAGTTCCAACCCATAACCGCAGTAAAGGCCCAAGCTTTGGCAGACTTCGTCGTAGAGTTTACCCCAGGAAGTCATCATATCTGCCCAGTCGACCTGACTGGCACAACCGAACTAAGGATGGAAATTGACGCCGGAATAGCACAACCCCTGGTGCAGGATACTCAGTCAGACTCCAAGGCAGACCAGAGTAAAGAGAGCAAGGAAGAAGCGAACCATGCTACACCAAGCCAAGACTCACTAACAAATAAAGACTTGGTTCAATCAGATAACGAGGGGCAGACAGCAAGCATAGACCTTGAAGAAAACACCAGCAACATTCTTGACCCCGCGACATCATCTGATCCCTCCACTTGCTAAAAATTGTTCGTTGGAGAGATGTGGAAGCTCTTTGTGGACGGAGCATCCAACTGGCATGGTGCAGGACTTGGTATAGTCCTCATCTCACCAGACGGCCTAGTTGTGGAGCAAGCAGTCAACCTTGGCTTCCCAGCATCAAACAATGAAGCGGAGTATGAAGCGCTTCTTGCAGGTCTCAAATCAGCATTCTACATGAAGGCCACCAAGCTAATGGTCTACAGTGACTCACAGCTAGTGATAAACCAAATTTTAGGCGACTACGAAGCAAAGGATGACAGGATGGCTAAGTACCAAGACTTAGTCAGAAAAGAGATCAAGAAATTTGAAGTGGTGAGGATAGAACAGATTGGCAGGGAGGAAAACAGCAGAGCAAACGAACTAGCAGGCTTTGCCTCAATGGCAGATACATTCATCCCTCATCTGTTGCTCATCGACTACTTACCAAGACCAAGCATCGAAGATCCCGAAGCAGAAGAGGTATGTTGCACCGAACTAGGCCCCTCATGGATGGATCCTATCATACTGTTGTTAAAAGACGGCCTCTTACCAGAAGAAAAGAAAGAAGCCAACAAAATTAGAGCAAAGTCGCAACGATTTTGGCTCTCCCCCTCTATGGCATTATATAAAAAGTCTTTCTCAGGACCCTATCTAAAGTGTGTCCACCCTAGCAAAATAGAAGCATTCTTGTTCGAGATACACGAAGGAGTGTACGGAAGCCACCAAAGAGGAAGATCGTTAGCTTACAGAGCCATTTCGCAAGGACACTGGTGGCCATACATGCAAGCAGACTCAGAGAAGTATGTGAAGAAGTGCGAGAAATGCCAGAAGTTCGCACACCAAATACATCAGCCAGCCAGAGAACTCCTACCATTGACTAGCCCATGGCCTTTCGCAATGTGGGGCTTGGACATAGTAGGACCACTTCCAACAGCACCCGGCAACAGGAAGTTCTTTCTCGCAGCAATAGACTACTTCACAAAGTGGGTGGAAGCAGAAGCATTGGCATCGATCAAGGAAAAAGATGTGAAGAAGTTCGTCTAGCAGAATATCATCACTCGGTTTGGCATACCAAAAGCCCTAATATCAGACAATGACACTCAGTTCGACGGCAGAATCTTTAGAGGCTTTTGTAAAGAGTACAAGATAGAGTTCTACAATTCTACACCGGCATATCCCTAAGCAAATGGTCAGGCAGAAGCATCAAACAAGGTTGTCTTGGATGGACTGAAGAAAAGGTTAGAAAAAGCAAAAGGCAAATGGGCGGAGGAACTTCTTCATGTTTTATGGGCTTACCGGACCACACCTCGACGATCAACAGGAGAAACACCATTCTCCTTAGCTTATGGCATGGAAGCAGTAATTCCACTAGAAGTTGGCCTCCCGACGATTCGAAGCGAAAATTTTGATCCAGACTTAAATGGCGAAGCCATAACATTGGAGCTCGACCTTGTAGAAGAAAGAAGAGAAAGAGCACTGGTTCACATTGCCTCGTACCAACAAGAGTTATCCAGGAAATACAACAAAACAGTGCACCCAAGGCAATTCAAGATCGGCGATTGGGTACTACGCAAAGTGATGGGAAACACCTTGGTACCGGGAGATGGCAAGTTGAGGCCTAATTGGAAAGGACCTTACAAAGTGGTCGAATTAGCAGGCAAAGGGGCATACCACTTAGAAGACGAAGACAGCAAAGCAATTCCCAGACCATGGAATACTGCCAATCTCAAGCTATTTTATTTTTAGCCTTTTTCCAGAATATGTAATTTTCCTTTTTCTCAACAAAACAAAGTCGATTCTTTTCAGCATAGTTTTTTTCTGTAAAAGATAGTTTTAGTGATTTAGGAACATTGTAAACGTAGGGGTTGGCTGGATTAAACCAACACCCTTCCTAAGCCCAGGATAAGGATCCAGGCTGCAAGACGTTTGGTCGGAATAACCAAACACCTTATTCTAAGTTGGCAGGAAAAACCAACTTAGAGGTTGGCTGGATTAAACCAACACCCTTCCTAAGCCCAGGATAAGGATCCAGGCTGCAGGACATTTGGTCGGAATAACCAAACACTTTACTCTAGGTTGGCTGGACAAACCAATCTACAAGTTGGCTGGAAAAACCAACACCCCTCCTAAGCCCAAGATAAGGATCCAGGCTGCAGGACGTTTGGTCGGAATAAACCAAACATTTTATTCTAAAGTTGCAGGAGTAACCAATTTAGAGGTTGGCTGGATTAAACCAACTCTTTGTACTCTTCAGCTGAAGTAAGGATCTCGGCTAAAAAATGGTTGGCTGGATTAAACCAACTATTAGTACTCTTTAGCCGAAGTAAGGATCTCAGCTAAAGAGTGGTTGGCTGGACTAAACCTAGTACTCTTCAGCCGAAGTAAGGATCCCGGCTAAAGAGTGGTTGGTTGGATTAAACCAACTCTTTGTACTCCTCAGGCGAAGTAAGGATCTCGGCTAAAAAGTGGTTGGCTGGATTAAATCAACTCTTAGTACTCTTCAGCCGAATTAAGGAGATCGGCTAAAGAGTGGTTGGCTGGATAAAACCAACTTTTTGTACTCTTCAGCCGAAGTAAGGATCTCGGCTAAAGAGTGGTTGGCAGCTATAATAAATTTCCAAGGTTTGGGACCGAGATAGTTATCTCGGCAGGAGAATGTTTGTGTACAAAAATGCATGCAGGTATAGCACAGACCGAACAGAAAGATGCAAGGCTTTTTCATTCAAAAGCAAGAAAAAGTTACAATAGTTGGGGACTCAGCCCGGTTACAAACTTTTTTGTCCAAACAAAAAGAAGAAAATACAAAATCAGTCAAACAGATCATCTAGATCAGCATCAATATCAACACGAAACCCGGTTTCAGATGGTAGCACGGCCTCGGTTGAGAGCTCGGTGTCGGCTGGAAGCACGGTTTTAGCCGGCAGCTCGTTAGTCAGGTCTTCCACCATTGGCTCCAACCGAGCTGATTGATCAGCAGGATCATTGACGACCGGAGTATCATTGGGCTCAGTTTCTTTATCATCATCTGAACCCTCAAGAAATTGTTTCTGAAGGGTAGCAGTGTACTCCGCTAGTGATCTCGGTATGAAGTACTGAGGAGGATTGAATACCTCGGTCTCAGGTCCATGACCGAGCTGCACCACGGCCCCACGCCAACCGCACTTAAAGAAGAGGTCCTTCGCTGCTTCACATTGCTTAATATAAAGGGCTTCACCTTCCTTGAAGCCGCGTGTCTCAGCATCCTCCAGCTTCTTCTTCAGCTCCTCAATTTCGGCTTTCTTTTTACCTTCAAGTTTAGCCAGTTTGCGCAAGTATTTGTCTTTTATCATGGCTGCAGCCTTTTGTTTTTCTGCTTCGGCTGAGCTTACCAGTCCGGTCAGACGGCCGTTTTCGGATTGTAGCTCGGCTATCTGCCTTTTGGCTTCTTTTAGCTCGACTGTTTTTTCAGTTGCCTCTGTCATGGCATGCCTTGCCGTTTTACGAAGTTCTAACACACGCTTATGAGCGATGTGGTTCTTCTGCAGGGCCTGCAAAGAAATGGAAAGAAACTAATGACAAAACCGAGCAGAAAGTTAGAAAAATTAAGAAAGACAGGAGGAGCTACTTTCGAGGATCATTGATTTCGTTGCCGACCGGATAGCCTTTAGCTCAGTCAAATTTTTGTGGTGCTCCATATCTGCTGGTAGGCAAACACTTTTGGCAAGGTTGAATGCCATTAAGTAATCCTTTTCAGCGACCACTGAGTCAGTGTCCTAAATAGCTCGGTTCTGAAAAGTGATTTTGGGAGCCCACTTGGAGGAGCCAGCTCAATCGGAAAGCTCCGGTTGCGGGCTTGGTGGAAGAATGGTTTCGTCCTCATCAACAAGGCGTTGCTCGGTTTGGGTAGTTCGGGCACGCTTGCTTGGGCGAGATGGTGAGGGTTGTTAAGATGGAAGGGCCACCACGGTTTCCTGAGTCTAGTTGGGTGGTACTTTGGCTTGGTTGGTTTCGGTTAGGAGGGCCCTTACTTTGTTCCTTTTTGCCATCTCTTCTTCGGTAGTAGTTCGGACCAAGTTAATCTGAGGCAATGATGGATCCAGTTCTGGGGAGGCTTCCAGCAAGAAATCAGTTACTCGGGCTTTGCGTCGGCTACTATATCTATACGTCGGCTCAAAATTCAGTATTTTGGCCCAACTTCTTTCAGGGTATCGTAGTGCAGCGTGAAGAGTGTTTAGATTGGGGTAACTGTATAGTGACTTAAGGTGGGCTGAATCTGCATAGAGAAGACAACTGTTAGTTCGGCTCAGGAATAGAAAATCGAAATAAAGAGAGGCATGCAAAGAAGCCAAGGTAATTATACTGGGGATTCCTTTCTTCCAGTTTATACTGCGGCCTGGGATTTGGGCTTGGTGGTCTTCAAAATTCCCAGATACCCAGAAAAAATCATCATCGTTTAAGTCTTTATCCGGTGTGTCCTTTATTATTTTCTCTCGGCGGCGGTGTATTCTTAGATAGTAGACCCAGCCATCTTCTTTTGAGCCTATGGAGTATTGATGGAAGAGTTCGGCTAAGCCGAGGTTAATGCCAGCTCGGCGGTTTAGCTCGGCCATACCATTTATTATGCGGTATGAATTTGTGGAAAGTTGGGTGGAGCATATCCTAGTTTGCCTAAGGAATTCACAGAGCAAAGGCTGTACAGGGAATCTTAGTCCAGTTTCTATAATGGACAGGAGTGTGAAAGGTACAAAACCTTGGTTTCCCCATGGCGTGATATTTTGTTTGGCTAAGGTGAGATGGACATCGTCAGGAATATTATACTCCCTTCGGAATTCGGCCAAGCCACTAGGTGTGTCTACTAAAAACCTATATTTTCTCATTTATGGTTTAAGTTATGAATAAATTAAAACTGTCTTAGCTCGGTCGGAGAAAGTTGCTGAGTAGCTCGGTTGAGCGGTCAAAGGAGTGCCTGGGCAACCTAAGCCTGCAAAGTGAAAAACAAAGGTGTTAAGCATAGACCCTTGGACCGTGCTAAGAGAAATAAAGGCAAAGGCAAGATAAATCAAGTCCTAGCTCGGCTATGTGGAGAAGCTTTGGGTTTTAGCTCGGTTTAAGCAAGAGGCCTATTAGCTCGGTTTGGGCAAGGGTTTTGTTAGCCCGGTTAAGCCTCTAGGGGCAGCACTGTTAGTTCGGTTTGAACTACGAAAGCTGGTTTAGCCCCAAGTTATAGCTCGGCCATGGTTTAAACTAACAAACTCACTATTACGCAGACTTAGTACAGTTTGTTAGCTCGGCTAAGTTATATCAAAAGATGTTTTACTTGTTGAAACTACTGGTACGGTGTTAGTTCGGTTGGTAAGTCTGGCTAAAGTGACATCAACTATAAACAACTTTTTAGTTCGGTTATACTGTGATTTTGGATCAAAATCAATGTTTTTCAGTTTATTCATGGAAAATTGGAGGTTCTATCACATGGCTCTTCAATGAAAGAAAAGTGTGTTTTGCAAAAACACATAAAACAAAATGCAGTGGATTGAACAAGTACGAAAACAAGAAAAATAGAACAGATTTGTGATGCTTACCTATTGAAGATCAAAGAGCCTAGAGGATGGGAGCAAACGGCAGTAGCAAAACACGAGCTCTTTCAGAAGACGAAGAACAGTGAAAACTCAGGAAGAAAGGAGATGAATAGTGTAAGAATGATTCAAAAGAACGAAAGGGTTGGTTTTGTTGAAGAGCCCAAAAGAAAATTTGGGCGAGACTGTTCAAAAGGCACGAGGTATGAAGACGGCGTGACAGCTGCATTGGGCCAATCAGAGGGGGCCACGTGTCATGGGAATGAGAAGCGATTCAGTTGCTGTGATTGAAAAGACGTTTTGACCGGACAAGCAGAGCTCAGTGTGGTTTAGCTCGGCTGAAAAGACTTAAGAGTTCAGCTCGGTCGTAGTACTATAGTTGTTAGCTCGGCTGAGAGACAGGTAATCCCTATCATGCTACGCAGATGAAATTAAGGGGCAATTGAGAGGGTAATTTACGTAAAAATTGGGCCAAACTGGGTAATGGGCCGTTATGGGCCACGATACGAAGGGCTGAGTAAAAAGGCCTTAAAGTTAGTCCGGTCCCAGAAGGCCTTGTTATTATCCCGGTCCAAGAGAGCGTTGCAGACAGCTCAGTCACTACATACAATGTTAGCTCGGTCGCGGCATGTTGCGGTTAGCCCAGTAGCCACGACTAGTTACGGTTAGCCCGGTCACATCCTTTGAACCGAGGTATGATGAGCCCTCTTCAGGACTTTGTTCTGGGTTAGTTCGGCTCAACTCTTCTATGGATAGCTCGGTTTTGGCATGCGAAGCCGAGGTAGAAGCAAGGAAAGGAGGAGCCGGATTGGCAGTTAGATCAGTCATACCTGCCTGTCTAGTATGGCAGTGTTATTTCGGTCACATAGAAGTCCGAACCATGGTAGAACTATCTCACTTGGTTTAAGCAGTGAGGGGGGTGTTGAAGGATAAGCGTTATCTTTTAGGAGTATGAATCCTATGAGGACTCTACAGGGAGGAGTAAAAGTCCTACTAGGATTGTGCCACACGGAACCTATAAAAGCTCACAAACATCACCTATGGAGAGGTAACACAACTTTGATTCCCGAATACACAGAGCTTTTTGTCTATTTGTCTATTGAGCTGACTTAGGCATCGGAGAGGTATCCAGCACACACCCGCGGCTAGCTCACGTTTGTGTTTTCAGGGAGTAAAGCAACGACGTACGAAGGAGCGCAATCTTGATCAACAGGATTATACAAGAAGGTTTATTTCTTTCCCGTACACACCCCTTAATTAATAAATTTAAACCACGCAACGGTGTCACAACCCGCTCCCCCGTACCCAAGAGTTAAGCATTGTGATGGCTAGTAACTGAAATTACCTCCGGCCAATTCTTGAACAAATTAATAAACGCGAGCAAAAAATAATATTTAAGTGAGGATACCAAAATAATCATTGGAGTTTCTATTTTTATTACAAAATTTGTTGACAAAAAGACAGATATTTACATATAAAAATATCATAAAAGTGTTGTTGTGTGTCTATTCTACAGTCTCGTGTCTAAGATTTTCCAAAAGCTATTTCTGAATTGCATTGTTTCCTGAAAATTGGTAAACAGCTATAAACACATGGCAGAGTGAGAAATATTATACCAAGAGTATAAGGGACACAAAATAACCATGAATATTTATGTAACTAAACTATTTAAGATAACTTAGTCTGAACAAATAACCATTTAAGTAGCAAAACTGAGATTATGTAAATAAATAACCATAACCACGGCATCGAACAGAACAGAACAGAACAGAGGTCACATGAGTGACAGTCAGAACAGAGGTACGGATTTAATAGGTGACTTGTACGGATTATAGAGGTGGCTCCCATAATAGTGTAGCACTTATCTCCGCGCAACACTTTGCTCTACACCAGAAATCAGAGAGTCAATGAATCCATGACAGACAGAGGGCCACAAAGTGACCAAACAGAGGCCAATGGTTATTTAAGTCCCCTAAAGCGTGGGACTCCCGTGGTGGTACTTACAAAACATAATTGTTTATAACATCATTATCAAATATTCTTTAAAATATAAACAAACATATCCATGGGTTTCATTTTAACAAATAGAGTTCAGAAATTAATCCACGTAATTGAAACATTAATATAATTTATAATAATTTATAAAACATAATTTGTATAAAACAAATTATGGTAAGTAAAAATATACGTAAAATATATTATGGTCACTCAAGGTATAATATAATTCACCTTAAAATTAATTCCTCACTATTTCTTTCCATTATCAAAGATCTCCTTAACTTCCAATATTTCCTTCTCCTTTCTTATTTCGTTTTCCTTCCTTTCTCTCTTTTTTTCCTTTCTTTCTACATATCACCTCCTCCCAATTTATAAGGAGGTATGAACGTCCGCTAGCCAACACGTGGCAGCACGTATCCACCCACATATTCGATTAGATTTATACTGATCTTTAATAAATATTTAAGATAATTTGGCCCAATTTTCTAATATAACTATATAAATAAATCAATCCCTAATTAAATTACAATCTATCGTATACCAACAGAAAATTATTTATTTATTTTACTACCACACCGATTATTATTATTATTATTAATATTATTATTATTATTATTTATTCTTACTTTTATATTTATTTATTTACTATCTTTAACTTTAATTTGGCCAAATTAGTATTATAATTCCATATTTTTATTAATTTGGCCCCAAATAATAATCCTTAATTAATTCCATATTTGATAATCCAATGCCAAATTAGATTCTGTATTTATTATTATTTATTTAATAATATATTATCACATACAATCATAATACTAGTATAAAATTTAAGAGATAATTTAAATTTTCGGGTTGTTACAATCTTCTTTCCTTTTAAAAATTTCGTCCTCGAAATTTGTCATATGTGTAAACTATCCGCTGCGCACTCTGATAAATATATATTAGATGATTAATCTGATAGAAAATATTACCTCAAAAAAAAACTTTATCAAAAACAATTCACTATCTAATTGTCAAAAATTGTTTTGGGCCAAAATGAAAAACAATTGGTGATTTTAAAAACTTTTCTTTAGTTTTATTTCCGAGAAAAAAAATAAAAATAAAAATAAAAGGAGGACACAATCAAACAAGCAATTGGAAGTGAAATGATAGAATCATATGCAGGAGTTGAAAGAATTTGAGATAAACTCCTATTTCTTTTATCCGTGAACTTTGCACTGATGGAAAATAGTTTCAAAATTAGTATTTTTAAAATTTGAATCCACTTTTAAAAAGTCGAAATGAATTTTTTTTTTGAATACTGAACTAAAAATTATATGTATTTATTTATATTATAATTTTGGTGGGTGCTTGAGCTCAACATCCTTTGTTTTTTTTTTTTTCTCCTTCTTTTACTATAACAGATATAAATTGTATCTAATATCCTTAAAAAATTAGGCGCACAAAAATATATATATACATATATAAAATCATATAAAATTATAATATAATTAAATCAACTAACAAAATATAATATTTAGATACTAATTATCCGCTATCCTATTTCTTCAATGTGTGTATGTCCTATGCTCCAATGATGATTTATTTATTTTTTTATAAATCATTGCTCTGATACCATTTGTCACGACCCGCTCCCCGTACCCAAGGTTTAAGTAGCGTGATGGCCAGTAACTGAAGTTACCTCCGGCCAATTTTTGAACAAATTAATAAACGTGAGCGAAAATAATATTTAAGTGAGGGTACCAAAATAATCATTAGAGCTTCTATGTTTATTACAAAATTTGTTGACCAAAAGGCCGATATTTACATATAAAAATATCAAAAAAGTGTTGTGTGTGTCTATTCCGCAGCCTCGCGTCTAAGACTTTCAAAAAACTATTTCTAAATTGCATTGTTTCCTGAAAATTGGTAAACAGCTATAAGCACATGGCAGAGTGAGAAATATTATACCAAGAGTATAAGGGACACAAAATAACCATAGATATTTATGTAACTAAACTATTTAAGATAACTTAGTCTGAACAAATAATCATTTAAGTAGCAAAACTGAGATTATGTAAATAAATAACTATAACCAGGATACCGAACAGGACATAACATAGGTCACAAGAGTGACAGTTAGAATAGAGGTACGGATTCAATAGGTGGCTCGTACGGATTATAGAGGTGGCTCCCACAATAGTGTAGCACTTATCTCCGTACAACACTTTGCTCTACACCAGAAAATCAGAGGGTCAATGGATCCATGACAGACAGAGGGCCACAAAGTGACCAAACAGAGGCCAATGGTTATTTAAGTCCCTCAAGGCGTGGGACTCCTGTGGTGGTACTTACAAAACATAATTGTTTATAAGGTCATTGTCAAATATTCTTTAAAATATAAACAAACATATCCATGAGTTTCATTTTAACAAATAGAGTTCAGAAATTAATCCACGTAATTGAAACATTAATATAATTTATAATAATTTATAAAACATAACTTGTATAAAATAAATTATGGTAAGTCAAACTATATGTAAAATATATTGTGGTGACTCAAGGTATAATATAACTCACCTTAAAATTAATACCTCACTATTTCTTTCCATTATCAAAAATCTCCTTAACTTCTAATATTTCCTTCTCCTTTCTTATTTCTTTTTCCTTCCTTTCTCTCTTTTTTTTCCTTTCTTTCCACATATATCCTCCCAATTTATAAGGAGGTAAGAACGTCTGCTGTAGCGCGTATCCTTTCACATATTCGATTAGATTTATATTTATCTTTAATAAATATTTAAGATAATTATATTTTGACTCAATTTTTTAATATAACTATATAAATAAATTAATTCCTAATTAAATTACACTCTATCGTATACTAACAGAAAATTAATTATTTATTTTACTACCACATCCATTATTATTATTATTATCAATATTATTATTTATTTATTCTTACTTTTATATTTATTTATTTACTATCTTTAACTTTAATTTGCCCTAATTAATATTATAATTCCATATTTCTGTTAATTTAACCCCAAATAATAATCCTTAATTAATCTCATATTTGATAATTCAATGCCAAATTAAATTCTGTATTTATTACTTATTTAATAATATATTATCACATACAACCATAATACTAATATAAAGTTTAAGAGATAACTTAAATTTTTGAGTTGTTACAAATGGTCATGTTGGTTTGATTTTTAAAAATTATTTTTAAGTTTTTAAAAGAAATATAAACTAGTTTGATAAAAATAACATAATTTTTTTGAACTTATTGAAAATTATTTGTGCCATCTCAAAAAATAAATTCATATAAAAATGACAAATATTTTTATTTTAAATTTTTGTTCACTAAATTAATTTTTAATTTTTTTTTTTTTTTACACTCATGTTACATTTTTGTTAACTTAGACTTTCACTTTTTTGAATACTCACTTTGTCCTATTTTGTTAGTCCCATATAAAAGTTATACCGTAACTTTTTTAGAAGACATGAAATTATTATATTTGAATTCAACTTTTAAAATGTTTATTTCAAAAATATCCCACTACAACAAAAAGCAGCATTGGCGACCAAAATTGTAAATTTCGTCGCTGAAAGTAGGACATTTGGCGACTAAAATTGAATTAGTAGCCAAAAGTGAAGACTTTTGGCGACTAAAACAGTTTAGTAGCCAAATGTAGACTTATTGGCGACTAAAAATCAGATTAGTCGCTGATTACATGGGTTTTAGCGACTAAAACAACTTTAGTAGCCAAATGTGCAGGTTTTTGGCGACTAAAAAAGATTAGTAGCCAAAAGTGTAGGTTTTGGCGACTAAAAAATGGTTTGGTCGCCAATTGTAGGTGTTTTACCGACAAAAAAAAATGTTGTAGCCAAAAGTAAAGGTTTTTGGCTACTAAAAAAAATTTAGTAGCTAAAAGTGGACATTTGGCGACTAAAATTGAGTTTAGTCGGCAAAAGTGGCAGTTTTGGCGACTTAAAATCAATTTAGTCGCCGAAAGTGGTTATTTTTAGGGGAAAATTAATTTTTTTAGCGACTAAATTATTGGTAGTAGCCAAAACCAAGGTTTTTGGCGACTAAAAAAAAATTTAGTCGCCAAAAGTGGCTTTCCTTTTTTTTTAATAAATAATTTATTTTTTACATAAATTATATTTAAATAAAAATAATTATGTTTATATATGTAGTTAAATATTAATACGGGTCAAAGTAATATATAAATAATATATTTTGCAAATATATTCATGAGATGGTATTGTGGCATAGTGGAGAGAGTGTTGGTAAAGTGTTAGAGTGGAAGGTTAACCAACGTCGGCGGTTCAAAACCTGGGAAGAGCAAAGGGTTATTTATTTATTTTTTTGAAATAACCTTTTGGCGACTAAAACGGGTGGTCGCCAAAAGCTTCACTATTGGCGACGAAAAAAATAGTCGGCAAAACCAAAAATTAAAAAGAAATAATTCACTATTGGGGACTAAACATTTAGTCGCCAAATGTATAATTTAAAAAAAAAAAAAAAGGTTTGGCGACGAAAATTTTGGTCGGTACAGAGTTGGTTTTTGGCGACTAAAAGTTTTTTAGTCGCCAATACCTTCCGCGACAGTTTTCCAGCGACCAAGCCGGCGACAAAAAAAATTAGTCGGGAAAACTCAAAACCCGACTTTTGGCGACTAAAAAATCACTTTTGGCGACTAAAAATTTTGTCGCCAAATGTGGTTTTTTTTGTAGTGTCCTGTTTTTAACTTTTAAGATAGTCATTTTATGTAGGATAATTTTAAAAAACTAAGACTGTGTTTGGTTTTTAAGAAAAAAAAAGTTCAGAAACTCATTTGATAAAAATAAAAATCAAAAAGATATTTTAAAATTTTTAAAATTATTTTTGAACTCCCAAAAAATAAAATTATATAAAAATGATAAGTATTTTAATTTTTTAAAAAATATTTCTGAAATAAAATTTAAAAAATCAAATCAAATATGGCCTAAATATAGATATATATATATAGGCGTGTTTGGGAAGAAAAAGTTTTGGCTTTTTGGACTAAAATAGCACTAAAAGACAAAATAAATTAAAATAGTCAATAAGACAAAATGTCACATCAAACTCATAATTATTTCACTTTTTCTCTTACAAATATCGCATCTAATTACAAAAAAAAATCTAACCATATTTCCAAATACAACTATTTTAACCTACTAAAATAGTCAAAAATTAAAAGGCAAACTTCACTTTGCCCCCTATATTTTGGGCCCGGTGCGGATTACGCCTGTGACATTTGGAAATTATCACATAACCCTTACGTAGTTTGTAGACCAAAACGAACCATCCACTTTTCCATCCAAATTAATAGGTTGTGAGGTTCACACGCCCATGAAGAGAGTAAGCTATATGTTATGACCAAAATACCTATTACGCATCTTTAAATTTACAAAAGCTTGCCATTCTTTTTCCTCCTCCTCTCTCACAGAATGAACAAATACATCTCTGAAAAAAGATTGTTTCTCCAAAATCAAGGTTTGTTTAAATTCTCTGAACAAACACATCTTTAAATTTAGAGATAGAATCAAGAAGAAGAAGTGGGTGCATAATCAAGAGAGAAAACAAACACATCTTTATAATCCAGTTGTTAAAAACAATCAAGAAGAAGAGAATAAGATAATATAAGATAATGAGGGGAGGAAAATTAGAAAGAAAAAAAAAAGGGTGCATACATATACAAATCCAAACCCATTTGTATATATATATTTTTTCTTGATCATGTGTACATACATATACATATATATATATGTTTGTATATTTATATAAATCCAAACCCATTTTTCTGATCATATACAAACTTAGTTCACATATATAAATTCAAACCAATTTTTCTGAAATCCATTTTTATTGATCATGTGGCTCTGTTCGCACTCTGATTGTCCGGTTTGTCGGGCTTTTATTGGCAAGAGGAGGTCGAAACCACCACGGCCACCGGCAGGGGCGGCGGACGGCGGTGAAGGTGATTTCCGGCAACGCTTGCCTGACTCTGCTAGCTTGGTTTGATTTTTGTAATCTGGAATTTGTTTCTTGAGGAGGTTTTGATTTTGTTAGTTGGGAAATATTGCACCTGCATGTTATCTTCTTCTATGGATCATTTGGAAAAAGATTATGCTACTGTTTGTAACTGCCTTTTTTTAGTTCACTTTTTAACTATTTTAAATCCGGTTGAAAAGTTTGTTTGGATTGATTTTTTTAATTTTTTTAAAAGAGAAAATGAAATAATTACAGTTTAAATGTGATATTTTATCTTAAGATAAATTACAAATATATTTCTTAAGATTTGTTTAAAATACGAATTGCTCATTGTGATTTAAAAATTATAAATACCTCCTTATCAGAATTTTTTATTTAACAGAATTAATTAAAAAAGTGAAATTTCTAACTGTTCATCTATATAATAATAAAATTGTCTGAATTATTAATTAAAATAAAATTTTAACATTATTAAAAATTATTAATTAACTTAATGATTTATTAATAAAAGAACCTATTTGTTATAAAATTAGAAATCTTAGGGGGTATAATATAATTTCTGAAACTATAGGGATAATTTGTAATTTAAGTAAATTTCAGGAGGTGTATTTGTAATTTACCTTTTGCCTTATTAATTTTTTAACTTATTTTATCTTTTTATGACTAATTTAATTCAAAAAGTCAATTTCAAACGACACCTATGATGCAAATTATTTCGGTAGACTTAGATTAAGGTTTGAAAATTAGATATTGAATGGTGAATGTTGAAAACTTTTAAGTGAAAAAAAGTTTTTTTTTTTTTTTTTTTTTTGATGTTAATAAGTTGTTTATTAGATACAAAATTAAATTTTCTAATTTTTTTATTGTGATGTTGAGCTAGCAGTAGAAGCAGTGATAGCGACTGTGACAATGGTATCAATGACAATGATGGTAGAACTAGAGGAATAGTGGTTGTAATGATGGTAAAGGAAAAATGCAGTGAAGATAAAAGGGGATAAGGTTGTCCGCGGTTCGGTTTGGGACGGTTTGTGACTCGGTTTGGACCCACCCGCATCTATGCGGTTTGGGGAAAAGTCAACCCGCAACCGCCAGCAATGCAATTTGCAGTTTCTGTGAATAGAGTTTGCGGATGTACGGGCGGTTGCGAGCAGTTTGCGAATTGAATTTTTTTTTTAAAGTTTATTTTTAAACCTTTTTTTTTTCTCCCATTTTGTCAATTTTTATTTTGAACCATTTTCCTCATATTTTCTAAAATGTTCCAACATTAATAATTAATGAATTAAAACTTATAAAAAAAAATACACACACACACAACAAATTCAATTCGTAACCTAAACAAATCATTCAAAATCTACATTCATCATTAACTTGCATTCATCCTACATTCATCATTCATAACCCAAATAAAAAAATCCTACATTGAAAATCCTACATTCATCATTCCTAAGCCAAATACAAATAAATAAATAAATAAATAAAAATTCTTCATTAACTTACATTCATCCAAAATGTAAAAAAAATAATAATTCATTAACTTACTGTTGGCTTTTTGGCTTTCGAAGGGTATTTTTGTAAATGCGAGCGTGTCAGCAAGGATCAATCAGTCCTTACAGAAATTATAATTGCCAACCAATTATCAGACGATTGTGTTTTAGTTCTTTCAGTCTCAATGAAGAGGACTTTTACTGGTGGCTTGACTTAGGAGAAAGTAAGAGAAATAACAGTTAATATGAAGAACAATGGAAGTATTTCATTAAAAATGAACACTTACAATGGTCCAAACTCAGCCTCGGAGAGGTTTATAACAGCAATCTACTTGAATCTACTTGAAACTACTCCTATGAATGAAGTGCAGTGCAGGTATTTAAAGTGCAGGAATGTAAAGAACAGGTATTTAAAGTACAGGAAAGGTAAAGACTGGAAATGTAAACTGGAAAAGAAAATGCGTAAAGTAAGACTGGTTTGTATGATCTGAGTCTGGGACTTTTTTCTGAGGGCTTCCCTGCTATTTATACTCGTCAAGGATGACCTTCGAACTGCACTTCGAACCGTCGAACTGCTCCTCCATGATCGCTGTTCATGCTGCCTTAGAGGTAGTTCCACTACGCCATCACTTGCAATTGAGCTTCCCTCCTGTATTTAAATTTGAATATGAGTAACCGTTAAAGCCACGTCACCTTGTATCTCTTTACTGATCTAGTGCTACTCAGATCACGTGAGAACCAATATTCATCGCCACGTGTACGATTAGGATTGAAGACTGGAATCATCTTCCCATAATACCCATATTCTGACACGTGTCGAATTGTAACTGGCTTTTACAAAATATGTAGCCAACATTACCCCCCGCACTAATATACCCAATACTTGGTGATATTAGTGGATCAAAGCCTTTCCCGCGCTTTTTGAAACGTGCATGGAGTCTAAATTTCTGGAAACACAACCGTCACCTATTTGGTGATTATTTGCATTAACTCTCCTTCAATTTGTCGAACATCCCAATACCTTAGCATTCGAACAAACTATGGCCAAATCAACTTCCCTTTCTATTGATCAAGCATACGAAGAGCCATTGAGTAATGCTGCTTCCCCTCGAAAGAAACTCCACGCATTCATTAGCCACCTTTACCTGCCTTTCTATATTCAGGTCATGGGAGCCTTTGCAAATTACCAACCTTTGGACTACGAACACATTGTCCTTAATCCTACAATTCAGCAAATTGCAGATATAGATACAAGAAGTTCTTCCTCTAACTCCCCCTTGTACCTCGAACGAACTGCTCTCAAACCCTTGATTTGGCAAATTGCAAATATGGACTTAGGAAACTCTTCTTCACAAACCTCTGCATGGGATGAAGCTATAACTTCTTCATCTTCTGGGGCTTCTGGCTGGACAAGCTGGTCAACCCCTGAGACTTATGATTTGAGGGAACGAATCAACCATCATTTTGTTGAGTTCACTGACCCT
Organism: Camellia granthamiana; assembly: GCA_036172215.1. Taxonomy (NCBI): domain Eukaryota; kingdom Viridiplantae; phylum Streptophyta; class Magnoliopsida; order Ericales; family Theaceae; genus Camellia; species Camellia granthamiana. The sequence continues at coordinate 9,172,657 of CM069917.1, forward strand.
CTGGAGTTTCCTTCCTACACTCGAAGTTCAGTGGTCTACCCCTACGTGCCCATTGACCATCAACGTAGTTTGGAGGAGAATCTGCTTGTGGCATGGTATACTTCTTCCATGCCCACAAAGATAATGCACACTGCCCGACGTCTGGAAGAAGCACAAGGGTATAGCCCTTCATTCTTAGCCAAGAAGGCGAAGATTTGCTCTTCTGACTGGCTTGATTACATTAATGCCTTTGTTCCTTCTGCTTCCGTGCCATCTCCTATAATAGAAGCATCCACACCTCCTTCTCCATCCTCTGAAACAGAAGCATCTACTCCTTCTTCTTCATTTTCTGAAGCAGAACCATCTACTCCTTCTCCTCCACTAACTCTTTCCTGGACAGAAAAACTGAGGTTTTCCCTCCCTATGGAAAAAGTCTTCCCACCTTACAAACCTCTACCATCCCCTACTTCAGCTGAGCGGAAAGAAGCTCAACTTCTGCTTGCAGCTTTCTCTCACTTGCCTTTCAATGTTCTTGAGGACGAAGTCCCTCTCAAGAACTTTCAATGGGCTTGTGATATTCTGACTAGGGGCCATGTCCTTAATCCCCTTGCCCAAGCAGAACTTCATATGTTCCCGGACCAACTTCCAGTGCTCCTCTACTGGCATCGAAATTCCATGGTTACTACACAATCTTTGAATCAATTTTCGTCTCTGCGAATTCATGCACAGTACGAAGCAGAGAACTTCATCGAAGAATTCGATGATTTTAAGAATAAAGATTCTGCGTATTGGGATGACTTGGTCATAGACGAAGTGGAACAAAGATTGAGAGAGGAAGCTTTCGAAACAAAGGCTGAAGAGCTCTACTACGAAGTCAGAGCACATCAACTTATGCAGCCAACATTAGAAGAAATAGAAGATATAATAAAGAAAGAACAAAATTTCATTGATCACTGCTGGACCAAATTTCACGATCTTGTTATTTATTCTATTCCTTATTTTTATGAGCTTGAGTTTATACCCAAATGGGGTCATTCGATGTAATTGCTTTGACTTTAATGTAAACAGAATCCTTCACTTGGCAATGTTTGATCCTGTTCCCATCTTCTAAAGCCAATCCGGAGCTTCGAACTGAACAATCTCTTTCTTCGAATCTGGACTCAATCATTTTCTGATGAAACACTAAACGAAACCAACATGTCTTTTCCAATTTATGGAGTAAGATTGACAATTCTGGTTGATATCACTTAGAATTAGTGTTTCGAATTTAACAACCTCATCCTTTAATGCCAATTATAACCAATATATGGTCATGGTTAATATAGCCAGTCAACTTTAAATTGACCACTTTTGCTTCGAAGAGCAGTCCATGCTGTTTAGTTCAAAAGACAATCTCCCTTTTGTATATATAGAAACCAATGATTGGTTTTGATGCTTCGAACAGTAATTCTCATCCTTAAAGAATCCTAAATTTTGCTTCGAAGGTCATTACTTTTATTAATATCCTTCAAACAGGTCTTTAAACCCTTTGAAGTAAACCAATACTCGAGCATTTTAGCATCTTTAAGCATGTAGTATGCTTCGAAGCCGACTTCTGTATTTCAAAGCCGTTGTTGTTTGATTTTTGGCGCCAAAATTTAGGCTTCGAAGCCAAACATTTTACTTCGAAGTTGACTTCAGTATTTGGGCTGTGTTTTTTCCCTCCAAAAGTATCAATATTGAACGAAACTCTTCGTATTCGTACTTCTAGTACTTAACGACTTACGCAATATATTTTCCAGACACAAAGCTTTTAAAAACCCTTTTGTTTCGTGCTTTGAAATCACTTGCTCTTTTAACACATAAACCCTATCGATCTTCTGCTAACCCTCTCTTCCTTGATACTCATTATGGATCCTTCCTCGCCGAAAGTGCCTGCTGGCGATCGTATCAATCCTACCATGGCTTTGAAGAAATGCATCGATGAAGAAATCTCCAAACTGACAACTAGTGGGTCGAGCGCTATAGATGGACGTCTCTTTGTTCCTCGTCACAGCAACCGACATGAATACGTCCTAGGTCCCATCTTTCGGGAGGCCCCTGACCAACTTCCAGCTTTATACTCTCGTTTGGAGGATCACTTTCTTCTATACGAAGGAGGGCTTGACTGGAGCAACTGGAGAATAACCCGGCCTCATCGCTGCTGGCCGACACTGAGAACCGAATGGGAGGAATGGTATGACAGGGTTGTGCCTGCGAGAGAAGATGACTTACAGGAGCTCTATATCCTCGATGCCCTTCGTCTTTCCAGGTTCATCATCCTTGAGAACCCCTTTTTAATTCCAGCTGCTTTATGTTTTTGGAATATGGCCTTTAATTTCTTCCAATTTCGGTGTGGCATGATGGCTCCCACCGTTCTCGATATTTTTCATCTTTTAGGGCTTTCCCCCTATGGCTCTCCTTTTACTCCCAACTATCCGGATCTCCCTGTCAAATTTTCCCTTCCAGCCTTAAATTCTTCTTATAGTGACTTCGTAAAGGCCGAAAATAAAAAGGAAGGCCCTGTGAAAGACAGAGAACTTTTTTCCTTTATTTTATACTGGTTATGCAAATTTCTTTTTTGCACATCGTCTCAGAGGATTATGCCTGAGTTTGCTCCCCTCGCGAAGGCACTTGTCTTGAAAAGACATATAGCTCTTGCCCCTTACCTTTTAGGCCATGTATACAGAGCTTGCTCCCAATTTTGTGAAAGACCACTTGATGTTAACCAAGGAGGTCCCCTTTGGGTGCTCCAGCTCTGGCTCTTCGCCTATTTTACTGATCTGCATTCTAAATGCCTAAAATTTCTTGTCTAGGATCCTAGCACTTATGGGGAGAAGTATGCTAGGATTGCCCTTTACCCTGCTTCCTTTGTTTATTACTTTACCTTCTTTTACCAACTCCCTATTTCTCCATCTGCCTCCTTCTTTTGTCCTTTTGAAGCCAATAAAGGACCAATCTGGCTGCAAACTTTTCTGGCTGATAAAGAGTGCTCCACCTCACCTCACAAAGATATGTGGGCCTCTATACTGCTGCCAAGGGAATTGTTCATTGGTACTTTGAACCCCCGAGCCTATAAATGCATATCTGAGGTCTATTGCCCTTCTCAGTTCGCCAGACAATTTGGGCTCACTCAAGGGATACCTGTTCCACTTTCCAGTCTCTCGAATGTCCACCTCACTGCCAGAGACTTGAGAATATCCAAATCCAAGCTAGAGACGGCAATACTCAAACTGCTGAAGGAATTGAATGAGTTCCAATTTGTCCCCTTTTTTCCATCTGGCTTAGTTTTGAAAAGATTCCAGAACTGGTGGACAGCCAACATGGAAGTACGCCTATCTGTGCACCCTCATGACTTGTTAATAGGGTTGGGGGTGCCTTCGAAGGCTAAGTCAACAACAGCTGAGAACCTTCCCCCTCTTCCTGAAACTGCCACAACTACTCCTGCAGCTTCGCCCCCTCTAGCTAGAGTTACCAGAGCTGCTTCGAAGAAGGGTAAATATTTTCAGACTTCTCCTTTTTTCCTTATGAATCTTTTGTTCGTTTCCTTTATACTTATGTTCTTTGGTGCAGGGTCCCCACAAGAAGAATCCCCCAAGAGAGCTGAAACTTTAGTCATTCTCAAGAAGAAATAACAACAAAAACAAAAAAGGAAACTAGTCATTCTTCCTGAGGAATCTGAATCTCTGGAAGAAGAAAGAGAGGATGAGCAAGAGCAAGAAGTGCCCTTGCAAAGAACAAAGAGACAAAAGGTGGCTGTCTCCTCTTCTGATACGATCGAACATCTTACTCTCGAGACAACTACCACAATAATAGGGAAAGAACTTACCTTTGAAGGATCTGAATCCCAAGTTGAAGAGAGGGAAGTCCAAAAAGGACCGGTAGTATCACCGCCAAGGAGGAAGAGAAAGAAGGTGATTGTTCCTGCTGCTGACTTGGTTGAAGACCCCATTCATGAAGCAGTAGAACAGGAACATTCTAAGGCAATAATCGTCTTTGAGAGGGCTGAGAAGAGACGGCAGCAACAGTTTCTGCGAGATGAAGCTGCTGCTGCTGATGCATTATGAAGAGAAACTGCACGAAGGCAGCAAACTGTCGAGCATTATTCCCTTCGCAGCTCCCCCATCGGTGCCAACACTTCTGAAACAAGTAATTTCTTCCATACTTCTGCTGTTTTTTCCTTTGTCAGCTTTTGATATTGAATTTTGACATTGCTTTACATTTTTCCCTCTTGCAGCATCAACTACTGCGTTTATCTTCCCAATGAGACCTCCTTCAATTTCAGTTGAAGTTGGTCAGATGCAGAACGTAAAGACTATTCAAATACTACTTCCACTTCCCAAGCCTACACTTTCTGTACCTTCCTTGAGTCCCAGCATTCCTGCATCTCTTCTTCTTAGCTTAGAGCCATACCTCCCTTTCTTGGCCCTTAACCTACCTCAGTCCACTTCTCCTTCGAGCCTTGCTTCTCCTTCTTTCACAAAAATTTCAACTGCTACTCCATCCCTAATGGCAGTTGATTCTCCTACAGCGGGTGCTGGTAGTTCCCCAACTCATGGTTCATCACCTATGCCTATTTCCAGCCCCTCTTCACTTGATTCGTTGGTGGCTAAGACCATAGAGGCTGCCAAAGATGCTCCATCCATTTCTCTCATCCCCATGCAGCTAGGGGTGGGCGCGGGTCGGTTGCGGCCATGAAACCTCCAATCCGCCATCCGTCCGCCAGATTGGCGGATTGGAGAAAATCAATCCGCATTCGTCCGCCAATCCGGCGGATGTGGATTGAGCGGATTGGCGGTTTGGCGGATGGATGCGAATCGGTTTGGCGGTTTGAAATTTTATAAATTTTCAACATAGTTCAACTTATGCACTTCCTTAAAAAAAAAATAATAAATAAAAAAGTATTACAGTCAATGACTTAAAAAAGTATTACAATTACTACATGCCTCATCCAAAGAAAGAAAGTTTGAAACTTTAAAATATCACAATCACTACATGCCTCATCCACATATTACAATCACAGCATGTCTCATCCACATAAAATATTACAATCTGTGGTTCTTAAAATATAAAAACAATTCAAAGCACCAAAACCATGAACAGAGTAATAGTAGAGATTGTATGTCTCTTTATTGTTACATTTATATATGTTTTTGAAAACAAAAACCAACCAGCTTATATTATATTTTCTATTTATTACTTTTAGAGTTAAATTTAAAAACCAAAAAATATAGATAAATAATACGTTTATTTTTTTCAATTCAAAAAATATATTCAAGTTAAAAACTTTTTCTCAATAGAATATTTGAACTCTTTTTCAATTGGAAACACAAACAAAATATTTAAACAAATTGAAAATACAAAGTCTTATAAATTACTAAAGGTGCTCGCGGTTTGGCGGTTCGGTTGCGGTCAAAAGCACCTCAAATCCACCATCCGTCTGCCAAATTGGCGGATTGGAGAAAATCAATCCGCAACCGTCTGCTCGTCATCACGCATCCGTTCGAAATGCGGCGGATCGGTTCGGTTCGGTCAGTTTTGGCGGATCGGTATATCCGCTGCTCACCCCTACATGCAGCCCTCTGTGTCTTCCACCACAACACTCTCTATGCCCTTCATGTCTAGGGATGAGGTAGACATCTTCGAAGGAAGACTAGCTAGTCTCTTCGACATACCCTCTACCTCTCCAACATTCACTGCTGAAGCTGAGCCATTAGTCTTGGCTGACTCCTTACTGGAAATTCTCGAGAGTTCTTCTTCTTCCAGCAGCAAGCCTTCTGCACCTTCAATAGACTTGGACACTTGCTTGGAACTGCTGATCTCCTTTTCGAGGATTCCCTTCGAGGCTCTACAAAGGCCTATCATCAGAAATGGGTTTCTTCAGTGCTGTAAAATTGCTGAGCAGTCCGGCATGAATATCTCAAGTCACCTATCCCAGGCTGCAGTTACTATTGACTTCTATATCAGCATTTGTCATGCTGCCAATGCTGCGAATGAGAAATTGGCTAAGGATCAGAGTTTTGTTTCTCAAGTGCATACCGAAGTAGCAGATCTCAAGGAACAACACTCTTCTGCCTCCCAGTTTCGAATTCAGCTGCTGGAGAAGAAAGCTCGACTTGAGGAGGAGCTAACTGCAGTAAACCAGGCCTTGGTTCGAACTGATACCAAATTGCAAATCACCAACCAAGAACTGGCTGATCGAAAAGAAGACACGGCTGCAGCTATTCACCTATTTCCAGCATTTACCAATAGAAAATCTGTTGTACAAAAACAATTGAAACATTGTAATGATTTTTGGGCCAATTTGTGGCACAATGTACTTGATTCTTTATGAAAAATCAAATTCTTGTCTATTATCTGAGTAATCTCGTGTTCTTGTACTTAATATTCATTTTATTCCTTGTGTTTCCCAAATGATTGGAAAATAAGGCTTCAAATATCTACCATTAATCTTTTTGGGATGTACATAACCATTCAAATTTCTTAAATGGTATGCTCCAAAAGACAGAACTCTATGAATTTGATATGGTCCTTCCCAGTTAGGTGACCATTTGCCAAACTTATGGCTTTTAATTCCTATTGGGAGTATTGTTTTTCATACCAAATCACCTTCATCAAAGCCAATATGTTTGACTTTCTTATTATAATTCTTGGCTGCTTTCTTCTTTTGGAAAAGAATGTTATTTAATGCCAAAATTCTGGCTTCATCTATGCCTTCTAATTCAAAGCACATACTTTGATGGTATTGCTCAGGATCTAACTGATCTTGGCATCTTACCCTCAAAGATTTAACATTAATTTCCACAGGTAAAACTGCATCATGTCCATATACTAAGGCATAAGGAGTAACTCCTATGCTTGACCTTGGGGAGGTTCTGTAAGCCCACAAAACATCCAACAATAAGTTATGCCAATCCCTAGGATTATCCTCCATAACCTTTTGTATTGCTTTTTTCAAGGACTTATTGGATGATTCAGCTTGACCATTGGCTTGTGCATAATATGGGGTGGAATTAACAAGACTAATTCCAAACTCTGCCACAAAAGACTTTACCATTTTTCCATCGAACACAGTCCCATTATCCACTGTTATGGTTTGTGGGATGCCAAATCTATGGATCAAATCTTTAATGAACCCAATGACTTCTGTTTGGTCTACAGCCTTGTATGGCTTAGCTTCGACCCACTTAGTGAAGTAGTCAGTGGCCACAAGAATGAAACAATGATGCTTCGAAGAAGGTGGGTGTATTTTTCCCATCATATCCATGGCCCATCCTCTGAATGGCCAAGGCTTCACTACTGCATGTAGGTCAGTTATAGGCACATGCCTTATTGTGCCATGTTTTTGACATGCCTGGCAACCCTTTGCATATTCTATGCAGTCTTTAAGAATAGTTGGCCAATAGTAGGAATGCCTTCGAAGCAACCATCTCATCTTTACACCAGGTTGATGAGCACCACAGATGTCTTCATGAACCTCAGCCATGGCTGTTAATGCTTCTTTTGGGCCTAAACATTCCAACAATAAGCCATCTCCCCCCTTTTGTAGAGAGCATTACCATATATCATGTATTGCATAGACTGCAATTTAACTTTTCTGCTGGCCTTCGAAGATGGACCAGCCAAGTACTGCATTATTGGATGCCTCCAATCTTGTTCTTGTAAGTCATTATGATTGACTTCCAAGACCATATTCCTTTTATTCAAAGGTTGTATTAATCTCTGATATGTTGTTTGGCTTATGTCCCTTTGGGTATTATCCCTTCTCTTGAAATTCGAAGCTTTCTGAGCCACATCATTAGCTCTATTGTTCAAGAATCTTGGAACATGGGTTACATTTGCTATTTGAAACTGAGAAAGCAGATGTAATGCAACAACATAATATGGCAAAATACTTATGCTTTGACACTTGAAAATCCCTTTCACTTGGTTAACCACCAATTGAGAGTCTCCAAATATGTCAACTGCATGTACTTGTAATCCAATAAGGATTTCTAGTCCCACTATTAAGGCTTCATATTCAGCCTTATTATTGGAACAGCTAGCTTCATCCACTCTGAAACCATGCGTGGTTTCTACCCTTTGTGGAGATTTAATCACAATACCAATTCCAATTAAGCCATTGGCTTTCGATCCATCGAACCACATCTGCCATGGCTCAACACTGGCCATGCCAAGTTCCATCATCTCTTGGCTCTCTGTTTGAGATGGATGGTCTGCCAGAAAATTGGCCAGAACTTGCCCTTTTACTGCCCTTTGAGGGACATATTCTAAATGAAATTCTGATAAGGCTAGTGTCCACTTGCCAATTCTTCCCCTCAACATAGGTCTAGATAACATGTACTTAACCAAATCTGTGGTTACAATTACCAAGACAGTTGTAGGTAAAAGATAATATCTTAATTTCATTGCAGCAAAATACAAAGCAAGACACAGCTTTTCAACAGCTGAATATTTACATTCATAAGGATTTAAAAACCTACTAAGGTAATAAACAGCTTACTCCTTGCCTTCCTCATTGTCTTGGGCCAAGAAAACTCCCAATGAATCTTCTGCTGCAGCTATGTACAACTTCAAGGGCTTATTCCCCTTTGGTGGCATCAGCACTGGAGGGTTGGCCAAGTAGGCTTTGATACCTTCGAAAGCAATTTGATGCTCTGCTGTCCACACAAACTCCTCTTCATCTTTCAGCCTTAACAAGGAAGAAAATACTTTAGTTTTCCATGCAGTGTTAGAAATAAACCTTCGAAGAAAGTTAACCTGCCCAAGGAACCTTTGTAATTCTTTCTTACTTGATGGAGGCCTAGATTCAATGATGGCTTTGGCTTTATTCTGATCAATCTGTATTCCTTTCTTGTGCACTACATAACCCAAGAAATTTCCAGATGATACACCAAAAGTACATTTAAGAGGATTGAGTTTCAGCTTGAACTTCCTAATTCTTTCAAAAGCTGCTTCTAACTGAAACAGATGCTCCTCCATGGATTGGGATTTCACTACAATGTCATCAATATAACACTCTAGATACCCTCCAATGAGATCATGAAAGTTAGTGTTCATAGCCCTCTGATATGTAGCCCCAGCATTCTTCAGACCAAATGGCATTTTAACCCATTCGAAGGTGCTAATATTCCCAGGACATCTGAATGCTGTCTTGTGGATATCCTCCTCTGCAATGCAGATTTGGTTGTAACCAGAATGCCCATCCATCATTGATAAAACTTGATGCCCTGCTGAACTGTCGACCAACAGATCCACTATAGGCATAGGATACTCATCTTTTGGAGTTGCTAGATTTAAATTTCTGAAATCAATGCATACCCTCATTTTACCATTCTTCTTGATTACAGGCACAATATTAGATAGCCATTCAACATACCTGGCTGTCCTAATAAAGCCTGCCTTGAGTAGTCTAAGAATTTCTTCTTTGACTTTCTGGATTACTTCTGGACTCATCCTTCTTGGTTTCTGCTTGTACGGCTTGAAGTTGGGCTTCATAGGAAGCCTATGTTCCACTAATGACCTATCCAATCCTGGTAGTTCATTATAAGACCATGCAAAGCAATCTTTGTATTTCTTTAGAACAACCAACAACTGGTCTCTGTCCAGAACATTCAAACAAGCACTTATATAGGTGGGCTGTTGTACAGAACTGTAGACGTCCCCGAACGCATCCCGGGAAAGGGGTGCGAATCCCCCCCCCCCCGTGCTGGTTCGATATTGGGTCACTACAGTTCGAGGACTCAAAATGTCACGGTTCTAAATCTTGAACCAAAGAGTCCAACTCTGGCAAATCGTTTTGAGAAAAAAACAGATTTTTTTGAAAAGTAGTGCCAAACATGGACTGCTTTGCCAGATTTACAGAGTCGCCACCTAAATATTTTAAAATGGGGGAAATTTAGGAAACCCTGACTCGGTGCCGAAGGCCACGTGTCCGTCATCACCAAAGTTGCCTCGGCTCGGGAGCTTGGGTACGATCGGGGAAGGTCAGCTATGAGCACCCCTTCTCGCCCGGTCCGAAGACCGGCCTCTACTAACCGTGATATCCGATTTTGAAAACATTACATGCTCTTATTCCGGTTATTAGCCTAGATTTACTACGTTATGCGCACATCAAACAAGTATAGACCAAATCGCCTAAATTGGAATAAAACCTTGCATGTTTATTTTGAAAATGGTTTGCTACTCGCAAGTAGGCTAAAATGCAGATTTTGCCACCTCCAAGTGGGCTTTAGAAAAGATGGTTTTGCCACTGTCTAGTGGGCTTAAAACTCACAGTTTTAACGCATTATCCCAATTTAAGCAATTCGACCTCCATCCACAGGCATTCAAGCAGTTATATCACATAAGCAGCTAGCCTCATGGTAATCATGCTATTATGGCAACATTCACACGCATGCGATATGCTAAAGCATAAAAGCTCACCTAGTACTCCAAGCCAAAACAGAAGCTTATTAGAAATCCATGCATGGACCTAAGCATACTGAAATGTCTAATGCAACACATGCAAAGATGTAATCTAGGCAGGCTTGGCTATCCTAAACATGGCATATGAAATGCTACAAATAACACGTATTCAATTTGGAATTGAAATACAATGCAGTTTGTATGATGTACCGAGCCCAATGCATGTCAACAAATGCATGGATGCACGCATGCATTGCATAAGGTATGCTAAAACAAACGTGCCCTAATACTAACCACCAAAGCAGGTAAATAAAAGGGAAGAAAGAAATGGGGGTTGGAAGACATACACACACCCACACACACTTATTACAATTATGCCATCACACGGAGGGACCGAATAAATATTACAATCCGAATAATAAATAAATTAATTATTACAGAAGTTCTAACTACTTAATCAAATAAATGCAGGAGGAAAAGTGGCCACAGCCGCCTGCCTCGGGATGCGTGAATGATGCATGCTCGATCCGTCTTGCCCGGAAAACCCGCACCATACCACTACTGCCTCTGTTTTCACTGTCCTGCCTTTCTGAAAACTGCCAAAGTCCCAGGAAATGCTCCCTGAACACTGAAGATCATCATCGGCTGGGTGAAATGTCCACCGGCCATGGGAAAAGTCCATCGGCTGCTGAGGATGTTATCGGCCATCCACATAGTGCCGGTCGGCACTCCACACTGCCGGTCGGCAGAAAGTTCCTGCAGAAGACAGTTTTGACAGCAACAAGGCCAAACAGTGTATGGCATGGAATTTCAAGGCAATGTATGCATGGACACACTCCCTATCATGCAATGGACTCAAGGGAGCATGGCCCTTGACCCCCGGGCCATCAATCACGCATTTCAATGCATGATGGCCCAAAAGCCAAGTTAGCAACTTTGATATCAAATGAAATGCACATCAAACAAACAAGTGAAACCCAACCTCTATCACTTGATCAAGAGGCAAGGCATGTATGCTCATGCAATGCAACCTAGGCATGTTAACTAAGTATGCAACATGGCATGTAATGTGAGAATGCTAGCATGCAAACAACCATACAAGGCAAGCATGCAAACTAAGCAAATGATGGACTTAAACATGACTTGGGAAGCCCTAAGTAGGCCCAAAACAGCAGCCAAAATCATGGAAATGAAGGCACAAAATGCACACACTCATGCATGCAATCATGGTCCAACACCTTAAGCATAAACAAGGCAACTCTTAAGCACACTTAAAGAGGCTAAGTATGGACATATAGCATGCGACGTAAGCTCTGAAATCATGTTATAGGAGGTTTCAAACCAACTAAATAAATCAACAAAGCATGCAACAATGCTCACATATTCACACACTTGAAGCATACAAGCCACAAAATACAAAGAGGCTATATAACGCATGCTAGGGTCGACTCAAACAACTTAAGACAGACCTAAAGCATGGCAAAATAAGCACAAAAACTTCACAAATCTGAGCCTAAAACATGCTCGAACAAAGGTTAACAACCTAAGGCATATTAAGGCAATTACAAGGCATCACATGGTAGGTATACTAAGTATGCACCAAACTGAAAAATACCCTTCTACAACACTGATGAGGGACCAAAAATATGACTACTCACAGTAGATGACAAGCCCCAAATCAATATACAAACATGCTCAAAATGCAATGCAAGATTAAGGCCCACAAAGGGGTATAACATGAAGTACCAAAAGGGTGCACCAAACAGCCAAAGACCCTTCATGAGACATGTAGAGGGGGTCAAAATAAGCCACTTTTCAGGCCTGTCGAAGGCCCAAAAACAGAAGCATGGTAGGCTAAAGAAACATGCAAAAAAAATAAGGACCAAAGAGGGTATTGAAGTAAGTCATGCATGGAGGTCCCAAACAAGGTTGAGCCCTTCTTCAATATTGAAGAAGGGCTCAAAACAAGCCTCTTTACAGTTTACATCGAAGCCCAAAAATACTTGTAAATAAGGCTAACCAATGAAACTAAAAAATGCAAGTTTAAGGGAAATAGATGCTTACCCTTGAAGAGCAGCAAACCAGCACCCCTTGGTCCAAGTTTCTGAGCTCCTATCCTCTGCAAATGACCTCCCAAATGCTGGAATGGAAGATGGAGGTGTTGTGCTAGGTGTTGTAGAGCAAATGATGCAAGAACCAAGGTGTTTGGAAGCTTGGATAGGATAGATAAAGAGAGGGAGGTGGGATATATGTATCTATATCAGAATATATGTATATCCTCTGGTTTTTTTGATCCAAAAAACCAACCCTAAACAAAGGAGAAGAGAAGTCCTTATATAGGCAAAGCTAAGCTTCTAAAGCAAGCTTCAAAGGGTCAAAGGGGTCTAAGGGGAGGTCAAGGCTTGTTGGAGAAGCTTGGACAGCTGGTAGGCTTCTTGAGGAAGCCAAGACAAGGGGTCAAGGCTTCCTCAAGAAGCCTTGAGCAAAGGGTGCACAAAAGGTGGTTAAAGGGTGCAAAATATGCACATGTATGCACGTGGATCTGGTTCTGTGCATCCCAGCTGTGCCAGCTGGTATGCACCAGGCTTGGAGGGTGCAAAGGGTGCAAACCGGCTAGAAAATTTGATCGTCGGCCAAAATAAAGTGCCGGTCGGCACTATTTTCTGCCGGTCGGTTAAATAGAGTGCCGATGGATGATTCCTTGGTCAAAAAATGGCCGGTGGGTATGCAAATCGAAGCCCCGGAAGTTAGCTTTCCAATGGGGTAAACCTTGCATTAAAATTCCTCCTGTGCAAAAATTTATGCCCTTTTCCGTGAAGTCGCGCAGACTCGATCCAACCGGGATGATGCCCAGCTTCAACCAATCATATCTCCTCCATCCGGACTTGGCTTTGGGAGATTTTTGAGTACAAAGTGAAGCCCCGGAAGTCTTCTTTCCAACGATGGTGGCCTCATAGCTTAACTCCAAGTATGCAATTGAATAAGCCTGAGTCAGCGAGGGCCGCTCGACTTTCTTCTACCCGGATTCATGGCGAACTTCTTCTCCAACCTATTTTCTCCCCTCCTCTCCTCTTTTCTTCAACTCCAAACCCTTAAACAAAGTGTTTTGAAGGATTTGCCTCTCTCTTTGCCGAAGGAATTGAATCTTTGGCCTGCACATCTCTCAACACCGAGCAAACCATCAGTAACGCCCAAGTCTTGAGGGCGGTCAAAAATGGGGTGTCTACAAGAACCTTCCCCTAAATTTACTTCCTCTAAGGGATCTTGTGTCTGAGAACTTATTGAAGCTTCTTCTTTGGTTTCTTCTACCTTCGAAGCAACCTTCTTGTTTTGTTCTGTTCCCAAGTTCTTTAGTTCAACATCTTTGCCCTCCTCCTCATAGACAAAATCTGTCCATAAGGCATCCTCTTCCTGTATCTCCTGGACTTTTGTTTCAATGTCCAATGCACAGTATTTACCAAGGGTCAAAATTCTGACCTGTGGCTGCTTCTGTTTGCAGCCAATTATCATGGCTTCTCTCTCTTGCTCCTGTACTTTCTGGACTATTGCTTTTACATCCAATGTTGAGAATTTAATCAGAGCCAAGGACTTGGCTTCTTGTTCTTCATCTCTTTGCTTACAACCAGGCATCATTGTCATCCTTAACGACAATCTCTTCATCAGCACTCTCTTGGACTAAGTGCTTCAGGTGTGTCACTTCCTCATCAGTCGTCACTTCGGCTGAGCCGACAGCTTTCCTCAGTATACTGAGTGGTGTCACCCCCTCAATATACAACTTGGCCTCTGCAAAGTCTGCACAAGCTATGAAGGGTTGAGGATCTGCATCAATTTCCTCTGTCTCTCCATTGCCCAAAGCCATCATTATTTTCTGATGCAAAGAGGAAGGCACACATTTGTTAGTGTGGATCCAATCTTTCCCAAGTAGAGCATTGTACTTAGCATTACTGTCAATTACGAAGAATGCTGTCATGCAGTCCCTGGTTCCCACACTCAAGTTAATGGGCAGAATCCCCTGGGCCATCTGTTTGTCTCCAGCAAAACCAGCAATGGTTGTGCTAGTTGGGATCAACCTGGGATTCTTTTTCCCTAGTTTCTTCAAAGAAGATTTCAGTAGTAAGTTCACTGCTGCCCCATTATCTATCAGGACTCGGTTCAATTGTATCCCATCAAAAAAAGCCTTGATGTACAAAGGCTTGACATGTTGTGTCATAGAATTCGAGGGATATTCAAAAGGATATGAGAGGTTAATGCTCACCTCTTCTTCACTCTCATACTCAGTTTCCATTGGGGTAGCCATTCCGGAATTATCCTGTATCATACTCACTTGTGAATCTTCACTAGAGACTGGAATTTGATCACCTTCTTGACCATCTTGGTTCTCATCCCCAGCTTCGAACTCGTGAGGTAGTATATGTACCATATTGATTGATACTGGGGGAAATGAGCCAAACTGGATGGCTGGCTGTGCCTGTTTCCCCTCTTGGCTACCTTGCTCAGTCACTTCAGAAGCATCCTGCATGCTGCATTCTGGCACTTCACTGCTAACAGGTTCCTTCGAATGGTTTTCCTCGACTGGTTTTTCAACCAAAAATGTTTGTTCAGCCATGAAGGCTTCGAACATTTCTTCATCCACCAATTCTTTCTTTTGGCCCATGCCAATTTCTTCTTCTGTCTCACTACCACTCTCCATCAGAGCCTTCTCCAACCCTGCCAAACTAGCATTCTCTCTGGCTTTCAGTTCAGAATGAACCTTGGCCAACTGCTCTCTGTTGCAAACCACTTTGTTCTGTAGAATTGGCTTTGGAGTATGGTCTGACTTTGGATCTTTCTTTCCTTCTGCCTTGACCAATGAAGAACTCTTTCCACTTTCTTTCAGATCTTGCTGGTACTGGGTGTACCTGCACTGAATCTTCCTTCTTTGTGATCTTGAAATGACTGGGACCATATCTGGTTCCTTTGTCTTTGGGTGTTTAAGCAATACCCAATTGTTCGGGGCCACCAAAGGAGGCTTGACCATCCTGCCTTGGTTTCCAACATCCTTTTGGGTAGGCACTTCCTTAGGTTTGTTCTGCATTACAAACCAATCTGGGACCCCAGGTACCCACGAACTTACTGACCTAGATGTTGAACTGTTTCCTTCTACCTTCGAAGCCATCTTCGAAACTGGCTGTGAAGGTAAGTGCTTGGCTCTGACCTCATGTTTCGAGCCTGATTTAGGCCTTCGATGAAGGTAGCCACTTTCTGTCCTGCGTGAAGTTGGTCTAGGGGGCCAATCTCTGGCTTTAGTTCCATAACCTGAACTCCTCTCCAATCTTCTTTCAGAATGACTGCTCTCCATTCTGTAATAGTTAGGTGGCCTGGACTCATACAAGGGTCTCTTGCCTTTAGCATGCATTCTGTCCATAACAGGCTCAACCACTAATGGCCGCTGCCTATCACTAGCCGGATACGGCCTTTTGTTGTAAGCATTGGTTGATTTAGGACGTCTCTGCACATCCCTGTAATATTGCTTCCCATCGACTGGAAGGCCTTTCAACCATTTATAACTCAGTCTACACCTAGGACACATCCTCTGCATTACAGCTACTTCTAAGAAATCATCATCCAGTGCTTTTTCATCAAAGTCTCCCCTCTGACGTGAGAAACCTTGTCCAATAGCTGGTAGATTTCCAGTGTCCTTCTTGGTAGTTGTCTGGTTGGCAATGTGCATCTGCACATTGACCTCTTCCAATTCCTGCAGAGATAAATTCTGAAAGTTTGGTACAACCACATTAGCTGCACTTTCTCCAACTTCTGGAAATGGATTGCTGTCAATCCCCATGTCCTTTTCCGCTTTGGTTGGGAACTTCAAACTTCCTTTCCGAATTTGTTCTTGGATCCTGTCTCGAAAAACAATGCAGTTTTTAGTCGAGTGAGACCAAGAGTTATGCCATTTGCAATATACTTTTCCTTTAAGTTCATCTGGAGATGGCATTTTTACTCCTTTCGGCAACTTAAGGAAATTGGCCGCAAGCAAATGATAAAAAATGTCATCTACTTTAGTTAAATCGAAAGAGTACTTCCTGTGAAAGTCTTTCTTCTTAAACTGCTGGTCAATTGTTGTATCCTTATGAATTAATGCTTCACAGATTACAGGTTCTTTGCCCACAATCTCTGCTGCATCAATCTCATAATTTGGATCTCTATGATATGTCTTGTACGAGGCATAATTTCGATCTTGTTCCTCCTCTAATAATGCTTCATATCGAGACACCTTATAGGTCAGTTCGACCAAATCCCTGAATTCAGTTAAGTCAAACTTCTTTCGAAGCCTGAACTCTAAACCGTTTTGAGCCAATCTTACGAATTCTGGCTCTGGTAGGATGACTCTACATTTATTTCGAGCCCTTTTAAGTCTGGCGATAAACTGAGTAGCCTTTTTTTTAGGCCTCTGACTCAATCTTGCCAAGTCTACCATGGAAACCTCTGGCTCCGATTGGAAGAATTGGGCATGAAATGCCTCTTCCATTTGTTGCCAAGTTTGAATGGAGCCAGGTGTAAGGTTAATGTACCATACAAATGCGCCCCCAGTTAGAGAATTTGGAAATAATCTCAATTTCATATAGTCATGGTTAGTAAATTCACTACATTGAGCAGCAAATCTAGCAATATGCTCTACTGTTGATTGATTTCCACTCCCATAGAAAAGGGTAAAATCTGGTATTCTGAATCCCCTTGGGTATTCATGTACCCTATCTACCCATTCTGGGTATGGTTTTCTGTATACAGGAGTCTGGACCCCCTGAGCCATCGGTCCACACATCTCCCTAACAATATCAGCAATTTGGTCCATAGGAACCATATTTTGTGCCTGCTGAACTACTACTGGAGGGACAAACACAGGATTTGGTGGACAAACTTGTGCTTGTGGTCCTCTTGGTCCATAAGGTGGTACATTTGGGACTGGTTGTCCCTGTGGTGCAGGTTGCTGTTGGGGGTATGGGTAACCCCTTTGAGCCTGACCTGCGAAGGGACCTGCGAAAGGTGCTGGAACAGGTGTTGTGTCCCTTCCATTTGTGGGAAAACCTTCCAACCCCCCGGGTATAAATTCGAATAAGGGATTATTATACCCCCTAGTGCCAGGTATGGCTTCGAACATGGGATTTGTAACCATTCTTACGCCAGTTTCTTGTACTTGACCAGATCCACCAACTTGTGTGGCTTCATTGTTAAGTACTGAGGCATTTTGGCCCGCTATAGGCCTCGAAATGGGTTCATACCAAGACTGAGGTGATGGTCTTTCATAGTTCTGATTACTAGTCTGACCATTAGAATGTCCATTAATTTGCATAGGCTGTTTATCTCTAGCCAATCTTTGCTGAGGGACATTTAAAACTTCCTCTGTGTGCCTTGTGTTTGTTGGTTGGTAGTTATTCATTCGATCCAAAAAGGATGTGACCCACCTTTCCATTGTGTTCATTAATTGTTGTCCCATAGCATCTACTAAGCCATCCCATGGATTTGTTGGCTGAGTAGATGGAACAGTGAATGGTCCAATTCCTTGGTTTCGTCCAATATTATGAACATATGGTTCTTGTCCAGAAGTACTGGTCTGTTCGACCATAGGTTCTGATAACATGGGAGTTTCCACAGGATGTGTTACCACATTATCCTCTGGATTAGGTATTTCTACCTCTCCTTCTACGCCTTCTTCGAAGCGTTCATTTTCTCCTTGTCGTCTTCGTCTAGCCATTTTTAAATTAGTCCCACTGGGCGTGCCAAAAATATATGTTGGCTTTTTGGCTTTCGAAGGGTATTTTTGTAAATGCGAGCGTGCCAGCAAGGATCAATCAGTCCTTACAGAAATTATAATTGCCAACCAATTATCAGACGATTGTGTTTTAGTTCTTTCAGCCTCAATGAAGAGGACTTTTACTGGTGGCTTGACTTAGGAGAAAGTAAGAGAAATAACAGTTAATATGAAGAACAATGGAAGTATTTCATTAAAAATGAACACTTACAATGGTCCAAACTTAGCCTCAGAGAGGTTTACAACAGCAATCTACTTGAATCTACTTGAAACTACTCCTATGAATGAAGTGCAGTGCAGGTATTTAAAGTGCAGGAATGTAAAGAACAGGTATTTAAAGTACAGGAAAGGTAAAGATTGGAAATGTAAACTGGAAAAGAAAATGCGTAAAGTAAGACTGGTTTGTATGATCTGAGTCTGGGGCTTTTTTCTGGGGGCTTCCCTGCTATTTATACTCGTCAAGGATGACCTTCGAACTGCACTTCGAACCGTCGAACTGCTCCTCCATGATCGCTGATCATGCTGCCTTAGAGGTAGTTCCACTACGCCATCACTTGCAGTTGAGCTTCCCTCCTGTATTTGAATTTGAATATGAGTAACCGTTGAAGCCACGTCACCTTATATCTCTTTATTGATCTAGTGCTACTCATTTCACGTGAGAACCAATATTCATCGCCACGTGTACGATTAGGATTGAAGACTTGAATCATCTTCCCATAATACCCTTATTCTGACACGTGTCGAATTGTAACTGGCTTTTACAAAATATGTAGCCAACACTTACATTCATCCAAAACCAAAACGCAATTAACAAAAAAAATTGTTGTCAAACTTCATTCAATACAAACCCATGAAATAAAATTAAAACATTTCTAAGATATCAAACTTCATCTTCATGAATCACATCCAATCCAACTTTCACAAATTCCAATTCCAATTCCAATTCCAATTCCAATTGCAATTCCAATTCCAGTTTTAATTCCATGCATTTGGTTGATGAACCCTACACAAAAACAAATTGAAAAAATATAAACTTTAATCTTCAATTATAGTAAGAAATGAAAAGATAAACAAATGTCTATATATTGCATCTCAATATAATAAGAAAATGTATTGAGTATATGAAAAAATTACTAATGAGCAAATGGATATTAGACATCAATTATAGCATCAACATTATAAGTTGAACTTAAAGATGAGGTTGACTCCAAAGTACCTAATTATGAGTCAACAAGAGAAGATTAATAAAACTTACATTAGAAAATGAACAATACAAATAAAAATGAAGATAAATAAATTGTCATTTACCCGAGTCATATTACTCAAATTATTTCACATCATCCATCAACTTTCGAAGAGAAATTGGAAGGTTGCTTCGAAGCCAATTTTGAGTACATACAAGAGCTTCAACCATAGAAGGCGAGAGTGAACTACGAAATGGGTCAAGAATACGCCATCCCGTACTAAAAGCTGACTCCGATGCAACAGTAGAAATAGGCATGGCCAACACATCCCTTGCAAGTTGTGATAACACCCTATATTTGGTTGCATTCACCTTCCAATAATCCAAAATCTCAAATGTTTGATTCTTTGCAAAATGTTCAACCTCAGATAAATATTGTTCCAATTCCGACTTAGATCCACTAGTGCATCTCCCCTCCAAATAGGAATTAAATTGGGAGTCAACTAAAGAATAGGGATCATCATCATCATCATCATCTTCCACCATATTCACAACTTCACTCACACTTGGAAGTTTCTCATTTGAAGGATCAAGTTGGAGTGTGGCCGCGCACTTCTTAAAAACATCATGCCTATGAGGAGAAGACCTCACATATCTCACTGCAAGTCTAATGTTGGCAATAGAATTATCCATTTCTTTCAACCCATCACTCACAACGAGATTAAGGATATGTGCACAACAACGCATATGAATAAACTCATGTTGCAAAATAGTCCCCTTTCAATCTTTGGTTATCGTTTTCAAATATTGAATGGTAAGATTATTAAAACTAGCATTATCAACTGTTAAGGTGAATATGCTATCAATGTTCCACTCAATCAAACACGACTCAATTTTTCGACCCAATGTTTCTCATTTGTGATCCGTAACTT
Source organism: Camellia granthamiana (assembly GCA_036172215.1). Taxonomy (NCBI): domain Eukaryota; kingdom Viridiplantae; phylum Streptophyta; class Magnoliopsida; order Ericales; family Theaceae; genus Camellia; species Camellia granthamiana. The sequence continues at coordinate 9,192,965 of CM069917.1, forward strand.
GTTGAAAATTTATGATTCTTTTTTGAAATTTCTAGTTATCATTAATGAAATGAACAGTCAAATACATGTAACACAAATTCTGAATAGATGTCCAAGTGTCCATAGTAAAGCAAATTCTACGACCCTTCATGGCCTTCTTTAACTTATCCCTTTCATTCTTGAATATGTTGAGCACTTCTCTAGATATGGTTTGACGAGAGGGAATTGGTGTGAATTTGGGTTGCATGACATTACAAAATCTTCTAAACCCAACACCCTCCACAAATCTAAATGGCAACTCATCAATGACCACCATCTTCGCAAGAGCCTTTTTACAAGTATCAAAATTAAAAATTGTTGCTACAACCTTAATACTTTCTTCATTTTGTTTCGGTTTAAGATTTAATGTTTGTTGACCATCTGTATCCCTATTTGGATATTCTTTACAATTGGGTGTATGATTCCTCAAATTGCTAGTCCCATAAAGTCTAAAGTTAGCCATATACTTTTTCTTGCAATATTTACATACAGCTCTACGTTTCCATCATTCCCTACAACCTTATCAAAATGATCCCAAACTGTGGATTGTGCTCTCCCCCCTCCACTCTCACTCTTTCTCTTTGGGGGTCTAGGAGGCTTAGGTTCAGGTTCAGGTTCAGGTTCAGGTTGGGGTTCGACTAAGAGGGGATTCATTTGAGAATTAGAGGATTCTAGAGGTACAAGATTGATTGCGGAAGATTGAACACTATCCTCCATTTAAACTGGATTACAAAAATTACAAATTCAATAACATAACAGATTACAGATTCAACTTCAATAACATAATTACAGATTCAATACGATTAATAACAGATTCAATTTCAGATTTAATTTTAATAACAGATTCAGAGAGAGAGATCTGTTTGCATATATTAAATACATATTCAATTTCCACTTCTCAGATCTGTTGGTACAAAAACAAAATCAGATTTAATTCCAAAACAAACACACAGATTCAATTTCCTTCCATTTCTCACAAATTCAACAACAAATTTAATTCCAATATCACAGATGCAATTCCAAAAACACAGATTCAATTCCAAAAAAAAAAAAAACAGAGCGAGAGATCTGTTTGCATATATTAAAGACAGATTCAATTTCCACTTCTTAGATCTGTTGGTCCAAAAATAAAATTAGATTTATTTCCAAGAAACACACAGATTCAATTTCCTTCCACTTCTCACATATTCAACAACAAATTTAATTCCAATACCACAAATTCAATTCCAAAAATACAGATTTGTCATGACCCAAACCCGCCCCTAAGGGTTTAGCATCATAACCGACCAGTAATCCGTGATTACCAAAGGCCTGAATGACAGTAATACAATATAAAAGAGGCTGGCGGAAGCCAAACAGTAATAACAAGGTGTCTAATGAGCTATGAAAACCTGAATGGGAAAAACTTTTATAGACTAATCAACATTCATAACCATATATATACATATCAGATACACATAATATGCAGGTTAGGGATCCAAGCCCTTCACCATAACTGTACAACCAAGTTTTAAACATTCGATACATAATAGAGACAAAAGGGTGAATCTGAAACACCCCAAAAACAACCTTGGCTTGAGTAGACTCGGAACCTCGAAGTGAGGCACAGCGGTTGGCTAGACAAAACATGAGCTTAACTCGACGCTTTTAGCTTTGGTCCGGTGCCTGGCCACCTACATACATATATAAACTATAAGCTAAAGCCCAGTGAATAACAAGTGCGTAAAGGGGTTAAGAATGAATGTCCTTTCAGTAATTAAAACAGTCAATTGCATCTGTAGATTAGTTATTCAATTAGTGACTCATAGTTCATGTCATAACAGTCATTTAGAAACCATAGTAGTCATACGTGGTACATCCAATAACAGAACAGTACAGTAGGTCTTAATAGATCGAACAGTTAGTTGATGGCTATCAAAACAGTAAACAGTAGTACTTCCAATCATTGAAACTGACAGAGATCTCTGTAACAGTAGCAGTAACAGTAATAGTAACAGTAACAGTAGCAGTAGCAGCAACAGTCAATTGCTATGGATGCCACGGATACAGTTCATAAAATAGGACAAACATTTATTCAGTAAACAATGTTATTTCAGAAAACAGTACAGTCAATTGTTCAGAAAATAATTGTAATTAAACATAGCTTTACAACATTGTTACTCACAGATTACTGGGCTATAGGCAGGCTAATCAGCATCATCGGGTGCCAACCCAACACAATTGCAGAACGAACACATACTAAATTACACACTCGGGATTAATAACTTAACCCCTAACTTGACTTGGTGTGGTTCTATAACATTATCCTCATTATAATGCCTTAAACATGGCCTAGAAATTCCTAGGATGAAACGAGGATGCAAAAATGTACTTAAAAACTTTTTCCAAAACTTGCTGAAAATAAGGGTCTTGCTCGAGCGTAAACTCCTTCGCTCGAGCGAGCTTATCAAATGAGAGAGGTCGCTCGACCCTAGACTCTCCCGCTCGAGCGATCTGCAAAAATGTGAAAAGCACTGGTTACTAAAATTCTCCGCTCGATGCTTGCTCGAGCGTGAGACACAGTTCTTCGCTCGAGCGTCGGTCTCGTCGCTCAAGCGTGCATCTGCACACGCAAAAACCTGAGAGCTTGCAATTTATGCTCGAGCCAGCATTCTGTCGCTCGAGTGGAATTTTGAAAACAAAGGTGGTCGCTCGAGCGTGGAATCCTTCGCTCGAGTGAGGAAGCCAAATTCTGGGTTTTCCAAATTTGTTCCCAAGCTTCAAACCATGAATCAAGCATGCCAAAACTCATCATTTGGGCCAAATTTATGGAAAACACTTGGAAACTCATAATACAACATGTTTTAAAGATCATTTTATAAAATCAAAGCCCAAAAGTATGATAATTGAACACAAATTCAACTTCAAATAAAAGAACATGATGTAATTATGTCATGCATGTGTTTATTTGAATTCATAGCTTCTAACACATAAACAAATGAGCCATTCTTTCCAAAAACATGATGAATTCTTAGATTACAACTATAATATGAACATGCATGGAAGAACTTCATGAAAAATAACTTCAAACTCTATGATATAAACATGCATGCATGAATTAATGTTTCTTAAGCTTAAATCTCATATCTCATAATTCAATTCACTTGAAATCATAAGTGATTCAACTTAAATTCAAGACTAAGGACTTGGTTTCCTTATCTTAGATGTTCAATTGGGCTTAGGACACTAAAATCTTGAGCTAGATGAACTAATCTCCAAAACTCCTTCAATTTCCTCTCAAATTCAAGCAATACACTTGTTGAATTAAATTTTTCCCTATTCTCTCTCTCTCTCTCACGTTTTGGGCAAGGAGGTGGATGGAGAATGGTGTCAACAAAAATGAAATCAAACAAATGGCCTTGTAAAGGCCCACCAATGGCAAATGTGTAATAAACTCAAGCTAAAGTAATTTAACATTATTTATTCTAATTTAATCATTGCAAATCGAATTTTAATTAAACCTACCATAAAATCATATAAATCCTAATTAGTATATAACACAAATCAATTTCTGAATCGGTCGCCGATAAGGCTTTAAATTCGCAATTCGAAATTAAAACATGAACAGACCATTCTGTAACAAACAGATAGAAATACAATTAAACAACACACTCACATAATCAATTTGGGGTTTCACCTTAATCAATTACTTATCATGCTTAATCATGAATTAACGCTAATCAGAGGTGAGGGTTGTCACAAGATTCAATTCCTCAAAAAAAAAAAAAAAAACAGAGCAAGAGATCTGTTTGCATCAACACAAATTAGATTGTAGAGAGACAGATCAGATTGCATAAAATAAACAGAGATTGAGACCAGAGAGTGAGACTAATGAGATGAGAGATTAGGGAGAGAGAGAGAGAGAGAGAGAGAGAGAGAGACTTACTTGTGAGTCGATCGGTGCAGATGCAAAACCAGAGAGTGAGACTGATGAGATGAGAGAGTGAGGGGGGGAGACAAATCAGAGAGATATCTGATATATATATATATATATGTTGTAAAAAAAATCAAAGATCGGGGTGAGAGAGAGAGAGAGAGAAAGAGAGACAGAGACTGAGAGAGAGAGAGAGAGAGACTTACTTGTGAGTCGATCGATGCAATGAGAGAGTGAGACGATCGGTGCAGAAGATGAACAACTAGAGTGTGAGAGACAGTGATGAGATGAAAGAGTGAGAGAGACAGATTCGTGTTTTTGAGTTTGAGAGTTAGATAGATTATTAGGGTTTTTTTGTTTTGTTTGTTATAGATGAGGTGCGTGAGATGGTGAGATGAACGGTCAGATTTGAAAGAGGGAAAAAAAAATATATGTATTAATGCAGGCAGGTTGGGCGAGTGCGGTTCAAACCCGCAACTTGCCCGCAGCTCGAAATTTATATAAAATCCAAACCGCACCCTATCCTAATGTGTTTGCGAAACCGCCCACACGCGTGCGGTTCGAATCGGGTAGGGTAGTTTGGGCGGATCGAATAACCCTACGCCCAGCCCTAAAAGGGGGTGGTAGCGATGGTGTAATAAAAAATGGAATTAGGATTTTATTATCAGAAGAGTCAAAAGACAAATAATATTTTTTTTATCATATACACAAACTCACATGTATGTACAATATTATAGGGGTGTTTGGGAACCTTTGACATAGGCTATTTTAGCCTCAAATTGTAAAAAAGCCCAAAAGTCTCAAATTGTCCCGCCTAATTCCCAAAAAAAAAAAAAAAAATTTGTGAAAAGCAACGGCTATCAGCAGCAGACAGCCTACACTATCACCAACAGTATAGGCTGCAGACAGTAAATGACCATTTTACCCCTACAGCTCAATTTTGAAAAAAATAAGGTTAGGGGCAAATTTTCAATCTTAAACATCATTTCAAACACATTTTTTAATACAACAATCAACCCAAAAATTTAACCCAACTTCCCAAACACAAAAACTAAAATAACATACTAAAATAGTCAAAAAGCCAAAAAGCCTAAAAAAAAGCCACTTCCCAAACACCCACTATATATACAAACAAAAAAAAATTCAAACACCATAGAAATAATCTCTAATAAGATGAAGAAATATTTTTGATACAAAATAAAAAGAGAATGCAAGATAAGAGAATAATGATATATATTTTTTATATTGAGAAATTATTTTATTTATAAAATAAGATATATACTTTTAGAAGTTGTATGACAAATATAATTTTTCACAAAAATAAGGGGGTCATGGCCCCTAAAATCGTCTCCTAATTTCATCTCTAGGTGTAATGATGGTAGTTATGGTGTGGGTTGGAGTGATCGTGATAGTAATAATTGTGACTGTGGTAATGATAGTGAAATGATAGTATGACAATGATGATAATGGTGATGAAAATAGTGGTAATGGTAATGATGGGGATGATGGCCATAGCTATAATGGTGATAGTGGTAGTAGTGGCAATAACATTTATAAAGATTTTTTTTTTTTAATTTGCTAAACAAAAGGACGGAAATATGTTTATTTATTTATTTTTATTTTTAAAATTTGACAATAGATAGAGCTTTAAACGGGAAAATTCTATTTCCACACATCTACTTATCTCAGTATACACACTTATGAATTTGATTAGATATTCTTGATCTCATTCCACACACTACATATTTCAATTATAATCCTTAACTCACATATTGTACACACACACTTTTCACCCAAACACACACCCACACTACTTCTAGAGAGAAGAACCACAAGATCCAGTGGATTCTGACCACCCCACTGCCGACACCCTTCGGGCTACTCTCCGCCAAATCTATTTCTTTTTGGTGTTCTTTGCTTGGAACCTTTTTCTTTCTTTTTTTTCACTTGGATTGTTGAGAAATGTTTGTTTTGTCTCGTGGGTTTTGTTTGAAATGTGTTTCTCACACTTTTTCTTTATTGGATTTGATGTGGATTTGTCTTGAAATCATGTAAATCTATTTGTAAGTTGGTTCATAATTTCAATTGTTACCTTTCAATGGTACATTTTTGGCGCTGCTTTGGAAGTTTTGAAGCAAAACTCCTCATGTTAATCAATAGTTTTTAGCGAGATAAAGTAGGAGGATGATGCCGGAGAGGGATAGACTCACCAGAGAAAGATGCCAGGAGAGAGAGAGAGACCCTAAAAATGAAGGAGAGGAAGGACGCCGATGATGGAGGAGAAGAAGGAGAGCAAAGCATAAGAGAAGTAGAAAGTTTGTTGTTGATGGTAGAAAGAGAGAGATGAGAGAAGGGATGGGATGGGTTGGATAGGGTTTTGATATTTATTATGGTCATTTTATTTTAGAGTATAATTGTCATTGAAATAAAATTTTATTAAATGTCTCGACTGAGATAAGTTGATGTGTAAAAATAGAATTTCTTCCCTACACGTGTCTTTGACTTTGTTCCAACTTTTAGGGGTGCACGGTTCTACCATCATTTTGTTTCCATAGATGACTAAATATTTGTGTAGACGCGAATTGTATGAATGAATACTCCAAGACCACTAATAATTTCTCCTTTCATCAAGGTCTTGCAACCAGTTTATTGCATCACTAGGGACATACCTTTTTTTTTTTTTTTTTTTTAAAAGTAGTTTGAAATAGGGTACTCCTCAATAAAGATATACATTCCTAAGGCTACATATTAGATGTTAATTGAGGGAGAATCACAAACGCTATTAACTCCTATCTATGTTTCAATTTGAAACTTCATATTATAAAATGGTGCTACATAACTATAAGTGGTTACAACTTGAAACGTAATATTTGAATGACAATAATTTTAATAGAAAATGAAAATATAATTTTGAGTTTTATAATTCTAGCATTTGAAACGTATTGGGTTAAACAATTCTTGATTATTTATATTGACAAAAATTACATTTTCAAATTAAATAGGAATTTAATTTCCCTACTTTCTTATGAAAATCTCGCATTATTACTAAAACATATAAGCCTCTTAAGAATAAAAAAAAAAAAATTAGATTCACAAAATATAAAATTTTATTATTTGTTTCACTAAGAACTTTTAACGAAATTTGAATAACATTGACATTATAATCTTAACACGCCAAAAATGATTGAATAACATTGTACAATAATGACTTTTTAACACACTTTCAATTATTAAATTGTGTCTAAAATTTCAAGTATTTTAAGCTTAGATTAATTGTATTAAGACCTCTTCAATTATAAATGAATATGATATTATTTTGATGTAGAAGTGATGTATTTTTGTACTTGAGGGAGTCAAATTGCATTGATAGATATATTGAATGAAAGTAAAATAAAATTCTCTAGTAATTAAGAGAATTTTGATGTAATATAATTTTCGATAAATTATACTCATCTCTTCTAATGTTTCAAAAAAAAATAATTAACATTACACTTTTAATATAATTATACTGATTTTACTTTAATAAGAAACTAGTCTAACATGTAGTAAAGTCAAATGCTCGCACACAAATAGGGATTTGTATCCATATAGTATAGTTCACTTAGATTTGGAAGGTTCGTCTTACCAACCATATGTGTTGTCGCTTGGATGGTTGGCCCCAAAGAGAGTGCAACCTGAAACCTTAAGGTTTATACCTCAAGATCTCAGGATTTAAACTGATTGAAACTAATGTAGATGGTGGATAGACACTGAAATAAATAAAGATAAATATACATTTGGAAGTATTTTTTTTTGGTTGGTTTACTGACTTGTTATGAAAAAACATGTAAAAAATAAAAAGTTGATGCAACCTAAATAAGCTAATAAGTTAATAAATAGACTTTTTTTTGTCTTTCCAAAAGAGGGCATATACTCACTTTCTAAACCTATTTTTTAAATCAAATAATATGCAAGTCAGATTGATTCATTTTTTTATTCATACGACTAACGAATTAATAATTTAAAATAACCAAATTGTTATATAAATTAAATTTTCAAGAGATACTGGTGTAATTATATTAAAGTGTTAGAGTAATTATATATATATATATATTTTTTTTCAAATTTAAAAAGAGTAAGTGTAATTTATCCTTTATTTAGGGAGAAAAAAAAAACCAAAACCAAAAACATCATGCTATAATTAATTTAATTGAATTATGCAACAAAGATGTGAGGAAGATATCCCTCTAAAAAACAGATGAGAGAAATAGACATTTCAGTCCACCATTTCCATTCACAACCAGCCTATGTAAAAGCTTCAAATTCACTCTTAAACCCACCAACCACCCATTGTTTTCCCTTCTAAAAGCATCTCCAATGGTTTGCCATTGGAGCTGCCATTGCTAGCAGCTGCCGTTGAATTTTGATGCTCCAATGGCAAAACATAGCAGCTGCCAAATTTGAGAAATGCCAAAGCTTGTGTCAAATTTGACAAAAGCTTTGGCAGCTGCCATTCATGCTACCTCAGCCATAAACCAACGGTTTCCCTCCCTCATTCCTTTCCTCCCTCCCTCCCTCCCTCCCTCCCTCCCTCCCTTCATGCCAACTCAGCCAATTCATCAAACAGATTCACAGATTGACAGGAAAAAAATTACAGATCCAGAATTCAGATTCAAAGATTCACAGATTAAAATTCATCAAAAAAATTACAGATTCAAAGATTCACAAATTCAAATACAGATTCACAGATTCAAATTCATCAAAAAATTACAGATTCACAAAAAGAAAAAAAAATAGTTAAACAGATTCAGATTTGCCAAAATAGATCCAATGGTTGCTATAATTTGCCAAATTTGAGATGCTCTCATCGTCAGAATAGATTCAAAAAAATTACAAAACAGATTCAGAATACAGATTAAAAAAAAACAGATTCAGAAAAAACCTGGTCTCATCGTCCTGGTTGAGAGATTCATCGACTGACACAGATCATATACCTGGTCTCATCTCTCTCTCTGTTTCAAACAGTCGCCGATCTGTTCAAAATTCACCGATCGAAGATAGAAAGATGAGGGATAGAGTGAGACAGAGAGAGAGGTAGATGGAGACCGATCGATGACTGAAACCAGCTTCGGGTTCATCCATGGAGACCAAGAGAGGTATAGAGAGAGACTAAAACTAGATCAGTGGAGAGAGATCGGCTTGGTTAGGGTTTGATTTGGAAGATTTGAGGAGAGGAGAGGAGATGAGAAAAGAAGAGAGAGAGATGAAGATCGGGGAGGGCAATGAAGAGAGAGCAGAGAGAGAGAGAGAATAGATAGATACATATGACTCAACAATGCACGGATTGTTCTAGATAGATGGATGATGAGCCGTTGAAATTATTTGTAATAAATTGAAATTATTTTTAACAAAAAATTGAAATTAAAAAATTAAAATTTTATTAAATTGTATTGGAATATTAAATTTAAATATTATTAGAATATTGTATTGAAATTTTATTAAATTTTATTAGAATATTGAATTGAAATTTTATTAAATGAAGAACATTGTATTGAAATTTTTTTTAATGTCTTTTTATTAAATGAAGAACATTGTATTAAATGAAGAACATTGTATTGAATTTTTTTTTTCTAATTTTTCATTTTTTTTAATTTTTTATATTTGTCTAGTTGGGAATAATATAAATATATAATTTTTTTAACAAACAGGTAAAAAAATGTCACAAAAGACAAAAAATAAATAAAAATAAAATCACAAAAAACCTATGTCCAAACAACACCTACAAACTTGGAGGGAAAGTTGGTTGAGATTTGCCAAAAATATCAAATCACCATTGGAGCACCATTGTTATAATTTGGCAAAATAATACTATTCATTGCCAAATTATAACAATAGCAATAGTAAAATAACAATAACCATTGGAGATGCTCTAAGCTAAGCAAAACCCAACCCCAAAACCCCCAAATTCAGCTTTTATTCTCTTCCAATTCCCAACCAATCTTCAACTAAAACTTTCACACACCAAAACCCTAATCCCATTTTCCAGATGAAAAGGTCTCACATTCGCATTCCTCTCTGCTTCAATCGCAAATGGGTCATCCCATTATCCCTTGATGAAAGGGAAAGTTGAAATCTAAAATATCTTCATTGAATTTCATAAGAGATTACAAATCATATATATATACATCAGTACAGTGAACAAAAGAATTAACCTAACCATATTTCTAACTAACTACAGTTTAAACTAATTGACTCTGTTAACTACAGTTTAAACTAACTGTCTCTGTTACAATACTGAATCTGTTACAATGAATCTGTTACAATCTGTTAGGGAAAATATTGTCTACAGCTACTGTTCATTACACTTGATGCAGCAGCACATTACACTTGATATGCAGCAGCACATTACACTTGATGCACCTCTCGGACCTCTTGGACCTCTGCCTTATCATGCCCCCTCAAGCTGAGAGGGGGAAGACCAACATGAAGCTTGGAAGTGAGAAAAGAAAATCTGGCAGTGGACAGAGACTTGGTGAAGATGTCAGCCAATTGATCCAAAGAAGGAACATATTTGAGAAAGAACTGGCGACGAGCAACCTTCTCACGAATGAAATGACAGTCGACTTCAATGTGTTTAGAGCGGCTGTGAAAGACCGGATTAGCAGCCAAGGACAAGGCAGACATGTTGTCACACCAAAGAACAGGTGGAGATGGTTGAGGAATGTGAAAATCAGCAAGAAGCATTTGTAACCAAGTGAGTTCTGCAGCAGTGTGGGCTAAGGACCGATATTCAGCCTCGATCGAGGAGAGAGACACAGTGGACTGTTTCTTGGAGGACCACGAAATGAGATTAGAACCCAAGAACACACAATAATCAGAGGTGGAACGTCGGTCAGTGGCATCCCCAGCCCAATTGGAGTCAGAGTATGCGGTGAGATGAAAAGAACCAGGAGCAAAGAGAAGACCATAGGAAAGGGAACCTTTAATGTAACGTAAGATACGTTTAACAGCAGAAAAATGAGCCACAGTAGGTGCATGCATATGTTGGCAGGCTTGGTTGACAGCATAGGAGATCTCAGGGCGAGTTATAGTAAGATACTGAAGGGCACCCACAAGGCTGCGAAAAAGAAAAGGTTGGGAGAATGGTAGAGAATCAACAGCAGTAAGAGAAGGTTTAGCTGAGGTAGGTGTAGCACAAGGCTTGCAGGTAGTCATGCCAGCTTTAAGAAGAAGCTCCGAGGCATACTTCTGCTGGGAGAGAAAAAAGCCTTGAGCAGTGGACTGAACGGAAATACCTAAGAAATAGGAAATATCCCCTAATTCTTTCATGGAAAAAGCATTGTGCATTTGAGTTAATAAGGATTTAAGGTAGGACGGATCAGACCCAGTAAGAAGTATATCATCGACATATATAAGAAGAAAGGTAATGGAAGAAGAGGTAGAATGAATGAAGAGAGAAGAATCACAACGCCTCTGAAAAAATCCTTGAGAGAGAAGAAAAGAGGAGAAAGTAGAGTACCAGGCCCGAGAAGCCTGTTTCAAACCATAAAGAGCCTTGTGAAGTTTGCAAACAAGAGTAGGCTGAGAAGGATCCACAAAACCAGGAGGCTGTTCCATGTATACCTCTTCATCCAACTTGCCATGTAAAAAGGCATTAGATATGTCAAGTTGTTTGAGAGGCCAATGATGATGAAGAGCTAAAGAGATAAAAATACGAATTGTGGGTTGTTTGGCCACAGGGCTAAAGGTATCATGAAAGTCAATACCATGTTGCTGATGAAAACCCTTAGCCACTAGTCTGGCTTTGTGCCTAGCAACTGAGCCATCAGAATTTTTCTTAACTTTGAAGACCCATTTACACCCGATAGCTTGCTTGGAAGGGGGTAGGGAAACAAGAGACCATGTGCCTTGATGTTGAAGAGTGGCATATTCATCAAGCATGGCTTGGAGCCAGACTGGAGAATCAAGAGCAGATTTATAAGAGATGGGCTCAATATCAGGAGAAGGAGAGGAGCCAGCAGAAGAAGTAAGAGTAGAAGAGAAACAAGTAGAAGTAGTTTTGGATCTGGTTTGCATAGGATGAGAATTGATGGCAACAGGAGGAGGAAGAGGTAAAACAACAGAAAGAGAATTAATAGGAATGGATGGATGGGAAGAAGGTACAGGTGGTGCCAGAGCAGAAGACTGAGGCTGTGAAGAGGACTGTGGCTGGACAGAAGGAGACTCTGGCTGTGAAGAGGACTGTGCCTGGGCAGATGTAGATTGTGGGTGTGAAGAGGACTGTGGCTGTGCAGATGTAGGCTAGACACTAGATTGTGGAGCCAGAGCAGACTGAGAATAACTATGCTGAGGAGAGGGTGACCAAAAGAAATCTTGTAAAAGAGGAAGAGAAGCAACAGAAGAAACAAAAGTAGAAGAGGAAAAAGGAAATTCATGTTCATGAAAAATAACATGTCTAGATAAATGAATGTGACCAGTCTGAGGATCTAAACATCGATAGCCCTTAACACTGGGATGATATCCTAGAAAAACACAAGGAGTCGACTTAGGAGCCAACTTATGAAAGGCATAAGGTTTAAGCCAGGGGAAGCAAAAACAACCAAAGACTTTGAGTAGAGAGTAATCAGGAGCAGTATGATACAGCAACTCAAAAGGAGAACAATTATTAAGAGAAACACTAGGTAAACGATTGATCAAATATGTGGCAGCAGCTATGGCATCAAACCAATAAAGAAGAGGCATAGAGGACTGATGAAGAAGAGAAATAGCAGTTTCAGTAAGATGTAAGTGCTTCCTCTCAGCCACTCCATTTTGAGAGGGAGTATGTGGACAGGAAAACTGATGGTGAATGCCATGAGTGTGAAGTTAATGTTGAAGAGGATGATTCTTGTATTCACCACCTCCATCACTACGAAGGATTTTGAGAGGAAAACCAAATTGTTTTTCCACAAAAGCTTTGAATTCCATAAATTTGGCACACACTTCACTTTTATAAACAAGAGGATAAAGCCAAGTGAATCTAGTAAAATCACAACACATAGTATTTGTAAGGAGAAGCAGATTTATTAAAAGGACCCCATACATCACTATGAATCAAAGCCAGTGGATTATTTATAGTGGAATTAGATAGTGTAAAAGGTAGCCTATGACATTTGGCTACAGAGCAATGTACACAAGAAACAGTACTTTTATTGGAAGCTACAGACAAAGGTAATTTGTGCTTAAGCAAATGAAACTTAAGAATAGAAGGATGGCCTAATCTCTGATGCCAAATGTCAGTAGAAGCAGCAGATGTAACTGAACTACTGTAGGCATGTGAGGAAGCAGTGGTTGGAGTGTGAAAGTGATATAGTCCATTGGCATAAAAACCTTTATGGAGGATGGCCTTGGAAAGCTTGTACTGAATAGTAAAGGAAGAATGATCAAATGTGATAGAACAGTTATTATCTTTAGCCAAGTGATGCACAGAGACAAGATTAGAGTTAATAGAAGGAACATGCAAAACTTTGTTGAGTTTGAAAGAATGGTGAGGAGTAGGTAGTATACCTTGGCCTGTATGAGTGATAGGAAGGGAAGAGCCATTACCAATAGTGACTTGATCACCAGTAGTGTAGGGTTGAATGGAGTTAAGTTGATGAAGATTATTAGTGATATGATCAGAAGCAGCTGAGTCCAAAAACCAGGGAGAACAAGAACCATTGTCCTCAGTTAAAGATGTAACATATGCCTTTGACTGCTGAGACTGATACGGCTGAGAATGAGACTGATATGGCTTTGATTGCTGTGATGAAGACACTTCTGAAGACTGAAATTGAGTATCTAGCCTATGCCAACAGTCAAGAGCTGTGTGATTGGCTTTACCACAGATTTGGCAAACAATGCCAAATTGTCCTCTTCCTTGAGATCTGCCACGAGAGGATCTTCCTGAATAGAATCGAGTGCCTCTATGAGAACCTCTAAAATCACCACGAAAAGAACCTCTGTTATGATGATAAGAGTTAAATCCTCTAGAAGTATTAGTATCTTTCACAGTTGCATAAGCAACAGTTAGATCAGAATTTTGTTTTAATTTTCCTTCAATGTGAATAGCTTCTGAACAGAGTAGAGCAGAAAGTTCCTCCATAGAAATGGACTCCGCACGAGTTCGAATAGCTACTTTAACTGCATCATATTCAGAAGGCAATCCATTCAATGTAAGAAGAACAATATCCCCATCTTTTACAAATGATGAAGCAATACTCAACTGATCAACAATACTTTTGATTTTGCTCAAATACACTTCCATTGAGTCGGATTCCTTTGAAATAGAACTTAATTTGTTCTTTAATTGGTGGATATGAGACCTAGAGAGAGAGGTAAAGCGTTTATCAAGAAATTGCCAGACCTGAGCACTGGTGTGAAGATGTAACACAGAAGTGAAAATCGTATGAGAGAGAGTAGCAGTGATGCAGCTGAGTAGATGCGCATCAAGCATCTTCCATCTAACAGCTTCTGGATTTGAAATCTCAAGTCCTGCAGATTGCCGCACTGTGTCAACAGGACACTTCTTTGAGCCATCAACAATGGCGAGCAGATCTGTTGCTCGAAGCAGATTCTGCATTTGATTCTTCCAAATAACAAAATTCGAACCATCCAGCTTCACTGTTACAAGAGAACTGAGATTCGATAGCAGGAGATTGAGATTTGAAGGAATAGCAGAGGATTCCATAGACGAATCTGGAGTATTGCTCGCGAGAGCTTCTTGGTGCTCTGATACCATGATGAAAGGGAAAGTTGAAATCTAAAATATCTTCATTGAATTTCATAAGAGATTACAAATCATATATCTATACATCAGTACAGTGAACAAAAGAATTAACCTAACCATACTTCTAACTAACTACAGTTTAAACTAATTGACTCTGTTAACTACAGTTTAAACTAACTGACTCTGTTACAATACTGAATCTGTTACAATCTGTTAGGGAAAATATTGTCTACAGCTACTGTTCATTACACTTGATGCAGCAGCACATTACACTTGATATGCAGCAGCACATTACACTTGATGCACCTCTTGGACCTCTTGGACCTCTGCCTTATCATCCCTCATATCAACAATCTCTCTCATCTTACTCATCACAACAAACCAAGGGCACCACAAATCACCTCCATCTTTTCCCAAATCAGAATCTTCGGCTTCGACGGCTTCCCAGCAGAAGCCGCCGGAGCTGCCGAGATTCGCGTACTTGCTATCGGGGACGACGGGCGATGGGCGGCGGCTCAAGCGGCTGCTTCAGGCGGCGTACCACCCGAGGAACTACTATCTGCTGCACCTTGATCTGGGAGCTTTGGACGCCGAGCGGCTCGAGCTGGCTAGGGATGTGAAGTCGGAGGCGGTGGTTGGGGAGTTTGGGAATGTGATGGTGGTGGGTAAGGCTAATCTGGTGACGTATAAAGGTCCGACGATGGTGGCGTTGACGCTTCATGCGGGGGCGATATTGTTGAAGAAGGCGAAGTGGGATTGGTTTATAAATCTCAACTCGGAGGATTATCCTCTGATGCCTCAAGATGGTTAATTTCTTATTACTGATTTGATAGTGTATCATCTATGTGTATAATCTTTGTAGTTCTCTTGTTTTACACTCGGTTTGGATTAGGGAGGTAAGAAAAATCGATAAAATTAGATTTTGGTATGTTTTTCGTAACATATAGTGTGTTTCGATTTTGAAACTTTTATACCGAAACAAATTGAACATATCGAATGTTATATTTAAATATTTTTATATTATAATTAATATAATATATTTTTGTGATAAAAATTAGGGAGAAAAATATTTATTGAGCAATTTTAATATATTTTCAATGTAAAATTCTATAATCTATTATAAAACCTTTTAAAATTTTATGTAAATTTCTCTTCTACGTCAAATTGACAAAACCAATAAAATCGAACTGTAGCATAAGGTTTGTATCAGTTTCTCAATCATAAAAACTGAAAGGATCGGTTTGGTGCTAAATATACTTTTAACACTGACCGAACCAAACAGGGGAGGTGAAGAAAGAAAAGAAATGATTGTGTTGTGGAAAAAGAAAATGAATGATTATGATTTTTTATCATTTAAAAGAGAAGAGAATGTAATTTTTCACGTATCCTATTTGGATAGAGTAAGCAAGAGAAAAGAAAAGAAAAGAAAGTTTTTTATTTCATTTTACTAAAATAACCTTCCATATTAGTAAGTTTTGTTTTTTTTATAATAGTAATTTTGGTATTTTAAATAAGTTTCATTAAACCTAATTCTTTTCTTATCAAATTTCACAACTTTTAGTGAGAAACAAAACACAGATTTGGTGAGAGTCCATTTCTCACCATCTTTTATTGTTTCTCACTATTTCTCACCTTACTTAACCATCCAAACAAGTGAAGGGTTTCCAATTCTCACAATTTATTTTATTTTCTCACCAAACCCTTTCATCCAAATAGTGTTAGGGTTAATTACATTTTTAGCCAGCCCAAGTGTTGGCCGAGTGGTCATGGCCTGGGTTTGGGGTGTGGTCCATGTTCGAAATGTCCTATGTGCAAACAATTTGTTATGGCTAGTCCACACCGGCTTTGCCTAACTAATGGATGGTGGGGACAGGATGGGTCCCTGATTAATTAGTTCTTAAAACCGAATACCGAGTTACAAAAAAAAATAATTACATTTTTAACCAAAATATGTTAGAGCATCTCCAATCATTCATCAAACTTTCATCAAATTTAAGTAAAAATTTGATGAAAAGTTTGATCTCCAATGGTGAACTAAGATTTTCATCAAATCTGGCCGGTCGTCCAGTCGAGAGTAAATTTTTGGTTAATGAGGCCAAAATCCATCAATGGCTATCTGCAAAATTTGATGAAAGGCTAAATGCTTCCTTGATTTGATGAAAAATATATCTCTCCCTTTATTTGATATCAATTTAATAAAACGGTTGGAGCACCGTTTTTACCAAATTTTCATCCAATTTAAATTTGATGAAAGATATGAGTCTGGATTGAAGATGGCCTTATTGGTGTTATTTTGATCTTCATTGTATAGAAAGTGTTTCAATTTTGGAACCTAACTCCATCTGTAAAAATCCAGTTAAGTGTGAAAGTCCCTTAAATTACGTTTATTTTTCAAAATGTGTGATATGTGTGTGAAACTCACTTTATAAAATTACACTTTAGTCCCAAAACATGGTACATCATCTCTAATCTTTTACCTTTTCTTTCATCAAATTTATAAAGAAGTGCTTAAAAATCATAGCCAATCCTTTTGTCAAATGTTCATCAAATCATTTTTTTCATCAAATTGAGAACTCATCGAATCCTTAACAAATTTAAATTTGATGAACATTTAAAAAATGGTCAAATTTGATGAAAAGTAAAATTTGGGGTAAGATGAGAATTTTTATAAAGATTTGATTAAAATCTGATGAAAGGATTGGGATAGTTGATATCAAATCAAACTTTGTTCTCAAATTGATAATCAAATTATATGAAAAAATTGGTGAAAGATTGGAGATAATCTTATATGTGTCATTTTGGTCTATGTAATTACGCGTTTATATCTGACTGTAATGGTGTCTATTAACGGAATTAGGTTAGGGACCAAATTAAACACTTTTTATACATTCGAAACTAAATTGACACAATTTAAGGTATTTTGATTGTCCGGAGGCAAGTGATAGTAATAATCTTAAATGAGATAGTTCTTCTTAATCAGAGATATATTGGAAACTATAATTAATTTCAGTATGTAATTCAGAAATTAAAAGCATGATAGGCAAACATCACACTTATATTAAAATAAGAAATATAAGATTACAAGATAAAGGAAAACTTACAATGGTGGGAACATATTGGACAGAGCATCCAATATAATAAGCCCACTAGTAATAATTACACTTCCAATTACACTTATACTTACAATCACCCTCTCATACTTAAATAATATACAAATGTTTGGATTTTTAAAAGCGTGTCCACTTCTACTGAAAGAGGTTGCTTATATAGAGCTAGGAGGTTGGAATTGAAATGGTTTGGAGTCTGAGGAGATAATGAGGAATCTACTTTTATTTTGTTGGTGCAAGGAATCTGCTTTTGTTGTAGGCGTCGCATGGGAGATGCATTATAGGAATTTGCTTTTGAGCTGGAAAGTAGTGGAGACAAACTTGCTGTTGAATTATTTTCAATCTTCACAACTGACGGTCCATCCGCCTCAAAAGATATTATTTTTGGATGGCATATAATTTGAAGAACTCTCAAGCTACTTCCTCCAAAGGAGGACCCAATTTCAAAACATCTGTTACTTCTGCTACCGCCAATCATGGTTATTATACTCATGATACATCATACCCCATCATTCCATTAATTACTGGTCATGTTGACCAATTACAGCAAAAGCCCAATATCAAACCTGAAACCCTCATTTCCACTTATTTTCCAAATAAGTGGCATTATCCTCCACATTCTGGTCAGTATTCCCGCCTTTGTTATGAAAAGATCCTTGAAGAAACCAACTCTATCTCCATTGACCATGTCTATTCTAAAGAAGATAAGACCCTTCTTCAATATTCCAAACTTCACATTCTCAAAATTGTTTCTCCAACTGAATGGGGTCATCTTACCATATTTTGAAAATTCTCCGATTCTCACATTAAACCTGCTCAATATAACTATTACGATTATCAACAAGCATGGTTTTATGTTTTCTACTTCCAAAATCGATTTTTCCAACACTCCTGGTGGATTTGATTTGGACCCAACTTTACAGTCACTATTGGGGATATCCCTACATGGTTTGAGACCTGGTGGCATCAATTTGGCCTCTAATTTGCTGCTCTATCTGATCCTCTACAGGACTCTTATCATATTTATCGGTCTGAGGTTGAACCTCTATTCCCTGAATTCCACTACTTTGTTATTGATTTTAAGCTCCCATGGATTATGGCATGGCAATATACCACTTCTTTTCCACATAATACCTAATATCTCAGCTGGCAGATAGCCACTAAGTGGTAGAAAAATTATAATATTCCTCAAGAGCATTATCCAGATCAACTCCGTCAATACTACAAGAAGCAAAAACAAATTGCATCCATCAATCCTGCCCCTTCTATGGCTTCTTCTAGCCCAAAATCCTTAAAATCTTTTGATTATGATAATTTTAAACTTGAACTCGAAAAGAAACTAAAAGATAAATATCCCTCAATTTCCAAGAATGAATTTGAACATAAATAAAAAAGCAATTAAAATGAAAATGATTCTCATGGTTGAAGCAAAATCCCTATCCGATTCTGATAAAGACATTGTATTAGAGACTCTTCCACCTATCATCACTAAAGCAAGGTCATCAACAGTCTCTCCACTAGTCTCCCCAACATCTTCTCCCACACGGATTCCAACTCAAGACTTGGACGAAGACTTTTCCGACACCTGTCAAGGAATTGACCTCAATAATTTATAAAGAAAGATTCCATTTATATTGCTCTGACAAAGCAACTCAATAAGTCAAAAGCAAGTTTGTCCATACTACTTTCTAGCTCAAAAGCAAATTCCTATAATGCATCTCCCATGTGGCACCTGCAACAAAAACAGATTCCTTGCACCAACAAAAGAAAAGTAGATTCCTCCTTATCTCCTAGGACTCCAAACCATTTCAATTCCGACCTCCTAGCTCTATATAAGCAACCTCTTTCAGTAGAAGTAGACATGCTTTTAGAAATCCAGACATCTATATATTATCTAAGTGTGAGAGTGTGATTGTAATTGGGAGTGTAATTATTACTAGTGGGCGTATTATATTGGATGCTCTGTCGAATCTGTTTCCACCATTGTAATTCCTTGTAAGTTTTCCTTTATCTTGTAATCTTGTATTTCTTATTTTAATATAAGTGTGATGTTTGCCTATTATGCTTTTAATTTATGAATTACGTATTGAAATTAATGATAGTTTCCAATATATCTCTGATTTACAAGAAGAATTATCTCGTTTAAGATTGTTACTATCACTTGCCTCCGGACAATCAATTATCAATTATAGTCAAGGAATCTCCACTTTGAAAAGAAAAATCAAAGATGAACAGGCTTCTATAAAATGCCTTAAAAAACAGTTATAATCTTTAATTCTGAATTAGTCTGCATCACTATGATTACAATACCTGGGACTCCTTTCGGTATCAAAGCCAAGTTAGTTTCAGAGTTGTTTTATTTCTTACCATTTAACCTGTGTGTCACCTAAGTCGCAGAAGCCTGTAAGTCATTAGGTCTTTAGGCAGGAGGCTATTGTTGACCATCTGAGCTTAGGCTAAACCACTTGCTGACAGTCACAGTTAATATGGCAAGATTATTTAAAACATTTTCTAATCTAGTTCTGGTGAAGGTTCCTCAATGAAACCAGTCATTATCAATCAAAGTGATTTAGATATAGAACGAATTGAAGATCGTCTTAAAAATTGGAAATTACTTACTAAAGATATTTATTGTTTATATGACAAAAAATTCGAACTCAAACAAACCTACAAGATTAAGACGGTTGAACAAATCTTACCTACAACCAAAATTTTCAATTCCAGAAAAAATTTAATTTCTTACATCTTGGTCTAGTCCAAGTCGGAATAAAACCTCTGGCACGCATGCATCTCAACAAATCTATCGTATGTACTCTTCGAGATATGCGTCATGATTATGATAAGTCTTTGTTAGGGGTTATCAATTCTAGTCTTGCACGTGGACCTATCTATTTTGAGTGTTTTCCTAATTTTGAAGTATCATTAGTAGATCCAACAATTCTTAAGACTCTTACGCTTAACATCCAAACCAAACGCTATAAAATGGATTCCTCAACTTTTAACATCATGGTTTGTTATCGCGTCTATCTCAAGGATATGACCACCTCTTGCCCTAGCTTTAAATATCGCACCAAACCCTAAACAATCCACCATCCTATTTCACGCTCATCAAGAGCATGCTGAAGTAATGGTTCCCCAGGTTATCACCTGGCAAGAAGTTTTACAAGTTGATGCTGACGATGAAGAAAATACACGAGTAATTCCCAACTCTGTCCCAGCTCTTACCTCTCAACCCCATACAAATCCAAACACCATTCTCCAAAATCCTAATGGTTCTGTTATACTCTGCTTCCAACGATCCCGTTCTGTTTGAACTCAATCACAAACCTCTTCCCAGCCACCTTCTACCTCTACATGATATCATACTCCCGCACAAACTCCTCAGTATCGTCATCGGCATTCAATAAATGTACCTTTACACTCTACACGTCGACAACCCAATCAAATTCCTCACACAAATTATGCTGATTTTAGTCAGTTCTCTCAAGATCTTGATTTTGGCATAGACTCTTTATTTATTAATGTTATTCAAAATGATTTCACAATTAATCACAACTTACTTTCTGAAGAATACAATGCGCCATATAACTTGCACAATCGAATTTATTTCAAGCAAAACCATACCATTCCCCAACAAGAAGTTATTCGATCTGAATATTTCTTTACCTTACAAACTCTACAAAATCATATACCTTTTTTCCATTGGTATTTCAATCAATACTGCCCTCATCACCAAATAAAAGATCCACAACGCCTCTTCATAGCACATTTCAATGTCATACAAAAAAATTGGCCTATCCTCAGTGGTGAACCCATTCAATCCGTTCATCCTCCCAACAAAACTTGTACCCTTCGTGGTGCTGGATTTTCCTTCTATGCCAAACCCTATAACCAACCTTCGATGGAAGGCACCCAATCATCCAGAACTATCCCTTCAACTAGTTATGACATTGGACAAGTGTATGAACAGTTAAATTTTACAAATATACACCTTCAAACAATTGGTGAACAAACTACACGTATTGAAGAATGAGTTGATCGACTTTATATCTATGTTCCTCCAGATCAGGTTAGCCAACCTCCCTCGATTCAAAATCTACCTTATCCAGCCTATTCTTTTACCAGTCCCTTTGTTGAATTTGTAGTCGAACTTAACAAACGCAAAGAAATTTTTACCAAAGTCGTCAATGACAATGAACCCATCCTTTATCCTATTGTTGATACCTCCAATCCTTTTACTCCAAAAAGATAAGGCAAAGATACAGTTACTCATACTGCTACAATTAATGTACTCTAAGATGACACATTATTACAAAATTTATATGAACAATTCACATCAAATACTCCAATCCAAATTCAAGAAAAATCAATGATTTCTGCTCAACCACCAATGCGAAATTATTATCCACGACCTACCCCAATTGACCTTCAATTAGAAGAACGCCATTTTGATACTCTTTTTTCCTATTTTGGTAGTGATCTATGTGAATGGAATATCGATGGCAAGTCTAATTATTAAATTTTCAATCTCGGCTAGCATATGGTCATGACTGCCAATGCTACCCTTGCTAAACATCCCTCAAACAATAATGATGGCACTGTTGCTCGAATGATTATTTTCAGTTTTTCTGGCTAGCTTAAAGGCTATTGGGACAATTATCTCACCCAAGAACAACGACAGGCGATCTTAACTGTCGTTAAACGAGATCAAACTGATACTCCAATTCTTATCCAAATACTCACCAGCCTATTATTGATCTTGTTACTACTCTAGTAACTGCCATAACTCAACATTTCATTGGCAATACTCAAATTATTCTTGAACAATCTAAAGAACTCCTTATCAATTTGAGATGTCCAACTTTCATCCATTTTTGTTGGTACAAAGATATATTCCTTTCCAAACTCTATCAAAAACATGACACCAATCAAGATTTCTGCAAAAAAACGTTTCATTGTCGAGCTTCCTACACTTTTCGCTAGAAAGGTCAAAACTCGAATCCGCACCAAGCATAATGGACAAATCCTCTACAACCAATATAGTTTTGGAGAATTAATATCTAAAATTTGTCCTGAAGGATTATCCTTATGCAATGATATCAAACTTAAAAATCAACTAAAGAAAGAACGAATGATTGGCCGCATTGAGCTCGGTCAATTTTGTTATCAAATTGGTTACAATTCCGTCATTCCTCCTTTATCAGGATCTTCTACCTGAAGAGCCCCTATCCGCAAAACTAGCAAATATTCTACTAAAAAATATTATAACAAAATTTCAAATTACAAAAAAAAACCCTAAACCCTATTACAAAAGAGTGTTGATATGTGTACAGCTAGGGATTAGCTGTCCTTTTTAGTTATTTATAGTAGCTATTAATTAGATTAGCTGTTAATTAGAATTTAGATTAGCTGTATTAGTTAATTGTAAATCTTTTCCTTTTCTGTATTACCTTGTATAGCTATATATACCTCCATATTGGAGAAGAATAAAAAATCTGCTCTATTCCAGCATGGTATCGAAGCATTGATCCTAAAACTTTTCCTCTGTTTTTCCTCCAGCAATTTTTACCCTAACATATTACCCGACCAATTCTGATCTGGTCTAAAAAGTTTTTCGCTGCCACTGTCGCTGGAAACTGCTTTACCGCCTTTGTTGTGCACTCTCAACATGGGTGACGAAAAATTTGTTGCTACCCCTTCTTCGGCTACTGTGACTGTGCAGCAGGACAGCATGTCTCTACAAATCACCCCAGACAAATTGGATGGCTCAAATTGCTCCACATGGTCTTAGAGTGTGGAGATGTATATCACAGGAAGAGGAAAAGTGCAGTATTTAACTGGAAAAAAACCTATACCCGATGAAACAGATGCGGCTTGCTCTACTTGGTTCGAGAATAATGCCATGGTTAAATCTTGGCTTCTTAATTTAATGACCTCTAACGTTAGGGCTATGTTTCTTTATCTTCCTACTACTCATGATGTTTGGGATGCGGTTTCCCAAACCTATTTTGTTGGCAAGGATGCTTCACAGATGTATGAACTCTGATGTTGAGCTCATGAGACATGCCATAATGGTAAGTCTGTGGCTGATTACTATGGTGCTCTTCAACTTATTTGGCAGGAATTGACTGCCTTCGTCCGAGTACAATGAAGTGTGCCACAGATGCTGTCACCCAAAAAAAAGGAGATTGAGGAGGATTATTTATATGATTTTTTGGCTGGTCTTGATCCTAGTTTGGACCAGGTCCAAAGTCAAGTCTTGGCTCAAGATCCTCTTCCCAGTGTCTGTAATGCTTTTGCTTTTGTACGCCTTGAAGAGCTTCGTCAGACTACTATGCTGGCTAGAAAATTTCATGATGGATCTGCTATGTTGGCCGGTGCTTCTCCTCAATCTCTGTTGATGGGTTCATATATCACTATCAGTATTTTCTGGGTCAAAAAATTTTGGCAACAGGAAGTGCACCTACTGTAACGGTACCAATCATGTGCGAGAAACATGTTTTAAATTGAATGGATATTCAGAGTGGTTTGTTTAGAAGAAGGGAACTAAAAAAAAAGAGGGAGCAATCTAGGACCTCAGGCTCGTCACACCTCTACAGATTCTCAAGCTTTTGTCCCTTCTCCAGTAGATCAATCTACTCAACATGTCTCTCTGGCTAATAATGCTTCTACTTCCTCAACCAACACAGGTAATTCTGGTTTCACTTTGAGACCACTCATGTTCCGTCTATTAACCCTTGGATCATAGATTCAGGAGCTTTAGATCATATGACCAGTGACTCTAAACTATTTGCTTCCTATACCACTTCTCCTAGAAATACTGTTAAGTTTGCTAACGGTCTTTCAAACCCAGTTCTTGAGGCTGGTTCTATTCCTTTATCATCTTCTCTATCTCTTTCATCAGTACTACATGTTCCTAGCCTCTCTAATAATTTATTGTCTATCAACCAGATTACTGAGCATCTTAATTGTTGTGTAACCTTCTTTTCCACTTACTGTCTTTTTTAGGATATTCTTATGAAGAAGACGATTGGTCTTGGTAGAGAAAGTGAGGGTCTATATTACTTGGACTTGAAAGAATCACCTGTTTTAGAGGCTGGTGTAGACGTCCCCCGAACGCATCCCGGGGCGGGGAGTGTGAGTCCCCCCCCCCCCCCCCCGGTTCTGGTTCGATGTTGGGTCACTACAGTTCGAAGGACTCAAAATGTCACGATTCTAAATCTGAACCAAAGAGTCCAACTCTGGCAAATCGTTTTGAGAAAAACAGATTTTTGAAAAAGAAGTGCCAAACATGGACTGCTTTGCCAGATTACAGAGTCGCCACCTAAATATTTTTAAAATGGGGGAATTTAGGAAACCCTGACTCGGTGCCGAAGGCCACGTGTCCGTCATCACCAAAGTGACTTGGCTCGGGAGCTTGGGTACGATCGGGGAAGGTCAGCTATGAGCACCCCCTTTCGCCCGGTCTGAAGACCGGCCTCTACTAACCGTGATATCCGATTTTGAAAACATTACATGCTCTTATTCCAATTATTAGCTTAGAATTACTATGTTATGCGCACGGCAAACAAGTATAGACTAGATTGCCTAATTTGGAAACAAACATTGCATATCCGTTCGTTTTGAAAATGCTTTGGGATTTGCTACCCGCAAGTAGGCTAAAACACGGATTTTAACGAGTTTTCCCACCTCAAGCAACCCAACCTCCACCCACGGGCATTCAAACAGTTTAACACATAAGCATTTAGCCGCATGGTAAGCATATTGTCATGTTAACATTCACACGCGTGCGATATGCTAAAGCATAAAAGCTTACCTAGTACTCCAAGCCAAAACAGAAGCTTATTAGAAATCCATGCATGGACCTAAGCATACTGAAATGTCTAATGCAACACATGCGAAGATGCAATCTAAACAGGCTCGGCTATCCTAAACATGGCATGTGGAATGCTACAAATAACACGTATTCAATTAGGAATCGAAATACGATGCAGTTTGTATGATGTGCCGAGCCCGATGTATGTAAACAAATGCATGAGTGCACGCATGCATTGCATAAGGTATACTAAAATAAACGTGCCCTAATCTACCATCAAAGCAGGTAAATAAAAGGGTTAGAAAGAAATGGGGGTTGGAAGACATACACCCACTCACACACACTTATTACAAATGCGCCCTCACTCGGAGGGACCAAAAGAATAATACAGTCCAAAGAATAAATGAATAAATTATTACAAAATTCTAATTACTAAAATTAAATCAAGTAAATAAAAGAAAGGGGGCCTCAGCCCTGCCTCGGGATGCGCGAATGATGCATGCTCGTTGCGACTTGCCCGGAAAAGCCTACACCGTGCCACTGCCACCTCTGTTTTTACTGCCCCCGTCTCTCCAAAAAATACCAAAGTCCCAGGAAACCTTCCTTGTGTTCTGCTGAGTGCCACCGGCTGGAGGAAACTACCACCGGCTGCTTGTGGTGGCCACCGGCTGCAAAATAGTCTATCGGCCAGCAATACAGTGCCGGTCGGCACTCTTTCCTGCCGGTCGGCACAAAATTCCTGCAAAAGACAGTTTGACAGCAACAACAGGCTGCAGTGCATGGTATTGGATTTTTGAGCATATTTATGCATGGCCAATGCTTCCTATCATGAATGGGACTCAAGGAAACATGGCTCTTGGTTCTAGGGCTATCAATTGTGCACCTTGGTGCATGATAGCCTAAGATACCAAGGTTGCATTTCAATGTGAAAATGCATGCAACACAAACATGGGAATTAAGTCCCTATCATGTTAATATCAAGGGCCCTAATGACATGGGAATTAAGGTATGTTTTGTCACTTGAGGTACAAACACCCACTTATTTCCCACACTTGGTTTGACACCCCAAACCAAGTAATGAAATGCAACTCATGCAAACATGCACCAATAATGCCTCATGGAAATTAGGATGCTAGCACACTAAGTACCATGCAACCAACACATTAGTCATGCAAAAATGCTAAAGTGTACAAGATGCTAGTGTAATGCAAACATGAGCCAAGTATGCAATGGGATCAATATGCTACAACACCTAATGGACCAAGTAGGCAACTAGCATGTGATGAGCATATGATGATGGTCTAACCACAATGAGGCAGCCCTCAAAACAGTAGCAAAATGTGCCAAAAATGATGACCAACACTCATGTAAGCATGCAAGGTATTAAGCCCAAAACCAAAGGCATCAAAGAGAGCAACTTACCACCATTATCAAGGCCACTCATAGCATGAATGAGGTCACCAAAAACAGAGCATTATCATGCAAAATGACACCCAAATCCCCTCACATGGCAGCCCCAAAATGCCCCAAACAAACAAACATGCACAATGCCTATTCCTAAGCATAGAAAAGCACACCTTTAAAGCATGAAAGAGGAACCGAATGCAAGCATGAGAGCATGGATTAGGGACTGAAATGTGACCTAAAATGATGCCAAATCATAAGATCAAGGTGGACTAAACATGCTAGGGGGCTCATACAAGCAAGGCTTACAAGCCAATATGCAAGAAAACCATACCAAGCATGCCAAATGCGACAAAAACAGTGGCTCACAGCCCCTATACATGACAAGATGATGCTATTCTCTTTATGAAACTAAGCTAAAACATACAAAGATCATGGCCTCTAAGCATGGCATACCTCTAAGCATAAAGGAGCATTTCAAAGCAAGTATAAGAGGCATGTTAGAGATCACAAAATCAACCAAAAACAGAGATGTAATATGACCTAGAGATACCCAAAAATCTCTGAAATGAAGCCAAAGCCAACCATGCATACATGCTATTATTTGAGCCCAAAACAAAGGTAAACAAGGGGCTAAGGGGAGAGGGGTGTCCCTCCCCTATATGTGACTTAAAATCATCTCCCTCACCACTGAAAACCCACTGGTTTTCAGTAGTGAGAAGGCCAAAAGCACCAAGTAAAGGGGGTCTAAGGAGAAGGCACCAAAAATGGCCAAACAAGGCCTAATAGGATGAGCCTTTCCTCTAACCACAAAGTGACCTTAATGAAGGTTCAAGAGCAAGTAAAAACAAGAGTTTTTTATGTTAAACACAAATCCAAAAACACAAAGCAAAAGGGGTAGAAACTTGTTGCAAGAATGGGGAATATAAAGTGACAAGCTCACCTTTGAAGAACACTTGAAGAACAAATGGTCCAGCCCTCTCCTTTTGATCAAAACCAGTCCAAAACTACACAAAACAAACCTCCAAGTCCTCCAATCTCGAGCTAAGGTGTGATAGTGTGTGTAATGGTGCAAAAATAAGGTGAAACACACCTTTTTAGGTCTAAAACACACACTAAAGGGGATGGGAATGGAAATATAGATATATATGGATATGTATCAGAGATATATATGTATAAGCTCTGGTTTTGCTCCCAAAAGTTCTAACCTTTGTCAAAGGGAGAGAAGATGAGCTTATATAGGCCAAGAACAAAGCTCTTACTTAGTGGCTAAGCAAAGGGAGGGGGGTTCAAGAGGTGCAAGAAGGTCTTGGCTTCCAAGGGAAGCTAAGACAGCTGGCCAAGCTTCTCCAAGAAGCTTGGCCAAAGGTTCAAGCTCCTAGAGGAGAGAGGGGGTCAAAGGGACCAAAAGATGCAAATCCGGGTATGGGGAGTGGTGATGGTGCATTCCAGCTGGCACAGCTGGCATGCACCAAGTCTGAGGGCTAAAAGGAGTCATACCGGCTAGCCAAAACAGTCACCGGCACAAAACACTGCCGGTCGGCAACACATGGTGCCGACCGGCCAAGTATTTGGATAAAATAGTGCCGATAGCCACTAGGGAGTGCCGGTGGAGGTGTGGGGCAGCCGGTGGGCTCTAGGGATGGCTAACAGGCCTTCCCCTTCCTTCAAATGCAAAAACACACAAGTACTTGGTGTACAACCAAGCACAAAACAAGCCGGTTGAGAGATCCTGAGGCACAGCGCGCAGCCGGGGTCTCCGGGAACTCAAAACAAACACAAACATGGATAATCACCGGGTGTTCAAGCGGTGACGTCCAAGTCTTGAGGACGGTCAAAAATAGGGTGTCTACAGCTAGCCATGTGTATCAAGTGGGGATCAAAGCGTCTAAGGCTGAAGAGAATATTTGGTTATGGCATAGGAGATTGGGACATCCGTCGTTTCAGTATTTGCAACATCTATTTCCATCTTTGTTTTCTACTTTTCAGTGTGAATCTTGCATTTATACAAAACATCATGTTTCTTTTCCTTTAAGTTTCAATAAAAGTGATGTTCCTTTCTCCTTAATTCATACTAATGTCTGGGGACCATTTCGAATTCCTACATATACTGGTGCTTAGTGGTTTGTTTCGTTTGTTGATGATTGCACACGTGTATCTTGGGTATATTTGATAAAAGCTAAGAGTGATGTCTTTCCTATTTTTCAAACTTTTCATCAAATGCTTCGTACCCAGTTTAATGCTCAAGTGCTGGTTGTTAGGTCTGATAATGGGAGGGAGTATCTAAATCATAATGCATATTTTATCCAGCATGGCATAATTCATCAAACATCTTGTACATCTACCCCTCAACAGAATGGTATAGCTGAGCGTAAAAATCGTCACCTCCTAGAAGTGGCTCGATCTTTATGCTTTGCTATGCATGTCCCAAAACAGTTTTGGGGTGATGCCGTCCTTACCGCTACATTTCTTATAAATCGTATGCCATCCAGTGTCCTCCAGTTCAAAACACCTCTCCATACTTTATTTCAGTACATTCTCTTCCTTCTCTTCTCAATATCCCATCAAAAGTTTTTGGGTGTTTGTTATATTCACGTTCATCACCATCAACGTGGTAAGATGGATCCCCTGCCCTTAAGTGTTTTTCTGTGGGTTATTCTCCTACTCAGAAAGGGTACAGGTGTTATCATCCTCCTTCTGGAAAAGCGTATAGCTTATTTTTCAAAGGGAACTTCTAATACTTCTCTTCAGGGGGAGATTGGAAGTAAGGAAGAAGAGAAGTTGTCTGGGGATGGAATGACAATACCAACTGTGTCAAGATTGGAGATTACACCACCAATCACTAAATTGCCTAAAGAAAAGGAATTGAAAGTGTATGCAAGAAGGAAGAAAAATCAAGAAAGTCAAGGTCAAGAAGATATCCAAGTCAGTTAGATACAGTGTTTTTAAAGGCTGAAGGCGCATTGAGGCACCGAAGGTCTCTTCAGGCCTAGGCGCAAGGCGAGGCGCAGGCTTTATTGAAGTAAGGCACACAGTCTTAGTAAAAAATAGATAAATTAATATAGACTAATGATTCATAGCATGTTAGTACTAAGACAATTTAAAAAATAAATAAATAAATAACTGAGGTAAATTATAGAATAATTCTTAAAGTCATAAAAGTGCATATTACAGAACATTTCAATTTTCAAAAGTCAATCCACATTTAACCCAAAAAAAAAAAACAAAAACAAAAACAAAAATCTACAACAAATACTAGTAAGTGTTTTTAAAGGCGAAAGCGCAAGGCGAGGCGTTGAGGCGTGTAACCCTTTCTAGTTTTGAATCTTTTTATTTTTATAAAATACAAAATTAATTAAATATAGCATAAAAAGAGGACAAGAAAATAAGAAGAATAGAATATTAACAATAATAATAATAAATTAAAGTCCATCAAAAAAATAATAATAATAATAAATTAAACTAAGTTATAATAATAATAATAATAATACCTTTGAAAGTCCAGAATCTATATAGATAAGTACAAATAGAAAGAGATTTGTTTGTATATAGAAACAGATATATATATATATATATATGCATTACAGTCAGAGTGGATTGATACAAAAATAGAGAAAGAACCAACGAGAGAGACAGAGAGAAAGAGGAGCCTAGTCGAAGGAGGTTCAAACAACGAAGAAGAAGAAGAAGAAGAAGAAAAGCACCTAGTTCGAGAGAGAAGCCCAGTCGAAGGAGTCCAGAGGAAGATCACAGTTGAAGTCGACACAGATTAGGGATTTGATTCGAGTCGTATTCTGATTTGGGTTATATTAGGTTGTATATGAGTTGCAATCGTATGTGTTGGAGCCTTTTGGAAAACAATTTTGAGCCATTAGATCTGAATAAGGAAGAAAAATAAAAGCCCGCCTAGGCGCGAGCCTTGTGCCTTGCTGTGTCTCTTCCAATCACGTTCAAGGCGTGCGACTGTTCTATTGTGCCTCGCCTTGGCCTCCTTAAGTCGCCCCGACTGCGCCTCGCCGTGCTTGGCGCCTAGGCGCGCTTTTCACAACACTGGTCAGATAGATCCTACTCTTGAACAACCAGACCAATCGACTACTTCTTTTAAGAATATCTATGAGAATCGTTCTGACCTTGAGGTAATTCCTAAACTTTCTTCCCTAGTTGATACTTGAATAAAATCCAGTGTTTCTATAGATTCTATTGATCCAGTTGATGATTTAGAGTTACCTATTGCTTTGAGGAGACAATCCCGTACTTGTCAATCAAAGTATAAATATCCTATTTTGAACTACATATCATCTCATCATTTGTCTGATTCCTATATAGCATTTGCAAATCATTTGTCTTCTGTATCCACTCATAATTTACAGGATGCTCTTAGTAATCCAAAGTGGAAAAATGCTATGGTTGAGGAAATGGAAGCACTTCAGAAGAATTCTACTTGGAATTTGGTTGAACTACCTAAAGGTAAGAAGATTGTGGGTTACAAATGGGTTTTCACGGTGAAACATAAAGTGGATCTGTGGAAAGGTACAAGGCTCGGTTGGTGGCCAAGGGTTATACACAAACCTATGGAATTGACTATCAAGAGACTTTTGCACTGGTAGCCAAGATTAATACTATCCGAGTACTTTTGTCTTTAGCTGCAAATCTAGATTGGCCCTTGCAGCAATTTGATGTGAAGAATGCTTTTTTGCATGGGGAATTGGAGGAAGAAGTATATATGGACCTTCCTCCTGGGTTTACTATGGCCTCTGATGTTGGGAAGGTTTGTAAGTTGAACAAATCTTTATATGGGTTGAAACAGTCTCCCCGAGCATGGTTTGGCAAGTTAAGTCAATCTATGAAGAATTATGGGTCTAAACAAAGTCAAGTTGATTATACTCTATTCCTCAAATGTGATAGAGGTAAACTTATAGCTTTGATTGTATATGTTGATGATATGGTAGATACAGGTAATGATGAAGAATGAATAAGAAGGCTGCAAGATTATTTTGCAAAAGAGTTTGAGATGAAGGACCTTGGTGCCCTAAGGTATTTTTTGGGCATTGAGGTTGCTTGATCTAGGCAGGGTATTTTCCTGTCTCAAAGAAAGTACGTTTTGGACCTATTGACCGAAACCAGAATGCTAGCTTGCCAACCTATTGATACTCCAATTGAGCAAAATCACAGATTGGGGGATGATCGTTTTGAACGGGTTCCAGCTAACAAAGAGAGGTACCAAAGGTTAGTTGGGAGATTGATTTACTTATCTCACACACGACCAAATTTGGCTTATGCTGTAAGTGTAGTGAGTCAGTTTATGCATTCACCCAATGAAGTCCATATGGATGCTGTTCATCGGATCCTCAAGTATTTGAAATCCGCACCTAGTAAGGGTTTAATGTTTTCTAAACATGATCATCTAGATGTTGAGGGGTATACAGATGCTGATTGAGCGGGGTCAATTACTGATCGGAAGTCTACTTCTGGATACTTGACATGTGTTGGAGGGAACTTAGTTACATGGCGTAGTAAAAAATAGAAAGTTGTGGCTAGGTCAAGTGCTGAGACAGAATATAGGGCCATGTCACATGGTGTTTGTGAGTTGTTGTGGTTAAAGATCTTGATGGGAGAATTGGGTTTTAATCCTGGTAAACCAATCAATCTTTACTATGACAACAAGGCTGCTATTAGTATTGCACATAATCCAGTTCAACATGATCGTACTAAACATGTTGAAGTGGATAGGCACTCATCAATGAGAAACTGACTAATGGGATTATCAGCATGCCTTTTGTGAAATCTGAAGATCAATTAGCAAATATCTTGACAAAGGCAGTATCAAGTCGGGTTTTATATTCCATAATTGTCAAGTTGGGTATCCGCGATATCTACGCCCCAACTTGAGGGGGAGTATTGATGTGTGTACAGCTAGCGATTAGTTGCCCATTTTAGTTATTTATAGTAGCTGTTAATTAGATTAGTTGTATTGGCTGTTAATTAGAATTTAGGTTAGTTGTATTAGTTAATTGTAGATCTTTTCCTTTTATGTATTGCCTTGTATAGCTATATATTATATACCTCCATATTGGAGAAGAATAAAAAATCTGCTCTATTCCAGCATAGAGGAAATTCAATAACTCCGATAATTCCAAACCCTATAATGCCTCTAAATCAAAACCTAGTTCTTCTAAGAAAATTGCAAATTGTTGGAAATGTGGCAAACCAAGCCATTATACAAATAAATGTTTAACAAAAAAGAAAATCCCGTGAATTTGATGTTTTTGACGAATTTAAAAATCAATTAGAATCCATTCTCCTTCTTGATAAAGAAGTTGAATCTAATCATGAATACTCTTTTGACAATCCTTCTGATAATGAATTCATACTTGATGAAATTGATAGTGATATTCTTACTTCTTCTGATGAAGAACCTAATGATAATCCCGATGCTTCTCATGAATGTTCATGCCAAACATCTAATGATTATTATAAAGCCATTTTAGAAATTAATGGTCTCAGTGTCAATGTTCTTACAGCCTAAGAAAAAATGATCCTCAAATTTATCGACAATATTAATGATCTAGAAAAGAAACAAGAAGCTATGTTCAAATACTCCACTTCGAAACAACACAATATTCCAACCACAAATACTACTCAAGAATTGAAATATAACACTTATGATTTTAAAGATGTCCTTGATTGAGTTAATAAGGTACCAACCTCACTTAATACAGCTACTATCCGAGACCTCCAAAATGAAATTCGCAACCTCAAAATTGATGTTCAAAATTTACAATCTAGAGTTCTTGCTCTCGAAAAAAACTTTGCTAATGATTTTCTTGCTGATACATCTTTCTCATATGAATCACATCTCCAAGAATCATCCAATAACATCCTGAAAAACAACCACTTGTTATTAATGATTCTGTCAATTTACTTCTTAATAGTATCACATTTCAAAAATGGTACATTGAAATTAAAGTCGTTATACATGATTTCATACTCACTACAATGGCACTTGTTGATTTTTGGTGCTGACGTCAATTGTATCCACAAAGTGTTGGAACAATCTTCTGTGTAAATAAAATAACTTGAAATAAATTCAAACAAAATAAATAAATAACATACCAGATTTATTTATTGAACCGAATTAAAATTAAGACCAAGTCGAGTGTGTGACACTCTGTCCTTAAGACAGATTCGCCCCGCTACGGTACTTACGGTTGAGTGGCGTCTATCTCCCAGGATACAATGATCTTCACAAATTGTAGTAGTACTCCAAACAATTTGTTCGGCGAACCAAACCTGTGTTCTAACTCTCTGAATATTTATTCTAAACTAAAATAAAGAATAATGCACTAAAAAAAAATGGACAGCAAAATGACAAAATTCAGACTCAATTTTTCGGAACCCTAAACTATTGGAATATGGCTTAATTTATAGGCAAAACAAACACAGCCGAACAGGTTCCAAAAATGAATGAAAAGGTGCAAATCAATTCAAACATTGATTTTCTTGACCGTTGCACTAAAGTCAAACAATTTGACCGTTAGCCATTGGTGAACAAAGTGAACCCAGTAGGTAAAATATTATTTAAACTATTTCAAATATATATATATTAAACTAATTAAATATATATATATTAAACTATTGAAATAGTTAAATAAATAAATGAAGAGGTACAAACTTTAGAAAACTTTTAAAGAACCTAAAATTTGAATTAAAAATTAAATTAAATTCCCACAATTACAAATTTTAGGAAACCACTTAGAAATCCAAAATTAGAATTTAGAATTAAATTAAATTCCCACAATAATTTTTATTGAAAAAATTCAAATGAATTTTATCTAAAAAATTAATGTTAGACCTGAAAACGACGTCAACTTCCCATTCACTCATAAATGGTTTTGACGTTCCGTCTTCACCGTGTGACTTGCCACGTGGCAAGGAACACTTCACCTCTTCGGACCCACCCCAAAAGACGTTTGGGGTCCACCCAAAATGGCTAAAAAATATGCCTATATAAAACCATTTTTCCAACAATCCCCCACATGAATGGAATTTGACGGAGAGAAAATGCAACAACATGATCTAATCAGAGAGTTTAGAAATTGGAAATATTCTGCAAAGGATAGGTAGCTTTTGGCTTTGAACCTTCCCTTGTGAGACACTATCGGATTTACTAGCTAATTAGTGAACACGATGTCTTGAACTGTTCAGCCGTTTGTGTAAACCAAGACAATAGAACTCACACAGTATATTCCCAGACACAGTTTAATTCTCACTATTGTGTTCATTTTGGCCCTGAACAACCTGGTCTTTCATGAGTGCTCTAAAGACTCGTAGCCCTTCACAAATCTTATAGAACCGGCCCAGTTCACACTCACATAGGTGATTCTTATGAAGAGTATCCTGCCATACTCCACTAGGTTTACCTAGATATAAGAATCATTAAAAGTTTTACTTAACCTAAAACGCTGTAGACATCACTATTTCATCATAGAAATGGGTAGGAGTTAGACTCGCCAGTGATACTTCTGAGTCAATCACAACTCGGTTGTCCCTTTGAACCTAGATCTTGGGATCTCCAGTCAACTAGGTTGGGTTGCCGTTGTGGTAACTCTTATTTAATAGGCTTTAGTCCCATTCCCCTCGATGAATTCTCAACTAACTCTCTTGCTAACCCTTTGGTTAGTGGATCCGCTATGTTGTCTTTAGACTTAACATATTCTATGGAAATAATTCCATTAGAGAGTAGTTGTCTTACGGTATTATGTCGACGACGAATGTGTCGTGACTTACCGTTATACATATGACTCTGTGCTCTACCAATTGCTGATTGACTATCACAATGTATGCATATAGCAGGCACCGGTTTTGGCCATATTGGAATATCTTCAAGGAAGTGGCGAAGCCATTCTGCTTCTTCCCCTGCTTTGTCTAAAGCTATGAATTCTGATTCCATAGTAGACCTAGCAATGCAAGTCTGTTTGGAAGATTTCCAAGATACAGCCGCCCCACCAAGAGTAAATACATACCCACTGGTAGATTTTGAGTCTGTTGTATCCGATATCCAATTTGCATCACAGTATCCTTCAAGTACTGCTGGATATCTAGTAAAATTAAGCCCAATGTTACGAGTAAATCGGAGATATCTAAGAACCCTGATAATTGCTTTCCAGTGTTCTACTCCCGGATTACTCGTATATCTACTTAATTTACTTACTGCATAAGCTATATCTGGGTGAGTGCAGTTCATCAAGTACATTAAGCTTCCAATAATTTGGGCATACTCCAATTGAGAAATACTTTCCTGTACATTCTTAGAAAGATACAAATTAACATCTACAGGAATTCTAGCAAGATGATCATCATCTTTGCTGAATTTGTCAAGTATTTTCTCAATGTAATGAGATTGTGACAAAGCATAACCTTATGATGTTTTGGTAATTTTCATACCAAGAATTACATCAGCAATGCCCATGTCTTTCATGTCAAAATGTTTATTCAACATTTTCTTGGTAGTTTTAATCATGTCATTATTACTACCAATGATGAGCATATCATCTACATAAAGACATACAATGACATAACCTTTATCTGTGTTTTTAATATAAACACATTTGTCACACTCATTAATTTTAAATCCATTTGACATCATTGCCTTGTCAAATTTCTCATGCCATTTGGCGCTTGTTTTAAACCATATAATGATTTAACCAATTTACACACTTTCTTTTCTTTTCCTGGAACAGAAAACCCTTCTGGTTGTTCCATGTAAATTTCTTCATTTAACTCACCATTTAAGAAAGCGGTTTTAACATCCATTTGATGAATTTTCAGATTGTATAGAGATTCAATGGCAATTAGCATTTTAATGGATGTTATTCTAGTAACCGGTGAGTATGTGTCAAAGTAATCTAGACCTTCTTTTTGTCTAAAACCTTTTACTACAAGTCTTGCCTTGTATTTGTCTATTGATCCATCCGCTTTCAATTTTCTTTTGAAAATCCACTTATACCCAAGAGGTTTACAACCTAGTGGCAAGTCCACTAATTCCCAAGTGTGATTTTGCAAGATGGATTCAACTTCACTGTTGACAGCTTCTTTCCATAAAGGAGCTTCAGGACTGGACATAGCCTCTTTAAAAGTTAAAGGCTCATTTTCTACCATATATGCTAGAAAATCTGGACCAAAAGATTTTAAGGTTCTAGCATGTTTAGTACGCCTAGGTTCCTCTTCCTCATTTTGATCTAACTCTTGCTCTTGATCATGTTCTTGATCATTACTAGTAATAGCATCAAAAGATCTCTTATTATTACTAGTCTCTTGTCCAGTCTTATTTGGAAATACATGTTCAAAGAATGATGCATTCCGAGACTCAATAATAGTATTTACATGCATTTCGGTATGTTCTGATTTATGAATCAAAAACCGATATGCACTACTATTCTTAGCATAACCAATGAAAATGCAATCAATGGTCTTAGGACCTATCTTAGTCTTTTTAGGACTAGGAATAGCCACTTTAGCCAAACACCCCCACACTTTTAAGTATTTGTAGGATGGTACTCTTCCATGCCACAATTCATAAGGTGTTTGATTTATTTTCTTTCGGGGTACTTTATTTAAAATATAATTAGCAGAAAGTATTGCTTCCCCCCACAAATTCTGAGGTAATCCAGAACTTATTAACATGGCATTCATCATTTCTTTTAAAATCCTATTTTTCCTTTCAGCAATTCCATTTTGCTGAGGTGAGTAAGGAGCGGTGGTTTGATGAATTATTCCATGTTCTTTACAAAATTCACCAAAAGGTGATTCATATTCACCACCTCTATCACTTTTAAGTTTCTTGATTTTCTTACCAAGTTGATTTTCAACTTCATTCTTATATTGAATGAAAGTTTCCAAAGTTTCATCCTTGGTACGAATTAAATAAACATAACTATATCTAGTACAGTCATCTATAAAAGTGATAAAATATTTTTTCCCACCTCTAGTTTGAATTGATTTAAAATCACAAATGTCACTATGAATTAATTCAAGTGGTTCCGTACTTCTTTCAATTGAATGAAAAGGAGTTTTAGATAATTTTGCCTCAACACAAATTTCACATTTATGATTTGAATCAATATCAAATTTAGGTAAACATTCCATATTAATTAATCTACGCAAAGATCCATAATTAACATGTCCTAGTCTACCATGCCATAAATTTGAAGACTCAAGCAAGTAAGAAGAAGATGTAGTATTATTAATAACTGAGGGTATAACAGTTATTACATTCATCTTGAAAAGGCCATCAGACATGTAACCTTTTCCTACATACATTCCGTTTTTTTTTTTTTTTTTGTAAGTACAAACTTGTCACTTTCAAAAACTAGTTTAAACTCATTCTTATTCAACAAAGATCCGGAAACTAAATTCTTGCGAATGTCCGGTACATGTAACACATTGTTGAGAGTGAGTTCCTTTCCAGATGTCATTTTCAGAACAATCTTCCCTTGTCCTTCAACTTTGGAAGTTGAGGAGTTGCCCATAAAAAGTTGTTCACCATTGTCTACTGTAGAATAAGATGTGAACATCTTTTTATCGGCACAAATATGGCGAGTAGCACCAGTGTCCACCCACCATTCTTTAGGATTTCCGACAAGATTTGCCTCGGAAACAACTGCAGAAAGACTTATGACATCTACACCATTGGAAATTTTATCCATTTCAGTCATTTTGGCTTTAGCAACCTTCTTACTTGATCTTCCTTTGCCTTTACGAAAATCAGTTCTTAAGAACTTCTCTGGTTTTCCACCATGATTCACTGGCACAGTCCCAACATACGGAGAGGTTGGCGTAATGGCAATCACCATACCAGTACTGGTTTGAACATTAGATTGACCAGTTTTAGTAGCCATAAATTCTAAATTATAAAATAAAATTAGAATTAGAATTTTATACTACACAAAAAAAATTTAATCCAAAGAACACAGAATTTTAAATTCTGAAAAATAAAAGAAACAAGAATTGTAACTTTTATTTCTAATCAATTTGAAAATAAAATGAAATTTTATTTAAACAAATTAAACCAAAACTACAGAAATAAATTCTGTTAAAATAAAAGAAACAAAACAAAATGTAACTTTTATTTTCAATTAATTTGGAAATAAAATAAAATAAAATTTTATTTAACCAAATTAATTCCACACAGAAAACTAATCCAAATTCACAGAATGAAATTCTGTAAAAATAAAAGAAACAAGAATGTAACTTTTATTTT
Organism: Camellia granthamiana; assembly: GCA_036172215.1. NCBI lineage: Eukaryota > Viridiplantae > Streptophyta > Magnoliopsida > Ericales > Theaceae > Camellia > Camellia granthamiana. The sequence goes on from CM069917.1 coordinate 9,232,208, forward strand.
CCAATTAATTTGAAAATAAAATAAAATTTTATTTAAATAAATTAATTCCACACAGAAAATTAAATTCTGTAAAATAAAAGAAATAAAAATATAACTTTTATTTTCCAATTAATTTGGAAATAAAATAAAATTTTATTTAACCAAATTAAATCCACACAAGAAATTAAATTCTGTAAAATAAAAGAAATAAAAATATAACTTTTATTTTTCAATTAATTTGGAAAAATCAAATAAAATTTTATTTAACCAAATTAATTTCACACAAAAATTTAAATCTCTTGTTACACTCCAAAAATTAAAATACTGAAAACAGAATTTTAATTAATGAAAACTCAGAAAATAATTTCTAAAACCCAAAATTAATTTCTGAAAAAATTCCACAAAAATATATTCTGAATTGTTAATGACACCAGTATCGTACTACTAGTTGTTGTCAAAAAAAAAAAAACAGTATATTACTACTATCTATCAAATAGCATATAATCACTATTTGTTTTTCCAACCAGAATATTATTTTGTAAATCCACAGAAAATAATTTTCTTTCGAAATTATTTACGAAGAATGGAAAAAGGGAAACAAACGAAAAATTCTGTAAACAGAATAATTCGAATCTGTCTTAAGATTGTTGGAACAATCTTCTGTGTAAATAAAATAACTTGAAATAAATTCAAACAAAATAAATAAATAACATACCAGATTTATTTATTGAACCGAATTAAAATTAAGACCAAGTCGAGTGTGTGACACTCTGTCCTTAAGACAGATTCGCCCCGCTACGGTACTTACGGTTGAGTGGCGTCTATCTCCCAGGATACAATGATCTTCACAAATTGTAGTAGTACTCCAAACAATTTATTCAGCGAACCAAACCTGTGTTCTAACTCTCTGAATATTTATTCTAAACTAAAATAAAGAATAATGCACTAAAAAAAAATGGACAGCAAAATGACAAAATTCAGACTCAATTTTTCGGAACCCTAAACTGTTGGAATATGGCTTAATTTATAGGCAAAACAAACGCAGCCGAACAGGTTCCAAAAATGAATGAAAAGGTGCAAATCAATTCAAACATTGATTTTCTTGACTGTTGCACTAAAGTCAAACAATTTGACCGTTAGCCATTGGTGAACAAAGTGAACCCAGTAGGTAAAATATTATTTAAACTATTTCAAATATATATATATATTAAACTAATTAAATATATATATATTAAACTATTGAAATAGTTAAATAAATAAATGAAGAGGTACAAACTTTAGAAAACTTTTAAAGAACCTAAAATTTGAATTAAAAATTAAATTAAATTCCCACAATTACAAATTTTAGGAAACCACTTAGAAATCCAAAATTAGAATTTAGAATTAAATTAAATTCCCACAATAATTTTTATTGAAAAAATTCAAATGAATTTTATCTAAAAAATTAATGTTAGACCTGAAAACGACGTCAACTTCCCATTCACTCATAAATGGTTTTGACGTTCCGTCTTCACCGTGTGACTTGCCACGTGGCAAGGAACACTTCACCTCTTCGGACCCACCCCAAAAGACGTTTGGGGTCCACCCAAAATGGCTAAAAAATATGCCTATATAAAACCATTTTTCCAACACAAAGGTCTTGTACCTTTCAAATATTTTGAAAAAACTGATCAATCTTTAAGTACTGCCAACGGTGGATCTATGGAAATTAATTACAAAATATTTCATGCTCAAATTTGCAACCATGGTATTTGTTTAAACACTAAATTCCTGTTAGTCAAAAACATTACAACAATCTCGTGTCAAATCTATTATTCAAAAAATCCGAACTCTATTCGAAAGAGATTTGTGTTCTGAGTTACCACATGCTTTCGGGCATCGCAAACAACAAATGATCGACTTACCCTATGAAAAGGATTTCAATGAAGACGTATTTCTACTAAAGCTCAACCCATCCAAATGGACACAAAATTGATGGAACACTACAAACAAGAGATCAATGATCTTTTAAACAAAAAAAATTTCCAACCAAGCAAATCTCTATGGTCTTGTCCTGCTTTCTATGTTAACAAAAACGCCAAACTCGAAAGAGGAACACCGCGTCTTGTTATTAATTATAAACCCCTCAATGTTGTTTTACAATGGATCCAGTATCCAATTCCAAACAAGAAAGATTTATTAAATCGATTATTTGAAGCAAAGATTTTTTCAAAATTCAATATGAAATCTAGATTTTGGCAAGTCTAGATAACTAAAAAAGATCGCTACAAAATTGCTTTTGCAATACCCTTTGGTCACTAAGAATGAAATGTTATGTCTTTTGGCTTCAAAAATGCTCCTTCAGAATTTCAATACATAATGAATAATATTTTTAATCCCTACATTGTATTTACAATTGTCCACAGTGATGATGTACTCATTTATTCCAATTCAGTTTTCAGCATGGCAACCATTTTTACAAATTCTACATATTATTAAAAACAATCAGCTTGTTTGGTTCTGATTTTCAAAAAACAATTTTCAAAAAATTTTACTTTTTAATTTTCCTCATTTTAATGTTTTCAATGAATTTTTTTAATATTTTAAGCAATTTTTTTTTAATTTTTAGACACACCTAACATAAATACACTTAAAAAATATAATATTTGTGAACAAAATCTTTAAAAAATACACTAAATACCAAAAAATACAAAAAATACCAAAAAATACAAAAAAAAAATGAAAAATGAAAATTCAGTACATTTTTTGTATTTTTGTATATTTATTAATTTTTTAAAACACTTTTTTCATAAATATTTTACTATTTAGATATATCTAAGTAAGGTGCATCTAAAAAAGTAAAAAAAATTACTTAAAATTTTAAAAATATTCACTAAAACAAAAAAACACGAAAAAAAAAAAAAAAAAAAAAACTCTATTTTCAGAAAACTGAAAACAAACACACTGAATGGTTTAGTTCTTAGTGCTAAAAAGATGCAACTTTTTCAAACCTCCATATGGTTTCTAGGCCATATCATTCACAAAGGCACAATTACTGCCATCCAAAGATCAATTGAAAAAGTTGATAAAAAACACATAAAATTGCTCGGTCAATTTTATGGGAATAATTGTGCCATCCAAAATCCCCTACGGGTAGTTTGTTCCCCTCAATGGTGTCTATCAATGGAGTTAGGTTTGGGACCAAATTAAACACTTTTTATACATTCGAAACAAAATTGACACAATTTGAACATTGGTGAATGAAATGACACAAATATCATATTTTGGGGAGTTTGATGATTTTTTGGGCATGCACTTTTATATGTGTGTTAACTGTATTAGAAAACGAGACCCAGGCTTGCGACGAGGCACTCCCTTACAATGTGTTTAGTGTTACCTCTGGTCTCTGGATGATGTAGCTTCTCTTTTCCCTATTCCTGTCCTTTCTGATTACAAAAAAAAAATTAGAAAACTGAGCTTTAGTGGCCGGGCAATCATAATTGGGTTGTATAGGATATGTTGAAGTGGAAAAATTGGGAATTTTAGTGGAGTAGGGGTGGCTGCTTGATAAAATAAATAGTGGTTTATGATTTAACTGTGGATAGAATAATATGGTGTAAACTGATAACTAAACCCAAATCCCTAAGAAGCTGGAATGAGGTTTTGTTGGGTTGAGTTTGGCTGGAGTGAATCACATTTCAAGTGCATTTTCCAATTTATTACCTGATCTATTAGCTACATCACATTTTTAAAATTTAAAAATAATCTCCCCTCATGATATACAACAAAGAATTAGATGAGCTTAGATTTCTGTAAAGTACATCTTAGTCACGTAATGAGGTTTATGTAACACATTTGCCTCAGAGGCTATCAACTCTATTTGATCCACAAAAACCAGGATCTAGTGGTTGGTAAGGCAATAAGAGGAGAATCATGGTGTTTTATAGTCTTGCAAATATTTGTTGCATTGTTAATGGTCTTAGGATAGAATCTTTTTTAGCATTCTTATAAAGAACTCACTATTACCAATTGCAGCCATATGTAGAGATGCATATGGTAATTATAATGTCTTTTTCCTTGTATTTATCAAAAATAAAAAATAAAATAATGTCTTTTTCCTTGTATGGATGAAACAATTTCACAACACCAAAGATTTTAGATGCTTTGACTTCTGCTATTTTAATGGTTTTTTTGGGGTGTAATCAAGGGCATATGTGGATTGATTGCTTATAGTTATGGTGCTTAACTAATGTAAAGTGTTTGTCACTTACAAAATTGAACAGGTATCTCTTGATCTGATACTATGAGATAGGGTGTTAATTTTTCTATTAGCAGTTACAGATGTTCCTACTTTTGAGTGGAGTCTTGCCAGGCAGGGAGTTGTCTTTTCTTGGGTTTGTAGTTGAGTGGGTTGTTGCATATCAGTTTTAGATTGAAGTATCATTTTGTCCCTCAAACTTTGCTTCAAATTTCAGTGATCCTCAAATTTGCAACTCTTCTATTTGAGCTCTTGAACTCTTATAAATTAGTCAATGTAGTCCAATCATAACTTGTCCAATCTTACTGGCAATGGCATTTTCAATTATTTTTCTGAATTTGACCTAATTCTTAATTAGTGAAGCAATTTGTAGCAATATCTGGCATTGTTTGCTCTTTATCAAAGTTTATGTTGTCTTACTTCACTGCCTGATGTTGGTCTTGTGGTCTTTATACGTATGCTCTTCTTTTGTCCCAGATCTCCTCCACATATTCTCATACTTGCCCAGGGATCTGAACTTCTTCAAGCACACAAGTAATATTGGTTGGAAAGAGTGAGCATGAAATTGATGTTTCTAAGTCTCTGAACTTGTCTGTATGGAGTATTTCATCGGGTGGTTATGGTTTCTTTACATGCTATTCTGCTTATTTAGATGCTATTAATATAGAGTAACATTCTGAGCGTATATTTGCAGGATTCAAAGAGCAAGGCCTATCATTATAGATCCAGGCTTGTACCATTCACAGAAATCTGGTGTATTTTGGGCCAAAGAGAAAAGATCTATGCCTTCTTCATTCAAGTTATTCATGGGTATATTCTTAACTTTTGCCTTGTATCACTATTCTGTTGTCCATGCGGATAACTCAAGTACCTGTTCTTCTGTGTTCAGTTTTTCACCTTAGAATCAGAGATGCTGATGTTTTCATAAACTAATAGATGTTAGAGGAATAAGTTAGTGGGAATTGATTTTCTGTACTTTTGCAGTATTATAGTGATACATTTTTAATCAGATCCTGTAGTCCTCAATTATGATAAACAACCACCTGTTTGTGTGTTGCTTTTTGAAATTTAGGATTGATATTTGACCTCTTTGGTTCATATAGGCATAACTTGACGACAAAAAGCATGTGAATGGGAAAAACACAACTGAAATTTTGCATCGAGCATATTTAGTGCATCTTCTAATGAAGTTTGGTTTGAGTTTAAATTTTATATTAATTTGCAATTTAGCATGAAGCTAGACAAGTTCATTTATGTTTTATTTGGTTTTAGTGGTCAAATGTGATTTGGTAATGTCAAAATTTGGTAGACATGGATCCATGGGCCTTACTTTGGTTAGGTTATATTGGGTTATTATGTGTGGTCTGTTTGAGGCATAAAATAAAATGTTTTCAGTACTACCACCATAAACATCTTGACACATTTCTTGTTATGTCATGGAAATCTACACGTTTTCTAGTTTGGTCACAATTAGTGGTAGCCCTCCCCTCGACCATAAACCTGTCAATGCAAATGATGGTGGAACTATACCCCAGCTATTTGTTACAACCATTGAGGGACTTCACAACTAAGCTAGCTGGCAGAGTTCTAAACTTTCATTCCTCGAAGATTTGAATTTAGAGCAGGAAATTGATATCGAGATGATGGGGATGGTGTAGGTGATGCTTTCTAACAAATTTTACAATGAAGCCTAAGAAACACTGACACTTCCAAGAATGTGGTCTGTCGTGTTAGATACTGACACTTCTAAGAAGGTAGTGTGTTGTGTCAAACACTGTTGTTGGATGCTGACTCGAGTTGGACACTTCTCAACACCTATCAGATACAGCCAAATATGTTATATTTTAACAAAAATTTCTAAACGCAGACACACTGCAAACACTTAGGAAAATGCAGACACACTGCAAACACTTAGGAAAATACGTGTATATCACTTAAACACATTAAACACATAACAAGTTTGTATAAAATAATTTGAAATCTAATGATAAAAGGAAATTAATGTTAATCTGTATTTATTCTCTTTCTTTAGGCTTTAAAAATTATTATCTTTAAATTAAATATTTATTTATGTTACATATAATAATCCTTTATCTTTATATATGCCCATAATATATTTTACACATGTCGTCCTCCCCATATTGTGTCATACATTTTTTTGAAAATTTTCATGTGTGTTCGTGTCATGTCTCGTGTGTGTGTTTGTTCTCAGAATGGAGCCATGTTTCCAAGCTGCTTGCTTGATTACTTTGTCTAGGATTAAGTAAACTATTAATTTATTGTTCCTATTTTCAGCACATATTTTCTACCTTAATTAAACTCCAATTTTTCCCATCCGCAGGGTCTTCATGGGTGGTGCTTACAAGACCATTTCTTGAATTCTGCATTTGGGGTTGGGATAATCTACCGCGCACTCTTCTCATGTACTACACGAATATCCTGTCATCACCGGAAGGCTACTTCCACACGATTGTCTGCAACCATAAAGACTACCAGAACACCACAGTAAACCATGACTTGCATTATATCAGATGGGACAATCCTCCGAAGCTACACCCAATGAATCTGACGTTGGAGCATTTCAATGACATGGTCCAGAGTGGTGCCCCTTTTGCGCGTAAGTTTGAAAAGGACGATCCTGTTTTGAACAAAATTGACAAGGAACTTTTAAGGAGACCAGATGGGCGGTTTACACCCGGGGCTTGGTGTGCGAAATATTGGGGTCTAGAGAAGGATCATTGTGTACTTCACGGGAGTCCACATGTGGTTAAACCTTCTGTGAGTTCATAAAGGTTAGAGAAACTTATTGTGAAGCTCATTGATTCAGAAAATTTCAGGACTAAACAGTGTAAATAATGCTGTAAATGTAATGCTTCATTTGCTCCACAATTTTGCATCTTGTCTTGATGGAATGCATTTGTGGGAAGGCTTTGCATGGTTTCATTCACTTTACTTCTTCCTCTTCTTTTCTTTTTTCTTTTATAAATTTAAGATTCAAACACGAGTTTAAGTGTTTCAAATCTATGAAAATCTTCAGTATATCCAAGTCCACTCTTCCAAATGCAACTTTTATTTTCTTTTAATAAATGTCTTGTATAATCTACAGAGGCACCCAAAACAAACCGTTATGGTGACCATGTTCTTTTGTTTTAAAAATGTCAAGTTTATTTATTTATTTATCCAACCCAGGTCCAGTGACTCATTTTATAATTTATTTTTTTGAGCATACTGTCTCATTTTATTATTTTTACTACTTTATCAAGTGGCATTATCTCACCAAAATTCTTCTCTTAATTTACCCCTTTTTTTATGTATATTTTTAAGGCTAATTTTACTTTATTTCCTTGATTTGGATCATTTGGATCATGCCTAGATAACTTCCTAGCCATTTGAAGATAAACGCATAATTTCTTGTAATTTTTGGATTAGAAAATACTACTATGAATTTTGTTCAAATTAATTGCACTCGTTTAGTTTGTATTGAGAGTGAAACATTTTATTATGAGATAATTATATTTTGAGAATCCCAAGTATGGGTCGTATGTTATTTTAATGTTAATGTTTAAATTGTGCCAATTTAGTTCTCAATACATAAGAGTAGGGGTGGGTAACGGTTTATCAGATTCGCAAAATTCGCCCAACCCGACCAATCCGCATACAAATGGAAGGTTTCGCATTTGTGGGTTGCAGGGTTAACCCGCACCTACAAGAACTCGTACGTACTTTTTTTTTAAAAAAATTTAGTTTTATATTTATTATTAATCTTAACCGTTGATTTTATTCTTATATCCTACCTAGATATTTTTGCCAAAAACAAAACACCATTTCTTCTTTGAACTTACTCTAGCAGTACATTTGCTAATAGTATTATATCAATTAAAATTGAATAAATAATGATCATATTATTATTGTTTTATAATTGAACTTGTTCCGGATGAAGTGTGATTTGAAATTTTAAATTCCTTAATGAATATGGACTTATAGTTTAACAATTTGAAATATATACTTATGTTAGATTATGACTTGATTTAAAATTTTGAATGATTTGTTTGTGTTACGAATTGATTTTGTTGTGTTTTTTATTTTATAAATTTTAATTCATTAATTATTAATGTTAGAGCATTTTAGAAAATGGGAAGAAAAAGGGCCCAAAATAAATATTTACAAAATGGAAGGGGAAAAAAAAGGCTCAAAAATAAAATTTTGAAGAAAAAATCCAATCCGCAAACCGCCCGCAACCACCCGCACATCCGTGAACCCTATCCACACAAACCGCAGTGCGGGTGGTTGCGGGTTGACTTTTTCCGAAACTGTATAGATGCGGACGGGTCCAAACCGATCCGCAAACAGTCCAAATCCGAACCGTGAACACCCCTATATAAAAGTGTTTCAATTTAATTTTCAATGTTTAAATTTTGTTAATCTAATGCCCCATATATAAAAAAAATATTTTAATTTGTGATATGGATTAATTAAGATTACACATTGATGGTGAAGCCACTAGTGAGTTTGGGTTTTGAATAAATTTGACAATTTACAATTTAGAGAAAAATTAGAGAATTGCATGTAAGTTAATTCTTTACAAGTTTAGAAGTGCTATTGATTTTAAACAAATTATGTAAAAATTAATGTAACATTTTGAAAATTTATAAGAATTTCATATTAGTTGATCAACAGTGAATCAGAGAAGCTGGCCGTATTAAAGTTTTTATAAGTACAATAAAACAAAAAATAGTAGTGCATTTTAGTCTAAAAAAATCACATAGACTTGTAATTACTTTTAAATTTCTGTAAATTTTCTCACATGGCCCAAATCAAGGGAAAAAATTCAATACAAACATGTTATTAATCATTAAAAACCCTATTTAGTTTTGTAATTACATAATTTCTTTTAAAATGACTAATTATAATTATATTTGAATAAAAAATTCACTATTTATGTGTAAGATTATCGCATGTCAATCATGACAAAATATCACCATTTTTAAGGATAAGAGATATTTGACTTTCTTTTTAGGATTAATTGTATTTTTTATTTTTATAGTTTGACTCAAATTTCATTTTAGTTTTTGTAATTTTAATTTTAATAATCTAGTGGCTATATTTTAAGTCCAATTTTAATTTGGTTCTTCTATAAAAAAAAAAATTCTTTAATTTTTCCTATATGTACATTTTAGAAAACTAATAATTTCAAAATCGTTTATTTTAATCTTCAACTTAAATGAAATGATCAAACTAAACTAGATTTAAAGCATAAGAACCAACATATTCAATTTAAAATAATAGGCACCAAAGTAAAATTTGGGTCTAATTACAAAGGTATAGAAAAAATTGCATTTCATGGTGCAATTCTCTTGTGTGCATGGTGCAAATTTATTCCTATGTTTGGTGTAACTCTTCTTATGTGTAAGAGTTGCACACAAAAAAAAAAAATCATTTATAGTGCAATTATTTTGTGATTGTCTCATCATCTATTTGCAATTTCCTTTTAAAGCAGTATTTGGTTGGAGGATTTGAGAAGGAATTTGAAAAAGAAAATGAAAAAAATAGGTAAAATATGAATGAAATATATTTATACTTCATCTAATTATATATATAGACATATATATATTTCTTTTCCTTTTTAAATTTTTTTCTAAATCTCCCAACCAAACACGAAGTAAAAATATATTTGGCAAGTTGGATTTTAGCATTTTCTTGGCTAAAATCCACAAAATAGACTAAAATAGTTAATAAGACAAAATATCACATAATCATTTCACTTTTTCTCTCACAAATATCACATCGGAAAAAAAAATCTAATTTTATTTTCAAACATAAAAATTTTAGTCTACTAAAATAGTCAAAAGTTAAAATAGCCCACTAAAATAGCAACTTCTCAAACACCTACATAATTAACCCTTCTGTTTTAGGGTAAATTACACTCACATCCTCTGAGGTTTCTGACAAATATAGGGATTTCCCCTATAGTTTGAATAATTACACAAACCTCCCCTACTTTAACTGACATTGTCAAGATTCCCCCATTCCGTCAAATTGGTACAAACGACGTTACTTGCATATACTAAATAACCTTATTACCCTTGCTTTGGAGCACAAAAAGACAATAATACCCTTAATATTCTAAATCCCTAATTCATTACCTATTCTGATTGACAATCAAATTTGTGGGAGAGATGAGAGAGAGAGAGAGAGAGAGAGAGAGAGAGAGACGGAATCTTTGAAGAAGACCGATCAGTGTGAAGAAACGATGAAGAAGCTTGATATTTTGGTTCGATCATCGTTGCCAGTGGAAAATGTGAAAGAGATTGATTGATGAGAAGTTGTTTTTAGGGCTTTCAAGTAAGATTTCAAACCTTTTATACTTCGAATATGAGAAATTTGAATCTAGGGTTTACGATTTTGTTTTGTTTTTTTTTGTTTTTTTCTTCTTTTTATATGGAATTTCTGATTTTTTTCCCCTTCATTTTATACAGAATTTCTGGCTGTATAGGTTTTATTGATGAGATATATATAAAAAATGTTTCATTAGAAAAAATACATGTAGGATTTCTATGTTTTTTGCAAAATTTGTCACTGGACAATAGGGATTTTGTTAATTTTGTGTCAGAAATACTGATGTGGGTTTTTTTTTTTTTTTTTTGTTATGATTTTTGATTTTAGGGTTATTTTCTTCTTTTTCTTGTGAAATTATGATTGAATGGGTTTGGTTTATTTTCAAAATTTGGAGGTTTTTATTAATTTACTTGTTCTTATTTTTCTTAGAAAAATTGATTTAGGGATTTTAAATTATTTTCCTTATGAAATTATGATTGTATGGCCTCGTTTTATTTGTAAATTTTGGGGTTTTGTTAATTTCATGTCAAAAATAGGTTTCTTCATTTATTTCTTAGAAATACCAATTCTTCATTTATTTCTTAGAAATGTTGATTTAGGGATTTTTTTTATTGTTGTTACGAAATTATGATTATATGGGTTTGGTTGATTTGTAAAATTTCAGATTTTGTTAATTTACTGTCAGAAATAGTTTTCTGCTTATTTTTCTTAGAAATAATGATTTAGGGATTTTTTTTTATTCTTTTTGTTATGCAATTATGATTGTATTGTATGAACATTTATTTATGTTTGTTATGAATTTGGGGATTTGGTGTTGTTAATCTACTGTCAAAAACAATTTTCTTCTTAATTTTTTTTGTCTTCTGCTTATGAATTTTGTTACATTTGGATGAGTAATTGTTGAATGGAGTTGTTTTTTTATGATTAATTGTTACTCATTATGATTATAGTATGGCTGCATTCCCTTATTTTGATTTAATCATCAACTATAAAGGCAAAATGGGTAGAGTATATGATGTGGACCCAAATATGTATTACTACATTAATGCCTTGAAGGATGTGACTGCAACAGTCCTCTCTCACATTGCTATTTTATTGTGATATGCCTGGTACTGAGAATAGGAGATTAATAGAAAACAATCCTGATGTCTTGGATATGTTTCATGTTCAAGGTAGGAGTAAAACACTTAACTTATATATAGATATTGCATGTTCTATTGGAATGAAAGATGGTGGAGATAGAAATGATGTTGGAGATGGAAATGATGGAGGTGATGGAGTATATAATGTAGATGTGGATGAAGAGTACCATGAGGACAATGTCTATGGGTTCAGTGATGAGGATAGGGATTGAAATGCAACTGTTGATAATGGATATGAATCAGAAGGCACTGAGAGTTTGAATGATTACAGTAAGGAGTCAAATGAAGATGATGATGATGTACTTATTGATTACCAATCTGGTGATGATGAAGTAAGATATTCTAGTAGTGATGCTAAATTTAATGGTGAAGTAGACTGGATGGATGATGAAGAGATGACATATCCAGGCAACCAATTTGATAGTACCTACAGTGGGAAAAATCCATATTTCAATCAAAAAGGAGAAGTTGTATTAGAAAATGGAATATTTTTCTAGATGTACATAGGTTTAGAGTGTAATAACCCCAATCCGTAATCTGCTCTTAATTAGTAATTAAGGATGTTAATTAAGAGATTAAAATAAATATGTGTTTATTATGTATTTTGCATGCTATTTGACTTTCTATCTGTTACTCATAAAAATACCTATATGGAATTTTGCTTTGATCTAAAAATCGATCGCCTTATTGGCATTTGAAATTGAATTGATTACATCGATATGTTATTTGGAATATTTAGAGCACTTCGGTAAGTTTAATTAAAATTGATTCAGTTTGATTAATTAACTTGTGTTTAATTGGTCCAATGTTCTAATTAATCTATTATAGCATCACAACTATATATATATGAGTTATAAGCTCATTTTGAGCTCAAAACCCTTCATTCTTTAGAGGAAAATTTTGAGAATTCAATCTAGAGAGAGAGTGAGTTCACTTCTAGAGAGAGAAAGGAAGAGATTGAAGAGGAATTGAAGGTCTTGGTTACAGTTCATCAAGATTGTGCTAGAACTAGAGTGTTTGAAGGCTCTAGGCAAGAATTCAACCCCTAATTTATGAATCTAAGCTATCAAACATGAGAAAACGTGAAGATTATGTGTTTAAATGAGTAAATTGAGCTTAGAATGAAGAATTGGGTTGTAATTCATACATTCATGCATATATAGGTGTTAAATCATCATGTTGACTATACGCTTTATCATTTGTGTTGAATTTGGAGGATGAAATGTACATGTATGCATATTTCACCAAGTTTTGTAAGTCAATTCCATGTTTATGAAGTCTTGAAAAAGAATTTGGAAAAGAATTCCACATGCATACATGAATATATGGAGTTTTGTCATGTTGGGTTTGGAATTGAGCATCCATGTTGAAATTGTGAGTAATTGTTACATGCATGTTTGAATCATCATGTTTTATCACTTAGATTCATGTTTTGAAAAGGAATTTCTTACATGCATAGAGCTTTGAGCTCAATTTTACTAAAAATCATGGAGTGGAAGAAAAGAGTTTGTGAAATCCATATGCATGGAAGTTTTGAACTCAATTTTGGTTAAATTCATGAGATTTTTGAGCAAATGGGTTTCATAGGGTCATGTATACACGTTTTATAAAATAATTCTATGTTTTTTTATCAAGCCATGCATGACCCTAGGTTTTGAATTGCATGTTTGGAGCTCAAATTCTATTCTGGAAAACCTAGAAAATTCGCAGACCACTCGAGCGACGAATCTACCACTCGAGCGAAGAATACAAGCTCTCAGAAATTTTGCAGACATGAGCACTCCGCTCGAGCAACAGAATCTGAGCTCGAGCGACTACCCTTTGTTTTCAGTCTTGGCTTGAGCGACCAAAAGTTGGGACGAGCGTAAAATGAGAGCTCTCAGTACTTTTGCAGACCAAGGGATCTGCTCAAGTGACCAAAGTTGTGCTCAAGTGAACTGCCCTATTTTCTAAAATTTTGTCAAGTGTTTCAAAGTGCATAATTGCATCCTCATTCCATCTTAGGCATTCTTAAGCCATGGTTAAACCACAATAATGAGGATAAGAATTATAAATACACTAAGAAAGAAATGGAATAAGTTAAGAGATTGTAGAGAGTGTGTTTCAATGTATACAGGCAATGTGATATGAAAGATAAGAAGCTAATGTAAGGAAAGCTCAGCCATGATGGCCATATGAATATGAAATGATAAGATATATTTTGTGCTATGTACATTTGTGATTGTAGGTCAAGATTTGGAGACCGATCAACCTTTTTTGGAAGCCCGCTGTGAGTGACGTTATTGTAAGATATGTTCATATAAATTATGTTTGAAATGTTATTTGATAAGTTATGATTTCTGAAATGATATTTTGTTTAAGTGAACGAAATCTACTATGGCATCCAAAAGAAGCCCCAAGTCATGGGGGACGGCATGTTAATGCGGGTTTATGACATATATGTGATTAGGAGATCTCGTTAGCTACTTGACAAATTAGTGATGTGTTTAATTGGTATCCGGAATCGATTACTCTAGTCGAAAAACGATATAATATGTTATGTTGAATGTACCATTATTATGTTCGGATATGAGAATTACTGTTATGATCTGTTTTATGAATTTGATATGTTCAGAATTCATTCACTAACCTCTTTACCTTAATGTTATTCTTTGGGCTTTAGCTCATTGTGTGTGTATATATATATATATGTAGGTGAGCGAGTGCATGACTGAGCCTAATGGTACTTGTCTGGACTTTTGTTTTGTCAGCCAACATTAGTGCCTCATGAGGATGTTCCTGGAAAGATGTTTTGTGATCAAGTCTTAAGTTTTTCTTGTTTTTTGTTTATTTTGTATACAGGGCTAAGTCCCTTTTTGTTTCATATGTATATGGTTGGCGTAAGAATGATGATGTTGTGATATATGTATGTAAATATATGTTTAAAGTTTTTGTCTCGTATAAGTCAACACAGCTCATTAGACGATTATATTACTTTTGATATTTACTTCCACTAGCCCTTATTTTGTAATTCTGTTTCAGAGGCCGTAGGTAATCTTAGGATCACTAGCCAGTTACGACACTAAACCTATAGGGGCGTGCTTGGGTCGTGACCCAGAGCTACATTGAGGGACTATACAGTGCAGACTGGTTTCAAGATAGTGAGGTACAAAAATGAGAAAGCCAAAGTGATAGCCCATTGTGCTGCTGAGGGATGTCCTTGGAGGATTCATGCATATCCTCTTCTAGATTGAATCACTGACAAGATCAAAACCTTGGTGCCTAATCACACATGTAGCATGATGAACCAAAATAGTGAAACAACATCAACTTGGATTGCCAAGAAATTGGTTGACAATTTTAAGGAGAATCCACACATGGGGTTAGATATTATGCAAGTGAAGCTTAATAAGCTGTTTGGAATTGAGGCTTCAAAAATGCAATTGTATAGAGCCAAAAGGAGGTGTAAGGAGGAGCTGAAGGGTGATCATGGGAGCCAGTATGTGTTGCTACCAACATATGTTGAGGAAATTAAGAAAACAAACCTTGGTAGCTTAGCTGTCACAAATTATGACATGCCTTCTACCCTAGTCTCAGAAGATGAGAAGAACCATACCCTATTCCTCAATATTCATTGTTCCAAAGGATCCTCATATCATTTGAGGCAATGAAATAAGGGTTTATTAATGGATGTAGGCCCTTCATAGAGGTGAATGGTTGTTACTTGAAGGGTCCCTATGGTAGAGTGTTAATTTCAGCAGTTACCTTAAATGGAAATAATGGTTTGTTTCCATTGGCATTAGCAGTAGTGGAGGATGAATATAAGGATAGTTGGTCCTTCTTTTTGGAGAACTTGAGAACAATCATAGAAGATGCATTGCCTTCTAGGCCATGGACCATCATGTCTGATCAACAAAAGGTAATTTACTTACATATTTAACATCTGATTTACTTACATAATGCATTATCCTCTATTTCAATACTTGTAATGGTTACTGATATTTCATTGTTTGTGTGTACAGGGCCTTGACAAGATTGTAAGTGACATTATACCAGAGGCTACTCATAGAAGATGTTACATGCACTTGTTCAACAATTTCAAAGTCAAATTTCCTGGATTGATATTGAGGAAGTAATTCTGGAAGGATGCAAGGACATACAATTAGAGAGAGTATGATCATGCTATGCAAGCCATTAAGGACATATCAAATAGTGCTTTCATATGGTTGCAAAAAGTTCCAGTTGAAGAAAGGTCTAAACATGCATTTGATGGTAGGATAAGAAGTGATTACATCACCAATAACATGACAGAGTCCTTCAACAATTGGTTGGGAAATATGAGATGTCAGCTTGATGGGTAAGTTTCAGATGAGATATCAGAAAGCTTTACAATGGAAGTCTAATGTCACTTTGAACATTAAGAAACAACTTGAGGTCACATTGAAATGGTCAAGATATTGCAAAGTAGAGTATGCTAGAGGTCATAAGTATGAGGTAAAGGATAATGAAGGGGTGAATCACATTGTTCATCTTGGCATGATGACTTGTGTATGTAGAGAGTGGAAAATGTTTGGGCTTCCATGCAAATATGTTGTGGCTGTAATTAGTCATAGTAGATTGACCTCAGAAGATTTTGTCCACCCATACTACTCTAAGGAAACTTACTTGAGAGCCAATGATGGGATAATACATCTGAAAAGATTGCTAGGAAAGCCAAGGAATTCTAGAAAAATGGCTGCTCATGAGCCTCCAACTGGAACAAGTCAAAGTAAGAGGTCTAATACATTGAGATGTAAAATGGTACATGCAATTTAGACACAATAAGAGAATTTGCCAAAGAGGTCCAGTAAGGGATAGAGCTAGTGGTAGTGGCACAAGTGGTTGTAGAGGCAGTGACATAAGTGCTGGTAGGGGCAGTGGCACACATGTGGATAGAGGCAGAGGTTCTGTGGCACACTTATGGATAAGGGCAGAGGTTCTACGAGAGGCACTTTAACTAGAGGGGGTACTTCAAGTGGAAGAGGCAATTCAATTGGGAGGGGCACTTTAACTGGGATGGGACATTCAACTAGAGCAAACACTTCAACAAGTGGGAGATGAAGTTCAACTGGAAGAGGTAGGGGCAGGGGCAAGGCCAAGGCCAAGCATGCACATGTAAGTTTTTCTTACTTGTTTAGTCTTGTCATTACCTTATTTTGGTTATTTTGCTTATCCATTTATGATACTCATGCATATTTATTACCTTACTTTGATTTGCAATTTAGGATATTCCAAGAGGGACCCCCCAATACCTACCAGTGTGTAACACAGGTCACACAAGATCATCTTAGTTGATTAGTTATGAAGTTACAATTTTTTTTTTTTCTTATTTTTTTACATTGCATGAATCCAACAATGGTTCTTTTTTTTTTTTCCTTCTTGCAAAGGACTTAGCTAAGATAATGATGTTTTTGGTACAAGTTCTTCTCACAAGTTTAAGGTATATAACACATATTGCTGTAGTGCACAATTAGTCTTAGATCATCTTCCACTTTTTGTATTTTTGTAGTGAAAATGAAATAGTAAGCATAACAACAAATAGTCTCAGATGATGTACCCACTTTTGTTTTTTGTAGTGGGTATGAAATCTATTCACTTGGTGTTTACGTTTATATTTTGGGAATTTAGTGGAATGATGTAATTGAACATAGTACAGACATGATGCTCCATAGTGCTTACATAATAGTTAACTAGCAGAATCATATTGATATATTGATGATCACATAAGGTCCATTACAAAACAATTTTACAAAACATTACAAAAGCTTGAAACTCGTACTAATTCCCATTATATTTTCAGAGTAACCATTAAGGAAATCAAACATAACACAACATTCATGATCATTACAATCTTCATAAACCCCATGTTTGCGTTAGGTACTTGCATTCTTGATTGCATAGCCCCTATTTGGTTCATTAAATTCATTGTAGTAGTATCTTCTTCATAGGGTAAAATGTGTTTGTTAACAGTAGCTTTAGTGTTTTCTATCATCATTTCTCTTCCAATAGATGAGTTTACTAGTTTGCACCAGTCCTAGAAAGAGCATTTCCCATGTGGGCATAAATAATACAATTTCCTTTTGTTTTGCTCTAATTCAGTGACTTTAATTACTGTTTTGCTCCCACAATAGCAGATCTTACTCCTATACTTCATCACCCTTCCTCCATCACCTGATGATGACATATCCATATGATCCTACATTTCATGAGCTGTGAGAATTATAAGTTATTTTTAGAACATTTATTGCATTATTTGTAACTAATTCTTTATTTGTGGACTGTGGTTGGATTGTGGTTGTACTTTATTCAGGATTGTGGTTGTAAGCAATTTAGAACTGTGATTTTATTTGTGTTGGACTTGGTTTTGATTTCATTTTTTTTTAATGGGAATGGTTGGTTGTGCTTAATGTCAATTTTATTTTATTTTTAAATACTTAAAGTGAATGATAATATACTTGTGTTGTTCTTAGTTGTGGAGCTCTGTTTTATATTTATTTCCTTTCACTTCTTGCTACCAAGGTTCTGAAAAGCGGTTGTGGTCGCTGTAACGGTGGCGGTGGCGCGGTTACAGTTGCGGGGTGTAAATGCCGTAGCGTAACAGTTGCGGTAATCGGAACCATGAATTTTTTTATTTTTCGCACAATTTGAAATTTTTTTATCGATATGCATTTTTTTTTCCATGATCATATTTATTGGGTTTAAAATAAATATTAATCAATTTTTGTAAATTTTGAAGTATGATCCAATATATTTCATATTTTTAAACCACTATAAACTGAGTTTTTTACATTTTATTTTAATAATTAATAACTTTATATTATACAAAAAATAATCACTAACTATTATATATAAGATAAAAAATGACGAAAGTAAGAGAATAAATAAGAGCCTAAATATATATATATATATATACATATACATTACAAGAAATTATACTTTCCGCGACTAACGTTTTGGTCGCGAAAAGTACCATATTTGGTCGCTAAAATCTTTTTTGCGACCAAAATGTGTTGGTCGCGAGTTGGTTACTAAAACCTCGTCATAGATAGTTTTCTGCAACCAAAGTTATAGTTGGTCGCTAAAAGGGACTATTGGCGACCAAAAAATTGATCGCGAAAAGTCTAATCCATATTAGCCAAAAGATAACTTTTAGTGACCAAAGTAATAGTTGGTCGCCAAAAGTCAGCACCTTCACCCAAAGATAAATATTCTTTTGCGCTGCTTGGGGATTGAAATCTTGACCAAGGAGTCACTCTCCATGCACCCAATCTACTCTGCCAATAACATGCTTGTTGTTCACATTTGGCAGAGGAAATATATAACCTATAAAAATTGGGTTATATATTATTTCATAAAACCTTCAATGCCTAAACAGAAAAACAGAATGTAATTACAGTAGTACCCGTTTTTTTAAAAATTTATCCCACCATAACTTTCCGCGACCAACTTATTTTTTGGTTGCCAAAAAGTGATCTTCCACGACCAAATTTGTAGTTGGTCACCAATAGTTAAATCATTCGCGACAAACTTATTTTTTGGTCACTAAAATGTGATTTTCCGCGACCAAATTTGTAGTTGGTCGCCAATAGTTAAGTTATTCGCAACCAACTTATTTTTTGGTCGTCAAAAATTTGTATTTGGTCGCCAAAAATTAGCTATTAGCCACCAAAAAATTGTGGGTCGTGAAAACATAACCCATCAGCGACAAAAAAAAATTTAGTCGCAGAAAATGGACTATTTGCGACCAACTCAAAATAGGTGGTCATCAAAAGTGTTTTTTCTTGTAGTGATATATACCTATTTTAACCAAGCCTATTATTATTATTATTTTCAAACAATATATAGATAGACGCACACAAACAAAATGGTTGAGTGATAGTAACTGAATAGAATAGCATAAGTCTTACAGCTTTAACAAACCAATAACATGTTCTTCATCTCTCCTCTTCTCTCTCTCTCTCTATCTCTTGTTCCTCCATCTTCTTTCTTTATCTTCCCTCTTCCCTCTTCTCTCTACCCTTCTTCCCCCATTTTTAGCTCTTTTTTTGTGTTTTTTTTAAAGAAGCAGTTCAGAACCATTACGTAACGCTACGTAATAAGCCGTTATGGCTGTTATGGCACCGTTACGACCGCTACGGCAGCCGCTACGGCCAACACACCTGTGAATCTTAGTCACACTGCAGAAACGGCCGTAACAGGTGGCGGTAACCACCACAACCATTACGTAACAACGTTACGTAACGGTTGCGGCCACTTTTTAAAACATTGCTTGCTACTTTTTTTATTTTTGTCTTAGCTTGGAATTTCCAAGTTATGTGCACTGTGAATGTCACAACCCAAACCCGCCCCCTATAAGTTTAGCATCGTAACCAGGTAGTAATCTTGGGATTATCAAAGGCCTCTGAGACATATTAACATAATATTAGGGGCTAGCGGAAGCAAATAGCAAATATACAACGTCTATTGAGCTGTGTAAACTTATATAAGACAGAAAAATTTTAAACTTTTTATATACATATTTACACATCATCCTTACGTCATCATATATATACAGATGAGACAAAATGAGACTTAGCTCTATTTACAAAATAAACAAAGACTTGTTTAACCAAACAAGAAAACAAAACTTGAACTTCATGCACTTAGCCATAACCACTAGACATATCCGGAACCTCCACAGGAAGCACATAGGTTGGCTGACAAAATAGAGTCCAGGCAGAAGCTCTAGGCCTGGTCACGCGCCTGATCATCTACACATATAAATAATACAGTGAGTTGGAGCCCAGTGAATAATAACAGAGTAAAGATTTTAATAAATGATGTCCATAACAAATCCAGAAATCCGATTTCAGATTCAAATCCCTTATCAAATCAGAAACATAGTCATGTTTGTATTCATATAAAAAACAGAGTCATATTCATGTTCAAATCATGTATGGTACATCCATTAGCATTAACATATCATGTTGGTCAAGTATATCAAGTTCGTAATGGAACCTCCGGTACCGGGTAACATATCTCATACGTGGGCCACGGTATTATTTCCCTCGGACGAGGGCCTGTGCCACTGTGTTATCTCCTCCGGGCAAGGGCCTCATGACCATAAGCCACAGTATTATGTCCCATGGGCGAGGGTTTTTGCTAAGGATACCATAATTACATTTCAAAGAAAATTGGACAATCATTTATGTAATCACAAAATACCCTTTTGTATCATTCAAAAATAGTTCATATCATATCATATCATAATGTTCAGAAAGTATTTCATATCGAATATAGCTTTACTAAGTTATTACTCATAGATAGCTGCAGAAGCAGGTCAGGCAGATCAGGCAGACAATCGCGCGTGACTTACACAAACACATAACATATATACATTGAAACACAATATTACTTCCATGATCAAACTTGACTTTTCTTGTCTTCTTTCTAAATAAGTCGAAGGTCTACTACGTTTATTCTTTCTTTAGTCAAATGAATCGCGTTCTCATTTCATATACTTTTTCATTAGTAAATTATTCTTTTCTGAATAAACCAATTTCCTACTTAGCTTCTTAATCAATTATTACTAAATTAATGACTTATTCTTTAACCAACAAAGCCATGTTAGTTGTTGGCTTATTAATCTTTATTGAGTAACAAATCATGTCTAGAATGCTTTGGGAAGAGATGTGATGAAAATATAAACAAAGTGTGATTTTTTAAAACATGCTGAAAATAGCTTGGCCGCTCGAGCCACCACTTGGTCGGTCGAGCGGACTATACTGTCTGTAAAAATATTGAAAGCTTAAAATGTTCACTCGAGCCACTAATTGGTCGCTCGAGCGACTTGTAAATTTTCTGAGTTCCAAAATTAAAGATTAGCTTCCAAATTTCATTTCAAAACTTAGATTCATGTATTTTTCAACATGTAATATCATTAATAAATATGAACACATAACTAATTTCCAAATCTTAATGCAAAAACCTCCTTAATTTGTCAAGATTAAAGCTATAACTTCATGAATATAATGATTCAAAACTTTTCTTCATTTTTCTTACAAAATATAAAATTAAAGCTATAAGGCTCTTAGAAAAATATCTACATATGTGAAATTCAAATTAAGATCAAACTAATTCTTGATTGTTAAATTCAAATTATAATTTATTTCTTAATTTGTCTAATTAATTCATTTTCTTTATATCAAACCCAATTTCAAATTCATAAATAATAAAACATAAATTAATCTTTTAAAACTCAATTTCATGTTCAAAACTCATGCAAAATTTCATCAAAACATGAAAATAATTATGAGCCTTGATCAATCTTCAATAAATCTTTGTTGCATGTAATTTATGAAGCTTAATTTAACAATAACTTTCCAAATTAAATCTAAAATAATTAATTTCTAATTTAACTTCATAAACTTGATCTTAGCTCCAATTTTTCATTTTATTGTCAATTTCCTAGCAAACATTGAATATATGTAATTCAAATAAAATTAACTAATTTAATATATTCCAAAATTTATTTAAATTAAATAAAACTCTTAAATTACATTACATGCATGGGTTAATAATCAAAATTAAATCCCATATTTTCCTGGGTTTCCAAAACTTTTCTTCAAAATCAAATGTATAATAAACTTGCATGGCTCAAATCCTTTCAAAACTCATGGTGTATGCAAATATACATCTCATATATATATATCAAAATTCACAAACCCAAGCTCAATTTGAAGAATTCCCACAATTATTTCCATATTTATTCTTCAATTCTTCCAAATTACATGCATGTAAAAATAAGACTCAAATTCATGTAAGATATTCAAAATCTAACAAAAAATAATTGATTTCTAAATTTATTTCCATAACCATAAACCTAACTTAATTTTCTTTATCTTCTTATTAATTCCTTTTAATCACATGATTTTGATTTCAATTTTATCTTTAATTTCAAATGTAATGTGAAAATTCTACAAAAATCAAGCATAAATTTCATATCTTAAACTTTAATTTCATTACATTAGATTGATTTTCCTTTAAGTTTTTCCCGTCTCTTTCAATTACCTTGAGCTCTTCTTTTTTTGTTTTCTAGCAACTCTCTCTCTCTCTCTCTCGCAGTACTCCTTTCTTTCTCTCGACTCTTTTTCCAGCCAAGATGGCTGAATACAATATACTTAATCCCTTTCTTTTATTCTATGTACATGTGCGCACACACTTCAATAAAACAAATTAGAAGGCTCTATACACTCCTTCTCCATTAACTAAATGAATAGAATTAACTTTATTACTAATTGATGTATTAACTTAATTAAATTTCATTTATTTTTAACTAATTAATCTTAATTAATAAAAAAATCTCATATAATTTAATTAGTCTAATTTTAATTTTCGTTATGGCTCAATTAATTATATTTAATTTTATTATTCTAAATCAGATTTTTAATCAAACTTCCAAAAGGCTTCAAATAGTAATTAAACTTATTTGCATCCTCAATTTTGATTTTTTAAATCATTTATAGGTCTGATTTTAGATCAAACTCAAAAATTTCGTCAATAATTTACATATTTAAGTTAAATGCCTTTTAGATAAATTTAATTTAGAATAAATCGTAATTTTCAATCCTCATGACTTAATTAACTCCAATTCGGATCCGATTAATCAAGTCTCAATTTCACAAATCTGAATTGAATATTTAATTAAACTCTCATATGGTTTGATACTCGAAATTAAAATAATTCAATTTACCAATTATACTCTCTTAAGCCATTAGGCTTTCAATTTGAAATTCCAACAAAAATCCTCAATAAAATCATATATGAATCAGTCTCCATAATTTTTGTAAATCTCAAATTAAATCAACATAATGAGCAATTAAAATTCAAATCTCTTTAATTAATTAAGTACTAATCATTATACGTGATGGGATCATCACAGTGGATCTGTGTTGTGCTTGGTATATATAGTTGAGTTCAATAGCCCTGAGGACATTATTGGTATTTTTGAATTTATCTTTGATGACATCAATATGTTCTGCTACTTGTGTTAACAAAGGTTAAAAAATAAGAAAATCTTGACAATATTGGTTAAAGTAGATGTTTATGTAATTATTTAAAGTACATGGGAGGTCCTTGTATTTTTTAGAAATATCAGGAGAGGTGAGTGTAATTTAGGCCAAGTTTGGCATGGCCTAAATAATATAAAAAGTTAAAAAGTCACTATCTTATTTAAGTCACATCATCTTATTTAAATCATATTACTTCTCTAACACATCACATCAAACCCAACCCAAACCCAACCCATATAAGCCAATAAATCAAAAAGTATACTTTTTTAGAACATTTCAAACCAATCCTTACTTCTTTTTTTAATTTCAAGAAAAAGGACCGAAACGGAAATAGAGAGCAGTGTAAGGACTATTTCGTCAAAGTGGGTGTTGAGAGAATTTCTTTCAGTGTATTAAGAAGCATCCGTATATATAAGCGGTCCGAACAGGAAAATCAATTGGTATTCATGATAGCGGGAACAAAATAGTGTTTGTTTCCTCAGAAAAAACGAAAGGGAAAAAAAAAAAAAAAAAAAAAAAAAAAGTCAGAAGTTTCGATTAACATCGTCAACTAATCAAAACAGTTCGATCTTCAGGTAGGTCACTTTGTTTTCGCTTCAAGTTCTATCTCCGTATTTGCTTTATAGATTTGAACTCTCAATTTTATACAAGTATTTATACACTCATATATTTACTTTAAAGTTGCGTCCTTTTTCTTTTTATTTTTTATATTTTTTTCCCCCTTATTAGAAATCGATTTGTTTTCATTGTTTGATCTTCATTGAAAGATACTAATATATATCTCAACATTGTTTTGCTTTCGAACTGCCTGTTTTTTGAAGTGTATGTTGTGTAATGTTATGCTAACTGATTGAGATCACATATCTATTTGACCTTTACCTTTATCTAATTGAGGTTTTGATTAATAGAAGCAAGGTTGTTAGGTCTCAGTGTGATTCAAAGGTTATGGAGTGTGAGAGTACGAGTAATGAACGGACACCTAGGTTTATTAAAACAGAGGAAGAGGGCATTTACGGGTATGAAGTGTTAGGGTTTCACTTGAATGCCCATTTAGAAAAAAGGAATTGGGTGTTGTTATGTATACATACACCCACTAATTTAGTGAAAGAGTGGTCCTAACTCAAAGTTAATTGAAAGAAGTTTGGGTTTTAAGCACTTTGATAATTACTCCTTTTTATTTTTATTTTTATTTTTATTTTTTGGGTTAGTTGTTGGAGAACATTCGGTTTTGAACACAAATTGGGTAGGCATCAAATCACATGGATGATCTGCGTTACATGTTCAAAGGGATGAAACGCCGTATGCGCATTTTGATTTGTCAAATTCTGAAAGTATTTGAGTGGAGAACTCTTTCTTCTTCTTGCTATTTGACCTTATCTCACCATTAGGTTCAAAAATGGTTTGCTTTAAAAAAATAAAAAATAAAAATCTGACAGTTAATGACCTTTATTATGTATTTTCTTTACAATAATGCGATTTTCCAAGTAGACCCTTCCATTATTGTTTTCCTAGTGAAAAGAAGTCTTGTTTGCGTGTTCGAGTTTTTAAAATTATTTTTGAACCCTGGATGCACCAGGGCATGCCTGCCAGGTGTCTAGGTCGTGTTGTGTCCAAGATGGCACATTGTCCTAGCTCCTCTATGGAGGTGCCCTGTTTCTTAGTGTATGAGAGGGTTCGGGGATGTCGCCGGAAAATCCGAAGGTCGCCGGAAAATTCGCCGGAATCTTCGAATGTCCATCGAAAAATTTGAATGTCGCCGGAAAACTCGAATCTTTTAGAAATGGTGAGAGGCTTAGATTCTTTAACGGTCGCAACTAGAAACACAATAGCAAAGAGATGATGGAGATAAGAGATTAGGTGAAGAAGAAGGCAAAGTAATTAGAGAGAATAATGGCAACGCTCTCCCATAGATCTCCTACTTTCACTTTCAAGGTAGATAAAGAAGAAGAGAAATTAGTTCTCTCCCAAGAGTTCTCTCCAAAATCCATTTCTTGTAAAGCTATGGGTGGGTGCTATTTATAGGCACTTCATGATGTAGGATGGAGCTCATGTGCAAGGCACATGGGGAATATTCCCTCTAACTACCTTGTCCGAGGAGGTGACCTCTCCGAGAATGAGGAAAAATCCCGAAGAGGAGATTAACCTCTCGGCGAACCCTTCTTCTTAGTCACATCTAACTAATGATCCCCAATTATCCCAAACGGTCAGGGGTAGTCCTAGAGGACACCCTCCTGCAGAAGGGCAGAAGGGTCAGGGTTAGTTCAAGAGAACGCCCCGCTGCAAATATTGTCGAGTCTCAGGGACCCTTTAGATCGTGCCACCTCGACCTGGGTATAGGCTAGTTTAACCGAAGAGTGAGTTTATCTCCACTCATCGTCCTCGGGATTGGGTCCTTTGTTCGAACTCCATCACGCCATGGTTCTGGTATGTAGATCCCGGAAAGCCCCGAGCCCGCAAGTGTTTTGGGACTCATTAATGGAGCGACTTCTAGATTGCGTTCGAAACCAAGTGTTTCGGATCTCTTGGTTCGTGGATCTGAACCTTTTCGAGCCCGAGCTTAAATAGGTCTTTAGGTTTGTGGATTGGAACCCTTTCGAGATTAGAGCAATTTGGCCCATTTGATTATGATATCTCTGGGCCCACTAATTTTATGCTTTCTGACTGGGCTCCGATTGGGCTTAATCAATTAGATGGGCTCGAGTTAACCCCTCTTACATTTTGCCTTCTGCGTGTACGGAAAGTCTATGATCTTCTCGGACATGCACATTTGACCTTCTTAGATAGGCACTCCTTGCAGTGCCATTCGGACATGTACATTTGATCTTCTCAGACAAGCACTCTTTGTAGTGGTTTGTGCTTGCCATGCTACTTGCAGTAACTGTTGTCAATACGCCTTTGAAGTTGTTAACGTTCTCATGTGCCTCGGGTTTCATGGAATCCATTCTATTGCCCCCCTTTTTGTCCTTTTGAAGAAGACGAGTACTTGGTGACAGTTGCGAGTTTTGTCTTGAAAAGCTATCCTAGGGCCTTTGCCCTTTTCGGATGCAAGAGCTATCTTAGGGTATTGCCCTTTTCGAACGCAAAAACTATCCTAGGGCATTGCCTCTTTTGGATGCAGAAGCTATCCTAGGGCCTTTGCCATTTTTGGACGCATAAACTATCCTAGGGCATTGCCCCTTTCAGATGCAAAAGCTATCCTAGGACATTTGTCCCTTTTGAATGCGGAAGCTATCCTAGGGTATTGCCCCTTTCGGATGTAAAAATGTCTTTTCTCTCCGCGTTTTGATTTCAAAGATAGCTTCAGAGTGTGGTTCAAGAGAAAATCTCTTCGATACATTCTGAAGGAGTTAAGACCTTTGCTGATGCCTAAAACAGAGATAAAAAGTTGAGGTCATTGGAGAGGTTTTTTGGCTCACTCTCAGATGGAGGAAATTAGCGAAGAAGTTGGCATAGTCCAAGAGTTATTCCATTCAGCCCATTCCGAGATAAATGCAAATATAAGACTTGAAGAGGCAAGTGTCATCAGAGTAGATGGTATCTCCAACTCAATTGGTAGCACGACCTTTGACCCGAAGATAAGGGAATACCAAAGTGTAGTTATCAATTGTTCGGACTGAGTTACTCCCCAAGATGATATGGTAGTTGGTCTTAGCCTCAATGACATAAAACTTTGTGGTTGAGTGAATTTCTTTGATGATTAGATCAAGAGTAATTCTCATTTCTCCTTTGAGCCTCGTAATTGCAATGGGTTGGTTCACAACGTGTTGCTCGGGGTCATGATATTTATCGAAGTCCTTTTATCAAGGAAGGTTTTCTTAAACTTGGCCATATTAATGTAAGTTGTAACATAAAGTAGGTAATTATGAAAGAATATGTACTTTTAGTCTTCCTCAGAGAAAGTTATAGCACTTGAATTTCCTCGGTCTTTCCTAGAGATTGGACTTTTGGTACCTGTACATTCTTCGTGAAGTGTTTCATTAATACTGATAATGGCCTTGCTAATTTCAAATCTAGCCATCTCAGATAACCTGAGTAGATCAAAGAACTTCTTGAATCTTCACACAATTTTGCAAAATTTTCACTTGTTGGTCAGGATTGACCATTACCTTCGGTGGTTCATAGTTGCCAACTTCTTCGATTTCATCATTGTAATCCCTAATCCCCTTCTGGATCTAAGGTGCCTCTGAGGAAAAGATCATCGTCTTCATAATGGTTCCTCTTCTGTCCTCTAAATCCCTCCCCATTTGAGATGACTTGTAACTAGCTTTGTAATTGGACTTGAAACTAGACTTCTGAGCATGAGAAGTGTTGATATACAACTTCATGAACTTGGGGATAGTGTACCCTTTCGGATATAGATAACTTAACATTTCCACCAAGTATGTCCGGATCAGATAAGGAGAGAAGAGTCTTTTTATCCCGATCTTAATTGAGCATGACTTCCGATATAGTTTTCTTTGGACAGGACTTTCTTGGGAGCAACATCCTCGGGAGTGACTTCTTCAGGAGCAATATCCTCGGAAGTGACTTTCTCGGGAACAACATCCTCGGGAGCAATATCCTCGGAGGTGCCTTCCTTGGGAGCAATATCCTCGGAGGTGACTTTCCCAGGAGCAATATCCTTGGAGGTGACTTTCTCGGGAGCAATATTCTCGGAAGTGACTTTCTTGGGAACAACATCCTCGGGAGCAATATCTTCAGAGGTGACTTCCTCGGGAGCAATATTCTCAAAAGTGACTTCCTTGGGAGCAATATCCTCGGAAGTGACTTATTCAGCAACAACATCCTTGGGAGCAATATCCTCGGAGGTAACTTCCTCAAGAGCAATATCCTCAAAAAATATGAATTCCTTTGGACATAGAAATGAAAGACTAGAGATTGTTGATAATCAAACTATACTCAAGAAGAGATTGAGAAAAATGGTATTTGTATGAAAGATTAAAACAAGCAATCTAGAAAGAGAAAGTTGTAGAGAGAGAAAATGGTAAAGAGAGACAATTGTAGAGAGAGAAAGCATTGTGTATGTCATCTAATGGTAGAGAAAAAGTGTCGGGTAAGTGTGTATATAGCCATAGAAGCATGGAAGGTATTTGGAATGCTTTACCCATTTGGATCAAAGACGTGTAATGTTGATGGAACAACAAAGTGGGTTTGTAAGGGTAATGGAGCAACAAAGTGGGTTTGTCAATTTTTACAATTTAAAACACCGTAGGAAACCATTTGAACACTAATTTGGACATTTGGAAACCGATTTGGGTTTGGCAAAATGCCATTGCTAATCAATTTCTCACCAATTTGAGGATTTGGAAACCCATTTGGGTTTGATGGAATACCATTCCCAATCAATTGCGCATCATTATTGGACATTTGAGAACCCATTTGGATTTGGTAGAAAAGTAGTGAGTATTACCTTTTGTATGTTTTGAAACCCTTGAATAGCTTCCATGAAAATAGCTTGGTCTTGAGTTTTGTCACCATCATTGATGAAACCTTCATGTTGATGAACTTTTTCTTTCATTTTCGCCGGAGTAGTATGTGTTCCGGATCTCATTGCTACCATTAACCAATTCGCCTCCCCAGTGAAGTCGCCAAAATGTATGAGAGGGTTCAGGGATGTTGCCGGAAAATTCGAAGGTCGCCAAAAAAGTCGTTGGAATCTTTGAATGTCCGTCGGAAAATTCAAATGTCGCCGGAAAACTCGAATATTCTAGAAATGGTGAGAGGCTTAGATTCTTTAACGGTCACAATTAGAAACACAATAGAAAAGAGATGATGGAGATAAGAGATTGGGTGAAGAAGAAAGCAAAGTAATTAGAAAGAATAATGGCAAGGCTCTCCCATGGATTTCCCACTTTCACTCTCAAGGTAGATAATGGAGAAGGGAAATTAGTTCTCTCCCAAGAATTGTCTCTTCAAAATCCATTCCTTGTAAAACTATGGGTGGGTGCTATTTATAGGCACCTCAGGATGTAGGATGGAGCCCATGTGTAAGGCACATGTGGAATATTCCCTCTATCTACTTTGTCCGAGGAGGTGACCTCTCCAAGGATGAGAAAAATCCCGAAGAGGAGATTAAACTCTCGGCGAACCCTTCTTCTTAGCCACACCTAACCAATGATCTCCAATCATCCCAAAGGGTCAGGGGTAGTCCTAGAGGACGCCTTGCCGTAGAAGGGTCGGGGGTAGTTCAAGAGAATGCTCTGTCGCAAATATTGCCGAGTCTCAGGGACCCTCTAGATCGTGCCACCTTGACCCGGGTAAAGGCTAGTTTAACCGAAGAGTGAATTTATCTCCACTCACCGTCCTTGGGATCGGGTTCTTTGTTTGGACTCCATCACGCCCATGGTTTTGGTACGTAAATTCTGGAAAGCTCCGAGCCCGCAAGTGTTTTGGGACTCATTAATGGAGCGACTTCTAGATTGCATTTGAATCCTTCGAAGCCAAGTGTTTCGGATCTCTAGGTTCGTGGGAACCCTTTCGAGTCCGAGCTTAAATGGGTCTTTAGGTTCGTGGATTGGAACCCTTTCGAGATTAGAGCAATCTGGCCAATTCGATGGTGATATCTCTGGGCCCACTAATTTTATGCTTTCTGGCTGGTCTCGATTGGACTTAATCAATTAGATGGGCTCAAGTTAACCCCTCTTACACTTAGTCCATGACTTTAAGTGATTTTTCACTTTGCAAGATGGTACAATTTTTTTTTTTCTTGTTATGTTTGGATGCTCTGGTTGTTTTTTTTGGTCTCTTTAGCTCAAACACTTGTTTATTGCAGGCATACTTGACTTAAAGATACTGTGTTATTGCTTGGTATTTTAAAGGTTTATTTCTTACCTCCTCTCTTGAGGTAAAGAGTGCAGCACTGGATTGTGATGGATAACGGGTGCCTGGGAGATATTTTTGGTGGCTTTGGTCAAAAGCATTCTGGTGGAGAGAGTTCCATTCCAGCTTCGACAAGCGACAATAGTACTGCAGCTGCTTACAAAGATCCTCAGATATCAAACCAGTTGTCTATCCATCATGATGGGTACTTATATCATTCTTTTTTTTTCATTTTTTCTTTTCCTTTCCCAAATACCTGTGAAGACTATGGGCTTGTTTGGTTTGAATTTGGGAGATGAATTTTAGAAAAAAATTTCCCAAAATTTGTTTGGTTTGAGATTTTTCTCAAACAATTTTCAAAATTACTTCTCTCTCTTACACATCAATCAATCACTTTTTCTCTCTCCTCTCTCCTTCTCAGTCACTTTTTCTCTCACACATATCTACTCAATTCTTCCAAAATATCAAATCATCCCAAACTCCCACAAAAAAAATTTCTCTCAAAATATACAACCAAACAAACCAAAAAAATTTCTAAAACAACTCTCTCAAATTTTTTTCAAAAACAACTCTCCCAAAAACAAACCAAACAAGCCCTATGAGTTCTTTTTATGAATTTCTATGTTCAGTGCTAGTTGGTGATTTTGCAGGTTGACATATTATTTTACTGATGCTTTATTTTGGTTTTGACTTTATAATTTCTTTTCCCTAAATAGTAGTGTCACAAAGAAGAAACGAGTATCAAGAATCATTGGCGGGGGTCTGCGCCAGTTCAGTATCATAAGTCAGTAATTTCTTTTATATAGACTTGATTCCTGCACATGGTTTTAAAAAGCGGCCGCAACTGTTACGTAACGCCGTTACGTAACGGTTTTGGCGGTTACCGCCACTCGTTACGGCCGCTTTTGCAGTGTGATTGAGATTCACAGGTGTGTCGGCCATAGCGGCTGCCGTAGCGGTCGTAATGGTGCCATAACAGCCGTAACGGCCTGTTACACACCGTTACGTAACGGTTCCAAACTGTTTCTTTCAAAAAAACATACAAAAAAAAACTGAAAATTGGGGAAAAGGGATAGAGAGAAGAGGGAAGATAAAGAGAGAAAATGGAGGAGCAAGAGATAGAGAGAGAGAAGAGGGAAGATGAAGAACATGTTATTGATTTGTTGAAATTGTAAGACCTATGCTATTCTATTTAGCTGCAATCACTAAACCATTTTGTTTGTGTGTGTCTATCTATATATTGTTTGGAAATAATAATAACAATAAGTGTGGTCATTATCTATTTGGCTTGATTAAAATATGTATATATATATATTTAGGCTCTTATTTATTCTCTTACTTTTGTCATTGTTTATCTTATATATAATAGTTAGTGATTGATTTTTTGTATAATATAAAGTCATTAATTATTAAAATAAAATATAAAAAACTCAGTTTATAATGATTTAAAAATATGAAATATATTGGATCATACTTAAAAATTTATAAAAATTGATCAATATTTATTTTTAACCCAATAAATATGATCATGGAAAAAAAATATGAGTATCGGTAAGTTTTTTTCAAATTGTGCGAAAAATAAAAAAAATCACGGTTCCGGTTACCGCAACCGTTACACTACAGCCTTTACACCCCGCAACCGCAACCGTGTCACCGCCACCGTTACGGCGACCGCAACCGCTTTTCAGAACCTTGCTATTCACAAAGAAATGGTACATCCACAATACAATGCTTAATCCAATGTTAAATTGACAAGAAATTGTTTAGCATGGCGAAATCTCGACTCTCTTCCCTAGTGCTTCTTTTTACCTTTAGCAAAACAAGCTTTAAAATCTGCGTCACAAGAGAAAGACATGGAAAGGGGGAAAAGGGATCAAAGAAAGAAAAAATACCTCATTATATGTGGTTTTTCCCTTGCTCTCCACTTTCTTACAAACTGAGAAACAATTGAAGCAGATTTAAATTTTTACCAAAACAAGAGTAATTAAATATAGTTGTAGAGTTGTCCTCACTAATATTACTCAATGCATAGATTCATCTAAAAGTTAAAGCCGCTACCCAAACCTAACCTTAGTATTATTTTGCACAAGTGACTGCCTTCACATGGCAATTTTATATATCGTTGTTCAGAAATAAAAATAATAATTAATTAATTAAAAGATTAATATAGCCAAGCTTCACTGATGGAATGATTTAATTGAGCATACATTAGAATAGAACCTGATGCCATAAAATATGCAGGAACAAGGTTCTGAAAAGCGGTTGCGGTCGCCGTAACGGTGGCGGTGGCGCGGTTGCGGTTGCGGGGTGTAAAGGCCGTAGCGTAACGGTTGCGGTTACCGGAACTGTGAATTTTTTTATTTTTTGCACAATTTGCTAAAAACTTACCGATACACATATTTTTTTTTAAAATCATATTTATTGGGTTTTAAAATAAATTTAGATAATTTTTTCATAATTTTTAAGTATGATCCAATAAAGTTCATATTTTTAAATCACTATAAAATAATTTTTTTTATATTTTATTTCAATAATTAATGATTTTATATGTCATAAATCCATGTTACACTTGTGGCAAAAATTTCTTTTATTGGACTTAGATGTATAAAATTATTTTTAATTATTATACTTGTGGAAGCATATGTGCATTTTAACTCAATAGTTTTAAAAAAAATATACATTCTTAACGGAAGAACTTGACAAAGTACATAACATCATAGCATAAATCACAAATAATAGAGAGTACATTTTACATAATGTTACTACTAAAATTACATAATGTCACCACCAAAATGAGTGACGTGGTGCATCTTGGGATTCAGATTGTTGAGCTTGATTGTTGCTGCTACCTTCACCTCACCAAAATGAGTGACGTGGTGCATCTTGGGAATCAGATTGTTGAGCTTGATTACTACTACCTTCACCCCATCCAGTAGAAAATATATAAGTAAATGTGCTCATCATGTCATCCCTTTCTGTTTCATGCATTGGGAGAGAAAATGGATACCTTGGCTGAAAAGGATCAACATACTCTTGTTGGGCTTGTTGATAATTTGGCAAACCATATTTAAAAATTAAAAATTAAAAGGATCAACATGCTAATATAATCATATAAAAATTAAAAATAAATTATAAATAATTTTTTTTGAGGTATTGATTTTTTTTTTTAAAAAGATATTTAAATAAAAAATAGTGACTTCAACATTGTTATCACAACACATTACAATAACAAAATAAAAAATATTTATAATTAAATATTAAATGAAATGATTATAAAAAAAATGCAACTACTCTTTATACATTTGGAGTTTACATGGTAATGTGATCATATAAAAATTAAAAAATAAATTATGAAGAAAAAAATTCATACATAGTTGGTTTTGGGGCTTCAATCACTTGAGTATTTGTTATCTTTTTTAATAACCTGCAAGAAAAAAAAAATCAATAAAAACTGACATATATAAAATGTATTCATATAATTAAATGTGTTATGATTTTTAGATATTTTAAAAAAAAATCAATCATTAATTATTATATATAAAATACTAAAAATAAATGTATAGCTCTATATATATATTTAAATTAAAATTATTAAACATATCACATAAATTTTAGAAAATTTAAGGGTTGGTTTGGGATGTTTTAAAAAAGTACACTTTTAGACTTATTGGCTTATATGGGTTGGGTTTGATGTGATGTGTTAGAGAGGTGATGTGATTTAAATAAGATGATGTGACTTAAATAGGATAGTGACTTTTTGACTTTTTGTATTATATAGATTATGCCAAACTTGGCCTAACTCTGAGATCAGTGTTTAAAAAAAATAAAAATAGAATAAAATAAAATAAACCTGCCTAGCTGGAGACTACAAGGAAACAAATATCTGTGAAGTCAACAAATGGTTATCTTCCTCACGAAGCTCGCAGAGAGGCTACAGAGCAAACAAATCTTGATAAACAAAGGCAAGATCAAACTCTGGGCTAACTATTGTTCAGCACAAAGGCAAGATGAAGCTAACAAAAACAAGATCAGCACAAAGGCAAGATCAAGCTAACAATGGCAAGATCAAGCTAGCAGAGAGGTTCATCTCTTCCATCTCCCTCTTCCCTCTTCTCTCTTCTCTCTCTCTCTCTCTCTCTCTCTCTCTCTCTCTCTATTTCTCACTCATCCGCGTTTCAGATCTGAAAATTTGTGGAATCTCACTTCAATTGAAAGTGGTTCGTGGGCTGTAAAGGGAAAAGACGAAAGCTCAAAGGTATGTACATCTATTTCTTTTGTTTTTTCTTTTGAAAATTTGTGGATGTGTATCGGACATCCATCTTCAGCCTTTTCAGCTTTTTTTTTTGTTTTTTTTTTAAAAGAATCAGCTACAGAAGTCCCGTAACGTTCGAAACGGGCCGTTACATCACCGTTACGGCCGCTACGACGGCCGTAACGGCCGATACACTTGTGAATTTCAATCACACCGCAAAATCGGGAGTAACGTGTAGTGCCTACCACCGAAACCGTTAAGTAACACCGCTTTTTTAAACCTTGCTTTTACCTGAATGTGCATATTTTAATCATATCTCTAACTTGGCAAAACTCATCTTGGGGGCAAGTTATTGTCTTAAAAAGAATAATGGTCATCATATAACTTTTGCAAAGCTGGGAGGACATATATAAATTTTTTTCTTAGAATGCTTTTTTTTAGAATATTTTAGAGTTGGTCAACAAAAAAACTGGCTCTTTGTAGGAGTTCATCTATTGGAAATGCATTCATATATAGATCTGGTTCTGGTTCTGGTTCTGGTTCTGTTTTTTTTTTTCTTTTTTTCTTTTTTTCTTTTTTTTTTTTTCTTCTAAAACTTTGATCTATTTAATTTCCAAATAAAGAATTGGAGATTAGGATATGTATGAAAATTCTTCATTCACTAAACAGGCTAGCTACATATGCATTGCATAAATATCATTGACTTATTTTTCATTTGAACAATGACAAGATAGAAATACAAATACCATACCATACCCCTAGCCATTCTGATTGCCTGACGCATCTTTCTTGTGTAATAATTGAGATTCATGTGAATGTTACGGTGAAGAATCAGTGCATTTTTTGGACAAAAAAACAAGTGTTCGGTTTTGTAGGATTTTTGTTTTAGTTAACGTGGCATATCTTTGGTGGTAGTTGTTGATCTATGTTTCTTTCTCTTGTTTATATAAATATCATAAATCGGGTCATTTTCCTTATGCTAATTTGTTTGTTTGTTTGTTCTTTCCAAAAAAGATTGCAGGTCTCCAAAATCTGATGTTGCGTAATCAGCAACTGCTCAAGTCTTGAAATGCTCCTTTTGGAGGGTTCTCTTTGCCATTTATAGTAGTTCGGGTACATGTTTCTTTCATTTTTTTAGCATATATATATAATATGTATACTTTTGTAGTTTTTCATTGCTTTTTCCAATCTAAATAATAGCAGTTTCTAATCTAAATAATAGCAGTTTGGTTTTTGCAACTGTCTTATTCAGCTTCTAAGAGCACATGATGATTTATTGAACAATGAGAAGTATACTTATGTTATTTATTTGCTATGTCATTAAGTTTGTAATATCATTTAAGTAATTCTGGCTCTCATCTAAGTAACTTTTTTCTGGCATAGGAGTAAATTTGTTAGGGGGAATCACATCCCAGTGAAACAGATTAAAAAAAAAAAAAATTGCACAGACATGGTGCAACTCAGAGTTGCACCCACATAACTTTTGAGTTGCAACCCACCCACCACACACCACCCTCCATGTTCTACAAATGATTTTTGGTCTCCTGCATTGTTATAGTTGCACCCCACCCACCACACAAGGAGTTGCACTCCCCATGTTTTACAAATTTTTTTTGGTCTTCTACCTTGCATTTTTATTTCCCCAATATTTTATAGAACTTTACCAAAGGCTTGGGGATCAACCAGAGCACTCTATTCACTTTTTTTTAATCTTCATCTTCCAAGTAGCAAATCCTATTTTTTAAATTCTTTTAGCACTATTAATCTTAAGTAACATTACAACAATCTGCATGCATCTAGTCTCACAGCAATCAGCATTCCCCTTTCTTTTTGATACTTATAGGGGTGATGGGATTCGTCACTCTATACTATCACTTCCTGTAATTTTTTCATAATGGAATTGGTCTTGCTGTCTCTTCTTTTCAAGTCGTTGCTTTGTTACGCCTATTTTTTTACTTTGTTGAACTCAACTAGATGGAAATCTTTCTATTTCTATGATTGGTCGAAGAACTTTGACAATTTGATTAATGGTTACTAGGACTCACTGGGCTTATTTTCAGAGTTTGGAATTATATTTGGATTACAGAATTACTGCCAAG
Organism: Camellia granthamiana; assembly: GCA_036172215.1. Classification (NCBI taxonomy): domain Eukaryota; kingdom Viridiplantae; phylum Streptophyta; class Magnoliopsida; order Ericales; family Theaceae; genus Camellia; species Camellia granthamiana. Next base: position 9,269,140 of record CM069917.1, read on the forward strand.
TAGACAAAACACTAGTTGTAGTGGTGGAATTGTGAGGCCTCAGGGGATTTTAAAACAGCTATTAATGGCTTTATTTCTTAGAGATTACTAATTTGGAAGTAAGTTGCGTTCTTGATATTGTGATTAATTTTGTTCTATGGAAGGAAATGATCAGGCTACGTGTTGGCAAATCATGGACATTCTCTTGAAGAAGATAGGGTTTGCTTTGGACTTCTAGGATGATAAAGTTGAGGATTCAAGCATTCTATATCTTTTGCTGAAGTTAGGTGTATAGTTGTATTGTATGTGCACACATGCGTGTGTGAGTCTTTAATTCCTCTATGTTGCATGGACTTCTCTAAAAGCATGATGTAGCTGTGTTAGACATGCAACACTTGGATAAGGTACATGTGTTTGACATGACTAATTGGACATGCCCCGAGCAAACATGTCTATTAATTCAAGTATACTAAATGCTTGTATATAGAACTCTTATATTATGTTTTAAGCATGCTTGCTTCAAACGAGCGAAGTGCCTATGCATAATGCATTACTCAATGTTACGTAAAATCTCACTTCAACATGGAAATAAAAGAAGAGTATTAAGAAATATGACTATTCAGTCATGTTCCATTGTCCTTGTACTTGGAAGTAGATGAATATGATGCTTGGACACATATCCACATCCGATGCACATAATGGATTCCATGTAACTAGCTTAGGATTGCAAATCAGGTCCAGCTGCGTCTATTTATTGATCTATTCAAATTGAAAATACTAGGACCAGATCAGAACCAGAGGACAAGATTGAGTTATTGAAATCTGTGTTATCTGTTATTCATCTTCTGTTAACTGAGTTGCTGAATTCTCCAATTGTTCTCTTTTGTTCCCAAGAGTGTGATGAACAGTTTAACTGACACACCACATCTGATACTTTATTGATTTTTTATGTATCTGTGTGACAAAGAATTGGATAAGATGCACATCTAAATCTTTCTGCATGTTGGAAATATCTATTCTTTCCTTTTGTTGCATACATTTTTTTGAGAGTATACACCTTTAGATGTTCATAGATTGTGTGTTGAGGTACATATAATACAAACCAAACAATGTATCTGATTTGCGACATCGTGGGGTTTGATATTTTTGACACAATATATAATTGGATCTGGGTAAATAAAGGAATAATCTCATCAAATATGATTTGGTAATAACCAAATTCAAATGTGGTCTTTCTTTCATGATATGATTTGTGATCATTCTACCCATTTACAGTGAAATCTTTGAGGTAATGGATATTTGTTTGTGTGTGAGGCATGTGCTCAGTGGTTGTAAAATTTCATTTGTGCGCATACAACATTAACTTTTGTTTCTATAGGTCCAATTTTATTTCATTTAAATTGCTCTTAAATGATAGAATTGTGCTTGTGAATACATTTCTTTTACAGCATATAGATTGTACTTCCCTGGTGACAAATGGGCACTATTTTAATTTTGCAATTTCATTTTGTACACATTGTTCTGGGAATTATGTTTTCTGATCTCTCTCTACAGACAAACCCTCATGCTACAGTTGAGATTGAGATTTCTGAGGACATGCAGTTAATACATCTTGACTTCAATAGGTACGGTACTTTGCTTGCTCATTGGTATATTGGTAATGTTTTTTCTTCTATATAGAAACTAAAATGCATGTAGCTGCATATTCAGGGCTTTATAAATCTAGTAATTTGGTGAAATTCATCATTCTCAGTTTTTACAAAAGAGGGGAAAATAAGTACAAGAAAGGAAGAGTGAATCAAGAAAGCCTTGAAGTATATCATCTAGCTATAGATTTTGCAAAGGAGATTAGACATTGTGTGTCTTCCGGAAATGAAAATAGAAAATAAAAAATGAAAATACAATCAAACAGGCCTGAAGTTTCCCATAATTGATTTTCTATTATCTTGTTGGCAGTACACTGTTTTCCTTGCACGATGATGCTTACATTCTCAAGCTATTACGCCGCTACCAACTTCCAGAGAGTACACGCATTTCCCCAAGTTCTTCAGTTCTCTCTTCTTCAAGCATTGATGTTGCATCTGGAGGAACTAAGCCATTCTACTGGAATTCTGAAACAGAGACAGCAAAAGTATATGAGTAGATCCATGGAATGTATAGCTCTAAAACAAACACACACATATAGATATATCTATGGTATCATGAAATATTGGTTCAAGTTTCTTTAATTTTTTTGGTTAAATAGGTATGGGCATTGTCAATGATGGGTAATGGGTGATTTTTGTAACTGGTGATGTATCCAATTCATACCACTATTCATCTTTGAGTTTTTGGTGAAAGAGGTTGTAAATAATCTATCTTGAAATGGGTTTGCAATTGGTATTGATAATCTTTTGATGAGACATTTATAGTAAATGGAACATTTGGATGCTTCAATTTTAATTTATGTCGTGTTTAAATACAAGTTGTAATTCTCTTTGTTTTTAATTTCAAGAGGTCATAAAATGAATTCAATGCTTTGCATCTAGTGATTCCTTGAACATTAGGGGAAATGTTAGTGACAAATAATCAACCACAAAAGCTCTCAATAAACCTGTTTGTCTTACATTGTGGATTCAAACGATTATGTAGTGTTTATGTGACTTATTTTAGAGATTGATCTATATTTTTACTCATTTTCGATTTATGAATATGTTATGGTGCCTTAGCCTTGTATCTATCGCTGATTGGGTTTATTCTTAATTTATCATCCCCACTCCAAAAGGTTGGTTTTGATAAAAATTCAAATGAAGTTTTAATGATCAAACTGGAAGTCATGTCATATTGACAACTAATTTTAATCCAAATAGGTGAATCCCATGGAATAGTAACAACTCACATTTGTTGTTTTGTGCACAAAATTCCCCTTTATAAAAGTTTGGTGTGCAAAATGACACACTATATGATTTGCACAAGCATTCACAAGTCATGTGACATTCTTTTGTAATTGGTGAATGCCTCTTAACTTTGTCTAAAACCCACAATGAGGTCCAAAACTTTGCTTTCTACAACAAAGCATAAAGTTTGTTTTTATAGAATGTGGGATAACTGAAGGGTTGATATCTAACTATTGTTGTATTTGTTAGACTGCATTATTATATTATCCTCCTGTATAATTAATGGTTGAAAATTAAAAATTTTGAAGTATTTATATAATTATATTAACCATGGCAAGGGATATGCGTAATTCATTCTATCTTTATACTGATTTCAGTTAAGGTTTTAATGTTTGATTTGTTCATCGGCGCTACAGGGACAAAAATTGGTGAAAAAATGAGTTTATAGGTTCGAGCAGGGGAATGTTGGATAGGGTGGACAAACGTTGGACCGGATTCGGGTCGGGTCGGAACTGCATAATAACAAACTTTGTGTCCGTTAGAGTCCGGCCTAGTCCTAACATCGAGTTTCTATATCTGTTTAAACCACGTCCAAAAAATAATTATAAATCTCAAATTTATCCATTGGGTTATATGTTAAAAAAAATATTAAATCATTCGATAATTAAATTCAATCACACAATATATTTCTTAAATAAATATATTAATATCATTATAAATTGAAATATTTTGTTTATAAATTGAAAGATTTTTTTAAATAAATTCAATTACACATCGTCACAAATGTGAGTTTTAATAAAATTAACAAAGATAAAGTCTAAATCCCAACAAAAAAAATATATTTTAATGTATTACAAATAAATAATTTAATAACAGGCTGGGTTGGGCTGGATTGAAAATATAAATTCTAAAGCCCATTAATATTTTGGGTTAAAAATGTTAGTCCAGCTCAGCCCTATAAACTTACCTTTCCAAATTTTAGAAAAATAGAGCTGGGCCAGGTGGGCTAGGCGGGCCAACGGGCCAATGTTCAGCCTTGCCGTTGGGTAGTATAAATTAGGGTAAATCACACTCTGCCCCCTTTATGTTTGGTTACTTTTTCACTTTGGCCTTTAAAGTTTATTTTTTCCCACTTTAACCCTTTGAGTTTTAAGTTTTTCTCACTTTACTCCTAAAACTAATTTCTGTTCAAAATTAGATAGAAAATGACACAATAATTGTCACATAACATAAAAAAATATATTATTATATTAAAGTTTAGGTTTATGTCAAAGGTGTCAGTTATATATAATAAAATATTTTTATACTACGTGATTGTTAATGTCTCATTTTCTGTTTAATTTTTAATAGAAATTAACTTTAGGAATAAAGTGAGAAAAACTTGAAACATAAAAAATTAAAGTGTAAAAATATAAACTTTAAAGGTCAAAGTAGAAAAGTGACTAAACATAACAGACGCAAAGTGTAATTTATCCTATAAATTATCATCCTTAATTTTGTCATCTATTGTATTCCATATTTATTCCTGGTTATGACATATGAAAAAGTTATAGAAAGTGAAATGGAAGAAAAGAAAGTGAAAGAAAATTTTATTTTTTCAGTATGCATTTTGATTAAAAAATATATACATATATTTTTTGAAAAAAAAGAGAGTTAAAACTATAGATATTTTAGTATCTTATTTTAAAAGTTCTTTTATGCGAAAATAAATTCTCGTGCACATTACAAAAACTATAACTTACCATCCTGATATGGACAAGAAATTTAAATTTCTTATACTTATTTTTTCTAACACTTTTCATTGCATTTTAATTACACTTAACCTATGAAACAAAAAAGTGTTAAAAATATGGTAAAGAACCAATTTTCAACAGGGTTTGGATTGTTTTTAGTCTACTAGGTGTTGTTGGGTTTCATGAGACCCATCATGGGCCTCAATTCTACGATCTCAACGGTTCATTTAGTTCAATTTTATACTTGAATCATTTATAAAATAAAATAAAAATAATAAGATTGATCTGACAAACATATTCATATTTTTTGATGATGTGTCTGTAAAAATTGGATGATTAAAATAGTTTTAAAAATAAATCTCTATTTTTTAGTAGAAAAATATTTTAAAATTACGAGTTATGATTATCGAATCAATCTGATTTTTTTATGAATATAAAATTAAACAAAATAAATGATTCAAATAATTAGTTACATAATTTTACCATACTAATTATTTTGTTCAATTTGTGAACTCATGAGTCCCAACAACATCTTCTGTCTATTGTTCGATAAACATTTGCTCACATTAATAAATAGAAAATAGTATGCAAGTTTACTTTGTAAACATATGTAAATGAAATAATTGGTAGATGATAAGGCCAGATATGAGAGATAAATTTACTTTAGATATTTTAATATGGAGAAAGATCTCCTCCGGTCCAGATTTGGATTGGAGGGTGTTGTTTGGGTTCGTGAGATTCACCATGGGTCATGTTTTGGTAATTCAAACCATTTAATTTGTTAAACATTTCATGTATTTTATTTACAAAAAAATTAGGTCAATCTAATAATTGTAACTTGTTTAATTTATTGTATTTGTCTCTAAAAAAATGTATGATTTATTTTTAAAATACAATTATTGTGTATTTTTTTAGTAAAAAATTAAACAAGTTACAATTATCGGATCGATTTAATTTTTTGTGTATATGAAATATACGAAGTACCAAACAAAATGAACGATTCGAATTATCGAAACGAGACCCGTAATAAACTAAAACAGTGACCTTCAGTCCAAAATTTGAATTTGAAAGAACCCTTCTCCTTTTAATACATTGTCACATTATTATATTTAAAAAATAAGTTTATCTTTTAGATTTAAATAATATTACTCTTAATAAATATATATGAGATAAGTGAGAGAGATAAAAGAAATATGATTACATATAATATTTTTCAATATATTCCCATGCAAAGGAGGGAGAGAGATATAATGTTTTAGAGCACTAAATTAGGAGCTCTAAAGCATCACTAATGATGTGGCACAGTGGCCCCCACCAAAGTGATGTGATGTTTTGGCTTAAGTTTTTTTTTTTTTTTTTTTTAAGCTCATTAGAGCTATTAGTGGTCCAAAAATTAGTGGGATGAATCACCACGGTAGATAGATAGACAGCTAGAGAGAGAGAGAGAGAGGGGGGTGGTAGGGGGCAAGGGAACAGACTGGACTGGAAAAAAAGGTTGATTCAGTCGTCACACTTGGTTGGACTGTTTTACACCCCCACCAAAGCACCTAACACTCCCCCTTTTCCTCAAACAATTTTGTTTTATTTTTAGAGAAATGGCTGGTAGCTCGAAAATCTTGGCTCGAAATTGGCTTGAATATATAAAACGATGCCGTTTTGTATTTTTTTTTCTCTTTTATATCTGAAGCAGACACAGAGGAAGAGGAACGAAGGAAGAGAGAGAGAAGGAAAAAGAGAAGAGAGAAGGAAGGGGGAAGAGGGTCATATTTTGTTGATGAAGATGATGTTGAAGATGATGAAGATGATGATGATGTTCAAAATCTGAAGAAGTAGATGATGTTGATCTGGATTGAAGATGAAGGGAAATTCGAGCTGTAAAATCTGGGTCTGCAACATCAACAAAAATCTGAGAGAAGAGAAAGATTGAAGATAGATTGATGTTGATCTTGATTTCTGGGTTCATCAACATCAACAAACAAACAAAAAAAAATCTGGGTCTGTAGATTTGGGTTTGCTGGGTTTATTTTTGAACAAATTTTTTTTTGTTCATCAATAATCTGGGTCTGCAGATCAATATCATCTTCAATCCAACCCACCGAACAACATCATCATTATGAACAAAAATGATCGTCGAATTTTTTATTTTTTATTTTTTGATGTTGATGAACCCAGAAATCAATTTCTTCTTCTTCTTCATCTTTAGAAATCACTTTGTTGACCCAGCATATTATTTGTTCAGAAATAATATATTTGAAGTTTGGTCATTTGTTCAAAAATGATGTTTGAAGTTTTTGGGTCTTACCTACAACCAAAGTATTTTGGGTCCTACCTACAACATATTTGAAGTTTTGATGTTTGAAGTTCAGAAATGGTAAGACCCAGAAGCAGACCCAAAAATACAGAGCTCGGTCATTTGTTCAGAAATCAAAACGCGAAAAAAAAAAAAAAAAAAAAACACCAAAACGACGTCGTTTTGGTGTCGAGCCAAATTCGAGCCTCCGAATTTCGAGTTACGAATCGGAACTGATTAGTTTATAAGTGATTTTTTGTATGTAGATAGAGTATATATTATGTAATATTTTTTATAATTGTGATTGATTTTGACATTATAATTTACTATATAAATATTTCGAGAATAATAGAAAACATATATATTTATGATTGCTATAAAATATTATCACTTAATATCTTACTTGAAAGTTTACGGAAAAATAATTTATTTTAAAAAATACTTTTCAAAGAAACACCACCTGATTACACAATCTAAAATACCTCAATTTAAGCGTGTTGTTGATAATACCTCACCAAGCAATCCAAGTGTCTCGCCTCCAAAGTGATTCACCTTGCACCGTCTTTGATTTATTTTTGTATATATATTTTCTACAGACCTTAAAAATTCTGATGGCCAATTTTTGTATCAAATACATCTGATATATATACACAACACATGATAGAGTTTGCATGTAGGTGGGATCCTTAGGGATCTCTATCTTTTAGTTGTGGAGATGAAATAAAAGATGTATCTTTTATCTTAAATATACATGATACAACTTATCCAAATTTTCATTAATTATCTTTTAAACAGATAATATAGAACTTCCACTAATTGCAATAATGTCCATCAACACATTACAATTAAACCCCTAAAAGTAGAGAATTACAAGTGAGGCCCTTTCTTACAATTAATCACAAATTTCCTTCAACCAAACTATATTCCACATGAGCTATTAGGTATGGACAAATGTATCACTATCAAAAGCCCTAACTCATGTAACTGAATTCTAAATTTTTCTTCTTCTAATTGGACCCTAAAAGCATTTTCCAAAAATAGTATCTTTACAATTATATATGTATAACATATTTTTACAAAAAAGTAACCGCCCGGTTTTCTTTTGGTCCAATGTTAATAGGAAAAATTGCTTGAATATACTTTCTCACTTTGAGAATGTTGGATTCCATGTTAAGCACATATATAAATCAATTACCACTCACATAACCCAACATGTCCGTGTATAGCCTTTGATTCGGCATCACCAATTGACAATGTCAAAGTTAAATGAATAGTTAATTAATTTATACAAGCCTCTCAGGTTAAAGAAAAATAAGTGTATTGTAATAGAACTACCTTTTAAACTGACAGTGATCATTCCATAGGTGTTCTCAAAACCGATCCTATTTAGTGCATGTACTTATTGCATAACACCCACCTATTTGCCTAAGGTCACTACCTTAATGATGGAGTTAATCATTCTATCATATAGCAGCAAAACAGGTATAGGCAATAGTAATGTGACGCCCAATCAACACCCATAGCCTAGAACATTAATTGGGTCTACAAGGCACCGAAAAATCATAACTCCCAACTTTTGGTTCATTAATCATTAGCATGTTTTTCTACAATGTTACCCAAGAGACCTTATGTTCACATCATATGTAACATTAAATATAACATTACCCATAACAACATACAAAATGCAAAATATAAAATGCCAAGCAATTTATATAATCAATTAATAAAGTTAATAAATTGGTTTTTGAGGGCACAAATGCTAACATTCTCCCACTTGCACTCAAAACCAATTACACATGTATTTAATACCATTCTCTTTTAAATAATTTCAAAAATTATCTAAAAGGTATTCTCCCCACGATTTGCTTTGATACTTTTTCCAAGTTGCCACGAAATTCCTTGAACTTTTCAAAGGATTCAGACTTATGTTTCATTAGGTACAAATAATCATACCAAGAATAATCATCGGTGAATGTAATGAAATGGTAAAAACCACCTCTTGCTATGTGATTTATTGGACCACAAGCATCTGTGTGTATTAGTTCCAAAACTTCTGTGGCTCTAATTACTTTTCCCAGAAATGGAATTTTAGACATTTTCCTTGCAAGTAGGGCTCACAGATTGGATAAGGCTCAATTTTTAAAAAAAAATCTAAAGGCCCATCCTTAACTAATCTATTTAGACGTTCTAAATTGATATGACCAAGTTTCAGGTGCAACATGTAAGTTTGATTAACCTCCCTTTTTTCTTTTAAGAGGTAACATACCGATGGATGTATCATTCTCAACACAATTAATGGAATTATCAATAGGACTAATAAATTAAAGACCATCTATTAAAATGCCAGAAACAACAAATTTATTATTGTGCTTAATAACAACTTTTGAAGAAAAGGAAAAACAATATCCCAACGAAATTAACTTTGAAACAGAAATTAAATTTCTACGGATGTCTGGCACAAATAGACAATCTTCTAAAACTAGAGTTCTATTAAATGATAATTCCAAATAAAAAATTCCTATGGAAACTGCAGCAACTATTGCACTTGTTCCCAATTTTATTAGCATCTCCCATTTATTAAGCCTTCTGGTCTCTTTGAACCCCTGCAACATATTGCAAATATGTGAGGTCGCACCAGAGTCTACACACCAAGCATTACGAGGACCAATCAATAAATTGGTTTCAATAACAAACAGATTCAACATACCTTTTGAAGGTTTGTTCTTTTTCAGTGTTGCCAAATACTGACGGCAGTTTCTCTTCCAATGGCTAGGCTTTCCACAATAGAAACAATTTCCTTTGCTTTTCTTCTTATCTATGCCCTTTTTAAAAACACCTAGTGTTTTTCCAGAGATTTTGGAGCCCATAGGTTTCTTATTAAAATTGTTCTTGCCCTTAGGCTTGAATTTTCTAGGACTTTCCTTCTCACCCATCATCACAGTGGGTTAGCTATTTTTAATAAGATATTCTGCTGCTTGCAACATATTGAGCAGCTCTGATGGTGCAACAATCATCTTATTCATATTGTAATTCAAAATAAATTGATTATAAGAATCTGGTAAAGATGAAAGTATCGCATCAATTTTAGTTTCACCATCAATATCTGCATCCAAAGTTTCCAGTATGTTAATGAAAGATATCATTTTTAGAACATGTTCCCGTACTGGAGTGCCTTCCACCATTTTGGTGGACATCAAACCTTTCTTGGCTGTTTGGCATGCACTTCTGTTTTGTTCTCCAAACATTTCTTTCAAGTTAACCATAATGTCTTTTGCAGTAGGAACACCCTCATGCTGCTTTTGCAACACATTGGTCATTGAGGCCAATATTTAGCATTTTACAACATCATCCACCTCATGCCACTTCCTAACAGTCTCACGTTGTTCATCAGTGGCATCCGCCTCAGAAAGCGCAGGTGGACCAGTGGTTAGGACATGGTTCAGTTTTTCAGCAGTGAGGACAATTGTTAAATTTTTCTTCCAGTCCATATAGTTTGATCAAGTCAAACAATTATCATCAAGAATTTTGGACAAAGGATTAAAGTTGGTCATTTTTTTTTTAACTGCATATGTTAAAAATTAAAACATGTGTCAGAAGAATATAAGTATTGCATTGTATATATAAATCCACAAGATGCGGGATTTTGAATCTACTATGGTAATGCTCACTAGAATTTCCATTCAAGCAATTTATAAACCCCCAAATATAACACTTATATTTAAAACATTCATAGTGAGCATTGGGAAACCAATTCTGCATGTACAAAAATTTCTTTTGAAATAAGTGAATAAACCTTGAATGGGTGGGTAGCTACTACCTATCATAATATCATCTCATGTTACCATTTTTATTTTTCTTTTAGAAAAATTAAATTTATTTATGACTCCCAATTTTTCTTTTGGCCTCCAAATCAACTCATATGACACCTTTTGGTTATCATATAGTATTTGTCTACGTGCAAACCATTGTCTAGATACATAGCATGAGCATGTAAGATTATGCTTTCATTTTAGCCGACACCCCCACTAGTCACACTTATACTTTTTACAAAATAAATTAAACAAACTAATTAATTAAAACCCAACTGACCCTTTTGGTATCATTTGAATCCCAATTAATCAAAATTTTTATTTACCAACAATGGCGGGCCATAGGCATTATTTTTCTTAAAATAATCCTATTTAACACTTAATTATTAAAATAGGGTACCAATAATATTTATAACTAATTTATCCCCATAAATTAGCAAATTAATTTTAATGTTATCATAAGTAACATGAAATCCACAAATATATATATATATATATATAAATAATCATGAATATGGTTATATCCATCAACAGAAAATAATTTTCGGGAGAAAATCTACAAAGATTTTTATCAACTAAATAACCTCCCACTAACTATGACATGTCTAAAGCATGATAAAATATTAATTCCACATGATAACATCTCAATGTAATTCATAAAATAAAACATGTTAGAATATTTAATCATGAAATTAAAATTCATCAACATAAATAAATCATGTTATTTAAAATAACAATATACTACAAGTTCTAATCATTTAAAAGATCTTAACATGTTGTATACAATATTTACATAATGTCATAGCATATTTCTATAATTTTTGTAATTTTCTGAAATTTTCTAGAATTATAAGTAATTAATAATTACACAGAAAATTAGAAATAAATATTACAGAATTTGAAACTTACAAAAATTATACCAGTAAATAAAATTACATAGCATTAGTCTACTGTAAAAATTTCAAGTCCAGAATCAAAGTCATGCTCCACCAAGAGCAAGTTAACATTAAAAAATTGAATTATTCATTAATGAAAAATATTTACTTTCCATAAAATTCTGAAACTTTAAAATCTTGTAGAAAAAATAATTATGAGTCCAACGGTATAAGTCATGCTTTAAACAGAATTATAACGAATAATATAGAAGCAATTAACTTAGTTTTAAAATAAAAAACCAAACAAACAGGGCCTTAATTAGTCCACGCCTGTACCAGCGCGTGGTACAAGCGGATGGCATCATTACACGTGTCAGTGACGTCAGCGCACAGGTCAGCAGCGCTCTCCTTATTATTATTATTTTTAATTTATTTTATTTTATTTTATTTTAATTATTTTTATTTTTTTTAACATGATAGTGGAGTTTGGTGAACCAACCCTCTAGTTGAAGTACTGGGCCACGTGCCATCAATTAATAAAGAGGAAAAATAAATAAATAAATAAATAAAATAATAATTTTCTGTAGATCAATCCAACAATCAAACAACTGGAATGCACCTGCACCGATTAAACAGTAACTTTTATTTTTTTTTTTTATTTTTTTTTTAACGGTGACATGTGCCTAACAAATATACATATATATTATTTATTTCGCTTCCTAATTTGAAACTGCGAAACCATTCTTTCCTTTCTTTTTTATTTTTAAATTTTTTTTAATTTTTTTTAATATTGTTTCGGTCTCTTTTCTTTTGTGATTAATACAAGAAAATATAGATTATATATTTACAAATTATATAATCAACTATTACGTAAGACAACATTAAATATCCATATATGAAAAACAAAAAATAGATTCATGTAATCAAAATGGCATGGCTCTAATACCACTGAAAGTTTGCAGAAAAATAATTTATTTAAAAAAATACTTTTCAAAGAAACACCACCTGATTACACAATCTAAAATATCTCAATTTAAGCGTATCTCGCCTCCAAAGTGATTCACCTTGCATCCTCTTTGATTTATTTCTGTGTATATATTTTCTACAGACCTTAAAAATTCTGATGGCCAATTTTTGTATCAAATACATCTGATATATATACACAACACAGGATAGAGTTTGCATGTAGGTGGGATCCTTAGAGATCTCTATCTTTTAGTTGTGGAGATAAAATAAAATATGTATCTTTTATCTTAAATATACAGGATACAACTTATCTAATTTTTCATTAATTATCTTTTAAACAGATAATATAGAACTTTCACTAATTGCAATAATGTCCATCAACACATTGCAATTAAACTCCTAAAAGTAGAGAATTACAAGTGAGGCCCTTTCTTACAATTAATCACAAATTTCCTTCCACCAAACTATATTCCACATGAGCTATTAGGTATGGACAAATGTATCACTATCAAAAGCCCTAACTCATGTAACTGAATTCTAAATTTTTCTTCTTCTAATTGAACCCTAAAAGCATTTTTCAAAAATAGTATTTTTACAATTATATATGTATAAAATATTTTTACAAAAAAGTAACCGGCCAGTTTTCTTTTGGTCCAATGTTAATAGGAAAAATTGCTTGAATATATTTTCTCACTTTGAGAATGGTGGATTCCATGTTAAGCACATATATAAATCAATTACCACTCATATAACCCAACATGTCCGTTGTACGGGGGCGAAATATCTTTGGCCTTCCGTACTCCTTGAGCGTCGAGCTTCTCGTAACGGCGTCTGTCTCTGCAATACAAAAATGGTGAGCTGCCCGGCGGTGGTGTCGCCGGAAAGACCCTCCGACGCTCAAGTCAGTCCACTTGAGAAGGAAGAAGACAATCAGAGAGAGGGAGAGTTGTGTTTGAGAGAGTTCGCATACCTCCAACGTTCGTCTCTTCTTCCCTATTTCTAAGCTGGCCATGCAGCCCAAGATCGTGCGCGCACTACCTCTGCTGTCCTTCCTCGGACAGGTGGCAATGCGCGCCTCTCACCACCTTACACGTGTAAAGGTTTTGTCCTCCAACCAGTACATGCAGAACTGCCCAACAGTATTGAGGCGTGGGTGGAGCAGATGTCCTCTCGTCCACGCCATTGGCCCAGGTGGCTCCCTTAACCGGGATACCATGACCGGCCTAACCCTTGGGAGACTTTAAGTCACCTAACCGTGCTACGTACCGCCGGCCTGTGACTTGGGATCAGGCGAGAACTTGCTTGCCTATGCCGAGCTATCCTTGATCGGTTCGTCGTGATCGACCGGTTGCGAGGCATGCCGGCCCCAACCGTTTAATCTCTAATCTCAGTTACATGCAACGGCCTCACCATGGGTTGGGCGGCCGGGGACAGGCCGACCGGGCCGCATCCTCTGCATGTCCTTCAGCTCGGTTGCAATCTCCACTGCGAACTTCGCCCTACACGAGCGGCCTCCAGCCCGGCCCTCAGGAGGCTATCGGTTGACCTCGTCAACCGAGCAAGATAGACCGCTCGGTCGCTGCGACCGCCCAATCTGCTCGGCGCCGCGTAGTCTGTAATGTTGGACGTTACTTTTGCCCGGCCGTACTATGAGATAGAAATCTCCCCTCTCAATTGCCCCTTAAACCCATCCGAGCTATCGTGATTGGGTTTACCTTGTCCGAGCCAAGGTTGAGTTGCGATCCTGCAAGGCCGAGCTTAATTGGGGAAGCTTTTGTCACCGAGCGATGGTAGAATCGGAGACACTTCTGTCGCCGAGCAAACTCGATTGGCCGGCCGTTACCTCCACAGTCACGTCAAAGGTCTTTTAGCCGTACTGACAACCGCATTTCTCAGTGCCACGTGGCACCTCCCCATTGGATCGTGCGCCCAACTGTTTCCCACGCACGAATTTCAAACGGTTGCGCCGTTTGGTCTCTTCCCTCCATCATTAAACCCCAAACGAAGGGTTTAGACCCTTCACTTTTCCATCTTCCATTCGAGCTTCCAAAAAACCCTAGCCTCCAACGCTGTCACACCTTCCCTGCCATTGCTATTCTCGAGCTCCAGTTTTCGTGCCTGCTACTGCAGTTGGGTTCTTCAAGGCCCCTCTTCATCTTCTGGTAAGCTTTTCTTCCCCCCATTTTCAGTTTCTATTCTCAAGTTGTTTGGGCATGTTCTTCATTTTGCTCACTGTGTTCTTCGTGTTTGTGCTACTGTATTCTTCATCTTCTTTCCCCTCTGCGTTCTTCATACCTTAGGAAAACTGAAACTGGCGGAGTGGAAGGGGCCTTCGTGCCCCTCGATCCACGAGGTCTCACAGCGAACCCTTAGAACTTGGTATGAACAGTATGAACAGTTTGAATCTAAATCGGACCGAGCAAAATGCTCGTTTAGATCCGTAGGCAGAGCAACGACCGAGCAAAAAGCTGTTTGTGGCCTTGTATTGGGGGTCAGAACCGGACTATATACTCCTTAGACCGGCAGATAGGTTTAACCGAGCTAAAGGATTGAAATCATAAGCCCATACCTTGATCTGGGCTTGACCGAGCAAAAACCTCCATTAGAACCCAACCGATCAAAACGCCTAGACCGAGTAAAAACCAGCACCCAAAAAAGGGGAAGGCTAAATCAGCAAACCTGAAGGGCCGGGGTAGGTGGAGGCCGGCCAAACACCTAGAACCGTTCAGGGCTATTTCCATTAAGGGCCGAGCAATATATGCCGTGCTAACCCTTGGAATTATTTTTTAATATGCAGAACAAATAGGACCGACCAAGCCCTTCAGCATTACTTCTGGTGGAGCTCAAAGTCCGAGCGAACACACCAACATTTTTGACCGAGATAAACCTTAGATCAAATAAGACCGAGATAATGGGGAAGTACCGGTTCAAGGTCAGTTCGCCCGGTGCAATAGCGGAATTCCGTAGAGATTATAATATTCCCAACGACGTAGTTCTAGAGCTCGCCAAGAAGGGGGACACACCGTGGGGGGACTTAGACCGGTGCCCCTTCACGGTTGTTTCCATTGTAGAGGGCGGCGTACGCTTCCCGGTCCAGCCCTTGCTCTGCGAGCTTTTAAGGCAGACAAAGCTTTGCCCGAGCCAGGTCTCGAACAACACATATAAGATAATAAACGGTGTCGCCGAGCTGAACCGCAGGCTCGGTCTTAATCTCGGCCTGGCAGAAATTTTCCACCAGTATAGCTTAAGTAGGAATAAAAGCGGGCTCTGCTGGTACCTCAAAGTGAAAAAGGGCCGAGCAAAACTTATAGAAGGCAACTCGGACAAAGAAACGAATGACGACGATTTTTTGTGGGTGTCCGGTAATTTTGAAGACACCGAGGCACCCATACCGGGGTGGTACATTAGGAAAGACTTTGGCCACGCTGGTAAGTAGCCCGGCTGACCGCGCAATCCTCTTTCTGTATTTCAAAACAATTTTGTTTAGCCGGACTAACACTTAGTCTCTTCTTGCAGATAAACACTTGGCAGCGGACTATCACCAAGCCAACCCCGAAGCAATCCGAGCTCTGCTCCGTGTCCCCGAGGAAGAGAGAGAAGCATCAAAATTGCTCAGTTTTGAGCAGACGTACAATTACCAAGCACCGCGCAAAGGCAGAGTCACCGACTTTCTGCGCGAGCCAACCCCCGAACCAGATCCAACTTTGCCACCGGTCAGACTCGTCCCAACTACCGCCGAGCAAGAAATGGCTAAAATCCGAGCCATTAAGTCCATGATCACTGGGGATGAAGGCGAGTCCCAGCCGCCAGAAGCAACCGGGGGAACATCTTCCACCCCCGCCGGACAAAGAGAAGGAGCGGTGCTCGCCCTAGCCAGCGAACAACCGGCTGGCCGGCCAAAGAAAAGACAAAGGAAGGAGAAGGCCGGGCAGAGCCTTGTGGACGAAGACTCCACCGAAGTCGCCTCTACCGAGCTCGGCGACCAGACCGAGCAATCACTTGCCCGCAAATCCAAGGGAAAGGCCCCTGCTGCCCCCCGGTCTGGGCGCCGGAATTCGTCTACCAGGGCCGAGCAGTCTCCGCCGAGGACTCGGTCTACGAGGACAAGGACTACTCACTTGGTTTCAATTTGACCAAGGGGTTGATCCTGCCCGCGGACATGAAGAGGCACGACGAGCTGGCTGACCTCAAGGTTCTTCGCTCGGCGGCGAAATCGATTGTGCTGGTAAGTTCTCCACTTTTTTGTCATGTTATTGCTCGGTTTTTTGCTCGGTTTTCTCACGTTTGATTTTGCGCTTGTTTTCAGGCCGCACAAAAGAACTATTTAGCGCACGACCGTATGATCAAGCTGCGTCAGAGCCTCCGAGATGCTATCGCCGAAAACAAGTCACACGTGGCCGAGATAGCAAAGCTTAAGGCCGCGCAAGAGGAGGTTGCGACCGAGCGGGATGCATTAAAGCTGAAGGTTGACCGTGCTGATGCGGAAAAGAAAGAGGCCGCGAAGAAGGCCAAAGCTCGGTACCTTGCCGAGCTTAGAAAGTTGCGTGATGCTAACAAGGCGGCGATGGACAAGGCGGTTGACGCCGCAGAAGACCGTGGATATGCTCAGGGGGAGAAGACCTATGAGCGACAGGTCCAAGCGACCAAGGACATCTTCTTCCAGTGCGGCTGGAAGGCTGCCGTGGAAAAAGTTGGCCTTGGTCAGGATTCTGACATGTTCATCAATCCTCCCCCTGCCTATATCCCGGTCTACCTGCAGGCGTATTCCAAGGCCGAGCAGAACCGTCTTATTGCGGAAGCGAGGAAAGAGGCTGAGGAGGAAGCTGCCGCCGCGGAACAGACCGAGCAACCTTCTCCCGAAGCATCTCCAAATGCTGAAGATGAAGTGATTGATCGGGAGGTTCTTACGGTGGAGGCCGACGACGCCGAGGAAAACCTGCCCGAGGAAACAATCGTGGCCAGCGAGCAGGCGGAAATATCGGCCGAACAGAACCTTGCTCTGGATTGAAGACCTCTCTGCCTTATTTTCTTGTTTTGCTTGCTTTTGTTTTCTTCTCTTTCTTTTGCATGTAACCGGGCTATGCCCCCCGATTGTACCGAACTTTGTTTGTTTATCAATGAAATCTCCAACTTTTTGCTCGTTCGATTTGTATTTCTCTTCATTGCACGTCCGTCATCTATTTATTGAAATGTGGATAATTCCGAAGTGCCAGGTCGGCTAAACCGCACAATAACAAGCCCGAATTACCCGTTTCATTCTAAAACAGATCTGGCAGTTCGGCCTTGTAAAATTTAATTAAGTTGACTTCTAAACCTATCCGAGCAAATTCTGCTCGGTTCTAACAAATTCTCAGAATTATAAAATTCCAATGTCAATGTGGCCGAGCAAAAATCAGCTCGCCTTGTGAGTTGGCTAAACCGCCAATACTTCCTTTCTGCCGAGCAAATTCAGCTCGGTCTTAGTCTGTTTGGACAACACATCAACACAAGAATTTCGCCGAGCAAAATCCGCTCATCTTTCATATTGGACAATTCACCAACATGCTAGATAGGCCGAGCAAAGTCAGCTCGGCTCCTACATTGGGCAATTCACCAATGTTTCAGTCAAGTTGGTCATGCTGCCAACATTCCCACTGGGCGAGCAAAACCAGCTCGGCCCTAATGCGCATTATTCCATACGCAACTGTTTGTGCGGTCTGCTCCCATTCCGGGGAAAGCAGTCCGGTTACAGGTAACCCGGTTCTTGCCCCTGGCACCCATAATTGCCCCTTGTGTCTTGTTATATCATTGGACAAATACCATACAAGCAAAACTAATTTTCATTACAAAAGCATTGCTATCTTTTACATTCAATGTCAAAAGGCTAAGAGTCTAGAAAAGCTAAGAAAAAACATAAGGGAATTACATCTCAAAAGTAAAAGACCTTAAGGTTGGCGGCATTCCATGGTCTGGGGATAGCCTTGCCCTCTAAATCCTCCAGATGGTATGCCCCTTTGCCAGCAAGACCTATCACCTTGTATGGTCCTTCCCAATTTGCACCTAGCTTTCCTTCGCCAGGGACCACCGTGTTGCCGAGCACCTTCCTTAGGACCCAGTCCCCAATCTTGAACAGCCTTGGATGCACTGCTTTGTTGTATTTTTTGGAGAGTTCTTGCTGATAGGCCGCTAGGTGGATCAGTGCACGCTCTCTCCTTTCTTCAGCAAGGTCTAGCTCCAACGCCACTGCTTCATTGTTCAAGTCTGGTTGGAAACTTTCTGAACGGATGGTTGGCATACCAATTTCCAGTGGGATGACGGCCTCCATGCCATAGGCCAAGGCAAATGGCGTTTCCCCGGTTGACCGTCTTGGCGTAATGCGGTATGCCCAGAGCACATTAGGAAGTTCTTCAACCCACTTTCCCTTTGCCTTCTCAAGCCGCTTCTTCAACCCGTCCAGAATGGTCTTGTTTGAGGCCTCTGCTTGACCATTCGATTGAGAATAGGCTGGGGTTGAATTGTAGAACTCAATCTTCAACTCTTCGCAAAATCCGCGAAAGAGTTTGCCATCAAATTGAGTACCATTATCTGAGATGAGCGCCCTGGGTATGCCAAAGCGAGTGATCACATTTTGCCAAACGAATTTCTTAACGTCCTTCTCCTTAATGGTTGCCAGCGGCTCGGCCTCCACCCATTTGGTGAAATAATCAGTGGCGGCGATGAAAAACTTACGATTGCCCGGTGCAACTGGGAGTGGTCCAACAATATCCAATCCCCAAAGTGCGAACGGCCAAGGACTTGTGAGCGAGAGCAACTCCCTTGCCGGCTGGTGGATCTGGTGAGCAAATTTCTAACATTTTTCACACCGGCGAACGTATTTTTGTGCGTCCGCCTGCATACATGGCCACCAATAACCCTGTGAGATTGCTCGATAGGCTAGAGATCTACCCCCAGTATGGCTGCCGCAGATGCCTTCATGGATCTCATAGAGGAAAGCTTCCACCTTAGAGGGGTGGATGCATCTCAAATACGGCCCCGTGAAAGATTTCTTGTACAAGGCGCCGGAAGGTGAGAGCCAAAACCGCTCCGACTTTGCCCGGATCTTGTGGGCTGTCTTCCTATCTTCTGGTAGAACTTTATCTTTCAAGAAGGCGATGATGGGATCCATCCATGAAGGACCCAAGTCGGTGCAGAGTACCTCGGTCGGTTCTGGTTCCTCAATGCTTGGCCGAGGTAAAAATTCAATCATCAAAGGATTGGGAAAGGCTGTCTGAGTGGAAGCGAGACCAGCCAATTCGTCAGCCGTGTTGTTTTCTTCACGGTTGATCTGTTCCACCCTTATCGCAGAGAACTTCTTGATCTCTTCTCGGACCAACGCTTGGTACTTGGCCATTCTTTCATCTCTTGCCTCATACTCCTCTGAGACCTGATTGACCACCAGTTTTGAGTCGCTGAAGACCATAAGGGCTGTTGCTTTCATTCTCAACGCGCTTCTCAGCCCGGCAAGGAGGGCCTCATACTCCGCTTCATTGTTGGAAGCTGGGAAGCCGAGCGTAATCGCTTGTTCTATAATCAGCCCGTCCGGTGAAGTCAGCACAATCCCTAGCCCGACCCCATGTCTGTTGGAGGCCCCATCAACGAAGAGCTTCCACATCTCGCCAATGAACAGCTTCCAACAATCGGAGGGATTCTGGGAGCTCCTTAAATCGAAGTCCCTGGTCGGCTCAATCTGGTCTCTTTCCTTAACCTGGTTGGTCTCGCCTTCCAACGGGCCGTCGGCCTTAGGTAGTCCGGTTGAGTTTTGCTCCGCTTCCTCTTGTAGGCCATCATTTGTTCCCGCTGCCAGAACCACGGGTTGCACCAAATCCGCGCCAACCAAGTCAATCGGGCAGGCCGGGTGCGTCCTAGGGGCAAATTCCGCCACAAAGTCTGCTAGTGCTTGAGCCTTAATCGCGGTACGCGGTCTGAACTTGATGTCGTATTGGCCCAATTCCACGGCCCACTTCAGAATTCTCCCAGTGAAGTCCGCTTTTTCAAAGAGCACCTTGAGCGGGAACTCGGTCAACACTACGATTGTATGGGCATGAAAATAGTGCGCCAGCTTTCTTGATGCCATAATTAGTGCCAACGCCAATTTTTCTAAGGGAAGGTATCTTGTTTCAGCTGGGAGCAGAGTCTTGCTTACATAGAAGATTGGTAGGTGCTGGACGCCTTCAGCACGAGCCAATACGGCGCTTACCGCGTGTTCAGAAACGGCCAAGTACAAGTACAACTCTTCGCCCGGTTGCGGCGTGACCAAAATTGGGGCTGAGGAGAGATAAGCCTTTAAGTCTGCAAGCGCGCGATTGCATTCTTCATCCCAAAAGAACTTGGATTTCAAAGTTTTGAAGAAGGGCCTGCAACGATCCGAAGACCGGCTGATAAATCTATTCAGCGCGGCTGCCATCCCGGCAAGATGTTGCACGTCCTTCGTGGAGTTCGGGCGCTCCAACTCTTGTATTGCCTTGATTTGCGATGGGTCGGCCTCAATTCCCCGGTTTGTGACCAGAAAACCTAGGAATTTCCCAGTGCCAACTCCAAAGGCGCACTTAGAGGCATTCAGGCGAAGCTTGTGGCGCTTGAGTATGGCAAACATTTCTGCTAGGTCGGCGAGGTGCTGGGACTTCTCCTTACTCTTCACCACCATATCGTCAATATAGGCCTCCATAGTTCAGCCCAGGAGAGGAGCGAACATTTTTGTCACCATTCGCTGAAAGGTTGCCCCGGCGTTGTTCAATCCGAACGGCATAACCTTGTAGCAGTATAGGCCTCTGGGGGTGGTGAACGACGTGATCTCTCTGTCGGGCTTGTACATGGCTATCTGGTGGTAGCCGCGATATGCATCCAAGAAGCTAAACCTCTGATGGCCAGCGGTTAAGTCCACCAGCTGGTCAATCCGAGGTAAGGGAAAGCTATCCTTTGGGCAAGCTCGGTTGACAGTCTTGTAATCAATGCAGACTCGCCACTTGCCGTTCTTCTTAGGAACCACCACCGTATTAGATATCCACCGAGGGTATTGCACCTCCTCTATCGCTCCAGCTTCCAACAAATTCTTCACTTCTTCTGCCACCACCTCAGCATGGTGCAAGGCTGAGCGGCGCGTTCTTTGAATAACTGGCAGTGCATTGGGGAAGACATTCAACTGGTGGCAAATGAAACTTGGGTCGACGCCAGGCATATCGTAAGGCGTCCACGCAAAAGCCTCCAAGTTGGAAACCAAGAAGTTGACATATTCTGCCCGCTCGGCACTGGACAATGACGATCCCAAAAGGAAGAACTTGGTTGGATCATTCTCATCAATGCGCACTTCCACCAAATCTTCGACCGATTTTTCCTCGGCCTTCCTTCCCACATCTTCAAGGACCTCCTTCCCTTCGGGCCCCTCGATCATTTGGACAAACCCTTTGGCTGCTCGGCTGCCATTTACCGCAACGAAGCATTGTTTTGCCATCACCTGGTCTCCCCAAACTTCTTCTATTTGTCCGTTGGATGCCGGAAAGCGCATGACTTGGTGGAAGGTTGAAGCAACCGCTTGCATGGCGTGCAGCCAGCCCCTGCCCAAAATCAAGTTGTAAGTGGATGGAAACTTTGAGCACCCAGAATTCCACTTGCTTTACGACCGAACCCGCTTTGACCGGCAAAATGATCTTCCCAATCGGCCATTCCGGCTGAGAGTTGAAACCGACCAAAGGGGATGTTGCTGGGGCCAAGTCCTTGTCTTCCAACTTCATTTGTTTGAACGCGTCATAATACATTATTTCGACCGAACTCCCCTGGTCGATCAAAATTCTCTTGATATCGAAATCCTTGACGCGTAAAGTCACCACCAAGGCATCATTGTGCGGCATCTGAACCCTTTCCAAATCTTTGGTCGAAAACGAAAGGATGTCTTTTTCCTCGGTCTTCCCCTTTTTTACGGCGGCCTGGACAGAGAGCACTTCCCTCATGTGCTCGGCCTTCTTTATCATCCCTCTAAGCTCGCAGACTCTTGTTGGTTCAATGATGCCATGGATGACGTTGATCACACCTTGTGGGGGTGCTTCTAGGGTGGCCATTCCGTTTGGCTCGGTTTGATCTGTTGGCGCGGCCTTCACTCCCCCATCAATATATTGGTCAAGATGTCTTGCCGCCACCAACTCCTCCAAATGCTGTTTGAGCGGTAAGCAATCTTCTGTCCGGTGCCCCCGTTCTTCATGGAAGGTGCAGCGATACTTTGGATTGAAGCCGCGCTGCGCGCTCCCCAACTTGGCCGGCCAACGAACAAAAGGTTCCCCTCGAATCTCGCTCAAAATGCGGTAGATGGGAATTTTGAAGACCGTGGTAATCCCTGTCCGCGCCTTCAATTTTCTCTTGGCATCCTCGGCTGCGTCGCGAGGTGTGTCAGCTCGGTCATTCCTGCGCCCCTTGTTTCGGTCATCTCGGTTTGGTCCACGGCGTTGATCTTTTGACCGGTCGCTCGGGCGGTTATCCTCCTGTCCGACCGAGTGGACTTTCCCAGCCACCTTCCTGTCCGCCACGCCCGGATTCATCTTCTCGGTTGCAGAGGCAGCGTCTTCCTCCACACAGATGTGTTCATTGATCCGTTGCATCAAGGATTCCATAGTCGTAGGTTGACGCATGGTGAGCGAATCTCGCAGCCTATGTCCGACTGGAAGACCTCGCTTGTATTGAGTGATCGCCAGATTGGTAGGGCAGTCGAGAATTTCATTGTATGTTTCCCAGTATTTGGCGTTGTAAGCCTTCAGCGAACACCCAGACTCCATCTTGACGCCTAGGAGATGATAGACCTCCTTCGGCGTTCGAGTGTTGGTCTTGAATCTGGTGACGAAGGCTTCCGCTAGCTGCTGCCACCCCTCTATACTCCCCTCCGGGAGCCTTTCGAACCACTTCAAACCCAGCTCTCCCAAGCTTGCTGGGAAGATGAGGCACATCAGGGCGTCGTTGCGCCGGTGGCCAGCCATGACTTGCCGGTAATGACTCACATGCATGTACGGATCCGTCTTGCCATCGTACAAAGTGAATTTTGGCTGGTGGAATCCGGCGGGAAGTGGTGTACCCTCGATCTCTGGAGACAGCGGCGTGGCTGTAAGTCTCGCCAGCTCCTTGTCCACCAGAGCGGGGGCCATGACCCTGGGCGCCGGCATCACCACCTCTTCGCTGCGATGAACTGGGGCACTCAACCTCTGTAGCGCCGGTACCCTCTGGGCCTCTCGACGGCGCGCCCTTTCCTCCAACACATCCCTCAAGTCCCCGGAACGTGTGGAGAAAGAAGATCGCGACGTCGGCGTCGGGCGCGAGGGATGGTAAGTGCTATCGCGAGTGAGGGATCTGCCCTCTCTCTGGTCGGAATCTCCCACCCCATAGTTCCTGGTGATGGAGATAGAGTGAGTCCTCCTCTGGCGGCGACTGCTAGAACGAGGGGAGGAAGTGCGCTCACTGAGGTTGCCCTCTCCAGCAACACCCTTCCCCTTGACCTGGCGCTTCAGGAGCTCCATCTCCGCCGCCATCTTGCGAATGAGGGCGTCTTGGTCTTTGAGTTTGTGCTCAAGGCGCTGCGCATGGGACTCCCCCCGGCGCCGGCGGCCTTCTGGACTATGCGAACGATCTGAACTCCTCCCACGCTTGTCGCGCGCTCCTCGCGAAGAAGTTTCTAGGCCCGCCATGGCTGGAACATTTGGGAGGCCGTCTCTCCTTCGGACATACTCCGGAGTGACACCATCGACGACGGACAGCGGAACTTCGTCGTTGTTGGCCATGGAAACGGCTGAAAAAGCTCGAAGAACAAGGGTTGATTATCAAAGACTTCCCACAGACGGCGCCAATTGTACGGGGGCGAAATATCTTTGGCCTTCCGTACTCCTTGAGCGTCGAGCTTCTCGTAACGGCGTCTGTCTCTGCAATACAAAAATGGTGAGCTGCCCGGCGGTGGTGTCGCCAGAAAGACCCTCCGACGCTCAAGTGAGTCCACTTGAGAAGGAAGAAGACAATCAGAGAGAGGGAGAGTTGTGTTTGAGAGAGTTCGCATACCTCCAACGTTCGTCTCTTCTTCCCTATTTCTAAGCTGGCCATGCAGCCCAAGATCGTGCGCGCACTACCTCTACTGTCCTTCCTCGGACAGGTGGCAATGCGTGCCTCTCACCACCTTACACGTGTAAAGGTTTTGTCCTCCAACCAGTACATGCAGAACTGCCCAACGGTATTGAGACGTGGGTGGAGCAGATGTCCTCTCGTCCACGCCATTGGCCCAGGTGGCTCCCTTAACCGGGATACCATGACCGGCCTAACCCTTGGGAGACTTTAAGTCACCTAACCGTGCTACGTACCGCCGGCCTGTGACTTGGGATCAGGCGAGAACTTGCTCGCCTATGCCGAGCTATCCTTGATCGGTTCGTCGTGATCGACCGGTTGCGAGGCATGCCGGCCTCCAACCGTTTAATCTCTAATCTCGGTTACATGCAACGGCCTCACCATGGGTTGGGCGGCCGGGGACAGGCCGACCGGGCCGCATCCTCTGCGTGTCCTTCAGCTCGGCTGCAATCTCCACTGCGAACTTCGCCCTACACGAGCGGCCTCCAGCCCGGCCCTCAGGAGGCTATCGGTTGACCTTGTCAACCGAGCAAGATAGACCGCTCGGTCGCTGCGACCGCCCAATCTGCTCGGCGCCGCGTAGTCTGTAATGTTGGACGTTACTTTTGCCCGGCCGTACTATGAGATGGAAATCTCCCCTCTCATCCGTGTATAGCCTTTGATTCGGCGTTACCGATTGACAATGTCAAAGTTAAATGAATAGTTAATTAATTTATACAAGCCTCTCAGGTTAAAGGAAAATAAGTGTATTGTAATAGAACTACCTTTTAAACTGGCAGTGATCATTCCATAGGTGTTCTCAAAACCGATCCTGTTCAGTGCATGTACTTATTGCATAACACCCACCTATTTGCCTAAGGTTACTACCTCAATGGTGGAGTTAATCATTTTATCATATAGCAGCAAAACAGGTGCAGGCCATAGTAGTGTGACGGCCAATCAACACCCATAGCCTAGAACATTAATTGGGTCTACAAGGCACCAAAAAATCATAACTCCCAGCTTTTGGTTCATTAACTATTAGCATATTTTTCTACAATGTTTTCCAAAGATCTTATGTTCACATCATATGTAACATTAAATATAACATTACCCATAATAACATACAAAATGCAAAATATAAAATGCCAAGCAATTTATATAATCAATTAATAAAGTCAATAAATTGATTTTTGAGGGCACAAATGCTAACATTACTAACCTACAAAAATTTCTCATTAATTTAAATATATTAGTTGTGCTGTATACTAGAATTACAATTAAACTTAATGCATGTGTTAAACAAAATTATATGTTTGAAAATCTCTCTCTCTCTCTCTCTCTCTCTCTCTCTCAAACACAGTCACTTTTTTTCATGCAAGAGGAGAGTCACTAAAATATATATATATATCTTTTATATTTGGGGAGTTTAGTTGTGTGTATGGGTCCCATCACTAATTTTATTTTTATTTTTTAGAAAAATTAAATTGATTTAAATAATTAATTATATATTTTTATCATATTTTTTTTAAAAATAAAAATAAATGATAAATATAATTTTAAAATTGATCAGTAATTTTTTAAAGACAAATATAATAAAATCAAGTAACTATAACTACCAAATAAATTTTAGATTGCGTTTGGTTGTGTTTTGTAAATGTGATTTGAGAGTATGAGTTGTATTTTGAGTTTGTGTGTTGTAGAATTATGATTTGAGTGTAGAAAATTTGTTTGGTAAAAAGTTTTAAAAATAATTTTTGAAAAGAGATTTGATTTGAGTGGGGAATTGTTGATATGATATTTGATATGTGATACAAAAATTTACAACTCATAACTAAACATACAATTCAAAATTATTTTAAAGCACATTAAAAATTTAAAAAAATTCAGAAAATATTTTTCCCAATTATATAAATCAATTGCCAAAAAAAAAAAATTATGTACAGCGGAGGACGTCCGGGTGGAAGACCCTAAGGATGTCCGAGTGGTAGTCCCTAAGGACGTCCGGGCGGTCTTCCCCTGTTGTAAATTTTGCGACTGATGCACAGACTTCTCTGCAGAGCTCGTGAAAATTGATTCCAAAACAACAACCAAATATCATACTCAAACGCACGTGTAGAAACACGTGTACAAATCACAACCAACCCTTAGTTTTTCACACAAATAATCTACACACATGAACCTATCATATGGACTACTTGTTAGAATAAAGCTTCTATTAACAGAAAAAACTATGAAACCAAAAAAAAAAAAATTTATCTAAAAATTTATTCAAAATGTTAATGTGTGGATTAGATTCAGGCCAAGTTTGGGAATACCCCAAAAAGTCAAAAAGTCAAAAAGTCAAAAAGTTATCACTATTCACCAAAAGTCAACAATTACGGCTGCACAACTCCCAATTCAAATTTTCCTCTAAAAACCAATTTTCACAATTTTTTATTACACATTTTTCCATAAAAAGTCAAAAAGTTAACCCAAACATCCATATTTTCAACCTCAATTTTTTTGTCCAAAAAGACAAAAAATACACTTATTTAGTCTTCTCAAACAAGGCCTACATAATAGACCCACACTTCAAATGGTTGAATCCTCTAACCAACCATTTTCAGCGGATTATGGTGCAGATGATTAACCGTCCGTTGCAATGTTTTGAAACCCGGACCGGTGAGCGAACCGGAAAAGTGACTGGGTGGACGGGTCACCGGTTCAACCGTCGGGTCGAAGCGGTCGGACCGTGACGTCATAATTACGTCATAAATATATTTAAAATATATATATATTAAAAATATAAATGTAAAAATTAAAAAAAAAAAGTAAATTCAACATCAAGTATCTGTTTGCTACTGTTTAGATTTATTAGGCAACCTCAAAAAATAAAAAAAAACTGAAGCAGAGGTCTATGTATTCTCAACAACAGTAAATAAAATTAATTCAACATCAACAACAAAGAAGAGATATATATATAAAAATAAAAAAAATCTGTATATTCTTAAAGAAGCAGAGGTCTATATATATACAACAAAGAAGCAGAGGTCTATATATTCTTAAAAAATCTGTTTAATTCAACATCAACAACAGTACATAAAAAAAAAAAAATCGCAGTAGCAAACAAAGAAGAAGAGATATATATACATAAAAAAAAAATTCGCAGTAGCTAGCAGAGGTCTCACAGTAGCAGACTAAGCAGGGTCTCTGATCTGATATATATATATAAAATAACCAGCGGGAAAAGAGAAAAAGGGAAGAACAGATCAGCAAAAGAGGAAGAGAAGGGGGAAAGAAAGAGAATACTTACCAACGAACGAAGCAGTAGCAGAGGCCGTCGTCGGTCACCGCCGGATTTGTGTTCACCACCAGAATTTCGCATAGAGAGAGTGAGATTTCAGCCAAAACCAACGAGCACCCACCCTCTTTGAGAGAGATGAGGCGAACAAAATCTGAAGCGGCCCTAGAAATTAGGTTTTTTTAGTGTTATATATGACCTCAAACAGCCCGTCCGGTTCCTCAAAACCCGTCCGGGTCACCGGTTTTTCCGGTTGAATCGGCGGGCCATCCGATTTTCTTGTTTACGAACGGTTTTGAGCCAACTTCGGTTTTGCTGGGCTGTCCGGACCGGAATCAGGCCCGGTTCCCGGTTTGACCGGTCCGACCGGCCGGTCCGGTCCGGGTTTGAAAACCTTGGTCCGTTGGGATGAGTGGGTTTTTGTTTTGACACTCATAGCAGTTTCTATATGTTTTTTCTTTGATTGATGTATGATGTAAAGTTTTACCTCAATTTTTATCAATAAATTTATTTTGTTGATAAAAAAAAAAATGTATCTTAAACATACAATAATTCTTTCTAAAAAAAATTGAATAACATTCGAGATCTTAAAAAAAAATATCATGAAATGCTTTATAAAAATTTCTCATTCTTTGATTAAAATGTGGTGTTTTATTATGTGTAATCTAAAATTGAAGAATCATTAATGATCATTTTTATAATATTTTTTATTTTATTTTATTTTATGATTCTTAACATTACTCAAAAAAAAATTAGGGTTGGTTTGGGGTGTCTTAAAAAAGTACACTTTTTATCTTTTTACGAAAAGATGTGCAGAAAAGTAGAGAGGTGATGTGATGGAAAAAAGATAAAAAGATAAAAAGATGGATTATATAGTATAACCCAAACCAAGCCTTAATTAAATTTTTGAGTACCTAACACTACTGTTATCTTAATAGCCGTTTATAAAAATAAATATAATAATATCATGTAATTTTAATTATGAAACTAATTTGATTTTTCTTATTGAATCTACATACATATCCTACTACCCAACTTGACAGTTGTGTTTCTCTGCCAAGATGGAGAGAAGCCACAGTATTAGTGACAACAAGCTTCACACTATGGTTGAAAATTTAGGAGAGAAGAGTAAAGAAATAATTAAGTTATAAGAAATTATAATTTTTTTTCTTTTTATTTGGATAAAGAGGAAATAAAAAAAGAAATAATTGTGATTTCTTTTATTCTTGTTTGATTAGATTTCATTAGAAGAAAATAAAAGAAATTATTTTATATTATATTACCAAAATAATTTTTTTATATTTTCAATCATTTTATTTTTTTTTTATTTTTACAAAGACAAAATTAATATTATAAAAATAATAATTTCTTTTCTCTCTCAATATCTCTACTTTTAAAAAAATTGAAAATAAGGCTCATAAAAAAAATAAATTTCTCTCAATTTCTTTCTATTTCTTTCTACTTAAATTATCTAAATAAATAAAAAAAATACAAATCCCTCTATTTCTTTTCTTTTCTTTTCTTTCCACATCAGTCAATCCAATGATAGCGTAAAGGCTAAGAAAACATTTGCCCTCTCCTCTCGAAACCCTAAAAAGCTATAAAAAACAAAAACAAAAAACAGAGGAGTGAGAACAAACAACTACCTAATTTACATATATATAGCATAAAGCTCCCTCTTTTGTTTTATCTCACTTCTCTCTGCCAACCCTCTCTTGGTGGTGATAGATTCGCCCCTACTACACCTTCAAGAGCCACACACACATCAACCTTTACAAAAGAGAGAAAGAAAGAAAGATCAAGAAATAACCATGGTCTTTCCCTCCATCCCAGCTTATTTTGATCCATCCAGCTCGCAACAACAGGTATATGGGTTTTCTTCAAATTTTGTTTCCATGTCTTCTTTTTTTGCCAATAAAGCAAAAAAAAAAAAAAAAACCCCTTAAAAAATCAAAATCAAAATCAAAAGATAAATATTCCAACCCCCTTTTTACTCCTCTCTTGTTCTTTATTTTGAAAACTCGTCTTTGCTATTTCTACTTCTAGTTGAATATACCAGATATTTCATTCTTGCTTTTGTTTTTTTGTGTCTTTTTGTTTTCGGTTTCATTTCACAGCAACCAAATCCTCAAACTGGAGGAGGTACCGGTGGAAACCCTCATCTTCTTCTTCCTCCACCACCTCCACCGCCACCCCCCACCACCTGCACAGACTCATGCAGGCAGTGGTGGGCCGGGCTCGGGCTCAATCATCCCCGGTTCAATGGCTGCCGTAAAATGCCCGCGATGCGATTCAACGAACACCAAGTTCTTCTACTTCAACAACTACAGCCTCGCTCAGCCCCGCTACTTTTGCAAGACTTGCCGGAGGTACTGGACTCGATGCGACGCTCTGAGGAATGTTCCGGTGGGTGGTGGTTGCAGGAGAAACAAGAGAAGCAAAGGAAGCAGTAGCTCGAAATCCCCGGTCAGCAGTGGCGATCGACAAACTAGCAGTGGTGGATCTTCCAGTGCAATTTCATCTAACAGTACCGGAACCGCCAGCCTTGGGGCTGAGCAAGGAATCCGTCAAACCCATAATCCGAGCCAGTCCAGTCTAATTTCTCTAATCCGGTAGATTTTGATTATTTTTTTGAATCCGTGGTTCGGTTCCAAATTGAAATATTAAAAATTCGTAATCCACGGATTGGTTCTAGATTGAACTCCGGTTCTGAATTGAAACCGATCCAGATCATATACAAATAGTTTATATATTTATTATACACTCCGCATAGTATCTTCTTTTATTCCATATAAAACATAAACACAAATCTAAACCTGTATATTACCTTCTTTTATTTAATTTTTAATTTTGATTTGTAATGGTCTAAATAATTATAGTGGAATCAGTGGAATCAGTTTTCTTATGATTGTTTAAATTTCAGAACAATATATCACTATTATAGAAAGACATGTTACTATTGTGGAACTAATATACTGCTATATTTATGTTTTTATAAAATTAAAGTGTTATATATATTTTTTGTTATTTAATTATGTGAATCTGTGTTTAAATAGATTGGTTTGGATTGGTTTCAAGATTTAAACGGATTGGATTGGTTACAATTTTTCAAGAACCGTAAATAATGGATTAGTTTTGATTTTACCCCAATCCGATCCAATTCAGACCATGCTCATCCCTATATCTCTGACATCGAGATCAAGTTGGTTTTTGTTACTTGTTTCATGTACTCAATCATTGCTCAATTATCACTTGCTATAGTTTCATATACAGACCTGGTCTAGCTTAATAGCATACTGTTAAGAGTCTGAAATCCATTTTATATTCAATTTACCATTTTAAAAAAACTTCTGTCAAACTAGCTCATTAGAAATAGCTGTAGATCAGTAGTCATTAGAAGTTTTAATTGTAACTAAACCCTGCCTACATGCAGCTCCATTTGATATGTTGTGGGAGTGACCTTTTCACCCTTACCTCAAACCTCCACCTCATTGCTTTTTCACTAAATATTTTGATCTCAACATTTATTCTCTTCCATGATTCTAGTCATAGAGATTTAAGTCAGACTCAGGTGCTATGAACGTAATCCAGGAGTTTAACAAGAAAAAATAGATGAGGTTTAATTGTTGAGAAAAGAATTATCTGCCTTGATTTGACAAAAGTTGATTCGTAGTGTTATTTGACAGGGTATTGCTGTTAAATCCTTCTCTTGACAGTTTTTTATTTTTATTTTTTGTATAAGGGTTTCGTGTAGTTTTTATGTATATTTCTGTTCCAGTTTTATTATAATTTCATTGAAGTTCATTCATTTTATATTGCTTTGATGGATGCACTTTTATAATCATAGGTCCTTGAATCAATTTGAAGTAAATGAAACATTATTTGGAGTGAAAAGCACCTTTGACGAGGAAATTCATACAACAAAACTTGAGGAGGGTCCACAGATGAGAGAGTTGGAAAGGGAAGCTTCAAGAATAGCAGGAAAAATTGAGGGTGAGGAAACCCAAGATCTACATTTAACAGAGGTGATGACTGATCTCAATTTATATGAACCCTTTATCTCCTTATCTGCCTCCTTAAAAAATTTCTCCTCAAATTTCTTACATCACATTTCTTTTATATGATAGGAACGAGGGATTCACCTTCATGAAAAATTTGATATTGACGAGGAAACGAGATTCTCATTGGTCTTTAGGGGGGTTGACGACAGTGGATATGATGAAGATGAGGACGCATTATTGGATTCATGTAATATCGAAACCTTTGGTGGTGCCTCTGGTTCTGTTGTTGGCAGGGCGTTGGCTAACTTGACCAGTGGGAAAAGTAATGATGGAGCTCCAATGTCATCTTGTTCTTCATCTATGGTAATCTCTTAACCATTTGTTATCTTTTTGTGGACTTGTTATTATCATTCATGGCTGTAGGGATTCATGTCACTGTGCAGGTCAGTTGTTTTATGTATCAAGCCAAGTAAAATGATTTCTTTCTTTCTATCTTATATATATATATGACATGATATAAGTGAAGTTAAATCCACAAACGACGCCAAAAGGGGAGCAATCTCTGTACACTACTTAAAAGTGTGCCTATTCCTCTCCCTTCATACACGGCATCAAACACAATGATGCCACTACCCTAGCGGCACCCATCTGCGCAACACACGTATAACTATATAACTGACTTCAGCATAACCCACAGAACTCCAAAAATAGAGAAGAGCATAGTGAAGAAATGTGTAACCACCTCACATTGCACATGCAGTGCCAATTGGGAAGCAAGTAAGCGATTTTCCCAACTTGTCAATGGTGTGTGAGAATAGCATCTAGGATGCTAAAAGGTGGGCAACCTTTTTCACCAACCCTGGTAAATCAAGTTGAAATGAAATAATGACCGTGAAAAATATTTATTGAAATCATATCATGGCCTAAATAGTTAATGGCAAATGTAAGAGTCTGCTCGACTAGAATTTTTTTGCACATGTTTTTTTTAACTCCCGGCTGTTATGTGATTGGGATACAACTACAACTTACAAGTGACAAACTTTTTGTCGTCCATTTGTCTTTTTTTTCTGTAGGGGAATAACTGTAGCATCTTCTAATTTTAATGATATGTGCTTTTCTTCATATTTTTTGGTATGCAGGATGAAATACAATCTTCTCTATCAAACACTGCAAGGGATGTACACTGCTCTGATTTTAATGATCATTCTGGACAGCTGTCATCTGAATCTCTCTCTAAAAGTTCAGCTTTAGATAGTGAAAGCAGGTTTCTTGTTATTTTCGCTGATTAAATGTTAATTATTTTTTATATTAGGATAAAGGAACTACTTACATTGTCATTAGAACTAAAAGAGGCTTATCTTTGTTTTATGTCTAATTCCACATCCTGAATTTTAGGATTCAGGAGAATCAGTTCAGTGCACAGCATGCTGGAAATAATTACGTTAAGGAGTTTGTAGAAAAGCAAATGGTGAGTTAAGATTTGACTGCTATTACTTGTCCTGTGTAAATTTAGAGGGATTTCGTTTAATTGATTTTTGATTTTGTTGCTTATGATACTTTCTAACAATCATATTTTGGTAATATCAATGCAGTTAGCTGAGGAGGCACAAACATCAAAATCTGAGGGTGAGTGAACTTTTTCATCCAGATTTCTGTGAACTGGTTGAAATTTGCATTGTATTTTAGCTGCCCACTGTAATTACACGCTAATTACAGCCTTAAATAATTCTAACGAGATTCATCTGTTGTTTTATTTTTTATTTTATTTTTTATACGTTGTTCATCACTCTGTAGATGAATTGAGTCTAGGATTAGGTCAATTGGATGAAATAATGATTACAGTTTGCTGTGCAGTAAACTTATTGATAGATCTTTTTAATCTGTAATTGATGGTTAGTGCCCAGCATTAGAAAGTCTGATTGTCTACGACTCCGCCTGTTATTTTGGTGTTCGTCATAGGATTAAAGTTACTGAGATAAGTGCTTAAAACGCAGAGAATGAGAGTGGGAGCGAGAGCACAAGAGTGCAACTTCTTAGACTTCATAAGATGTACAACGTGTGAAAAAGAGAAGGCTCAAATTGACATTAATAGAAATTTCTAGACTCTCACATGGATGAGAGATAGAAACCCTCTTTTTCCCTGAAGTCCCATTTAAGTACATTGCTAAATAAATTACAACATCTTAGGTCAAAATATTTTACAGTCTGTGTTATATTTATAAATGTTCAACCTTGGGATACTATCCTTATATCCTAAGATTTAGGGTTTAGGAAGGTCTGATGCTTGGACCCACACCCACACCCACACTTACACTTGAGTCCATGTTACCTAGGAAATTGCCAATTGGAAGATCAAAAGAGCATTCGCTCACTTGGGTGGAAGGATTAGGTCACTTATGTTGATAATCTAGCAGGAATTGAATGTAATGTAATAGATGGTCTGCCATAAGGGTTTCTCTGTGGAAGAGGAATCCAAACCAATGAGAAAGAGAAAATGAGCCCATAGCAATTGCTTTAGCTTATGATGCTCTTTTAGTAATTTTACATGTTAGGACTATTTGTCCAGTTCTTAGTAGCAGGAATCGTTGATGCTGCTCACGATTCTTCCTCAGAATCGCGATTCTGCGCTTCTGACTCAAATTCGTTGAAGAATCGCGATTTTGATGCAAGAGAAACGCGATCTGATACGAATCTGTCTTCTTCTCAGTCGGAGCTCCATCGCGGGCCATCGCAAGACCTTCACAGGCCATCGCAGACTTCTACCTTCCTCCTCGCTGGTCTTCGCGAGTCGCACACAGGCCATCTTCATCACTATCGCGATCGTCTTCGTCACTATCGTGATCGTCTTCGTCTTCGTCATCTCTCTGTGCTTCTCTCTCTCTCTCTCTTCGTCTCTAATTGCTTCGTCGTTCTCGTCTCTCTCTGTGCTTATATCATATAATATATATATAGTATATAACTGTGCTTATATCATATAATATATATATATATATATAATTTATCATATAATAGTGTGGAGAGGAGATTGGATAAAATATCTATAATAATTTATTATTATAATTTATCATATAATAATTGGATGATTTATATATATATATAATTATATTATATATGTAATAAAAAAATATTTAATTATTATTTTTTAAAATATCATATATAATAATAATTTTTGTAAATTATTATTTCTTAACTTTTTAACATATAACATATAATTTATCATAAACAATATAATTTTTATTTGTAAAATAAAAAATTATTTATTTTATTATACATAATATAATTTTTTTTTATTATTTATTTTTTTAACAATTATTTCTTAACTTTTTAACATATAATAAATTATCTAATTGTTTAAAAGAAATCTATTTAAATCATATATAATAAAAAAAATCTTCAAAAATTTATAAAATAAAACATCTAATTTTTATTTATTATTTATTTTAACATAATTTATTATTCATTATAATAAATAAAATATAATTAATAAAAATAATACATAAGCGCTCCTAATTTACGACTCCTCTAAGTGGCCACGTTCCCCCGCTCCCGCTCCCGCTCCCGCTCCCGCCCCCGCTCCCGCTTCGTGCAACTAAGGTCCAGTTATTGTTGTTATCCGTCTTGTATCTTAAGTAGTTCGGATTAGGTGAATCATTTTTTGCTATGTGAAACAATTTATTAATTTGGAATTGCTTATCATTTTTGAGTTACATTTCCTTTAGTTGCCATATTGTAATTGTTTTCATATTATAGGCGTTGTACTTTGATTTGAGTTGGTGTCTTCTCTTAGAAGGTAATCCAACTTTTTAGTTGTTTACGTGCTTTGGAGTTACAAGGTTTATGTATGCCTTCTGGGTTTTTTTGTTATATATAATAAAGGTATGCAGATTAAACAGGACTAGAGGTAAAAGAATTGATTTGCCAACGAATGAGGGTTATACTTTTTTATTGATTTGAATCTGGATCTCAAATATGCTCTCATATAGTAGGGTGGCTTCAATTCACATCCTTGTTAAATTTCTCTTATCTTCTTGCATATACATTTGTTTCTTATACATTCTTTTCTTGCAACGTTGCTTATCAAGTCATCTTAACATTCTCATTTTTAAATATTCTAATTTTTGATTGGCTAACCAACATCGTATCATACAATAAAGTTAGCGTTATGGATATCTTATAGAACTTTACCTTTGTATCTTGCTACAATCATAAAGAGACACAGATAGTACTTTTCTATTTATCTGTTGTAGTTATTGTATAGGCTACATTGTTCGTAATATCATATTCCTTATAGATAATTGATCAAAGATATCAGGAATGATTACTTTTGAATATAACATTTCACTGTTGTATGTATAAACTGTGGATTGCTGTATGTATATATGCACGTTATATATATATCTATAAAGTTAGAAATTTGGTTTAAAAATAGGTGTTTCCATTTTTTAAAAAATTTTCGCGGCCATGTAGTAATCTAATTCTGAGGTTTTTTGCAAAGAAGAATCAGAAGCAGGATGCATAGAGGGTATAAACATCTTTCTATAGCTAACGATAATGGGGTTTGGATAACACTTTAGTCCAAAAACATATGAAGGGTAAATTGGCAAATTGGATTTTGTCCTTAAATTTGTTTATAATTTTCTCATCATCTGCACAATCTTTTTCTATGAATGTTGTTCCCACAACGTCAAATTTATTCTTTTGAATGGGAGAACTATTGCTTTACGCAGATTTGCAGCCATCACTGAGGGCAAAGAAAGATGGCTCTGATGGGGGATTATCCGCGAATGCCACATCATATACTTCTACATCCCTTGGCTCATCCAAGGATCAGGAAAAGATGAGTTCTCCCAGTGGACTAACAGAGGATGCAGCTCCCGTGAAGCCACAAGGAGCAACAGAGTCTGCTAGATCTCATGGACGACCTGGTAGTTCTGCTTCAGAGCGTGGGGGTGCTGCCTCAGCTTCTAGCGCTCAGGTCTTATCACCAAGCTCATCAATGAGTTCATTGTCTTCGGAAAAGTCAACTCTGAACCCCCATGCTAAGGTGCCATGATTTTAATTTGTGCACTTTTTCTTGATTGAAGACCATTTAGCCTCGATCCTCGAATTTTTATTTGTCCGAATCGAATTTTTGATCAGTCATTTGGCTAGTTATCCAATAAAGGTGATAATTACGGTAAATAAATATTGCTGATCAAGTGGTTAATTAGTATGCACAAATTTAATTGATTCGGATAAATTTAAATTCGAGTTATCAATAAATTTTTGATAGAATAGGTAGGGCATAATTTCATTTCTTTGGGCATGGAAAGAAATATTTACAAATTAATTATAAATTTTAGTAGCAGGAATCGTTTAACTTGCTCACGATTTTTCCTCAAAAGCTCGATTCTGCGCTTTTGACTCAGATTCGCAGAAGAATCGCGAGTTTGATGATAGAGAAACGCGAATCTGATTACGGATCTATCGTCTTCTCTTCCTCTCGATCGGTCTGTCCCTCCCTCTTCTCTCGATCTCGATCTCATGACTCGTCTTCTCTAGATCGATCGATCTCGTCTCCTCTCTGCCTCGATCTCGTCTCGTCCTCCTCTCTCTCAATCGATCGATCGCCTCCGCCTCTTCACTCTCTGTCTCGCCTCTGTCTGAGCCTCTCTTCTCTCTTCTCTCTTCTCTCTTGTTTTTGTTTATTTTATTTTATTTTATATTTTATTCAAATATTAAATGTATTTATAATTATTCTAATATATTTTCTATTTATTTATTCTACCTTTATAAATATAAATAAATGTAATGGGTTATATATATATATTAAGTTAATATTAATTTTTATATCCACAAAATAAATAGATTTTAATTCTAAGTAAAAACATAAAATAAAATATAATTTATAGCAATTTATGATAGTTATGATATATTTCAAATATTAATTGGAGAAAAAAAATTATATCTCACAATATTTATATATATATTATTTAAAAATTATATATAAATTAAAAATATTATTAATAAAAATAATATATAAGATAAAAAATAAAAAGTATATTTAAATAAAACATAAATGTTGTTTATTAAATAAAATATAATAAATTTTATTCAAAAATAATGACAAGTGTTCTAAAAAATATCACTCCACTACTTTTATTTGTTATTCATTTTAAAAAAATATTTTTTATGTTGTATTTAATTAATTAAATATTACATAAAAATAAAAAATTTCTAACATATATATGTTAATTAATTTTTTTTTAAAAAAATGTTTATATAGATAAATTAAAAATATTTCAATAAAAATAATATATAAACGCTCCCAAATTACGACTCCTTTACATGGCCACGCTTCCCCGCTCCCGCTCCAGCTTCCGCTCCCGCTTCGTTACAAATATATTAAAAAAATAAAAACATAAAAATCTCTTATAAGAAAGTTTATGGTACACATATGAACCTTATAATTATAAAAATATGTGTATTCTTTTTATCTTATAATTATAGAAAAATAATTATATAATTTTATATTTTTTGAGTTGTAATTATAAAAGAAAATTATAACTAAATACAAAAAAATTATAATTAAATATCTCAAAATAATGTCACAACTAAAGAAGAAAATTGATTATAACTAAATAAGAAACTTACAAAAAAATTATAATTAAATATCTCAAAATAATGTCACAACTAAAGAAGAAAATTGATTATAACTAAATAAGAAACTAACGTAACTAAGGATGCATATAGTGTGAGAGTGTGTATAATAGAATTCTCCTCTCTGATATGCAAGATATGTTATTTGCGAGTTTGATCTTACAAATGTCATAACTCAGTACTATGAGAGTTATCACTAAAAAAAATTGACTTATGACAAGGCCTCGTTTGGAAACAAACTATTTTAGTAACTTTTTTATTTTTTATGAAAAGATGTACAGAAAAGTAAAGAGAGTGATATGATAACTTATAATGATTTTTTGACTTTTTGATTAAAATGTGTAGTTGACAAACGAGACCTAAATATCGCATGAGATATAACCA
Source organism: Camellia granthamiana (assembly GCA_036172215.1). Taxonomy (NCBI): domain Eukaryota; kingdom Viridiplantae; phylum Streptophyta; class Magnoliopsida; order Ericales; family Theaceae; genus Camellia; species Camellia granthamiana. The sequence continues at coordinate 9,308,056 of CM069917.1, forward strand.
AACAACTCTTGAATCATAATTAAAATTTTGTCATAATCAATATCACAAAATATCATAACTAATAACACAATAGGTCCACATGATATCCACCTTATAATTCTCTTCTTCTCTCTCTCCAAGAGGATAGCATTAACTTGAGTGTTCAACTCCAACCATATTTTTCATTTTTACTAATTAAAATATAAAAAGACAATTCTTTATTTTGCCTAATTTATTTTTTATTTACGTATACAAACACTACTTTTTATTTTACATATTTATATACACAAAATGTTTGAAGAGTCTCCCAAGACTCTTCAAATGTAGCTAATTTTGTTAAAATAGCTATTGCAATAGCTAATCCATTGAAATAACTAAAATATGATAATATTAACTATAATAATTAATATGTTTCATTTAAAGAGTTTCTTGGAATTGCTCCATATAAGTGTATTTTTATCTTTAATAATTTTTTATAAAAAAATTTAAGTTCTAAATTCAGCTCGGCGAAAGAAACTGAAAAATAACAAAAATTAAAAATGTTTAGAAAAGACAAAAATAAGCTAAAAACAGTAAATGTTTTTGCTTATTTTTAGCTTATTTTTGCTTGTTTTATTTTTTTTAGAAATTTTCATTTTTTTTAATCTTAAGATTCATTTACACAAGACAGATCAATTTTTTTTTTTTTTTAAAATAAATGAAATACTTTTTAAAAAAAGTCACTAAAAAAAATTCAGAAAAAGAGGTAGCATACCTAGATGTTACCAAACACCCTATCTATGGTTTGATCGTGGGATTTTTTTATTTTTTTTTTGGGAGGTAAGTTTTAAAAAAAAAACAGTAAATCTTACGATTTTTGCATAATTACACTAATTTTCCTTAAGTATTAATTTACATATCAATAATTCGTTAGTTATATATAGATAGAAAAATGATATTATCATCTTATTTACACTTAAACCTTTAACTTTTCTTATTTATCTTTATGAGTTTCAATCCATTGAACTCATTAGAAGGGAAGTCAATGTAATTACGTTCAAATTCTGAGATTGCTTGTATTTTTGTAAAACCTTAGGGGAGTTGAGTGTAATTTACACTTATCTTCACTGATATATATATATATTATTTAAAAAAAGAAGGTAAATTACACTAACCTCCTTTGAGGTTTAGTTAGCCTATAAGTTTGACCTAATTACATTAATTTTTCTTTTAATAAGATTAAACCCTTCAAAACTGGAAATAGATGGTGGGTAGATGTAAATAAACAAAGGTAAATTTACATTTTAGGAGAAAAAATATGAAAATATTATTTTTTTATCCATACAACTCATGAATTACTGATGAAAAAAAATCCTGTTAGTTGAGAAAAATATATGTTACTATTCTTAGAATTGTTGATCAGTAAGTATCCATTAAGCACTTTTGGGTTGATTAGATTTTGTGTGTATTGTTAGAAGCTTTTGTAATATCTCATCGTTGTTGATTATGGTGGGGGGTGGGGGAATGAAGATCATGTTTAGCATGTGCCCCTCCCCAAGTTAAATTTCTTGCTTCACCACTTGTTGCAATTGAACCAAATTAGAAAATTCATGCAATTATGTACCTTGCATTTGCAGGAAATGCCATACAAGGGAAGAGAATTTTAGGAAGCTGGTTGACTGCATTCAGAAACACAGATGTGCTTGTACCGAATAAGCTTCTAATGACAGACTACTCGGAAAATTAATTTTCCGTTGAAAGAGCCCAGCAGCTGATGAAAGACTTCATAATTCTCAAGCACTATTTGTGCTAGGGCTATGTCTCTCTCTCTCTCTCTGTGATGAGATATAATTCAATAACCTTGTAACCTTCACAATTCTCTGATTTGTTGATGTTTTTAAAGATGCAGTCGCTTTTTCTTCATTTGGGTGTTGTTTTTATTTTGATTTTTAAGTTATTTGGATTCAACTCAAGAGGCTTACAAAGGTTTTTACCTCATTGCGAAGTGTGTTTAGTTTTTTCGACAAAGACCAGGGTGGCACCGAAAGTGTTTTATGATGTATCAATGGATTTGGTTAATGCCATTTGCTAACGCCCGTGGCCTTGCTTGGGAATGGCTTCTTATGAGGTTAGCTCAAACTTTCAATAGAAATGTTGTGAATTTATGGTGCGTATTTAAAGAGCATTCATTTGCTTGATTTAAGATACTTGGATCCACAGGTACTAATCCCGAAAAGGTTGGCCTCATGGTCAAGCCTTGTGATTTGGGGGTGTGCTCCTTCCAATATCTCAAGTTTGAAACCTTGTAGGTGCAAATAATTTTTTGGGATTAGACCGTATGGGATTTTTGCTCCGACTTTAATTGGGTTCTATGCAAGTGGAAGGTTGGATTGGTCTTATGGATTAGTCGGTTTAATGGGTTGGATATTGAGTCATATAAAAAAAAGGAAAAAAGAAAAAAAAGATTGATAGGTTCTATACTTGTAGTTGCGATCTCTCCTCACCTAATGAGGTTTGCATTGCGTATGCTAGTTTGGCAGTTTTAGGTTTAATCCTACCTTGAAATCAAAGTCAGATTAGGAGTAAGTTTGAGGTTTATTTTCATTTCCATCTTTTGATTGTCTACATGTGGAAAGCCATTTCACCCTAGTTTGGCATATGTATTTTTTGGTCCTTTTCTGTTTATTTTATTTTATTTTAATTTGCAGTCTTTAGCTGCTTCTAGATTAGAAACTCTTGATCAAAACAATTTTAAAAAATTGAGATTTTTTTGTTCCATTAAAGATAAACAAACAAACCTAGCGTTAGAAGCCCCTTTTTATCAGACACCAGGTCTGGATTGTGAGTCTCATTTCCTCCCATTTTCCTTAGGTTGGATATATATTAGAATGTTTCTTGCATCTCCATAAAGAAAAAGAAAAGAATATTTGGAAAAATTCATGAAAGGAGGCGGAAAATTTTGGTTTGGAACCCCACCGTGAGAGAGATGCCTCGCGAGCCAGAGCCTAGTTGAGCTTTGCTCTAAGAGATAAATGAAGGTCTTTTCGGCTCGATTTATAGAGGGCTCGGCCCCTTCACAAAATAGAAAAACCAAAGCATCACTCCTTCATTTTGATTGTGTTGTGACGTTGATTGCGTAGCTTTGAAGTTTGGCATTGCTTGCCCAAGAACCAAAAAACGAAGGCATAAACCCAAGGTTCCATAGTAACGAGTATAATCTACGAAGCAAGCTTAAGGGTTCTCTTGAACTACATTCGTTGTGTATTTTTCTTCATAAGTCTTTATCAGTCATTAATAAACTTTTTTTTGTTTTAAACATAGAAAAATATCATTTATATCTTTCACTTAAAAAGTAAATAGTCCTTTTTTTGATTAATTATTATTATTTTTGATGAACCTTATCTAAAATGTCAGATTCATAATAAGTTTAAATTATCAAAATCTTTATTTTGAACAAATAATATTCAATATTGACAAGAAAGAGTAAAGAATATCACATTGTTTTGTTTTCTGGGTTAAAAAAAAAAAAAACACGACAATGTTCGAAATTTCTAATATACAGAGGCGGAGCCACTTAAAGCTTAGGGGGTCACGTGCCCCCCCTAAACTTTCAATATTTATACTGTTACCCATATAAATAAAAATTATGTATTATTTATCCTTTATAAAATTTAATAGTGACCCTCCTTAAATTATGTAATTTTTTTTGTATTTTTCAAAATTTAATTTTTTTTTATTTTAATATTTTGATTATTCTTGTACACTTTTAATTGATAGGTCAAGATAAGAATTGAATCAATTGATAATTCATTTCTTATTATGAGATTTGTTTAGTTGCTTATTTCTCCTCATTGTGGGGCACTTTTTTTTTGAGTTGATAGGATTGAATTTATTGATTATTTGGTTAATAGAATTTAGTTATTGATTGTGGATTTATAAGTCATGTTAATATAAATCTCAGGATAATTGTAATAAAAATAAAAATAAAAATGTATAAATTTAATAATATCTCGTTGTTACTTCTTATGGGGGGGGAAAATTCAATATTGTGATTAATATGTGCCCCCTCTATATTAAATTTTTGGCTCCGCCACTGCTAATATATTTTTATAATTTAATTTATATGATATGTGTTAATTTTTGATGTGTCATACATTTAATCAAATAGAATCCATGAATTTGAGAACCTAAATTGTGGATCTATAGTATTGTTTAAGAAAACAAACACAAGTTGTGTTTGTATTTTGATTGATTAATATAAAATTTTTGGGTAAATTACACTGATACCTTAAGATTTTTGTTTAATACAGATCCCCATTCACATTTGAAAATTTACACCTATCCCTTGTCAGATTAAAATAACATATTTGTCCCTTAACCTTTATACATATAAAATAATAAAATAATATAGATATTTTATTCATGTCATTTCAAGGAAAATAATAATCATTTTTATAATTAATCCATATGATATGTATTATTTTTTAATATTTTAAGATTTTTTTTTTTATTATTTTTTAGATACACCTAATCTAGATATACTTAAAAAGTATAATATTTTGTGATTTTTTTTTTATTTACATTTACCAAATACGAAAAAAAAAATACAAAAATTCAATACATTATTTTATTTTGTTGTATTCAATGATTTTTTTTTTTTTAAAAAAAGATTTTTGTATAGATTTTATATTTTTAAATATATTTAGATTAAATTGATCTAATCTAGATATAATGGTGGAAATAAAAATGAAAAATTATATTAATATACAAAAATTTATATTAAAAAAATCATAAAAATGTTGGAATAGTGATATTGTTGTAAATATAAATCATATTTATAGATGTTTTGTTTTAAAGTGAAAGATCACCATTAAGCTATATCATTGTGCTTGAAAATTCTATATAAAATTTTATATTTGTATATTGTCATTCAATAAAAATATGGTTAGATAGAATTTAATGATGAAAAATTATAAAATATAGTCATGATGATAGGAAGAAAAATAATAGGAAAAAGGGCAAAATTGTCATTTAGAAAAATTAAGGACATGACAGTAGCAATTTATGGAGAAATTTATAATCAAATTATAAATCTCAAAAAGAAAAATAATGGGTATGTTGGGTTTTGTAGAGTGATTTTGGAAATTTTTTTCTAAAAACTTTGTTTGGTTTGTAATTTTTCTAAAACAATTTCTAAAATCACTTTCTCTCACTTACACATCAATCAATTACTTTTTCTCTCTCTTCTTTCATGCTCAATCACTTTTTCTCTTACACATATCTACTCAATTACAACAAAATATCAAATCATTCCAAACTCTAAAACTACTTTCAAAATACACAACCAAACAAACTAATTTTTTTTTAACAGTAATGCTCCGGAACTCTAAAAAAAGAGCACTAAAATAACATTAATTTGTCTTTTTCTCCACTTTTTTTTGTCTTCTACTTCACTTTTTTTTTTTTTTTTTAAATGGGTGACAGCTCATTAGAGCTGTCCTTTTTCAGCTCTAATTAGAGCTCCGGAGCATTTTTCTTTTTTTAAACTCTCTCCTCAAAATAATTTTTAAAAATTACTCTCTCAAAATCAAACCAAACATTTTTCAAATATAAAGAGATGTGTATCAAATAGAAATTTCAAGGGCGGCAGTGTAATTTATCTTTATTTGTTTATTTATTTTTTAGTTATAGAATATCTATAAGTTGGCTTCCAAACATGCACCAAGTAGAACAAGATGTTGAATATTGTAATTCATTTAAGTAAGATATAATTGTAATTCATTTAAGTAAGATATAAGATTCCTAGTCGGTATCTATGTTTTAAATGAGTTTTTTATTTTATGTTTTAACTTAGTTTTACATAATTTGTTTAATCACACATTATAAAGTGAGCTGTGATTGGAGTTGACGGGATGTATCAGCACCCATTAGTTTTCGATTATTTTGACAAAGAGGTCATTTTTGTTTTGGTTTGAGATGTGAGTTGGTTTTTTTAATTTTTTAATTATTTTAGTTTGGAGGCAAAAAGTTCTGTTTAGGATAGATTTTTTGATTTTTTTGACTTTTGTGAAGGAAAAAATAAAATAATTATGATTTAAATGTAATATTTTTTAACTTAAAATTAAAAAGTTTATTTTATCTTTTTGTAGATATTTTAAATCCAATCCTTCCCAAACCAGTGTTTTGTTTGGTTTGTGTTTGAGATGTAGAATTCATGCAAACAATTTCATATTTTTAGTATAGTTATACTAAAAATATGTAATTAGTTGTATTTTTTAAAAATTCCTGAGGGAGTAAACACCATCCAAAATAATTTGAATGTGATGAGTTCGAAATTATGAATCAAAGTGGTTTTTTTTTTTTTGTACAACTTTTTTCAAGTTAAATGTTAATAAGTAGAATCTATAACTATCATTTTCTTGGTTTTGAAATAATCAATTTAAATTTATTTATTTTTGTATCGTGAGCTATAAAAAAAAATTGTACTAAACAATTTGATATAAAATAAAATTAAAAAGAAAAAAAGAAAAAAAAAGAAGAAGTATAAACAGCTCAATAAATTGCATAAAAAAGGCATGAAAGTAACTTTACGCAAGAGCGTGGTCATCTGATTTTATGCTTCTTGAACACGTTCTCCTCATAAACCGGTTTAAAGATTAGTTCAACCCCAAGGTTTATTTTTGGTATCGGAGCTAATCACATACTCAGACACAATTTATGAAAATTGATTTTTGAGGGTGAGTTTCTATTTAATAATTTGTACATTTTTTAATTTGAAATAAAATGAATCACAAAAATGCATTATTAAGGTTACATTTGATTTATTTTTCAAAACTCAACTCTGTTTTTAAATTATGATTTAGATGCAACATGTTAACTAAACATATTTTAAAAATACAATTCAAAAAATTACTTTCAAAATTCCGCTCTTTATTATTATTATTATTATTAATTAATCAATCAATCAATCAATTAATCATATTTTCTCTCTCATCTCTCCTCTCACATTCTTGCACAATCTCTTACATTTTATACATTAATCAATAAATAAAAAAAATTATAGATCATTCCAAAACTATTTTCAAAACTTATAACTAAATAAATTTTCTATTTTTAAGGGGAGTTTGGGGAAGATGATTAAAAGCTGGCATGTAGTTTTTAACCAAGCTTTTTGACTTTTTGAAAGTTGGTATAAAACTGTTTTTTGACTTTTTCAATTAATATTTGTTTATATTGTTACATCACATTCCAATGACCAAAATATCTCCACTCAAAGGATTTTGTCTTAACCCACAAATGTAAACATGTAATTTCACATGTAGCTTTTTGCTACCTTCCCAAATAGTTTTAATGCCAAAAAAGTCAGCTTTTAACTTTTTTGGCAAGTTGCAAAACACAACTTTTATTTTTTTTTTCAAATGACAATCACGATTCAAAAACTCAAAACTTAAAATATAATTCCATACTTATAATTATAAAACTAATCAAACAGAGAATTTGAGGATAACAAATACTACACGTGCCTTTAAAATTGATTACAGTTATTTTCACAATCCAAACATGTCCTATGAGTCTTTTTATCTTTATTATTACTCTTGACATAAATGATTCGCTGTGGCAAGAACAAACAACGACGTGGCTCCAAAATATTGCAAAATCGTTGATTATTTACAGTTCTCTAATATTAAATTAATTAATAGCAAGTATATGAATTATAAATTATTATCATTACGTGCCCATCATCTATTTTTCTATTGCGGGTCACCGCCTCAATTTTTAAATTGTTAATTCAATATATTAGTACTTATTTAATTCAATTTAACAGTTGTAGTTTTATCTCTAATCATATTTTTTTGGATATATATAATTCACTTTTGGGTGTTGAGCTTGTGCTTAATTGTTTAATTTTCTGGTCTTATCTTCAAAGTACAGTTTATAATAAGTTTTATCCTGGGATAATATAGTAGTTATGGTGGGACATTTGAAAGTTCGAGTCCATCAACTATAATGACAAAAAACATATATATATATTACAAATATTTATTTAAAATATAAATTCTTTCCTGTAATTTAAAAAATTATATACTCCATTAGAGTTTGTATTTTAATAGAGTTCACAAAAAATCAAAAGTACTTAAATACCCACCTATACCAAAAGACAATTACTATATGAATAATGCTATACAAATAAATATATATATAATTTTCATACATAATAATATGACTTATTATGAACTTTTTAATTCAAAACAAAATACCATTGAATATAAATTTATTTATAATAATAGCATTATCACTTTATTATTGTCATTGTCAAGTTTTATATATAATTAAAATTTTCTTCACTATATTATCTTAATCTTTGTCAATCGCCACTCCCCCAACCCACCTTTTACTTGTCCTCAACCTCATCATCATAACCTTTATGTATGTATATTGAAGAGAAAAAAAAAAAAAAAAAAAAGTCAATTATATATTGAAGATGATTGAAGGATGTGACGATTAGTTCATTGTTGGAAACTTTCACTCTTTTTTTTTTTTTTTTTTGGTTGAAATATATGCCTTTCTAGGTGTATTGCGATATGCAACTCTAGTATTTTATATTCAAAGTTTTTAGTTATTTTTTGTTGTTAGTGGTACATAACCAAAAATACATTTTGTGAATTAGAGAGTGAGTGAGTCTGTATGAGTGTTTTGAACCAAAATGGAGCAATGAAAGAATGAAAGAAGTCGAGAGGACAATCCCCTTTCCTACTTTTAACTGCCTACCCAACCCTTCTTTGCATCGCCACCCTGCCACTTCCCTTACCTCTTCCAACTCTTCCAGCCCCTCAATCAAACATTCTTTTACACTAATTCATGGCCAAAACCCAAATCTTATTTCTCAAATCATGTACTATGACATTGAGTGTTCCCGCGATGAGGGTCAATTAGAGGGAGATGAGTCTAAATTTAGGTATTCGGCGACGGTTGGTGAAATTTAGAAAAATTTCTCCCTTTTTAGAATGGCTCCAGTGGCTACATTTATATTAGGTTTGGTCACTCGGGCAGTTGTACCTTTTGATTATGGTATGGTATTGTCAGATCCGAACATGGAAGTGGCAACAATTGTAGTAACTGATTAGGAGAGTGGAGCAGAGATGAGAGTATAAGAAGAATGAAAAGGAGAAAGAGAAAAAGAAAGAGAAAGAGAGAGCTACAAGTAGTTAGTAGATGTGGTGGTGACCAAAATGAATGGTATGGCAAAAGAGAAAATAAAGAAAAGAAAAAAAAAAGAAAAAGGATGAAAGAGAATAAATAAGAAATATAGAACCCAGGGGGTGTGGTGGAGTGGAAGGGACTCCTCCTCCCTTAACCAAGGTCGGGGGTTCGAATCCCGCCTTGGGCATGGAGCAGCCTTAAATCCCTGGGCCAGCTGTCCCACCCTTCGAGGTGCCTACAAACCAGCGAAGGGACTAGTCTCCGCGGTCGGCGGAGGATACCCTGGGGGAACCTAAAAAAAAAAAAATAAGAAATATAGAGAGTAAAGAGTTGGAGAATAAGAAGAAAGATATTGGGTAGCTAGTATCACAACCATAATAAAATTTGGGATTATTGTGATGTTGGGCCTTTTTTTTTCTTTTTTTTTGTGTGGCTATGTTGATGGATTTTGTTTTGGGTTTGTTCTAAGGACAAGTTGTTTATAAGTGTTGATGGAGCGTGGGGAAAGAGGTGTTCACTGAGTGTGACAACCCCGACTCATGATTAACACTAATTCACGATTAAGCATGCTAAAGTAAATGATTAAGGCGAAATCCTAAATTAATTACATGAGTGTGTTGCTTTAAATGCATCTTTATCTGTTTGATGTAAAAAGATCTGTTCATGTTTTAATTTCAATTTGCGAATTGAAAGCCTTATCGGCAACCGATTCAGAAATTGACTTAATTCATATGTTAATTAGGATTTATAAAATTTTATGGTAGGTTTAATTAAAATTCGGTTCGAAATGATTAAATTAGATTAATTTAATGCCATTTGATTAACTTTGTTTATTTACCACCTAGTAAGCCATTATATTGACCCCACTAGTTCAACTCTATACCTCTATTCTCCTTAAAAGATGCTCAACCGTGAGAGAGGGAGAGAGTAGGAAGATTTGGGTCCTAAGCTTGAGAATTGAACTCAAACAAGAGGAATTGCTAGGAGATAAGAAGAAACTTTGGAGATTTGATCATCTAGCTCAAGAATTTAGCACCTAAGGCCCAATTGAACATCTAAGGTAAGAAGCCAAGTCTCTAGTCTTGAAATTGAGTTGATTCATCTATGAATTCAAGTGAATTGAGCTATGAGATGTAAGAATTAAGCTTAAGAAGTAAGAAGGAAAATTAATCCATGCATGCATGTTCATTTCATTACATTTGGAGCATGTTTGCTAAGAATTCTCTCACGCATGTCATAGATTGAGCTTAATTGTAGGAAATCATCATGTTTTCAATCAATTTGCCAAGTTTGATCATGTTTTGAAGTGGTAGAGTTCAAGAGAATTCATGCATGTTATATTCTTGAAACATTCATAAAGTTTAAGTTGAATTTGTGTACAATTGGCATGCTTTTGGGGTTTGATTTTATGAAATGATCTTTAAATCATGATGTGTTGTGAGTCTCCAAGTGTTTTCCAGAATTTTGGCCCAAAATGATGAATTTTGGAGTGTTGAATTCATGTGTTTGAACTTTGGGAGCAAATCTGGAAAACCCAGAATTTTGCTTCCATGCTCAAGCGAAGGATTCCACGCTCGAGCGACCACCTTTATTTTCATCCTTCCGCTCGAACGACACAAGGTTGGCTCGAGCATAAATTGCATGCTCTCAGAAGTTTGCGTATTTGGAAGCACGCTCGAGCGACAAGACTTGCGCTCGAGCGACAAGACTTGCGCTCGAGCGAGGTCCTGTGTCTCACGCTCAAGTGAGCGTCAAGCGAAAATTGCACGCAACTAGGACTTTTTCACATTTTGCAGACCACTCGAGTGAGGGAATGTGCGCTCGAGCTACCACTTACATGCGGTATGTCCGCTCGAGCGAAGGAAGCTACGCTCGAGCGAGACCCCTGTTTTCAGCAAGTTTTGAAAAACATTTGCAAGTACATTTTTGCATCCTCTTTCCATCCTAGGCATTCCTAGGCAATGATTAAGACATCATAATAAGGATAATAAAGTAGAACCACACCAAAACAAGTAGAGAAGACTAAGTTATCAATTCCAAGTGTGTAATTTAGTATACGTTCATTCTGTAACTGTGTAGGTTACGCACCTCAAGGAAGCTGAGTAACCTGCTTACAGCCCTGTTATTTGTGAGTAACAATGTTGTAAATCTATGTTCAATTATAATTATTTTCTGAACGATTGACTGTACTGTTTTCTGAAATGACATTGTTTACCGGATGAATGTTTGTTCTATTTTATGAACTGTACTCGTGGCATCCATAGCAACTGACTGTTACTGTTACTGTTACTGTTACTGTTACTATTACTACTACTGTGACAAAGATCTCTGTCAGTTCCTATTCTTGGAACTACTGCTACTGTATTGATGGCCATCAACTGACTGTTTGGTCTATTAAGACCTATTGTACTGTTCTGCTATTGGATATACCACGTATGACTGCTATGACTTTTAAATGAATGATATGACATGAAATATGAGACGTTGATTGGATAACTAATTTACAGATGTAATTGACTGTTTTAAATACTGAAAGGACTTTCATTCTTAACCCCTTTACACATTCGTTATTCACTGGGCTTTAACTCACAGTTTATTGTATATGTATATAGGTGGCCAGGTACCGGATCAAAGCTAGAGGTGTTGACCCGAGCTCACGTTTTGTCAAGCCAGCCATTGTTCCTCATAACGAGGTTTTGAACTTGCACGAGTCAAGGCTTTTTGGATGACTCAAATTCGTCATTTTGTCTTTGCTAATGTAAAGAATGTTGAAGACTCTGTGTATATAGTTTTTGATGATGAGATTATGTCCCTAACTTGCATAATGGCTTACATATGTATTTTTGGTATAAGTGTTTATGAATATGGCTGTGCGCATGAAAGTTTATTTTCCATTCAGGTCTCCACAGCTCATTGGACATTATCTTATTATTGATTGGCTTCCGCCAGCCCCCTTTATACTGTACTATTGTCAATACTGTTAAGCAGGCCTTTGGTAATCACGGATTACTAGCCGGTTACGATGCTAAACCCTTAGGGGCGGGTTTGGGTCGTGACAGAGTGGTATCAGAGCACGAGTTACACCGCACACACGTATCCAAATGAGCTATAGGATGTCCTAGAAGAGTAATTCGGGCATTGCATGAGCATAAGAAAGTGTGTGTGGTCATGATAGGTATATATGTGCTAATGTGCTAATGTACATAAGTAAGCTATTTTTCCTATGTTTATTATTACTGTGTTGTATATATTGCAATGGAGAATGTAAGGAATACAGATGAACCTGAATCATCTGAAACGAGAATTGTAAGATTGGAAATAATGGTTGAATTGTTGACTGAGGCATTAAGACAACAACAGAACCAACAGCCCCCACTCCCTCCGGTGCAGCCAGAACCAAATACCAATGACGATGTGATTGCTTTGACCCAAAAGTTTAACAAAATGAAGCCACCAACATTCCAGGGAGGTCTTGAGGCACTAAAGGCCGAAGCATGGGTCCTAAAAATTGAAAAACTATTTGAAGTATTCCCATGTGCTAAGGCACACAAAGTGTTATTGGCTACTTTTACCTTACAAAAAGAGGCTAGACGGTGGTGGGTGTTTATTCGTGATACAAACAATGCTATGACTTGGGCTCAGTTTAAAGAAGCTTTTTATGAGAAGTATTTCCCTCAGTGTGTCCCAGACCGCAAAGTGACTGAATTTGAACAACTGAAGCAGGGCACCAAGTCAGTAGCAGAATATGAATCTAAGTTCACCGAGCTCGCCCGATACGCACCACACATGGTGGATACAGACTATAAAAAGGCCAGGAAGTTTGAAGGTGGGCTTAATGTGGAAATACTCGATCGAATTAACGTCTTGAAATTACTCAAGTATGTATATGTCCTTGATCGAGCGATCATAGCTGAGGCAAATGTTGCAATGTTGAAACAGTCTAAGGCACCGGTGACTGAATGGCGGGGCAAGAGACAAAGTTTCAGTTTCAAAAAGGACCGAAATAACTCATTGAATAAAAAGCAAAATACAGGGTCAACAAGTAGCTCCAGTCTAGGAAATAATTCCATATCACCTTGTCCAGAATGTGGCAGAAGACATAAAGAGGTTTGTTACAAAATTTATGGGGCATGTTATAGGTGTGGCAAGGTGGGTCACATGGTCAAAGATTGTCCTCTCACATCTTAAGGCACTAGTAAACCCGTAGCAAGAGCTGCAGCATCAGCTGTTACACCAAAACCCAATCCCAAAGCTACCGGAAATGAATCTTTGAGGCAAGGCCGGGTGTTTGCACTTGTACCAAAAGACATGCAGAATGCCGAGGCAGTTGTTAGGAATGGCAACGGGGCGGGGCGGGGCCGGGGATCACCCTCCCCGTCCCCGATCCCCGATGGCAGAACTCCCCCCCGTCCCCGTCCCCGTCCCCGACGGGGAACCAACCCCCACCCCCACCCCCGCCCCCGAACGGGGATCGGGTTTCCCCGACCCCGAAAATCCCCGGCCAAAAATACATCAACATCAAAAAAAAAAAAAAAAATCAACATCAGATTTCATCACCATCAAGAACATCAAAAAAAAATCAACAACATGAACAGATTATATCACCATCAAGAACAGATCTGAAAGCAACATCAAGAACACATCTGAGAGAGAGAGAGAGATCTGTGAGAGAGAGAGAGGAGATCTGTGAGAGAGAGAGAGATACCATGTGGAGAGAAGAAGGCGGCGGTGAGGGAGCTGACGGTGAGACGAGAGAAGCCGGCGGTGGTAGCTTCAGATCGATCGAACCACGGTCTGTCCATCTTCAGATCGATCGATCGATCGATCAAACCACGGTCCGTCTGTGGTGGGTGGGAGGAGGAGGACGATCGGCGTGACTGGGTCGCGACTCGGTGGGAGGAGGAGGACGATCGGCGTGACTGGGTGGGAGGAGGAGCTGACGGTGAAGAGGACGATCGGCGTGACTGGGTCGCGACTCGCGACGGTGGAGAGTGAGAGAGAGAGAGAGAGTAGAGCGAAGAGAGAGAGGGAGAGACGGGGCTGAACAAAAAACGGGGAATTTTGTAGTATGTGTGTGTTGTGTATATATATATATAGGGGGTAAATTAGTAAATTCATTCCGGGGAAAAACCGGGCCGGGGAACGGGGCCGGGGCCGGGGACGGGCCGGGCTTGAACACTGATCCCCGTCCCCGGCCCGAATCTGTTCGGGGATTAAATTTTAAATACCATCCCCGTCCCCGCGGGGGTATTTTTCGGGGAAAACCCGCTTAAATCGGGGTCGGGATCGGGGATCCCCGTCGGGCCGGTTTCAAATTGCCATCCCTAGCAGTTGTGTCAGGTATACTTTCAATTTGTGCTCAAAATGCTTATATTTTGATTGATTCGGGGTCTACACATTCGTTTGTCTCGCATGTTTTTTCACGAAAATTAAATCAACCACTGGAACCCATGAACTATTTATTAGCTGTATTTTCACCTGCTGGGGGATCTATGACTTGTGCTTATGTGTATCCTGCGTGTGAGATTGTTATTGGAGATGTGCTCTTATATGTTGACTTGCTATCTCTGAATCTTGATCATTTTGATGTAATTTTGGGAATGGATTGGTTAACAAAATATCATGCCTTCATTGACTGTGTAACAAAGCAAGTTATTTTTCGTCCACCAGGATTGCCTGAATTTAGTTTTAATGGGGTTGGTGTTGTACCTCTCATATACTTGATTTCATCTATGAAAGCATCCAAATTGATTAAAAATGGGTGTAAAGGATACTTATGTTGTATATTGACTATACCTACTGATACTAAAGCTAATGTGAACAGTATTCCTATAGTCAGAGAATTTCTAGATGTTTTTCTAGATGATCTTCCAGGGGATCTAATTGACAGGGAGATTGAGTTCACTATTGAGGTGATATCAGGTACACAACCAATTTCCAAAGCTCCGTATAGAATGGCACCTATTGAATTGAAAGAGTTGAAAATCCAGTTGCAAGAATTGTTAGACAAGAGGTTCATCAGACCTAGCACGTCACCGTGGGGCACTCCAGTTTTATTTGTGAAAAAGAAGGATGGTTCATTGAGGCTTTGCATCGATTACCGTGAACTAAATAAGGTGACAGTAAAAAACAAGTATCCGTTGCCTCGCATTGATGATTTATTTGACCAACTGCAAGGTGCTCAAGTCTTTTCCAAAATTGATCTTCGATCCGGGTACCACCAATTGAAAGTTAAGGCCGGGGACATTGAAAAGACTGTTTTTCGAACACGGTATGGACATTATGAATTTCTTGTTATGCCTTTCGAAGTTACTAATACGCCTGCTGCATTTATGGATCTGATGAACAGAATTTTCAAACCATTCCTCGATGAATTTGTGGTTGTTTTTATAGATGATATCTTGATTTATTCCAAAAGTAAAGAAGAACACGAACATCATTTGAGGATTGCTTTGCAAACCTTGAAAGAGAAGAAATTATATGCAAAATTGACAAAGTGTGAATTATGGCTTGATAGTGTTATGTTTTTGGGCCATATGATTAGTAAATATGGCATATCAGTTGACCCACAAAAAATTGAAGTAGTGGCGAATTGGCCTAGACCGACTAATGTTACCGAAGTTTGAAGTTTCTTGGGTTTGGCCGGGTACTATCAGAGATTCGTGAAAGATTTTTCCAAAATTGCTTTACCATTAACTCAGTTGACTCAAAAGGGAATACCATTTGACTGGACCGATCAGAGAGAATTAGCCTTTCAAGAATTGAAGACTCGACTTGTGATTGCACCGGTTCTCACCTTACCCTCAGGTACGGATGGATATACTATTTTTAGTGATGCTTCTTATAAGGGTTTGGGGTGTGTATTGATGCAGAATGGTATAGTCATTGCATATGCTTCCCGATAACTGAGGCCACATGAAAAGAATTATCCAACTCATGACCTGGAGCTTGCTACAGTAGTATTTGCATTGAAAATTTGGCGCTACTACTTGTATGGGGCAACATGTGAGGTGTACACAAATCACAAGAGTTTAAAATATTTCTTTACACAGAAAGAGTTGAACATGAGACAACGGAGATGGCTAGAATTAATAAAAGATTATGATTTGCAAATCTTGTATTATCCGGGGAGAGCTAACACTGTTGCTGATGCACTCAGTAGGAAATCAATTGGGAATTTGGCATGCTTACTTACTGGGCAAAAAGAATTACTACACGACCTTGAGAAATTGGAGGTTGAAATTGTTCTGCGAGAACAAGGCGGAACCTTAGCTGCTATTTCTGCTCAACCGACACTTATTGAGGAGATTAAAGAGAAACAACAACAAGATGACCTTTTGAAGAAGATTATTGATAAACGGGAATCCAAACCAAGGCTGGGATTTGTTTTTGAACATGGTGTGCTGAAATTTCAAAGTAGGTTGTGTGTACCAAATGATGTTGACGTGAAAAAGCGAGTTTTGCAAGAAGCCCACAGTTCAAAACTTTCTATTCATCTAGGGAATGCAAAAATGTACCAAGACTTGAAGCTTAACTTCTGGTGGCCAGGAATGAAGAAATAAATTGCTGAGTTTGTGTCAAAATGCTTACAATGCCAACAAGTCAAAGCTGAACATCAACGACCCGCAGGGTTGCTCCAACCTTTGCCAATACCGGAGTGGAAATGGGAGCGTATTACCATGGATTTCGTTGTTGGACTACCTCGTTCCAATAGAGGTATGGACTCAATTTGGGTTATTGTTGATCGTTTGACTAAATCTGCACACTTTTTACCTGTCAAAACAATCTATAATGTGGATAAATTGGCTACAATTTACATCAATGAGATTGTTAGATTGCATGGAGTGCCTGTGTCCATTGTTTCTGATAGGGACTCGAAGTTCACACCAAGATTTTGGCAGAGTCTGCAAATGGCGTTGGGTACCGAATTGAGATTGAGTAGTGCATATCATCCTCAAACCGATGACCAGTCAAAAAGAACAATCCAAACGCTGAAAGATATGTTACGTATGTGTGTGCTTGATTTTCAAGGGACTTGGGAGACTCACTTGCCACTAGCTGAATTTGCCTACAATAGTAGCTTTCATTCGAGCATTGGTATGGCGCCTTTCGAGGCATTGTATGGTAGAAAATGTCGGTCACCTATTTGTTGGGCAGAAGTTGGAGATGGGCCTTTACTTGGCCCTGAGATTGTGCATGAAACAACATAAAATGTGAAATTAATTGAACAAAGATTGAAAACTGCACAAAGTCGACAGAAAAGCTATGCGAATGTACGAAGACGAGACAGGGAATATGAAGTGGGTGATCATGTCTTCATTAAAGTGACACCAATGAAGGGGCAGACTCGCTTTGGAGCCAAGGGCAAGCTAGCACCGAGATATGTTGGGCCGTATAAAATCATCGAAAAGATTAATCCAGTGGCATATCAAGTAGCGCTTCCTCCCGAGATGGAACATATGCATAATGTCTTTCATGTTTCAATGTTGCGGGACTATTTTCGGGATCCTTTTCATGTTATTGAGCCTACCCATGTGGTATTGAGTGACGACTACACTTATGAAGAACGGCCTATTCAGATTGTAAACCGACGAATCAAGAAGTTGAGAAATAAAGAAATCCCGTTAGTAAAGGTGGATTGGCAAAATCATGGTGGCGTTTACGTAACTTGGGAAAGGAAAGAAGACATCATGAAAAGATATCCTGACTTGTTCCCTTTGAATCACGTGTTCTTCCAAAATGAAGGTAATTAGAGTTTGGAGGACCAAACTCTTTTAAGGGGGAAAAACTGTGACAACCCCGACTCATGATTAACGCTAATTCACGATTAAGCATGCTAAAGTAAATGATTAAGGCGAAATCCTAAATTAATTACATGAGTGTGTTGCTTTAAATGCATTTTTATCTGTTTGATGTAGAAAGATCTGTTCATATTTTGATTTCGATTTGCAAATTGAAAGTCTTATCGGTAACCGATTTAGAAATTGACTTGATTTATATGTTAATTAGGATTTATAGAATTTTATGGTAGGTTTAATTAAAATTCGGTTCGGAATGATTAAATTTGATTAATTTAATGCCATTTGATTAACTTTGTTTATCTACCACCTAGTGAGCCATTATATTGACCCCACTAGTTCAACTATATACCTCTATTCTCCTTAAAAGATGCTCAACCGTGAGAAAGGGAGAGAGTAGGAAGATTTGGGTCCTAGGCTTGAGAATTAAACTCAAACAAGAGAAATTGCTAGGAGAGAAGAAGAAACTTTGGAGATTTGATCATCTAGCTAAAGAATTTAGCACTTAAGGCCCAATTGAACATCTAAGGTAAGAAGCCAAGTCTCTAGTCTTGAAATTGAGTTGATTCATCTATGAATTCAAGTGAATTGAGCTATGAGATGTAAGAATTAAGCTTAAGAAGTAAGAAGGAAGATTAATCCATGCATACATGTTCATTTCATACATTTGGAGCATGTTTGCTAAGAATTCTCTCATGCATGTCATAGATTGAGCTTAATTATAGGAAATCATCATGTTTTCTATCAATTTGCCAAGTTTGATCATGTTTTGAAGTGGTGCAGTTCAAGAGAATTCATGCATGTTATATTCTTGAAACATTCATAAAGTTTAAGTTGAATTTGTGTACAATTGGCATGCTTTTGGGCTTTGATTTTATGAAATGATCTTTAAATCATGATGTGTTGTGAGTCTCCAAGTGTTTTCCAGAATTTTGGCCCAAAATGATGAATTTTGCAGTGTTGAATTCATGTTTTGAACTTTGGGAGCAAATCTGGAAAACCCAAAATTTTGCTTCCACGCTCGAACGAAGGATTCCACGCTCGAGCAACCACCTTTATTTTCATACTTCCGCTTGAGCGACACAAGGTTGGCTCGAGCATAAATTGCATGCTCTCAGAAGTTTAGGTATTTGGAAACATGCTCGAGCGACAAGACTTGCGCTCGAGCGAGGTCCTGTGCCTCACGCTCGAGCGAGCGTCGAGCGGAAATTGCACGCAACCAGAACTTTTTCACATTTTGCAGACCGCTCGAGCGAGGTAGTGTGCGCTCGAGCGAGACCCCTGTTTTCAGCAAGTTTTGAAAAATATTTTCAAGTATATTTTTGCATCCTCTTTTTATCCTAGGCATTCCTAGGCAATGATTAAGACATCATAATGAGGATAATGAAGTAGAACCACACCAAAACGAGTAGAGAGGACTAAGTTATCAATTTCGGATGTGTAATTTAGTATACGTTCATTCTGTAACTGTGTAGGTTACGTACCTCAAGGAAGCTAAATAGCCTGCTTACAGCCCTGTTATCTTTAAGTAACAATGTTGTAAAGCTGTGTTCAATTATAATTATTTTCTGAACGATTGACTGTATTGTTTTCTGAAATAACATTGTTTACCGGATGAATGTTTGTCCTATTTTATGAACTGTACTCGTGGCATCCATAGCAACCGACTGTTACTATTACTATTACTGTTACTATTATTGCTACTGTTGCTGTTACTGTTACTGCTACTGTTTCAGAGATCTCTGTCAGGTCCTATTCTTGGAACTACTGCTACTGTATTGATGGCCATTAACTGACTGTTTGGTCTATTAAGACCTACTGTACTGTTCTGCTATTGGATGTACCACGTATGACCGCTATGACTTCTAAATGAATGATATGACATGAAATATGAGACGTTGATTGGATAACTGATCTACAGATGTAATTGACTGTTTTAAATACTGAAAGGACATTCATTCTTAACCTCTTTACACATTCGTTATTCACTGGGCTTTAACTCACAGTTTATTGTATATGTATATAGGTGGCCAGGCACCGGATCAAAGCTAGAGGTGTTGACCCGAGCTCACGTTTTGTCAAGCCAACCGTTGTTCCTCATAACAAGGTTCCGAACTTGCACGAGTCAAGGCTTTTTGGGTGACTTAAATTCGCCCTTTTGTCTTTGCTAATGTAAAGAATGTTTAAGACTGCTGTGTATACAGTTTTTGATGATGGGATTATGTCCCTAACTTGCAGAATGGCTTACATATGTATTTTTGGTATAAGTGGTTGTGAATACGGCTGTGTGCATAAAAGTTTATTTTCCATTCAGGTCTCCACAACTCATTGGACATCATCTTATTATTAATTGGTTTCCGCCAACCCCCTTTATACTGTACTATTGTCAATACTGTCAAGCAGGCCTTTGGTAATCATGGATTACTGGCCGGTTACGATACTAAACCCTTAGGGGCGGGTTTGGGTCGTGACACTGAGGTAGTAGAGGAAGCCAGTATGGAAAAGGAGTGGCCGTTGAATTGGTGAATCGATTGATGTAGTTTGAATTGAATGCTAGCTGAAAGTGCTGTTGATGTTAACAAAATTAATCAACTAAATAATTGACTAACAAAAATGGATATTATTATGCGATTTGAAACTTCATACGTGAATTGTATTTTCTAGATTTTGAAGGTAGAATATGAAGGAGTTAAAAGTATAACCCTGTTGAAGGTTTTTGAAGATATAATATGGGCCATGACAATTAAAAAATATGTAGGAAACTATGTATTATGGGTGTGTTTGATTGGACGGACTGGATAAGGCGGGATTAGAATCTATCAGACTTGAGTCCTGAGACTGTGAATCCCCCAGACTATTTTGTTGGATTGGATATGTATTATGTGTTTGTTTTTTTATGGGATTAGATGTCTGGAAAGAACTATTTTTAATAAATCGATTGATATAGTTTGAATTGAATATTGACTGAAAGTGCTGTTGATGTTAACAAAATTAATCAACTAAATAATTGACTAATAAAAATGGATATTATTATGCGATTTGAAACTTCGTACGTGAATTGTATTTTCTAGAATTTGAAAGTAGAATATGAAGGAGTTAAAGGTATAACCTTTGTTAGAGGTTTTTGAAGATATAATATGGGCCATAACAATTAACAATATGTAGGAAACTATACATTATGGGTGTGTTTGATTGGACGGACTGGATAAGGGGGATTAGAATCCATCGGACTTGAATCCTGGGACTGCGAATCCCCCGGACTATGTGGTTGGATTGGATATGTATCCTGTGTTTGTTTTTTCATGGGATTAGATGTCTGAAAAGGACTATTTTTAGTAAATCCAATGTTTGGCTTGACTTACTGGATAGGATAAATGAACAAAAGACTATTTTATCGTTTTTTCAATTGTTTACTAAGTAATAGCAATATTAAACATATATTTAATATTTTAATTATTTTTAGCTTGATTAAATAAAAATTTATTTTATTTTATTTTTTACACAAGTAAATAAATTTATTTTTTTTAAAATTAAATAAATTAAATAAATAAAATATCAATAAAAATATATGTTATTTTTTAATTAAAATTTTAAATAATTTTTTTTTTTAAATAATAATAATTAAACAATGAAATTACATAAAACATCTATTAACATTTAAATAATGAAATTAAAATAAAATATAAACAAAATTTTAAAATAAAACATCAATAAAATATCTATAAAAAATTATTTTAAAAAATAAATAAATAAAACATCAAGAAAAAGTTAAATAAAATTATTTTATTTTTAAATTGAAACATTTAAATTTTATTGAATTTTACTAAATATAATACATAATTAAATAGTAGATGGTCAAAATAGTCATTTTACCACCTAATTCCAACAGTAAATAGTCCCTCCAAAATTGTCCCACACCCTCCCCGGGATAGTATAATCCCCCATATGGGGCATAAGGAGTCCGGCCGGACTCCATATCCGGCAGCAGACTAAAAAAAAAACAAACAATAAACTACTCACTCTTTCGGATAAGCAATGCAAATAGTGAATAATCCCCCCCTAATCCCCCCAATCAAACACACCCTACGGACTGGATAAATGGGGATTAGAATCCATCGAACATGAGTCCTGGGACTGTGAATCTCCCGGACTATTTGGTTGGATTAGATATATATCATGTGTTTGTTTTTTCATGGGATTAAATGTCTGAAAATGACTATTTTTAGTGAATCCAACGTTTGGTTGGACGGACTGGATAGGATAAATGAACAAATGACTATTTTACCTTTTCTAAATTGTTTACTAAGTAATAGCAATATTAAACATATATTTAATATTTTAATTTTTTAGCTAGAGTAAATAATATTTTATTTTATTTTATTTTTTACACGATTAAATAAATTTATTTTTTTTTCAAATTAAACAAATAAAATAAATAAAATATCAATAAAAATATATGTTATTTTTTTAATTAAAATTTTAAATAAATTTATTTTTAAAAATAATAATAATAATTAAATAATGAAATTAAATAAAACATCTATTAAAATTTAAATAATGAAATTAAATAAATTATAAACAAAATTTTAAAAAAAAAATCAATAAAATATCTATAAAAAATTATTTTAAAAAATTAAATAAATAAAACATCAATAAAAAGTTAAACAAAATTATTTTATTTTTAAATTGAGACGTTTAAATTTTATTGAATTTTACTAAATATAATACATAATTAAATAGTAGATGGTCAAAATGGTCATTTCATCACCTATTCCCAACATTGGATAGTCTCCCAAAAATTGTCTCATACCCCCCCAAGGATACAATAGTCCCTCATATGGGGGATAAGGAGTCCGGCCGGATTCCATGTTTGGTGGACTAAAAAAAAAACAAACACCGGATAAAGTGCCTCCTCCGAATTACAATCCCAATAGTGAATAATCCCCCCTTATCCCCTAATCAAACACATTGATTGGACAGACTAGATAAGGGGGGATTAGAATCTATCGGATTTGAGTCCTAGGACTGTGAATCCCCCGGACTATTTGGTTGGATTGGATATGTATCCTATGTTTGTTTTTTTTATGGGATTAGATGCCTGGAAATGACTATTTTTAGTGAATCCAACGTTTGGTTGGACGGACTGGATAGGATAAATGGCCAAAAGACCATTTTACCATTTTTCAATTGTTTATTAAATAATAGCAATATTAAACATATTTTTAATATTTTAATTATTTTTATCTAGATTAAATACAAATTTATTTTATTTTATTTTTTACACAATTAAATAAATTTATTTTTTAAAAATTAAATAAATAAAATATCAATAAAAATATATGTTATTTTTTAATTAAAATTTTAAATAATTTTTTTTTAAAAATAATAATAATTAAACAATGAAATTAAATAAAACATCTATTAAAATTTAAATAATGAAATTAAATAAAATATAAAAAAAATTTAAAATAAAACATCAACAAAATATCTACAAAAAATTATTTTAAAAAAATTAAATAAATAAAACATCAATAAAAAGTTAAATAAAATTATTTTATTTTTAAATTGAGACATTTAAGTTTTATTGAATTTTACTAAATATAATACATAATTAAATAGTAGAGGGTCAAAATGGTCATTTTAGCACCTAATCCCAACAGTGGATTGTCCCCCCGAAATTGTCCTACCCCCCCCTAGGACACAATAGTCCCCCATATGGGGAATAAGGAGTCCGGCCGAACTCCATGTCCGGCGGATTAAAAAAAAAACAAACGGCGGATTGGATGTTTCCTTCGGATTACAATCCGTACAGTAAATAGTCTCCCCCCTTAACCCCCGAATCAAACACACCCTATGGTCATATTTGATTCACAAGATTAATAGTGAAGTATTAATAATCCTATTAAATTAGTGTGGTATTCACTATCCAATTGGATTAATATCCATTAGTTTAATAATCTCACCCTTACCCAATTACTAATAATCCTACAAATTTATTGGATTAATAATCCTAAACCAAAATGTTAAAACAAACATAGGATAATTGGGACCACGGATTAATAATCCCAATCCCATGCTCTAATCCACCCAATCAAACATGCCCTATGTGTTTGATTGGGGGGATAAGGGGAGGACTATTTACTGTGCGGATTGTAATTCGGAGAAAACATCCAATTTGCCGTTTGTTTTTTTTTTTAGTCCGCCGGACATGGAGTCCGGCCGGACTCCTTATTCCCCCATATGGGGGACTATTGTGTCCTGAGGGGGTGTGGGACAATTTTGGGGGGACAATCCACTGTTGGGATTAGGTGGTAAAATGACTATTTTGACCCTCTACTATTTAATTATGTATTATATTTAGTAAAATTCAATAAAATTTAAATGTCTCAATTTAAAAATTAAATAATTTTATTTAAATTTTTATTGATGTTTTATTTATTTAATTTTTTTAAAATAAATTTTTATAGATATTTTGTTGATGTTTTATTTTAAAATTTTGTTTATATTTTATTTATTTCACTATTTAAATTTTAATAGATGTTTTATTTAATTTCATTGTTTAATTATTATTATTTTTAAAACAAATTTATTTAAAATTTTAATTAAAATATAACATATATTTTTATTGATATTTTATTTATTTAATTTTAAAAAAATAAATTTATTTAATTGTGTAAAAAATAAAATAAAATAAATTTTTATTTAATTTAGATAAAAATAATTAAAATATTAAAGATATGTTTAATATTGCTATTATTTAATAAACTATTGAAAAAGGGTAAAATAGTCTTTTGGTCATTTATCCAATCTAGTTCGTTCAACTAAACGTTGGATTCACTAAAAATAATTTTTTCTAGATATCTAATTTTATGAAAAAACAAGTATAGAATATATATCCAATCCAACCAAATAGTCCAAGAAATTCACAATCTTAAGACTCAAATTCGATAAATTATAATATCTTTTTATTCAGTCCGTCCAATCAAACACAACCTTCGAGTATTGTGGTAATTTTAGCTAAAAAAAACTATCCTCGCTTTTTGGAAGATGGGTTTATCTTTTGGCAAGTATGGTCAAGTTTACTTGAGCCAGTCTTGAAAGTAATAAAAACATTGCCAAAATGGTGTCTGTGGTTATCCAAATGACTACACCTAATTTCTTTGCTTTTAAGTTGTCACCTTTGTTCAAAAAAAAGTTGTCACCTACAAGGCCCCATATAGCTCTAGCATATAAAGGCTCCACATAGCTCTAGCTCTAGGGATGACTTTTGTTATTGGATAATGATAGAGAGTTTTAGCTATTCATAGCATTTATAGAGATATCGAAAAAGATTATATATTAAAAAGTTGAAAAAGTTAAAAAGTTACTATTCTATTTAAGTTATATCATTTTATTTAAGTCATATTATTTTTTTATTACATCATTTCAAACTCAACCTATACCTAACTCATATTTCATAAAAAATTAAAAAATACACGTATTTAGAACGTCCCAAATAAAAACTAAAATCAAGTCAATTGTTTTTTTTAAAAAAAAGTTGTTATTCTATATCTATATGTTTAGTCAAGCTTAGTTAAACTCGGCTTTGGTTGGTAGCTCAAAAATTAGTGGCCCTAATGGTCCTAATTTCCATATAAAGTAAAAAAAAAAAACAACAAAGTAAAAAAAAAAAAGAAAAAAAAAACAGACTTACCCAAAAAGAAAATTAAGACCATTAGGGCCACTGTTTTTAGGGCCACAAAACATTTTTCTAGTTAAACTAGTAAAGCATTTCAAGTTCCCACTTAACACCATTCTTGTGTAAGGATTTTATAGTGATCCTATTAACAAGGGAAATTATTATTACCACTTGTTTATAAATATATTTAAGCATTATAAGTGTTATTTTTTAGTGCTATTTATTTTTATCATTAGTTAACTTTCTTTAAAAATTATAAATTTCTTCACTTTTCAGGTTCGTCTTGATTAGATGATTCTAAATTTTTTTTTTTTTTTGGGAAAAAAATTCAGAAGACAAAAAAATAATCAGTTTTTTTTTGGGGATAAAATTTGACGTATTTTTATTTTTGTGAACTTTTTAAAAATTGATTAGTCTAGCTGAGATGGATTTAAAAAGTACACATTTTTTTGACTCAAAATTTAAACAAATTCAAATTACAAAAAAAAATTGAAAATTTTAAGTGACTTTTTAGTTTTAGCTAATTTTAAAGTAATTAGGGAAAATTTAGATTCTAATTTCAACCAAATTATAAATCCCAGTTTTAGCAAAAAAAAATAGCCAAATTATATATCCCAGTTGTAGCCAAAAACTAGCATTTTTTTTTTCTCAATATGTTTTGATATATAAGTAATATATACAAATTGGATGATCGGAATATTTTGTGAAAAATAATGTGTATTATAATTTTCATGCTTTATCCTGGTTGAGATGAAGATTGACGAAATTAGATTTGAGTACCAATTTAAAGCACTTTTTTTTATATTTTGGAGACTGCATAAACATAATTTTAAATATTAAGAATTAAAATGACACAAATATCTTATTTTAGAGATTAAAGAGTAATTTTTTTAATTGAATTTTCATATTTACCCCCTATAGACAAAGTTTGATTGTGAAACCCAATCGAAATACATTTTATATATTGAGATTAAATTGACAAAAATTCAATATTAGAGATGAAAATGATTTCATGAAATAGATTGTTTAAATTTAATTATATTTATCATTCATTTTATAAAATAAAATATAATTTATTTTTGTATTTATAATTTTCTGATGAAATTAATTTTTTTATATAGATGACCTTTTTATTGTCAGATTTATTAGATAAACGGTTTAGATTATCAATGCAAGTCTAAATTGAAACCTACCCCCCCAAAAAAAAAAAAAGTATAGACAAATATAATGAGATAAAATATAGAAGGAAGTTTATCCATACAACACTAATACTTTGGGGACTAAAAAACTAATTATCCACTGTCCTTTATTATCTTTAATTTAAACTCTAGCAAATCCAATTAAAAATTACTTTTAAAATATAGAAACTAATCACAAAATCGCCATAACTTTTTTATAAAACGTGAGGCCCATCATTTTACAATTTGAGAGAGGTTTTTTTCAGTTCATTGGATAGATTGGAGCATATTATTAGTTTATTGTGTAGATTGGAGCATATTATTAGGTTTGTGAGGCTTATCACAAGTCCTGTTTTGATGATCCGAATCGTTGAATGTGTAAAATTTGTTGAATACTTCGGCTTCGTTTGGTAAGCCTCTCAAATTATAGTTCCACCTATTGATTTGAGTGTGCTGTTTGTTTTGAACTTTCAAATCATAATTCTACACTAATTTTTCAAAACTCAATTCAAAATATAATCATTACTTTTCAAAACTCATAACCAAACACATAATTCAAAACTCTTTTCAAAACTCAATTCAAATCAATATTTTAATTTTTTTAATATTTTAAATATTTAAATATTTTAATTTTGTTAATATTTTAAATATTTTAATATTTAAATATGTTACGATTTTTTTAATTTTTTTAATATTTTTAAATATTTTAATTTCAAAATATTACGATTTTAATTTTTAAATTTTAAAATATTTTTATAAAAATAAATTCAAACTCTATTTTATAAAAATATTTTAATTTTTTTGTTATGTATTTGGTTACGACTTGAGTATAGAATTGTGAAAGTAGTATGAATTTCCGAGTTATGTGTTTGGTTATGAGTTTTAAAAATAATTTCTTAATTGAGTTTTGTTTTATGTGTTTGGTTACGATTTGAGTGTAGAGTTGTTTTTAAATTTAAAATATTAACATTTTAAATTATTTAATTTTTTTGAATATTTAAATTATTTAAATTTTTACAATTTAAATTTTTTGAATATTTATTTTAATTTTTTACTTATTAAATTTTTTAGATTATTTAAATTATTTAAATATTTATGATTTAAATTTTTTGAATATTTATTTTGAAAAAAAATTATTTCCTTTGTAGTATTTTCAATTAAAAAATTGATTAATGTTATTTTTTGTTAATAATAAATTTTTTTAATTAAATTTTAAAAAAGAGTTTGGTTATGAGTATTGATCAGAATTTTCAATAGTGTGAAAATAGTGTGTTTTGTTATGAGTTATAACAATTTGAATTAAGTTTTGAAAACTCTTTCCAAAACTCATAACCAAACAAATTTTTTTACTTCACATGTCAAATCAAACTTTCAAAACTCAATTCCAGACTCAATTTAAAACTCAATTCAACACTTTATTCAAAAATCATAACCAAACAAATTTTCTACATTTAAATCATAATTCCACGACTCACAAACTCAAAATACAACTCATACTCTCAAATTATATTTATAAAATTCTACCAAACGCAACCTTCATGTCTACAAAAAATCACACTAATTGAAACACATTTTTGTTCATAATTTATTTTTAAAATTACATTTACCATTGATAAAAATATATTTTAATAACTATCAATATCTAATTAATTTAATTTTTTTAAATATAAAATACTTAACAAATTTTACATATTAAACCGTTCAAACAATCAAAACAAAACCTATAATAAACCACATAAACTCAATAATATATTTTGATCCATACAATACAAGAGAAGCTCTTCCTTGTAAGTTCTATATGCATATGTGAGACTCCTATCTACTTTTCTAATTTTGTGATCGCGCTACTCAAACTTGACTGATGCTCACCCTGCCATCTAAGTCAATGCCAGGTGAGATTAGTAGATCTCACCCAATCAGATGGTGCCAACCAAGCCGATATATGCATGGCTGTTTAGCAAATTTGTTTCTTTGTTTATTATTATTTTTTAAGTCAAGCCTAATCGCAAACTAAGAGGTGGTTTGGGATGATCTAAATAAGTGTACTTTTTAATTTTTTATGAAATAAGAGTTAGGTATGGGTTAGATTTGAAGTAATGTGGTAGAGAGGTAATGTGACTTAAATAAAATGATGTGACTTAAATAGGATAGTGATTTTTTAACTTTTTTAAGATCATAATAAACAAGGCTTAAGCTCGCTTTTTGATTTTTGATTATTATTTATTTTAAAAATATGTAAAAAATAAAAAGGTAGGTCTAATTTGGAAACTTAATTTATTATTATTATTTTAAAATAAATATGTAAAAAAATGAAAAGGTAGGTCTAATTTGGGAAAGTTAAATTTTAATTTTTAACATATTTTGTATCACATTACATCTCTATTTTTTTACATTTAAAAAAATAAATAAAAAAAAAAGTAAAAAAATCAACTTTTTTAACAACTTCTCAAAACAAAAAAAAGGTAAAAAGTCAATTTTTTGACTTTTAACTCAATTGTCAAAATATGTCTAATTATTAAGACTTAGACTAAAAATACAGAAAATAAGTTATATAAATAAATAAATTTGAGAACTTTTTTAACAATTACATCACATAACATGTCAAAAAAAAATTCTTCTCATTTTCACATGTTGTTTCTATCATATTATTTAGGGTAAGTTACAATTACCTTCTTTTTTTTATTTATTTAAAAACATACAGTTAATTTAATATTTTTGACATAATTATAATGATTTTTATTTTAGGCTCCGTTTGGGAAGGGCTACATTGGACTTTTTTGGCTATTTTAGCCACAAAAGACAAAATAGGCTATTTTAGCCACAAAAAACAAAACATCACATCCAACCCATAATCATTACACTCTTCTCTCACAAAAAAAAGTAAAAAAAGCCAAAAAGCCCTTCCCAAACCAAGCTTTTTAGCCTAGGCTAAAAAAGCCAAAAAACCAACCCACTTCCCAAATCAACCCTTAATAAGTCTAAAGTGATCAAAATTAATACAGGTTCTGGATAGATACTGAAGTAAACAATCATAAATATATGTTTTAATAAAAAAATAGATGATAATAATCACAAGACTGTTAGTAATAGATGATACTAACAAATTATTTGTAAATTAAAATTTCAAGTGAGAAATTAATAGAGGTGAGCATAGTCCGGATTGATTCGAATTTGAGTAAAATTAGAATCAATCCGTTATTTATAGTTTTTGAAAAATTGGAACTAATCCAATCCGTTTAAATCGTAAAACCAATCCGAACCAATCCATTTAAACACGGATTGGATCAGTGTAGGATCACGGATTCACATAATTAAATAATAAAAAATATAAAACATTTTAATTTCATAAAAATATAAACATAGTATCATATTAGTTTAATAATAGCAATATATCTTTCTACAATAACGAGATATTATTATAAAATTTAAACAATCATAAGAAAACTGGTTCCACTATAAGTATTTAGATCATTACAAATTAAAACTAAAAACCAACAAATAAAAATAATAAAAGAAGATACTATGTGAGTTTAGATTTGGGCTTAGATTTTATATGGAATAAGAGAAGATACTATGCGGAATGATATATAATATGGGTCCTGTTAGGGTTGCACACCATATGCAACCAACACAAAAAGTGTAAACAGGAGGTGTAAACATAAAACAGGAGGTGTAAGTGTGCAACTTACACAAAAGGTGTAAGTTGCACACTTAAGAAAAGTCCATATAATATAAGGACTTTTCTTAAGTGTGCAACCCCATGTGCCACTTACACAAAAAGTGTAAGTGGAATGTGAAAACAAAAGCAGGACTGCAAACAGAAAAGGCGTAAGTGTAAGGCGTAAGTTGCACACCATAACAGTACCCATAATATAAATATAGGTTATTTGTATACGGTCCAAATCAGTTCTAATCCGGAACCGTGGAGTTCAATCCGGAACTGATCCGTGGACTGCGGATTTTTAATTTTTTAATCCGGAACCGAACCACGTATTCAAAAAATAATCCAAACCTACCAGATTGGACTAGGATCAGATTACAGATTTTACGGATTCCTTACTCAATCCTATCAACCAATGTAATAATCACAAGAGTATAAAATTAATTATATATATTTTTTCAAATTTAAGAGGAGGTGACTACAATTTATCTTATTATTTAAGTGAATTTTATTCTATATTTAAATTTTTTTATTTTTGCATGACATACTTGATGATACAGTTCATTCACGGTGGATGGACTGGACCGATCCAAGCTCCTCAAGCCCACGTCCGAGTGATGAGACCCACCAGAAGACCTGCAAACAAGTTCAACGGGGAACAGGGTAGTCCCCCAGCGAACCATCCGGCGTGTAAATTAGAAGTGGAAGTAGGGAATGTAGAGAGAGAGAGAGAGAGAGAGAGGAACAGAATACTTAACCTTCTTCTTGCCTTCCATGCTTGCTTATATTCTTTGGTAATCATTTCACTGTCCCTTCCGACGTGCCTCCCTTGCCGAAAAGCCTGTGCTGTAGCCTACCTTGTTCAGGGTAAAGGGGCGCTATTCCGACGGGGAGGTGTTGTCGTAATAAATGCTGTGATAGGCTGCATTAATGGTGATGTGTTGTGGCAATAACTTTGCAGATCTTTGTCTGCTGATGTGGCCTGTCTTGCACCTTCCATATGTCCGAATGTCATTGGTCCCTCATGCCCAGTTGGCCTCCAGCTGTCCTGGATTTTACTACCCGGGTTATGCAATGGGGTTTAAATGGTGGGTTTGGGTTTGTTCACTGTGGGCTGTGGTCTTTGTGGGCCTATCCATGTCAATACTAATTTACAAAAAGTTAAAATTTTATTTTATTTACTAGTATGTGGGTGTTTGAGAAGTGGGTTTTTATGTAAGTTTTTTTAGTTGTAGGATATTATTATTGGAGAAGAAAAATTTTGTGTTTGAGAAGATAGTTAGGTTTTTTTTAGTTGGATGTGATATTTGTGAGAGAAAAAGTGAAATAATTATGGAATTGGATGTGATATTTTGTTTGGATGTGTTTTTTTTATTTTGCAAAAAGTTTGTCTTTTTGTAAAAAAAATAAAAAAAAAACCCAAGTTCAAGACTTCCCAAACACCACCATGTAATGTTTTTTTTTAAAGACAATTATAATAAAAAAAATTAGTGAGAGTACTAATTAGTGGCATCACTCACAAGTGTATTGTTTGTTTGTTTGTTTGTTTTTTTTTTTCCCTTTCTCCATTTTCCACCTCATTAGTGGTGGGTTAGAGCTATCAAATTAGGGATTGGGGACACTGTTGTGCAGGGTGTGCAGCAGCATCTGCTGTGCGCGGAAATGAGCTCATTTTGATAATTCGAACCGTTCATGTTTTAGAATAAATTAAGTAGAACATGCTTGGAAAAAATCAAGTAAATCGAATATCATTTACCTATTCATCTATTTACATTTGTATTTATTTTAATACTTTAAATCACAATTATTATAGATAGAAATGTCAATGAATGAATAGATAAACAATATCCGATTAATTTAATTTTTTATAAACATATTCTACTTAATGTATTATAAAATGTAAATGATTCATATTATCAAAATGGACTTGGGCCCATTTCCGCCTACAGCAGATGCTGCTGCGCAGCATCCCCAATCCCATCAGGTATGTAACATTGCTGTTATAATAAATGTGAGGATATTTTCGTAAATAACAGGCACTTATAGGGGTAAGTTGATGAAACATTTCCAGGAGAGGTCGATAATTTCCCAGATTTATCGTGGCGCGTGAAACAGAGGTCGAAGCATTAATTCAAAGCCAATGGCGTATTCGAGAGTACACTTCACGCTCTGCAAAGCGCGTAACGTCAGTGCCTCTTTAAATAAAGGGCGGCTGCACTGTACTTCTCAACATTAAAATCCATTACTGATTACACATCGCACTACACGACAAAACAATTTATTATAAAAATACTACTAGTAATAATGTTATGGGTTGGTTTGGGAAGTGGTTTGATTTTTTGGTTTTTTAATTTTTTTTGTTATTTTAATTTGGGGTTAAAAATTCATGTTTGGGAATTTTTTTGATTTTTTTTGATTTTTTGTGAGAGAAAAAATGTAATGATTATAGATTTGATGTGATATTTTGTCTTATTAAGTTAAAATGTATATTTTATCTTTTTGTAGCTAAAACCAAACGAAGCCAATGGGTTCGTTTGGGAAGTGAGCTGACTTTTTGATTTTTTTACTTTTTAACTATTTTAGTCCGGGGCTAAAAAATCTCGTTTGGGAACAGCTTTTTGACTTTTTATGAGAAAAAGAATGTAATGATTATGGGTTGAATGTGATATTTTATTTTATTGGGTTAAAAAATATATTTTATTTTTTTGTGGTTAAAATAACCCTAAACCTAACGCAACCCTTCTTCCCAAACGAAGTCAATAAAAAATACTAGTATTTGAATTTTATATTAAAAAATGAGTAAGATTAGAGATCTCAAAAGTTCTATTAAAATTTTTATCAATTGTCTCAAATGGTTGTGGGACTCACACCATATATGTCTCATGTGAATCCCACATTCATATAAAATATTTGGTATAAATTTTGATAAAACTTTTAGATCTCTAATATTTTTAATAAAAAAATATACAAAAAAATAGTAATAATGTTATACTTACCATAATTGTATACCATATTAAACGGGATAAATGTTGAAGTTAACATAGTTATATAAGACAAAATATATTATTTTAATCAAATAGAACAAAATGTCACATTTAATTTATAATTATTTCATTTTTTTTCTTACAAAAATAAAAAAACTTATTATAAACTAGATTTTTTAATCCAAAACTAAAATAGCCAAAAAAACTAAAAGCCAATTCACTTCTCAAAGGTGCCCTAATTACGTTTGGTGTAATTCATTCACCATATTTGGTTCCAGCAAATTAATAAGTCCCTTAAAAAAAATTGATTTTTTGATTTTTTAATATTTTTTATTGAATTTTTAAAAATATTTTATGTAATCTTTTTATTTTTTTATACACTTAATCTAAATATGCTTAAAAAATATAATATTTGTGATTTTTTTTTTTTAAAAAGTCACCAAATACAAAAAAATTATAAAAATTTAATACATTTTCATATTTTGTT
This sequence comes from Camellia granthamiana, assembly GCA_036172215.1. Taxonomy (NCBI): domain Eukaryota; kingdom Viridiplantae; phylum Streptophyta; class Magnoliopsida; order Ericales; family Theaceae; genus Camellia; species Camellia granthamiana. The sequence continues at coordinate 9,342,001 of CM069917.1, forward strand.
GTATTCAATAAATTTTGTAAAGTTTTTTACTTCTAAGTATATTAAGATTGAGTGTATCAAAAAATTTAAAAATTGATTAAAATACTTCAAAAATCATTAAAAATACAAACAATATGAATTAAAAACTCAAGAAACTATTTTTGAAAATTCAAAACCAATCAGGGTGATTATAAGTCAAAAATCGATAATAAAAAATATATATCAAAAACTCAATTTTCAATTTTTAAATAATCAGATTTTTTTTCAATTTATTTAAATTATTTTTATTTAATAAGTTATAAGTATTAACTAAACGAAATAATTTGAAATAAATTAATATATATATATATATAAACAACTTAGATAAGATGCATCAAATATAATGGGATGTTTGGTGTAACTTATACGAGGTTTATAACTTTCTTATTTTGAAAATTTGAGTTAAATTATTTAATACAATTTCTGTTTATAACTTGTTAAGTAAAAATAATTTTAATTAATTAATTTTTTGCAATGGAGTGAGATGTGTTTTTAACTATTATTCTTGAATTTTTAATTTCTAATTATAATACTCCAAGTTGTTCCAAAAAACACCAATATATTGTAATAAATTTCACCACATATGTATTTTTAATGTGATACTAATAATTAAATTGACATATTAAATAATAAGATAAAATAATAAAGTTTGATGCTAATTATAGTATTACACATAAAAAAAATTAATAATAATAAAGAAAGATGATGGTGGACCGGTAGTGATCTTAACTTTTGTTTGAAATGTGAGTTAGTTTGTGGAGTATTATATAAACATATTTTTTATTTTTTTGGGTCATATTATTTTTATAATTGTAAAAAATTAAAAAGATTTTAAATAATTGATTTTTTTTTGATTATTTTTAATTTGGTTTAAAAAGTTTAGTTTGTGATGGACTTTTTGATTTTTTTAATTTTATAAAAGAAAAAATAAAATAATTTTTTAATTCATTTTATCTATTTAGGACTAAAATAGTAAAAAAAAGTCAGGCCAAACATAACCTTATAGCGTGCTGAGAAAGGAAAAAAGATTTTTTTTTATTATTATTATTTTTAAAAGTGTTTTTAATAGTGTGATATGAGGAGGGGGAAAGGAGCCGTTCTTCTAGGGAGAAAGAAGCTGTAGTAGGAGTATATATGCTATACATACATACACATATATGCATAGATTTACTAGAGAGAGAAAAACATGGTTCTAGAGAGAAGAATACAGCAAGACTCTGGGGTTTGAAGAAAGGAGACATGCCCAATTCCATCCCAACATTTTCCACTCCTTATCCAATCCCAAAGGTCTCTCTTACCCTTTTCTTTTCTTGGGTTTTACTCTGCATCTGATTTTCCCATTTTATATGACATGTATATATTAATATCTATATATATATATATTCTGGTTGTGGTTGAAATCATATATAGTGTATGTGTTATTATTGTTTTTGATTGAGCTTAAGATGGTGAGGTTGTTTGTTGAGAAGATGGGGCTTTGAGTCTTGGATAAAAGCTCTGCATGTGTTGTTGATTTTACAGTGTTTTATAGTTATATCTTTGCCTTTTATGTTGTTTTTTTTATCTGGGTCTGCATTGCTTTAAAGGGTTTCCATTTCAGGGATGGGTTTTATTTATTTATTTTTGTGAAATTCTTCCTCTGGAAAACAGTTCTCTATTGATTTCCAAGTGTTTTTGTCTTCTTTAATTTATTTATTTTTTTTTTTTTGGGGTCTAAAACTTACTATGATGTTAAGAATAGTTTGTGGGTTTGTGGTCAATTTGATTTTTAGTAATTTATAGTTGATGGGTTTTTATTTTTATACAGGAATATCCCTATTTATTCTTTCTTTCTTTCTTCTTCTTCTTCTTCTTTTTTAAATAGAGAATTTTCTACCTCCCGAAAACTGTTTTCTGCTGATCCGCAAGTGTTTTTGTTGTCTTTATTGGTTTTTATTATTTCGATTAAAATAAATAAATAAATAATATGATGTTAAGGATGGTTTGTGGGGTTTTTTTTTTTTTTTTGGATTTTTGTTTCTTTTCTTTTCTCTTGTCATAGAGGAATATCCCTACTGATTCAGCTGGCACTCTGGTTTGATTGTTCTGTTATGTGATTGGTTCAGTATGCTGTTGTTTGTTGGGCATGTTCTCTTCATATACATTGGTTTTGTGATATGTTTGTTTTTGTGATAACCTAAATCTGTGTACTGATACAAGTAAAAAATGGTTAATCAATTATCAAAATTAGTTCGCAACTTAGAATGAGTGAAGGCATTCATTGTCTCCATTAATGAGGGAAATGTTGAGGACTAATTTTTCATAACCCTAGTCTAAGAAGCATGGACACGGACACGGACACGTGACACGACACGGATACGACATGGACACGTCGACACGTTAATTTTCAAAAAATGCAAGACACGACACGTGGGGGACACGCAAGAAATATATAATTTTATATATTTATTATATGTTATATATATAAATATATTATTCAAATATAATAAAAAATACAATATGATACTAATTCCTATAAATTTATATGGTTTTTGTTTTATTATTGTATCTTAAGTTATTTTGTTCAAACTTATACTTAATTTCACATGTGTCTAATCAATAGATGTGTGTTTAAGCGATTGACACATGTCCTCCAAGTGTCTAAAGAGTGTTTGGGACTTTAAAAAGTTTTTAAAAATAGGACACGTTTTGAAGATTGTTGGACACGTGTCCTAAGAGTGTCCAAAGAGTGTCGGTGTCCGACACGGATACGACACGGATACGTCACCTTTTTCGAAGTGTTTGTGCTTCTTGGACCCTAGTTTTAATTGTTTGAGGATTTTAAAAATCTAACCTGTCTTGGGATGTAATCGGTTCGGTATGGTCGGTATTTAGGTAAAAAATTACACCGAATTGATAATGTCGGTTTTATTATTTTAAACACCGATACAGACCGCTTCTCCCATCAAACCGCACCGAGCTGAGCCGAATTGATTGAAACGGTTCAATTTATCGGTTTATGATTTTTCAAACTTGAGCCACTTTTAAATATAATCATTAATCTATATAAAAACATTAAATTAGTTATTTGTCTACCATTTCAAATATATCCAATCCATCCATTTAACATACTTTTCAATTCCTAAATTAACAAAAATAAAAATAAAAAAGTTTTAAAAATACTAAGGTTTAAAGAATAATGAGTTAGAGTTAAGATTATATATAATAAAAATTTACAAACTTAGGTTTTAAAGATAATAAGGTTAATAATTTATTATATATATTAATATCATTATATTATTAGATTATATATATATTATGAATCTAATATATGTTGAAGCGGTCGGTTTCGCTTTAGATCGGTGCATAAGGTGCTTAAACCGATACCGAACCAAAAATCGGAAAAAATCAAATTTAAAAACTGCACAGACCGATTTTTGTTAAAAAACAGACCAAATATAGCCGGTTTGGTCCAGTTTTTTCGGTTTTTCTTACATCCTATAATATGTTGATTATCGCGATGTATAGTGACCATTCATTTGTCTGATCTGTGCTCATCCTTGCTGGGTGGAAGCCAGGGGTTGAGGCATTGAAATTTTTTAGGTTAAGTACTCTATTCATGTGGAATATATATAGATGGAGAAAGCAATTAGTTTATTCTATCAACGAGCTTTTGTTGTGGTCTTAGTAATACTACCGAATCATTGTTGATTCAAGGATCAAGTAGTTTGTTGATAGCACCATTGCATCTCTCTAAATTTTGATGCCTTGATTTTTATTTTGCAATTTTTCTGCTTTTACCTGATAGTTGATAACAACATTGAAGCAAAAACTTAAGTTGGATGTTTGGCTGTTGATTATTAGGTAAGTTAGACACTGTTGGGGGTTTCCTTATAGCCATTTACTATCCAGAAGAATGCAGGGTTTTCGTAAGAAAGATTCTGACTTAAGCTCTGCCCAGTCAACGGTTCCACGTGTTGGTCATTGTGCATCTTGGTGGACTTCCACTGCATCACAAATTCAAGAGTCTTCTCTATCCAAAAATTTAGGCTTGAAAATGTCAACTCCAAATCAACATGCCCACAATGTGAAGCAAATGGGATTTCAATTTCAAGACCAGGACTCATCCTCAACTCAATCAACTGGTCAATCTTATAATGAGGTAGCCAGTGTAGGAGAAAGTAATCCTTGTGGACAAAGCATAATGTCAATGCAATCAGGTAATTATATCCATGTTCTATCTTTCTAATTTTTATGTTTCAGAAAAATGATGATTTGTTTGTTATCTAGAAGTTGATTTAAAACTAGGAAAAGCGGGGGTTGTCTTGTATAACTCTTTTGATTGCTTGAGGGCACATAATTGCATTGATTGAATTGATGTCTTTCAACTCCCTCGTTATGTTTAGCAAGACAATTATGTGGTTACTGATTGAGTTTTGGCAGTTGAAACTTGAAAGCCATAATGGATTGTTTAGGGTTAAGATTAGATTATTGCATAATTTAGGTGGGAATTCAACCAAAGTGTGTAAATTGATTTTATACATTTAATGCTTTAGGAGTTCGACCTTTGTTTATTTCTCATATTGTGAAATCCATGATCTTTTTTTTTGCAAGAAATCACTGATGCCCTTTTATAATGGAATTGGTCACTTTTATGTACATGGGTTCGTATCTTTTGTTGAAAGCTAAAAAATGAAGTGTTTTGTTAAGACTGTGCACTTGGGCATCAATGGGAGGCTAACTGTTATTTTCAATGGCTAGTAACTAAGGAGCATATATGATTTTTTCTATTTCTTTTTTCTTGCTTTTATGAGTGATCATAGAAAAAGTGTTAGCTTGATGTACATTGTTTGGTTCATTTCCTAACGGCTTAAGTTTTGGAGACAATTCGTGATGTAACATGTTATTAGTGCTTTTGTTTTAGGAAGTCTTTTGTTCTAGTCTTGTACTTCCTATTATCTTTGTCATTGCGCACTTTGTTCTGTCTGTCTTCGTGCACCTTATTTCTTGGTCAGTTTGTCTATCCATGTGCGAGACAGGGTTGCTCATTAGGGGGAGTGTTAGCTTGATCTATATTGTTGGGCTCATTTTCTAACAGTTTAAGTTTTGGGGACAATTGGTGATTTAACTAGAAGATATATATACCCATACACATTAATATAGATAGTTTCTATGCATTTCAAAGCCATTTACTACTTGGTCAGTCTTAGAAAGATATAGAATGTCCTCCTAAACATGTGATTTTTCCATTTTCCACCTCTATTTGTCAGTGGTTTTTGCAATGGTGCAAATCAACTTCCTGCTTACACTTCATATAATTTTGTCCTGAAACCATGTTTTTTTCTCTTCTCCCCCCTTACATGCCTTGTTGCTAGGCCAGCTAACTTTATGCTTTTTTGGGCATTCTTTTGCTTTTGCTTTTATTTATTTATTTTGAAGGATATAATGGAACACATGGGAAGCCTGACGTGGGTCAAATTAAGTCAGCTTTATTGAATGGCACTCAGGACTGTGTTCTACCTCCTTCACAAGTTGATTATAGACAACCATTTGTAAGTTGAACATAGCTACCCATGTAAGTTGATTCTTACCTGTTCACTTTGTCGTTTTTAAGTGAGTTTTGGTTTTCTTTTTCAGACTTGCATTCCACTTCCGTATGCAGAACCATACTACGGTGGGCTACTGGCTACTTATGGGCCACAGGCTATGGTTAGTACATATGGCATGTAATCCTGAGCCGTTCTTCTTCTTCTTCTTCTTCTTCTTCTTCTTCTTCTTCTTCTTCTTCTTTTTATATTATTATTATTATTGTTATTTATTTATTTTTTAATGTATCCTAATTGCAATTTAGTAACGTCTAGTATGAATTGGAAGTTAAATGATAAAGTGAGTTAGTTTGAATTTCAGATTTTCCTAATTTATTTCAACTGGATTTCCATTTCTTGAAGTTTCAAACCAGAGTTGTCT